>CM059878.1:25258994-25858994 GCA_030490815.1 Acer saccharum
GCCGTGCTGGAGGCTGAGTCAGTTGATCGCTTCAAGAGTCCCCTGCTTATGATGCGCTTTTGTTGCGCGAATTCAGACAGAAGGCATGAGGCAGGCGAAGAAATTCTTTGTCATGAAGTCATTCTAATGATAAAGCTCTGAACTTTTCGACAAATCCCTCCATCGCATAGGGCCCATGGCGTGGGACCTCGATAAAGATCAGATGAAACGATGGTGAAACTAATATGCACGGTGTGTATAAACTATCTAGAGGGGGGGGTGAATAGATTTTACGCTTTTTACCCAATTTTTCGTGTTGTCAAATTACGAAATTACCCTCAAGATAAATAAACAAGCAAGTGTTATGGTGCGGAAATTAATTGACCTTGATTTTTACGTGGAAACCCTCACGGGAAAACCGGGCTATGTAAGTAAGCCACACTCGAACCTCGAATCCACTAATGTGCAACGATTACAACCTAATCCCGGAATAATCACACTCTACCTAATCCGTATGATGAACCTAGTCCGATTTGCTTGCGATCTAAGCAACCTAATCTCGATTGCTACAACAAGGCTTAGCTTCTTCTTGAAGAGAATACACCCTAATGAATATGAAAATATCCAAAATGCAACAAAGAGCAAAGGGAAAACCCTATATGCTTATCTAAGATGTTAATATGCAATTAGAACAATCCTAGATATCAAACTAATCCATGGTCCATTAGTTAGCTAATCAAAATCAAGCACAAAAACCTAATATGCTAGCACAATACAACTCTCAACATACATCATACTATCTCAATCTTGTTATTCAAAGTATATAAGCACATACAAGTAATTAAATTGAGATTTCTAGATAAGAGAAACACAAAAATGTAAGATATTTGAAAAGCTTACCAGCAAAGTATGATGAGAATCCATGCTAGATGACATCTAGATGATCTAAGATGATGCTAGATGATGATTATGATCATGGAACAAGTTTGAGTGATTAAAAATGAGTTCTTTGGAATTTTTCTTCTCTTTGGAAAATCTCCTAAGTATGGAATCTGAATATGAACTCTTGTGATTGACCTAAAGTCAAAGTGGGCATATATATGGGGGCCAAACAAAGTGTGGTCGTTTTGATAAGTTTGCCCACTATTTGCCTTGGGCGCTGTACGTAGGGCGCCATTGTACAGCGCCTGTACAGCGCCCTTGCTCTGTTTTCACGAGGAAACAGAGTGGCGCTGTACGTACAGCGCTATGTACAGCGCCCCAATAGCGACCCACAGCGACCGATTAAATCGATCAGTCTGAACAGCGCTCAATGGGCGTTTTCGTACAGCGCTTCTGTATAGCGCTTTTGGGGCGCCCAGTGCAAAAATGCAATCCTAAGCTAAGCATGACAAGGCAATTGGATATGCAAGATGCAATCAACTAACATGCAAAGAGAGATGTTCATGAGCATTAAGGCACACATAAAAGACACACAACATATAAGGATTAACAATGCTCATTGTGAGTGTGTGCATCTATCTCTTCAAGACAAGTAAGCACTTGAATATTACCTTTGTGCTTGTCAATAGTGAGATCTTCAAAAGGGCCTAAGCAATACACAACATCTAAGCTGCCCTTACAAAGCATCCCCACATGTGGTTTGATCACGAAATAAGACAATTAAAAACAACGGGAATCCTACAGATGGAAAGCCCACTGCTGTTATAACCGACTGAGCCTCATCCTATGCATCTAGAGATCCCCAGCAAGCGTGCCTTCAACACTTACTACTCAGTCAGAAAGGCAGCTTTTCTGGCTCTGGCGCTGAGCCCGATTTGGGTCCCGTTGCTGGGAGTGATTATGAGCCTTTTATGCCAACGGAGGATGAGGCAGTCATTTGGCCTTCAGATGAGGAGATTGAAGACGAGGAAGATAGCGAGGGCCCTCCTGCAGCCGGTTGATTCTTCTGTTGTTTTTTTTGGAAGACTAAATTTATTTTGTCCATTCATTTGTAAATAATACAAAGTTTATGAATATATATTTTTCTTCATTCAGCTGCCTTTGCTGAGTTTTTGGCTTTTGCTTGGTTTTTCACCAAGTGTTGTTTCAGCTTACTTTTGTTTTTATTCAGCTGCCATTGCTGGGTTTTCGGCTCACTTAGTATTCGCCAGGACGTATCCGACTATATACCAAGTTTTTATTGTGTTTTATAGCTATATTCAGCTGCCATTGCTGTATTTTGGCGTACTTAGTGTTTGTCAGGATGTATCCGACCATACACAAGTTTTTAACATGTTTTTATCTTTTATTCAGCTGCCGTTGCTGTATTTTGGCGTACTCAGTGTTTTGGCAGGATTTATCCGACCATGCCCCGAGTTTTTAACATGCTTTTGTTTGTTCAGCTGCCATTGCTGATTTGCGGCTTTTATTTCTCGCCAGTTATCGCTGCAGCGAGCATAAAGCTCGTTTTCATGTGATGATAGCTATGTGTATGGCGAATGCCTTTTGCGTTTGGCGAGTCAGAATCGAGAATCTCTTAGTAATAAATTACTCTTTATTGAATACTTCCTGCAACTTTGTTAACATAGTCATAAAGAAAAAACTAAAACGAACAACTGTCTAAGCTAAAAAGAAAAATAGAAGGGATTCAAAAGAATCTGACTTGTCCCTTAAGGATAATATATCTTCAAGTACTGTGCATTGCATGGACGGGGTAGCTCGCCAAATCCTTCTCGAGTGATGCGATATGCCCCATGGCCAGCTATCCCTAATCTTATAAGGCCCTTCCCATTTGTCTGCGAGTGATCCTGCAGCCTTGTCTCTTGTTCCTGGATTCACCCTCTTCAGTACTAAGTCGCCAAGTGTGAACCTCCTTTCACGCACATGCGAGTTGTAATATCTGGCTACCCTCTGTTGGTACGCCGCATTCCTTATTTGTGCGCGCTCTCTTCTTTCTTCTAATTCATCTAGGCCGCACTTTAGCATATCAACGTTGATTTCTGGCTGGAAGAGTTGTACCCTTGGTGAAGAGAATGATGTTTCCACGGGAATAACAGCTTCTGCTCCGTAAGCCATGGAATACGGGGTTCGCCTGTTGAACCCCTTTCTGTTGTTCGATATGCCCAGAGCACTTGTGGTAACTTATCCGCCCAGCTGCCTTTTTTGGTTGCCAATTTAGCTTTCAGGTTGTGCTTGATGATCTTGTTCACTGCTTCAGTCTGGCCATTCGTCTGTGGATGTGCTGGAGAAGCGTAGTAGTTGTTGATGCCATACTTATCACATAGTTCCCTGAATTTCCTGCCATCAAATTGGGTCCCATTGTCCGTGATGATGGTGTTTGGTATCCCGAATCTGTATAGGATATTTTTCTTCACAAAGCTTATGGTGTTTGCTTCTGTTATATGTACCAATGGCTCGGCTTCTACCCATTTTGTAAAATAATCCACGGCTACTATGGCATGTTTTGCTCCTCCAGTTGCTGTTGGCATTGGGCCGATCAAGTCTATTCCCCACATGGCGAATGGCCAAGGTGAGGTAATACTTTGCAGGAGCTCAGGTGGTTGTCGGATGTTATTGGCGATTTTCTGACATGCTTCACATCTCGCCGCCACCCTTTTGGAGTCGGCGAACAGAGTTGGCCAGTAAAAACCCTGTCTCAATGTTTTGTGAGCTAGGCTGGCACCCCCAGCGTGGTTCCCACAATTTCCACTGTGTATGCTTCTCAGGATACCTTCTGCTTCTTCTTCAGGCCCGACACATCTCTGCAGTGCCCTCGAGTATCCCCTCTTGTATAGTTCTCCATTGAGTACTGAGTATCTTGTAGCTTGTATTTCAGCCGTTTTGCCTCCAATGGGTCACTCGGAAGTATATCGTTGACGAGATATTCTTTAATTGGTGTGATCCAGCTGTTCCTCTCGCCAAAGACTGCCCCGACTTCCTTTGTTTTAACTATACTCGGCTGCAATAGGCGATCATAGAGATATTGTTGGGCCAGATGTTGATCGTGGCAGACGCCAATTTGGCTAAGGCATCAGCCTTTTCATTTTCTTCTCTGGGGACATGAACAATTCTGTACTCTTTGAATCTTTCTAACAGCTCCCTTGCTAATTCTAGGTAAGTGATCATGCTTTCCTCTCTCGCCTGGTATTCATCTAGCACCTGATTGACAACAACTTGAGAGTCGCTGAAAATTTCCACCTCGTCTGCTCCTAAGATTGTGCTAATCTTTAAACCTGCTATGAGTGCCTCGTACTCAGCTTGATTGTTGGTGGCTTTGAAGTCAAAACGCAAGGCACATTCGATTGAGTCTCCTTCCGGTGTTGTCAGCACTATACCTGCCGCTGCCGTGCGTGTTTGATGAGCCATCAACGCGAAGTTGCCATTTGAATATTTTCTTATTTTGCTCCACCATCATTCTCGCCACCTCTATGCTTGGTTCAGTGAACTCTGCTACGAAGTCTGCCACTGCCTGGGCTTTAATTGCTGTCCTTGGAGGTATTCCACATCGAATTCACTTAATTCGATCGCCCACTTTGTTAACCGACCGGATACCTCTGGTTTCTGCAGGATTAACTTCAGTGGGCAGTTGGTGTATACCCTGATTCTATGAGCCTGGAAATATGGTCTTAGCTTCCTTGCTGCTGTTATTAGGGCGTGCCACTTGTTCTGCCGGCGAGTACCTTGTTTCGGCTGGTAACAGTGCCTTGCTGGTGTAGTATACTGGCTTTTGGATTCCATCTTCCTATCGTACTAGCACGGAACTTGTGGCTGCTTCAGAGACGGACAAGTACATGTACAATGTCTCGGCTGTTTCTGGCTTTGATAGCAGTGGTGCCCGTCCAAGGTAATCTTTCAAGGCCTGGAAGGCTTTTTCGCAATCTTCATTCCATTCGATCCCCTTTCCCTTCTTTAAAGCTTTGAAAAATGGTAGACATCGGTCTGTTGACTTGGCTATGAATCTGCTCAGCGATGCTAGGCACCCTGTGAGTTTTTGGACATCTTTCAGAGTCTTTGGCGAGACCATTCTTGCTAGTGCTTGGATTTTTTCAGGGTTCACCTCTATTCCTCTTTGGTGTACCTGATATCCGAGAAACCTCCCAGATGGTACGCCGAATACACATTTTGCCGGATTCAACTTCATTCCATACTTGACCAGTACGTCGAACGTTTCCCTCAGGTCATCTGCATGTCTATCTGCGGTGACACTTTTTGTCAGCATATCATCAACATAAACCTCCATATTTCTCCCTATTTGCCTGGCGAACATCTTGTTGACCAAGCGTTGATAAGTTGCCCCCGCGTTCTTCAGCCGAATGGCATGACCGTGTAACAATACAACCCCTGATCTGTGGTGAATGCTGTCTTCTCTTCGTCAGGCCTGTGCATCTTTATCTGGTTGTATCCTGAATATGCATCCATGAAACTCAACGTCTCATGTCCGGCTGTTGCATCTACTAACTGGTCAATCCTTGGTAACGGAAGCTGTCCTTGGGGCAGGCTTTGTTCAGGTCGGTGAAGTCGACGCACATCCTCCATTGATTGTTTTTCTTTTTCACTAAGACTACATTCGCCACCCATTCCGGGTACTTAACTTCTCTAATTGACCCTGCGGCGAGCAACTTTGACACTTCCTCTTTTATCGCTGCACTTCTTTCTGGGTTGAAGCTTCTCCTTTTCTGTACTACCGGTTTGCATTTCTCATTCACAGCCAGATTGTGAGAAATTGTGCTTCTATCAATCCCTGGCATGTCTTCGTGGCACCAAGCGAAAATCCCCCTATATTCTTTCAACAAGTTCGTCACATCTTTTTTAACTTGTTCAGCCAGCCTTGCTCCGATCTTTACTGTTTTATCTGGTTCCGCTTCATCTAGAATAACCGACTCAGTCGGTTCTTCCTTCTCTCTGCTTGTTTTGTCCCTTGGATCCAGTTCGAAGTTTTCCGGATTATCTTCCTGCACTTCCATGTCTACTTCGAATATGTTCAAGGTTTCCATCCCTGTTTTATCTTTGAAGATTGATAGGTTGGCGCGGCGAGCCATCTCCTGCGACCCTTTCAATTCTCCGACGCCGAACTCTGTAGGGAACTTTATTTTCAGTGCATGGGTTGAAGTAACAGCTCGAGCTTTGTTAAAAACGGTCGGCCAAGTAGAGCATTATACGGCCAATTATGGATGTCAACCACGACAAAGTCCAACAGGATTGTTCGCCGGCATGGTGCTGTTCCAAATCTTACAGGTAGTTTCACTGTTCCTAACGACCTAACCTCTGCGCCACCAAATCCTTTTAATGGTACATGGAATGGTTCAAGATCTTTCCTGTCCAGCCGCAACTCATCATACACCCTGGCACTTAAAATCAGCCGAACTCCCATTGTCAATCATCACTCGAAGGACATCCCTATGGGCTATTCGAACTCCCACGACAATTGCATCATTAGGCTTTGCATCAATCCCGTCTGAGTCTTCTGCTGTAAATGTGATGGGATCATGTCCTTCTCTCCCTTTCTTGGGGTTTCTCTGCACAGAATTGACTTCCATGTTCCTGCCCTCGTACATTACTTCTCGAACCTCCGACATCCTTTCTCGATTGCTCCTCCCGTGTGAGGTTCGCCGAAAATAGTGTTTATGGCAGTGCTAGGACTGTTCCTCCTTGGACTCTTCCTTTCTTGCCCGTTTCCTTGGCGGCTATCTTGGCGACCCCCGTGCTTGTCCCCTTTCAAGGCAAAGTCCTTCAGGTGCCCATCTCTGATCAGGCTTTCGATGTGATCGCGCAACTGAAAACACTTTGAAGTTTCATGTCCATGATCTTTATGGAATCGACAGTACTTAGTTGTATCTCTCCTTGCATTCGCTGATTGCTGTCGGGGGTATTTGGCGAGTCCCTTGTCTTCTACCACAGACAATATCTCCTCCTGGTCGCCAGTTAAAGGGGTGTAATGGTTGTACCTTCCTCGAAACTTATTGGCTCGAGTGTTTCCCCTGCTCTCTCTTGAATATCCCTTTTGGCCCTTCTCATCCTTCTAGCGATCACGTGATTGCATCTTTTTGTCATCCTTATGATCTGTTTTCAAGTTAGGCTTGTGCCCATGCACGTAGCTACCCCCTTGTGCTACTTCTTCTTCCTCTGCCAGTGCATAGTCGCCAGCTATTTCCATCATCTCCTCCTCGTAAGTTTTAGGTCTATCCCTTCGCAGGTCGAAGGATAATCGTCCACTCTGTAGCCCATTGGTGAAAGCGGCGATTACAGCTACATCACTGGCATCCTCAATTTGAGCTACTTCCTTCCCGAACCTGGCCAGATACTTCTTGATTGACTCGTTATGTTCCTGTTTCAAGTTTGACAGATGGGCGAGTGACTTTCTTCTTTGGACACTTCCTATGAACTGCCTTATGAATGCTTTACTGAGGTTTGAGAAGCTGCTTATGGTTCCGGGCGGAAGCCTTCCGAACCATCTAGAGGCGAGGTCGCCAAAGTTTACGGGAAGGTGAGACACAACAACCCGTCATTGGATGAATACTGGGCCATGATATTACGGAATCGGCGAACATGTTCCTTTGGATCCCTGTTCTCCTTATACTGCTCAATAGTTGGCATTCTAAATCTGTCTAGAAATTGGGTGCGAGCAATAGTTTCGATGAATGGGCTATCTGACTCATCATCCGAGGATACATTACGACCATACCTTCGCGCCATTGCTGAAACCTTTCTTGATAGCTCTTGTAAGGTGACATCTCGCTGACCAGTTGGTTCTCCTGCTGGATCGAGCCTACTCTTGATTGTCATTCTACCTTTGAAATTCCCTTAAGCAATATAGTGTAAATATACCTAGAGGGGGGGTGAAGGTATTTACTCAAATTCTTCCAATCTTAAAAAGATGCGGAATATACAAAAAATGCACACTTGATTAGATTAGCAAATGGATTTCACTAATACAAGAGTTAATCAATTTACAAGATATGCAATCAATGTAAGATATGGAAGATAAAGAAAATAAAAACAAAAATGAACACAAGTATTTTTTACGTGGTAAAACCTCAAAGAGGAAACATCCACGGGTTGATACCACAACCACCGGCAAAGCAATTCACTATATGAAAAGGACTTACACACTCAAGCTATCAACACATGATATTCGCTCAAGCTATCACCTCCTAATCTACCCTCGGGCAAGTGAACTACCAAGCCTACTTCCTATCCGAGATGTATCCTACCCTCTAGAAAGCAACTTCCTATCCAAGACGCTCACGTCTCTAGGAAGATTTCTTGCTTGACTATCCGAGTCCTCCCGACTCTAATCAAGGCTTCTTGCTTGGCTATCCGGAACACTTTCCTAGCCAAGACTTCTTGCTCAAGACAAAGCTTCACTTACTTTGCAAGAGACTTCAACCTTTCACAAGGCAATGATCTAAGTGATGCAATGATGCAAACACAAGCAAATAGAGCAAGTAGATCAAACACACTCTATGAAGAATTAGATTTGCACAAATCAAGCTCACAAGCAAATTTAGCTAATTCTTATGAACATGTGATTAGAAGTCTAGATTAGACATTCAAAGTCATTCACAAAATAATCTAGAAACCTAAACTGTCAATCAAGCTAGAGTAACAAGTTTTCAATAAAAATCACAAAACTAGCTTTGAAATCAAGTGAACAAGTTAACACTTGAAATCCACAACATATTCAATCCAAAAAAGAATTAGATTTAAATGATAGATGGCACAATCAAAAATCCTAGTTCATGAACATGTGACAAAAACCTAGAAATCAACAATCAAGATCAAGAACAAAAGTATTTCTAGAATCAATATCAAGATAGGTCAAGTTTAGCAATATTGTTCAATTGAAATCAAATAGCTAAAACTCAACAATCAATAGATCAACCACCCCTAGAATATGATCTAACAACATTCTAAACACATATCATCTATCAATTAGGAAGATTAAAAGATGATTAAAAGATGAAGTGAGAAGAAGAAGTTTCACATACAAAAATTGAGTCTCGTACTGAAATCAGATCACTGGGAAAAATGAAGAACTCAAATGGCTCTGAAAATACTTGGGGTTTGTAGCTCTCTTCAAGACCAACAATTTTGGCTTTTGAATCACTCAATTCGGAGTTGAAATGAGAGAGATATGATCAAATAAGAAATCGAAAATTGTAAAAAAATTCTGCTCGGGATTTCGAATAAAATGGAGGGAAAAGAGATGGAGAGAGAGAGGATGACGGGAGCCAATCAGAGGCTGCCATGTCAGCACCCCATGGGGAGCACGTGGGCCACACGGGACCAGAGGGGTGCTCTGGCCGTGGGTCCCACGGGCTCCACACGTGGTGGCCAATGCATGGCCTTTGGCCATGCTTGCCTCTCGCGCGCTCCCTCACGTTCTTCAGCCGTATCTTGGGCATCCGAACTCCGATTTCGAATCCGTTTTTGGATTACGAACCGTGACT
The DNA here is from genome assembly GCA_030490815.1 of Acer saccharum. Classification (NCBI taxonomy): domain Eukaryota; kingdom Viridiplantae; phylum Streptophyta; class Magnoliopsida; order Sapindales; family Sapindaceae; genus Acer; species Acer saccharum. The sequence continues at coordinate 25,268,405 of CM059878.1, forward strand.
CCCTCACGCACGACTACGACTATAAAAATTTGAAAAATGGTTGAGAAATCATCTCGGAAAATGATGATGAAGTTAACTCAACGAATGAGAACGCAAAGTAGCATAGCTAAGTCGTTTGGACTCGAAACCTTATGAATGAGTAACCGAAACGACCGGAACTCAATAAGGCATCAAATAAGAACATGTTCAAGTCCAAAACATAAATACACAAACAAATAAACACATATTCACACAAGCATGCATATCAAAGAGATAGTCACAAAGCATGCAATTCTACAATGTTTGTCAATACAAGATCAATGCATGAGCATACTATGAAGTGTGTGAATGTGTTATACCAAATGTTTGAACCACGATGCAGGGACACATATGTATGAATTGTGTGTGTGCGCTAACGCCTTGCAAGAGGATGGAAGTCAAGATATACCTTTGACGCTTTTCACCTCTTGAAGACGACTTGTGCACTAGACGTTGCTCTTCACTTTTTAAGCTTTCTTTCTCAAATAATGTCCTAAGCAACAACTAATACAATCATAGAGTGTTTTGCAATGGAATTAAGCCAATACAAATCATAAACCTTACAATCTCCCCCTTTGGCTATTCCATGGCAAAAGCACTCAACCTCACCATACAATGTTTCACTCAAATAACTCAAAATGATAGCATACTCTCAATCTCACATTACAAAGAAATTCCTAGACTAAAAAGTCTTCAAGTCTTCAAGAATTCCTCTTTCGGTCTTCAAAGTACCTATGAGAGAAAATAGCAACCAAAGAGATCTTCTCTGAAGAAGAATGGTGAGTTATTTAACCAAACACAAACATAGAAGATATCCCTTATCTCATACACAAATGCATTATCTCAAGTGATCAAAATATTTTCATATTAAAGCACTCCCTTAATTTCCTAATTCCCAAGGACCAATCATCCTTACATTAGCAAGAAAGAATTCTTTCTCCCCCTTAAGACAAGAATTCTCCCCTTAAGACAAAGTCACAATAAAGCACAAAGAGGAATATGATTCACACAATTGGAACATTTTCCACATAAAGTGTGAAGTATACAAAATCTCCCCAATATCAAACATGGTGAGGTATACATTTTCTCCCCCTTTTTGTCAAGGAATAGACAAGGGACACAAGATAAAGAACGAGATATTAAGCAAACAAATCGTATAGAAAGCGAAAGTTGAATAAACTAAAGCTCCCCCTTAACATGTGCTCCACATATTATCAACAAGTAGATTTGTTCACAAGGGACATCACACAATCACACAATCAAGCAATAAGAGAAAATATTTCATAACTTGTCAAAGTCCAAGAGAGAATCATAGATTTTCATTAATCTCTCAAAAATATTCTCACATTGCTAATGAATCAAGCACATAAGCAAATGTGTGTGTGTGAATGCTTCTCAAATATATAGTAGGAGTAATTGTGATATCAACATGCAAACTCTATCCACACTACCCATCTAAAGCCTTTCCAAAAATAGGTCAAACCGATATTCATCCGGATTTTTGCTTTTAAAATGAATAGATATCAACATATGAGCGTGTGTGTGCATGTGGCTCGTTTTCCCGTTTCTATTTGTCAACCCGAGCTTTTCACAATTCTCAACTATACACCAATAAGCCTTTCATTTTTTTTTCATTTCTTTTAGGCTTAGAATCAAAGAATTTTTTTTTTTACTAATTCTTTTCAACACTTCTTTGATTTTTCTAACATAAACATATACACCTCATGGTGGCTTTCACTCATCATAATGGCGTAGCCCTTTCCTACGTTGGGCGGCTTCACAACCAAGGTGTGTAGCCCTTTCCATGAGGGTGCTCGTTGATTACTATGTAGTGCCGAAGCAAAATGGATACATACCAAAGGTCATCTATCATGTACTTAACAATAAACTTCTAGATGCATCCATTATCTACACATATTCAACCACATATACTCAAAACTAAAACATATAAGAGCATTAGTGCACTTTTCAAAAATATGATTTTCAAGCTCAAGTGCATGATCTAGAAACAATAAAGATACTTGTTTAAGATCATTACTTCTCAAGTGAGTAGCTCTTAAAGACAATGATGCAATTAAAGTTTTTGCTCATCAAGCCACTCACAATCACACAAAGACATCAATCAACACAAATCATGCCAATGGACATTCTAAGAGTTTTAAACCTCTCTTTGTCCAAGGGCTTAGTAAACAAATCCACAAGTTGATTTTTAGTAGGCACATGCTTTAGAGAAACAATAGAATGTTCAACATGTCTCTAATGAAATGATGCCTAATATCTATGTGCAATGATATCATGCATATATAGAGTTGAAAAGATGAAATAGAAAGCAAGCTTTTAGAGTAGAGAAATACCTTAGCAAGCATTTTCACCAATGAAAGGTCTCCGCTCTTTTTATGAGCTTTCTTGGCTTGTTTGTCCTCATGACAACAAGTTGTTGGTGTGTCATCCCAAGAAAATAAAGACCAAACACTTTCAACTCAAACAAACACATGAAAATGACTTTCTCTAAAAGTCTTAACAAAAATTTTCACCAAATATATTTCAAAATTCAACTTCTTTAAAGTTAATCAACAAATTTTGACTATCATAGTGATTATGAGAATATTAAGTTCATGAATTGATTAGAGACACCAAGTTTGAATACTAGACCTAGCACATTACAAATAGCTTAGTCAAGCATCAAACTTAGAACTCTTATCAAACAAGAACAAAAATATTCTCATATGTGCTACTCAATCAAGTATGAGAGCACTCACCTTTGACCATGTTAGTCTTAGGTGAACCAACAAAAACAACATCATGATCATTACGCATGGCAATATGAAATCTAGAAGATAAATCATCAACTATCTTCTTCATGAAATATCACTCATATTAAAGTCATCATTTTTGCCACGCACAAATATTTCATCAAGACTCTTCAAATGATCATGGTTAACACTCTTCTTAACCAACTTCTTCTCACATATTTTTAACATGATTATTATTAACATGCATGTCATTCTTTTCAATCCAAATTTTCTTGGTAGGTTTCTTCACATGAATATGATCAATATGCACATTTCTCAAAGCATCAAAGCTATTGTCATGTTTAGAAACTTTCAAAGAAGATTTCTATTTCACAAGAATGCACATTATTTTTCTTAACCCAAACTTTCCTTGTTGATTTCTTTTCATTAACATGTTCATCATGCATAGTCTCTAATGCTCTAACATGTTTAGAAACAACCAAAGGAAGTCTTTTCATCTCACTAGCATGCATCTCATTCCCTAGTTTGCATTGTCTAATATACTCATAGCATTTAAGTTTGATATGTCCAACAACATTGCAAAATGACAAACCGGGATAAACTTAGAGAAGTTACGTCTAGCTCTAGACTTAAACTCATGCTTAGGAGTATAAATAGGTAACTTTTTCACATTTTTATCACATTCCACATTTCCTAGTTTGCATTGCCTAGCATATTCATAACACTTAGGCCTAATGTGACCAACCACATTGCAATAATGACAAACCGGAATGAATTTAGAAAATTACCTCTTGGGTGTGCATGCTTTGGTTGAGAAGTCGGTTGAGAAGTTCCATTGCTCTTCTTGTCTTTGTCTTTGATGTTAGAAGGAATAGTACTAGAGTCTTTCTTCTTCTTGGACTTTCTTGACTTGTTCTTGGTTGTAGGAGTCTTCTTAACCTTCTACAAAACCCAAGCCACTCATATCTCCATGATGCTTTCCAAGTTTTATCACTTCATCAAGCTTAATGGCTCCAATTTTCATGCCACTAATAGACTCTTTGAGAGATTTGACTTCATCTATAAGGTCACACTCCTTTATCTTCATGATAGATAAGAGTTCTCTTTTTGCTTAATCTCTCCTTCCATGGCAAACAACTTCATAGTAAAGTCTTCTCTTAGATCATCTAGCTCTTGAGCATTTTCCTCAACCTTTGAGACACACTTTTCAATGGTCTTTTCATGCTCTTTGATGACTTCACTTTGCTTGCTCATCTTTTCCAAAGACATCTTCTTTTCATTTACAAGAGCTTTAAAGATCACCACTAAATTGGCATTGATCAACTTCAACTTGTTGTTCTCTTCATTCTTTTGTTGAAGGATCTTGTCATTGAAGCTTATAAAATCTTGATTTGAGGAGACTTCAAACTCTTCATCATTGGAGGAGATTTCACTATCTTCACTACTTGAAGAGTTTTCACTTTCCTCAATACTTGAGGAGTCTTCACTATTATCCTCAAATCTTCCTTCATATATAGCCACGTGAGCAATGTGATTGCAAGTAGATTCTCGATCATCCAAGGATTCCTTTCCTCTACTACATCACTCACACTCATCCATGCTTTATCATTGATGGCTCTAATGTAGGCTTTCATTGTATTTCTCCAAAAGGTGTAGTTACCACTATCCAAGAGTGGAGGTCTAGCACTAGAAGCACCTTCCGACATTGAATCGCCCATAGCTACAAAATGAACAAACACAAAAGAACACAACAAAACAAAAACAAACACTATAATATGGATCTATCTAATTACTTCTAGACACCCGCTCTGATACCAATTGAAATTCCCTTAAGCAATATAGTGTAAAATATACCTAGAGGGGGTGAATAGGTATTTACTCAAATTCTTCCAATCTTAAAAAAGATGCGGAATATAACAAAGAAAATGCACACTTGATTAGATTTAGCAAATGAATTGATTTCACTAATACAAGAGTTAATCAATTTACAAGATATGCAATCAATGTAAGATATGGAAGATAAAGAAAATAAAAACAAAATGAACACAAGTATTTTTACGTGGTAAACCTCAAAGAGGAAACATCCACGGGTTGATACCACAACCACCGGCAAAGCAATTCACTATATGAAAAGGACTTACACACTCAAGCTATCAACACATGATATCCGCTCAAGCTATCACCTCCTAATCTACCCTCGGGCAAGTGAACTACCAAGCCTACTTCCTATCCGAGATGTATCCTACACCTCTAGAAAGCAACTTCCTATCCAAGACGCTCACGTTCCTAGGAAGATTTCTTGCTTGACTATCCGAGTCCTCCCGACTCTAATCAAGGCTTCTTGCTTGGCTATCCGGAACACTTTCCTAGCCAAGACTTCTTGCTCAAGACAAAGCTTCACTTACTTTGCAAGAGACTTCAACCTTTCACAAGGCAATGATCTAAGTGATGCAAATGATGCAAACACAAGCAAATAGAGCAAGTAGATCAAACACACTCTATGAAGAATTAGATTTGCACAAATCAAGCTCACAAGCAAATTTAGCTAATTCTTATGAACATGTGATTAGAAGTCTAGATTAGACATTCAAAGTCATTCACAAAAATATCTAGAAACCTAAACATGTCAATCAAAGCTAGAGTAACAAGTTTTCAATAAAAATCACAAAACTAGCTTTGAAATCAAGTGAACAAGTTAACACTTGAAATCCACAACATATTCAATCCAAAAAGAATTAGATTTAAATGATAGATGGCACAATCAAAATCCTAGTTCATGAACATGTGACAAAACCTAGAAATCAACAATCAAGATCAAGAACAAAAGTATTTCTAGAATCAATATCAAGATAGGTCAAGTTTAGCAATATGTTCAATTGAAATCAAATAGCTAAAACTCAACAATCAATAGATCAACCACCCTAGAATATGATCTAACAACATTCTAAACACATATCATCTATCAATTAGGAAGATTAAAGAGATGATTAAAAGATGAAGTGAGAAGAAGAAGTTTCACATACAAAAATTGAGTCTCGTACTGAAATCAGATCACTGGGAAAAATGAAGAACTCAAATGGCTCTGAAAATACTTGGGGTTTGTAGCTCTCTTCAAGACCAACAATTTTGGCTTTTGAATCACTCAATTCGGAGTTGAAATGAGAGAGATATGATCAAAATAAGAAATCGAAAATTGTAAAAAAATTCTGCTCGGGATTTCGAATATAAATGGAGGGAAAAGAGATGGAGAAGAGAAGATGACGGGAGCCAATCAGAGGCTGCCATGTCAGCACCCATGGGAGCGCATGGGCCAAACGGGACCAGAGGGGTTGATGCAGTAAATTCTGTGTTCAATTTATTAAGAAAGTTCGTTCACTGGGATCGGCGATTTTATCAGTTAAAACCAATTAATCTAGCAAAGGTGACTCTAAATGCGAAAACTAATTGCATAATGCTTTTCTTTGGAAAGATTGTTTAACTCTAGGATTAATCTAAATTATGACTATTTGAACTAAAAATCAAATCAACGAATAAACAAATCAACGAATGAATATATGGGGAGATACTAGGGAATCGATGCACCTCTCTTAGACACTCAATGCTCTCAATTAGTCTCAATAAACACTTCAATGAAGTTTAGGGCTTGTTTTGATAAACAATTAAGAACGAATCTCCTTCCCCCACTCGCACAAAGGCCATGTGTCAAGTGTTAGTAATGAAATCCCTATGAACAAAACTCTAAGCCAAATCAATGCCACAAGGCCATGCAAACATTAATTTTCAAGTCTATTAAGCTTATGATTGTGATTCAAATGGAAAGGCCATTCACATCCAAACCCTAATCTCAAAGGTAAACTAAATCACAAACTCATATCAATTGAGGCCACAAAATAATACGAATCAATAATATAGAGCAATTAATTCAATAGACAAGACTAAAACCCAATTGATTAACAAAAAGATAGACTCATTGATTACATAGAGTTGTCCAAAATTGGTTACATCAATCCCCTAATAAAGGTTTAGTTACACATCAATGGAGAGAACAAAAATATAGAAGAGATGAAGATAGAACCCATTATGGTGTGATGTTTCTGACTTGCGATCTCCGTCGTCTTCCTGCTCCAAGTAATCTCCTCCGATGGAATCAATGAAAGAATCAAGGAATGGTGGTCTTCAAACTCTCTCTGTCTGTCTAATATGTCGAACCCTATTTTCTCTTATTCCCTTCTTTTTATAGGTCTTCTGCAGTGACGAGAAGACGAGGAGGCGGTCCACCGCTCAACGTGCCGCTGGGTAGGCACTTGCATGGGCAGCGGACGAAGCAACCTCCACACACTGGAATGGCTCGCCTGGCGTGCCGCTTAGTAGGCACTTGCCTCTTGAGCGGCATGGCCGGCGGAAAAGGCAATATCATTGGCGCCTGTTGCACCGCCGCGGTGCACCTGCCTGATGGGCGGCATGGCCGGCGGAAAAGGGAGAAAAATGCCCTTTCTGCATCATTTGACTCTATCATCTCCAGAATACGATCCGATCAACATTTCTATGGTAAGAGACCTGCAAAGACTCAACAAACACATCAACCCACCAAAAAGACCCAATGAACAAGCATAACATAAGCAAAAAGGGCAAAATAAGCATAGAAATAGACTGATCAGATACCCCCAAACCTATCTTTTGCTAGTCCTCGAGCAAAACCAAACATTCCTAAACTGAAAAACTAAATCCTAATAAAGCCACTTTCGCAGGGAACGCGATAGCATTGAGCATATGCTACAAGCCTTTAAACCTCTAGGTCCCTAGTAGGAGTGTTGTCTCCTGAGGGTTCTCAGCTATGACACCCACAAACATATCCCACAAAACCAATCATTCGAGATGCAATCGATTAATGCTCAGATAGAAACAATGCATGCAGAAGCCAATAGGTAAAGACTAACATTAGTCACAAATTTGAATGCATTGCTTAGTTTTAGATGAAAAGCCCAAACTCCAGATATTCTAGCATCAAGAACACTTTGCCGAACGCCATAGATGTAATTCGCCTTGACTCTAAACCTCACCAGATATCGCTCATATTTCTCACAGAACCTAGGCAAATAAACTCATCAAGCATATGCGAAAGAAGTTATGCACAAGAAATTTCAAATTATAATCGCATATGAATATGTCATTGAAAGAACGCTTGATTTGAATGCAAAGATCTCATGAAAAGAATCGAATCATTATGAGCAAGATAACACACATACACTTCTACTTTCATAGCAAGGATAACCAGCGGATCAATTTAGACTTTTCATTAGGTTGTAATGGGGCTATTGGGTGAAGGTTAGCAAGGAACGGTGTAGGAGTTCAAAACCCTAGGATCATTCAGTGAGAGTCTTCAATTACCTTTACGGCTTGGCACAAGCTCTTAGGTCTTCATTGACTTCCTTTGCAAGTGGAATAATGCCACTTACCATTCATTGCTGTCCCCTTAATTCACCATTCACTTTTGCCCACTCCTTCGAGAGTAGATACAACACTTAAGTCCTTTGACATGTTGTGTTCCTTAGATTCTTTTTCTGGCAAACACAACTCACCATTCATTTTGGTGGAACAACTTTCTTTTTCTCGTTTTTTTTTTTTTTTTTTTTTTTTTTTTTTTTTTTTTTTTTTTTTTTTTTTTTAAAACAAACAAAACTACAACCTTGCCTCTTACATTTGGATTGAATGCAGCTCATTCTTCATTTGATTCGTATCACTTTCGCACAAATTCTTATGCGAACACTTCAACCTTCTTCACCATCTCAAAGCATGATCCCAAGTTAACAGGTATGGCTATAATATGGCTTACATGGGTTACAGTAAATGTGGTAAGAAAGAAAAGGCAATCAGTGTTTGGCTTCAAACAGGGCTATGGAGCACACACATAGGTAGGAATATTACAGGCCTTTTAATTTGTTCATGCACACATAGTCTAACATCACTTCCACTGGTTCGACTTACTCAAGATCAAAGATTACATGTGAAAATCTTTTATGATGAATGCTCTATAATGCTCAATGTTCAACCTATAGAGATCAAATCTAATGCTAAGAACCTATTGAGTGTTTAAAGAGTAGAAACAAAATAAACCCTCATATATGTCATTTATGTACGCACTTTGGCTTAGTGAACTCACAGGGTAGTCTCCACTATTAATCATGGCAATCCAACTAGGCATCCTATCCACTATCACATCCAGAGCATGTCATAAATTTTGAAAATGCAATGCAATACTCTAAGTGGCAAGATGTTAGTTTAAACCCAGTGATTTAAGCATATCATTTCAAAGTCAAATACCAAAATATCTCATCAAGGTTATTGCAGGAACGACAGACTCTAAAATACTGAAAAACATGACCCAAGACTCAACATACCCCCAAACCTAAACTCAACAGTGTCCTCAATGTTGACAAGCAAGAAAACAGGCAAGAAAACAAAAGGAAAACAAAAGCAAATAAAAGTTCAAAAAAAAGAAAAGAAAAAAAAATCATAGCCTGCTAATCTCCTCCATCCTCATCGGAGAGCTGTAAGATCTCGGTTCCCTGATCGGAGTCTATCGTGTCATCCTGCATCTGCTGCTCATCATCAAAGTTCACAATCGGGTCCGCTGGTCAAAATCCTGCGGCTCGACACCTGATCCACCGGCTGCAAAAGGATCCTGGTCAGGCATAGGGGGCTGAAATGGCACTCCACTCCCACTAGCCACAGAAAACCGGCTAGTAAGCATCCCACGCAGCTCCTCTATGTTAGCCTCGATAGTGTCAAATCGAGTCTCGAATCGACCCTCTAACTGCGTGAAGCGCAAATCCATATGCGTCTGCATAGCCTGCAAAAGAGTGGTAAATGGATCACCTCCTGGCTGAGCTCCGCCTATCTGAGGGCCTGTGGTGCCTCTTGAGGCTGGTCTTGTAAAAGTGCAGCTGCCTCAGCCTCTCTTGCCTCTCGCTCCTCTCTGCGACGTCTTCTCTCCCCATAATTCCCAATAGGAGGAAGACCCCTCAGGACTAACTGCTGGTTCCAGTTCGTCAAGTTCATCATACTCGGGTCATGGTTCTCTAACCCTGCACTCACATCAATACCTGCCTGTCTACAGAAAGCAGTGATCAAACACGGAAAAACCATGGACTGGTCATCGTGTGCACTGGCGTCTTGAATGGCATTGAAAATCACCCGTCCAATATTGATAGGGCCACCTGACCTCAAACGTAGCAACACACGGGCCTGGTCATAAAAAATCTCAGAACGGTGCTGGGATGGCATCAGTGAGTATGTCAGGAAAAGGTTCCAAAAGGCAACATCGGCATGCGTGTCGCGCTGGTACAGCTTCACTAACGTACCCCATTCCGCCTGTCCATCCATCCTAAGGCCTGCAGCCACTCGTCCTCTATAGGGGTCAAGATCTGCAATATATTCTATCCCTCGACCGTTACTGATAGCCACCTCCGGAGCGTCAAAATACTGATTAATAGCCTCCGGAGTTATATGAACCTCAACACCCTGCACTAAAACTGGTTCTCCAACCAACAGTCTCCCTGGTACAGCACTAGCATAATACTCTGTAACAATCCCCCTGTTCGGCCTTGGTGGGCGTGCAACATATCCACCCCATCCGCGGTCTGTAACCATCTGTGGAACAGGTGTCTGTGCCAAACTCTCAACATCAATTCCCCTCTCAATAATCCAAGGTCGCCGAGGAAATTGCTGAACCGGCTCTTAAAGTCCTTGTGTTGTGCTTGTTTTGGCAATGCCTTTTGCTTTCCCTTATCGGATGTACTGACCCGAGGACGCTTCCCTATAGCAGTCCTTGCCATCTGCAGATAACACAAGCCAACAATTACACACAATTTTCTACCAAAAATTCGGCAGCATTTCGTTTCAAAATTCAGTTCCCAATATGTTTATAATACCATATAAATCACATGCAAGTCCAAATACCCACATGCAAATCCAAATAATCAAATATATTCCTCAAAATCAAATATGGTAACCATTATTCAAGCAAAGACATTCAAACTCTCCCAAGAACAACAATTTTCGGAATTCCTTATATACCAAGTGAAAATCACAACCCAATAAACTTAATCATGCTAAATAGATCAATTTGAACAAAGCCCATTGGTGATTAAGACATAGAATCCGAATTTGAGCATGCAAAACTCTCAATCTCTTCATACCACATTGTAAAATCAAAACTTCATAAGTTAATGCCATTAAAGTAAAATAGAAGAGAGAAGAAAGCATACCTTGTAGTCGAAATTGAGGAGAGTAGAAACTATGGAGAGCAATTGAGAGAAAAGAAAGAAAGAAGAGGAAGAGAAAGAAAACTGCAGCCGTTTGTGGGTCAAATGAGACCCACAAAGCTGCATGCCCCTTTTTAAATAGTGTAGGGCAACTGTCGACCAACCGCTGACGAGACACGCTGCATGGGCAGCGGTCCGGTCAGCGGTAAAGGGGAAAAAAAAACTTACCTGAGGTCCAAAACGCACCGTTTGCGTAAGTGACCGCCGGGCGTACCGTTGGTCAGGTACGCGCCACTTGAGCGGTCAGTGAGCGAGCCAAACCAGTGGATCCTTTGAATTTTTGCCGCGGCTTGTGCAGTTGTCATCTTGGGCGGTCTATTGAGCGAGCCAAACCAGTGGACTCACGCTGGTGTAACCGCTGACCATGCATGTGCATCTTGAGCGGCATGGGCCACGGTAAATGTTAAAAGATGTGACAGGCCCTATTCCATCGAGATCCTCTTGAGCGGTCTCTTGCACGAGCCATTCCAGTGTTGGTGAAGTTGCTCGTACCGCTGCTCGTGCATGTGCATCTTGAGCGGTCCAACCTGCGTGAAACTCTACAAGCAACTGGTCCTTACTTTCCGCCGACCATGCACAACGCCACTTGAGCGGTCTAGCAAGCGAGCCATTCCAGTGTTGCAGCATTGAGTGTACCGCGGCTCAGGCATGGCTGCCTCTTGAGCGGCATGTTGAGCGCTAATTCCCTAATTCGTGCAGTTCCACCTGTTTTGATCAAGGCAAACAATACACACATAAAACATAACTGCACACAGCTCAACACAACTGGAAATCTCGATTCCCCCAAACCTGGATTGAATAATACTCTTCACTAAGACGACTCACACTAATTACTGACTCAAATTAATCTAAAGAAATAAACGAAAGAGAAAAAAAACAATGTTACCTAGGTGGGTTGCCTCCCACCAAGCGCTTTATTTAGCGTCTAGGCAAGACGTGTGAGAGCTCTACGGCTCTATAAGCACGGAATCCTCCAATCGCACGACAGCTCCGAGATCCTTAATGTAAGGCTTAACCCGATGCCCATTTACCTTGAACATGTTGCCATTCTGCTCGTTTTGCACTTCTACAGCTCCATGGGGAAAAACTTGTGTGACCCTGAATGGTCCAAACCATCGAGACTTCAACTTACCGGGAAACAGCTTCAGCCGGGAGTTGAACACCAGCACTTGCATACCGGGACGAAGGTCTTTATGCACTATCATCTTGTCATGTATCAACTTAGTTTTTTCCTTGTATAGTTTTGCACTCTCATACGCTTCCAAGCGAAATTCCTCGAGTTCACACAGCTGAAGTTTCCTCTCCTCACCGGCCTTGTCATAATCAAAGTTCAACTTCCTGACTGCCCATAAGGCTCTATGCTCGAGTTCTACTGGAAGGTGACACGCCTTCCCAAAGACCAACCTATATGGACTCATCCCAATAGGTGTCTTGAAAGCTGTCCTGTAGGCCCACAATGCATCATCTAATTTCAACGCCCAATCCTTTCGAGTGGAATTGACAGTCTTCTCTAGGATACTCTTGATTTGTCTGTTGCTGACCTCAACCTGTCCTGAAGTCTGTGGGTGATATGGTGTAGCAACCTTATGCCTTACACCATATTTCTTCAAAAGTGCAGCAAAGGATCTGTTGCAAAAATGCGTACCTCCATCGCTAATGATAGCTCTAGGGGTCCCGAATCTTGCAAATATCGTCTCCCTCACAAATTTCACCACAGTTTGACCATCATTATTCCTTGTGGCCTTTGCTTCTACCCATTTTGACACATAATCAACTGCTACCAAGATGTAACTATAACCACAAGATGGTGGGAATGGTCCCATGAAATCTATGCCCCAACATCAAAAAGCTCTATTATCAAATCTCCAGATAAGGGCATCTCATTTCGCTTACTTATGCTCCCCGTACGTTGGCATCTATCGCATGCCAAACAAAACCGGACTGTATCTTTATGTAACGATTCCCAGAAGAATCCAGATTGCAACACTTTCAAAGCTGTTTTTCTTGCACCAAAATGTCCTCCACATTGCAGCTCGTGACAAAATTTCAGAACGTCTATCTGTTCTGACTCAGGAACACATCTTCTTATCACAGAATCAGGACCATGAGTGTACAAATAAGGGTCATCCCAAAAGTATTTTTTCGCTTTTGTAACGAACCTTTTTCTTCCTTGTGAGTTCAAATCCTCTGGAACTACCCCACTTACCAAATAGTTAACCAGATCAGCATACCATGGTTCACTATCCATTACAGCCAACAATTGTTCATCCGGAAACTTCTCATGCAATGGCAATATGTCTACCTCGTCCGGGTTTACCTGTACTAACCTGCTTAGATGATCAGCAACCACGTTCTCACTACCTTTCTTGTCTCGTATCTCCAAGTCAAATTCTTGTAGCAGGAGGATCCACCGAATCAATCTAGGTTTGGCATCCTTTTTCTGAAGAAGATGACGAAGGGCTGCATGATCCGAATATACAATGACTTTGGCGCCCACCAAGTAAGTTCGGAATTTCTCCAACGCAAAAACTACTGCGAGGAGCTCCTTCTCAGTTGTTGAGTAGTTCAATTGAGCGTCATTTAAGGTTCGAGAAGCATAGTATATTGCGTGCGGAACCTTATCTACTCGCTGCCCCAAAACTGCTCCGATAGCATAATCCGAAGCGTCACACATCAATTCAAAGGGCAATTCCCAATTAGGTGGAATTATTACTGGTGCGGTAGTCAATGCACTCTTCAAAGTGTTAAAAGCCACCATGCACTCTTCAGTCACCTCAAACTCAGTTTCTTTTTAGAAGCAAACATAAGGGCCTTGTTATCTTCGAAAAATCCTTTATAAATCTTCTGTAAAAACCCGCATGCCCAAGAAAAGACCGTACATCTTTCACAGATTTTGGAGGCTGTAAACTACTGATCACCTCCACCTTAGCTTTGTCCACTTCAATTCCTCTTCTTGAAATCACATGTCCCAGAACTATCCCTTGTTGTACCATGAAGTGACACTTTTCCCAGTTCAACACCAAATTGTTCTCCTCGCATCTCTTAAGGACTAAGGTAAGGTTGTGCAAACACAAATCAAATGAATCCCCAAACACTGAGAAGTCATCCATGAATACCTCAATGCTCTTCTAACATATCTGAAAATATTGACATCATACACCTCTGAAAAGTACCTGGTGCATTGCAGAGACCGAATGGCATCCTTCTGTATGCGAACGTCCCAAATGGACAAGTGAAAGTAGTTTTTTCTTGATCTTCTGGTGCGATAGCTATCTGATTGTAACCTGAGTACCCGTCGAGGAAACAATAGTGACTGTGCCCTGCCAATCGCTCGAGCATCTGATCTATGAATGGAAGAGGGAAGTGGTCTTTTCTAGTAGCAGTGTTCAGCTTCCTGTAATCGATACACACCCTCCATCCTGTCTGAAGCCTCTGTGGAACCAACTCATTCTGTTCATTGCGAACCACGGTAATACCTGATTTCTTAGGAACCACGTGAATCGGGCTGACCCACTTACTGTCTGATATAGGATAAATTATCCCCACTTGTAAAAGTTTCAGGACCTCTTTCTTCACTACCTCTTTCATTATCGGATTCAATCTCCTCTGGGCTTCTCTTGACGGTCTAGATCTTCTTCGAGAAAATCTTGTGCATGCAAACTGTTGGACTAATTCCCTTGATATCTTCAATTGACCATCCTATAGCTGACTTATGTTTCTGTAGAACCCCAATGAGCCTTTCTTCCTCAGTACCCTGCAATTCTGAAGCAACAATTACCGGGTATGTCTCATCATCACCTAGATACACATACTTCAGAGTTGTTGGTAACTCCTTGAGCTCCAACTTTGGTGGTGGATCATTGGCAAAACTGACAGTTGAAACTTGGAAGTCTGCAACTTCTTCTTCAGCTAGTTCAGAACTATCTTCAGTCATGTCGTCTTGATCATCCCAATCCCAATCTGCCAAATCCTCATCCTTGAATACTCCATCAACCCCAGGGTCTAAAACCTCGATGAATGAACAATCATCAGCTCCGGCAGGGTATGATGATGCTTCAAAAAGTTTGAACTCCACTGTCTCATCTAACACTGTCATTGACAGTTTCCCATTCTGCACATCAATAAATGTCTTTGCTGTTGCCATGAACGGTCTACCTAAAAGAACAGGTCTCATGTTAGTCTCTTTGCTCACATCCTCCATGTCTAATACCACAAAATCAGCAGGAATTATAAGTTTCCCAACTTGAACCAGAACATCTTCAACATGCCCTCTCGGATATCTTACCGAACCATCTGCTAACAGAAGTGACATTGTTGTAGGCTTCAACTCATTTAACCCTAGCTGCTTGTAAATAGAATACGGCATCAAATTAATACTGGCACCTAAATCTAGCATTGCTCTTTCAAGTTGGGTACCTCCTACCGTGATATTGATGCAGAAACTGCCCGGATCTTTCAGCTTGGGAGGAAGTTCCTTCTGTAAAACTGCACTAGCACTACCTGCTATGTATTCCTGATGATTCGGCCCAAATTTCTGTCTGTTGGTGTGAAGGCTTTTGAAAAATTTTGCATAGGCAGGCATCTTTTCTATCATCTCAAGTAGAGGCAAGTTCACATGTACCTTGGACAGAACATCAAAAATTTCTTTGAAAGCCTTGCTGAGCTTGTCCCTTTTAAGCCTCCCAGGAAGGGAATTGGTGGAACATAAGGAGGAGGTGGAACATAAGGGTCTGATGACTTGTGTAAAACTGAGGTTTTCTTGGGTGTCTCTACCACTACCTCTTCTTCTGCGTTAGTCTCCTTCTCACTCACCTCTTCTGATCCCCTGGTGCCCTCTTTCTGTTGCCCCCTGACAACTTCAGTGTCTAACACTCGCCCACTTCTCAACACAGTCAATGCTTTGGCTTGCTCTGATTGGCTAGGAACCTTCCTGGTTCATTCTTGCGGACTGCGTCGACTATTTGCCCCATCTGTGTTTCTAAATTCTTAATGGATGCCTCAACGTTGTTAATTCTCTGATTTGTATCACGGGAGAAACGCTCTGTATTCTCAGCAAGGGATGTCACAATTTCTTCCAAGGACCTCTTCTTCGGCTGATAGGTGGTACTGTCTCTATTAGCTGCATTGTTCCATTGTTGAGGTTGACTATTGGAACCTTGACCTTGGTAAGTGCCTCTGTTGTACCCTCCTTGATTTGTTCCCTGAGTGTTCTGTGGAATGAGCTGATGACTATTAAGAGCAGTGTTAGGGTCAGAATAAGATAAATTGGAATGGTTACGCCATGCAGGGTTGTAGGTATTCGAGTAAGGATCGTTCCTCCCTCTTTGGTAATTGAAAGCTTGAACCTCCTCTGTCTCAAATGGTATCCCATCTCCATCTTGCACTAAGTTCACCCCTAACTGCTGTTGAGCCCTATTCGAGTTTTGGGCCATCATAGCTTGTACTTGCTTAGCTAGATTCGCCATCTGAATTTCCACCCCAGTTGTCTGGTTGACCTCATACTTACCTCCCTTTCTGACCATTGAACTTCTATGTTGGGAGTTTAGAGCCAAAGTTTCATATATCTCAGCAATCTCTAAAGCAGATTTCCTGGTAATGATACCCCCACAGGCGTTGTCAACAATGTTCTGTGTGAAAGGTGTCAATCCATCATAAAAAGTGCGGACTTTGTATTCCTCAGTCACCATGTGAGGGGGAATTTGATCTAACAGCTCCTTATATCGCGACCAGCTTCATGGAATGACTCACCATCTTCTTCACTGAAACTGCTATCTTGATCCGGACTTCTTTTGCTTTAGAGGCAGGGAAAAATCTGTTGAAGAATGCAGTACACACATCAACCCATGATCGCAAAGATCCTGCCCTTACTGAATTGTACCACTTGATGCCCTTGTCCTTCATACAGTACCGAAAACACCTCATCCTCAACTGCTCTTCTGTCAATCGGCCCATCGGGAAATTCCCTACTGTAGCTTGATAATCCTTCATAAACTGGAGGCAGTCTTCTGTTGCCAAACCGTGAAAAGATGGCAGCATGTTTAAATGGCTACCCCTCAACTCATAACTCCTGGCTAAGGCATCTAACACAATAGGCTGAGGTTGGTCTCCCAACATAGGCTGTCCAGACTCTCTCATTAGTCTGATCTCATCTTCTAGTGCACGTCTTGGAGGACCCGGTGGATTGTCTCGAATTTCCTGTCTATTCTGAACACCTTGTTCATCATGATCCTCTCTTTCAGCTCGAATAACCCGGTCACGTTGCTCACCGTGATCACCCATATCCTCAACTAAAGGATCTAACTCTTCAAACTGTCTAGCAACTCGGCCTACTCGGTCAATCTCGTCGTTAGCAGGGATCAGAATACCTCCAAGCGAACGACGTCCGTTCATACACCTGTAAAACCTGAAACACCAAAAACACAACTACCACGAAGTAAGATGAAACAAGAGAATAACTAAAAACTAAAAAAAAAAAAATCTAATGACACACACTACCTAACCTAAACTAACTAGATCCAACTAATAGAATCTATACCAATCCCCGGCAGCGGCGCCAAAATTGATGCAGTAAATTCTGTGTTCAATTTATTAAGAAAGTTCGTTCACTGGGATCGGCGATTTTATCAGTTAAAACCAATTAATCTAGCAAAGGTGACTCTAAATGCGAAAACTAAATTGCATAATGCTTTTCTTTGGAAAGATTGTTTAACTCTAGGATTAATCTAAATTATGACTATTTGAACTAAAAATCAAATCAACGAATAAACAAATCAAAGAATGAATATATGGGGAGAACTAGGGAATCGATGCACCTCTCTTAGACACTCAATGCTCTCAATTAGTCTCAATAAACACTTCAATAAGTTTAGGGCTTGTTTTGATAAACAATTAAGAACGAATCTCCTTCCCACCACTCGCACAAAGGCCATGTGTCAAGTGTTAGTAATGAAATCCCTATGAACAAAACTCTAAGCCAAATCAATGCCACAAGGCCATGCAAACATTAATTTTCAAGTCTATTAAGCTTATGATTGTGATTCAAATGGAAAGGCCATTCACATCCAAACCCTAATCTCAAAGATAAACTAAATCACAAACTCATATCAATTGAGGCCACAAAATAATACGAATCAATATATAGAGCAATTAATTCAATAGACAAGACTAAAACCCAATTGATTAACAAAAAGATAGACTAATTGATTACATAGAGTTGTCCAAAATTGGTTACATCAATCCCCTAATAAAGGTTTAGTTACACATCAATGGAGAGAACAAAAATATAGAAGAGATGAAGATAGAACCCATTATGGTGTGATGTTTCTGACTTGCGATCTCCGTCGTCTTCCTGCTCCAAGTAATCTCCTCCGATGGAATGAATGAAAAGAATCAAGAATGGTGGTCTTCAAACTCTCTCTGTCTGTCTAATGTCGAACCCTATTTTCTCTTATTCCCTTCTTTTTATAGGTCTTCTGCAGTGACGAGAAGACGAGGAGGCGGTCCACCGCTCAACGTGCCGCTGGGTAGGCACTTGCATGGGCAGCGCGAAGCAACCTCCACACACTGGAATGGCTCGCCTGGCGTGCCGCTTAGTAGGCACTTGCCTCTTGAGCGGCATGGCCGCGGAAAAGGCAATATCATTGGCGCCTGTTGCACCGCCGGCGGTGCACCTGCCTGATGGGCGGCATGGCCGCGGAAAAGGGAGAAAAATGCCCTTTCTGCATCATTTGACTCTATCATCTCCAGAATACGATCCGATCAACATTTCTATGGTAAGAGACCTGCAAAGACTCAACAAACACATCAACCCACCAAAAAGACCCAATGAACAAGCATAAACATAAGCAAAAAGGGCAAAATATAAGCATAGAAATAGACTGATCAGGGTGCTCTGGACGTGGGTCCCACGGGCTCCACACGTGGTGGCCAATGCATGGCCTTTGGCCATGCTTGCCTCTCGCGCGCTCCCTCACGTTCTTCAGCCGTATCTTGGGCATCCGAACTCCGATTTCGAATCCGTTTTTGGATTACGAACCGTGACTCCCTCACGCACAACTACGACTATAAAAATTTGAAAAATGGTTGAGAAATCATCTCGGAAAATGATGAAGTTAACTCAACGAATGAGAACGCAAAGTAGCATAGCTAAGTCGTTTGGACTCGAAACCTTATGAATGAGTAACCGAAACGACCGGAACTCAATAAGGCATCAAATAAGAACATGTTCAAGTCCAAAACATAAAATACACAAACATAAACACATATTCACACAAGCATGCCATATCAAAGAGATAGTCACAAAGCATGCAATTCACAATGTTTGTCAATACAAGATCAATGCATGAGCATACTATGAAGTGTGTGAATGTGTTATACCAAATGTTTGAACCACGATGCAGGGACACACATGTATGAATTGTGTGTGTGTGCGCTAACGCCTTGCAAGAGGATGGAAGTCAAGATATACCTTTGACGCTTTTCACCTCTTGAAGACGACTTGTGCACTAGACGTTGCTCTTCACTTTTTAAGCTTCCTTTCTTCAAATAATGTCTAAGCAACAACTAATACAATCATAGAGTGTTTTGCAATGGAATTAAGCCAATACAAATCATAAACCTTACAACCTTGATTGCCTCTCTCATCTGGGCTTCTTCGATCTTCAGTGCTCTCGGATCTTCTCCGCTTCGTTCTTTAGATCGCAACTCCCTTCGTGGATGAGGACTCTTGTCCTCAGATGAGATGGACCAGTGTCTCCGCCGGTCTCGCTGGTATGTGTCGCTGGAATTGACCCCATGTGTTCGCACCTGGTCTCGTTCCTCCCTGGATTCTTCATTCATCACACCTTTTCCTTTCCTTTGTTTTCTCCCCTCGAAATCCTCAGTGTGGTCCTGGGGGGTCTCCTCGGTGGATTGTCTTGCTTGAGTGTCGGAATCGTGATGTGAACTTCTGACCGCAGCCTTCCGGGTGGATGGGTTCCAGGGGTGGTTAACTCGTAAGGAGATGAGACTCCTAACCCTATGGGAAGCGAAAGTCCTATTTTGCTGGCTTCGCTAATTAGGTTTACCAATGCGGCTTGGAAGTGCTGCAAATCCCGGGATCAGCCGCCCTAGTTCCTGGCGTTGCTGCTGACTGCTCCCCAACTGTCACTGCCCTGTCTCCCATTGGTGCAGCTGGTTCAACAACTAAATCTCCGCTGGAGTTACCATCTCTGTCGCTGTCGTTGTTCATGCTGTCTGATTCGCAAGGGTCCCGAAGTTTTCTGTTCAAAGCCCCCTCCTTCTAGCGCCAATTGTTGACGGTGAAATTTGGATTGCCATGCACTCAACAATTAAATCAATTTAATATAAAGCAAGAAAATTAAGAACACATACAAAAGACAAGTTTTACGTGGAAAACCCTTGAATGGGAAAAAACCACGGCGCCCCTGAGGGCAGAAGAATAATACTAGGTTTTCGTTGCTTTGTTACATACTCAAATCTCTCACAATTGCTCTGTTTTCTCTCTCTATATTTCTGAACCCCTTCCTCGTGGGATAGGTGATTCTATTTATACATGTTTTTAGGGTTTCCCCTTGTTGATTTGTACTAGGATCCTTTTCTGTCGCGGATTGGGTCTTCTTTCCTTTTTATGATTCCTTGTTGCTTCTGTGTTTCTGCCGAGTCGGTTTGAGCCCAGTGTGCTGGTCCAGCGAGTACCTTTATTTTTTTATTGCGTATCTGGCGAGCACACTTCTATATTCGGCGAGTAGGTTTTTGGTTTTGGCAACCATGCCTTTGACTTCCTTATGGTCTAAGCTATTTTATCATCCTGACCTGTCAAACTCCTTCCCTTGACCCGGTCAACGAATGACGTGGCAATCTTTTGTTAGCTCCTTTGATGACGTGTCAGTTGGGCGAGTTTTACATACAACAGGGGCAAAGTGTCCTATGCCACCACACTCAAACCATCGAACCCCTTTCCTTTCGGTCTTCTCTTGCCTAGGCTCAAACTTCTTGAAGGGAGCCTTTTTCTTCAAGTTTTGACCTTTGGATCCAAAACCTTTCTTCTCAGACTTGTAGAATTTCTTGAACCTTCTCATCAATAGAGCCATTTCTTCGTCCAAGTCATCATTCTCCTCTTTCTCAACTTTGGAGGCTTTCAAAGCAATTCCCTTTAGCTTTTAGGAGGTGTGGAGTTAGGACCCTTCCTAGACTCATAAGCTAGAAGCCTTCCAATCACCTCACTCGGCTTCATATCCTTGTATGTGCTATTCTCCTCTAAAGCCTTCACCTTTGATTCAAACCTCTTAGGAAGCAATCTCATAATCTTTTGCTTGATCCTTCTATCCAAGTAAGGGTCACCAAGTTGATGACTTTAGTTGACTATGTCCATCAACTTGATCTCGAAATCATTGAAGCACTCATTCTCCTCCATCTTAAGCATCTCGAATTGAGTTTGGAGGACTTGAAGCTTGGAGTCCTTCACCACTTCGGTTCCCTCATGTGCAATCTCTAGGATGTCCCATGCCTTTTTAGCTATCCTAGTATTTGAATCAATTTATATTGATTTTCGTCCATTGCACATAAGATGGCATGCATCGCCTTCCTATTCCATTTTGATGACTCAAACTCTTGCACACTCTATTGCGCCTTAGGCTTGAGCACATCCTCTCCTCCACCCATAGGAGTCATCATGGGTGATGTGTAGCCGTCTTCAACCACCATCCAAGCCCAGTCATGGATTTGACATATGTACGACTCCATCTTGCCTTTCCAAGAGGCATAATTCAACCCGGTAAGAAGCGGAGGCCTTGTGCTAGAAGTACCCTCGTTGCCACCACTATTTCCACCGTTTCCACTCATAGTGTTTATGAATGAATGAAATGAATGGAAATGTATGAATGATCAAAAATCACACAAAATGCAAAACACACCAAAAGAGCAAATGATCACCTAAGTATATCTAGGAACCCGCTCTGATACCAATTGAGACAAATTAACGGTGTGTAATATATTATCTAGAGGGGGGTGAATAGATTTTAATTAATTTTACCCAATTTTCGTGTATGGTCAAGATTACGAAAATTCCCCCAACTAGTAACAATAATTTAACAAGTGTAATATGTGCGGAATTTAAATAACACTTGATATTTACGAGAAAACCTTCACGGGAAAAACCACGGACTAGTAAGTAAGCCACACTCGAACCTCGAATCCACTAAATGTATAAACCGATTACAACCTAATCTCGGTAAGTAATCACACACATACCTAATCCCAGTATAAGTGAACCTAGTCCAATTGCTTGTGATTTACGCAACCTAATCCCGGAAGCTTCACAAGTCTTACTTCTCAATGAAAAGATAAAGAGCCTATGTGAATATATGAAATACTCAAATATGCAACAAGAGCTAGGTAACCCTATATGCTTATCTAGGATGATGATATATCAAGAAACACAATCCTAGATATCAAGAGCTAAGTGACATGTCAAAAGCTTAGCTAAACATAGATTATGAAAACCTAGAAAGCTGTCACAATACAACTCTCAAACATTCAAAACACTAATCTCAAACTTGTATCTAAGATATATATCAATGACAAACAAGTGATAAATGAGATTGCTTAGGAAGAAAGATACAAAATATGTAAGATATAATTGAAAACTTACCAAGCAAAGTGTGTTGAAAAATCCATGCAAAATGATCTCTAGATGATCAAGGATGATGCTAGATGATGTTTGATGATCATGGAATGGTGTTTGAGTAAAGAAAGGTGAGTTCTTTGGTAAAATTTTTCCTTGAAAAATATGCTAAGTAAAAATATGCTTTTGAACTCTCTAAAACGACCTAATGAAAGAGGCATATATAGGGCCTCAAAGTGAAATGGCGTCGTTTTGAAAAGCTGGCAGAAAATTGCCTTGATCGCTGTTCACCCGCTCTACGTAGGGCGGGTGAACAATGGTTCACCTGGGTTTGAGAAGAACATGTTCTTCGTGACCGCCCTACGTACGGCGGAAACCAGACGACCTATAGGCGGTTGCTCTCGGGTTTTGAGAGCTGCCCTTCACCCACTCTACGTAGGGTGGGTGAACAATGATTCACCTGGTTTGTGAAAAAATGTTCTTCGTGATCGCCCTACGTAGGGTGGAAACCAAGCGACCTAGGGGCGGTTGCTCTGGGGTTTTGAGAGCTGCCCTTCACCCGCTCTAGAGAGGTTTTTGGGCGGACCAAAAATTGATAAAAAATCAACCAGTGGCACCGCTGTTCACACGTTCTACGAAAAGCGGGTGTAGAGCGGTTAAGAGCAAATTTGTTCTTTCCCCTTTTGGTCGCTGTTCGAAGAACGCCTATAGGGCGGGTGAACAGCGCCCATACATACACAATGCATCCTAAAGAACTATCATGACATGGTTTCTAATCCTAAGATGCAATCAATAAAAATATGCAAGAAGAGATTTTATGTAAACATGAATGCACACAAATAAAGACACACTAGAATAACAAAGTATGGATATGCATGGAATGTGTGTGTGTGCAACTACATCTCTTCAAGGCAAAGCAAGCACTAAGAAATTTACCTTTAGTGCTTCTTCTCTTGAGGTCTTGAGAGCCTAAGCTACCCTTACATTTCAACACCCCAACATGTGGTTTGTCCACGAAATAAGCCAATCAAAGAATGAGAATCCTTACAATGTTCATGAAATTAAAGCTGCCGAAATTCGAGGACGAATTTCTCCACCCTGTAGAGATTGATGCAGAAGAAAACATTCAATATTTCATGAATATTTTTTACTTTAAAAATATTCTTGTAATTAATAAATAATATTATGTTTCCTTTAATTAAGTAGTTAATTATTTTATATTAGATTTTATTAATTCAAATCTAATTTGCTTATTAGATAGGTTTGTGATGTTTTAGGATTCTAATAATTTCAATTTCCATTTGTGATGTTTTAGGATTCTAGTTTATTGCTTTCCTAATTCTTTAAGGTTTCTTCTAGATTTTTAGTTTTCTATTTAACGGCCATGTACCCTAACACAAATAAAACTTTGAGAGAGAGTATCTCTTTTTATCTAAATTTCAGTACCTTTGCGAGGGTCAACGGGTTTTGAAGCCTATTATCCTGGTATCAGTGTGTGGATCAACAAATTAATAGAAGATTTCGTTTCCGGTATTCGTGCATGAATCAACAAATTTGAAATTGTTATCCCCATGTTTATCAACTTTTGTCGTGTCGAATTTCTTCTGCATCAACTATTGGGTCCTTCTCTAGTAAGGTCATGTAATAAAGTTTTTCGTCAGGATCTAATGATAATCCTTAGGTCCTGGGACTAGAGAACTATTATATATATATATATATATATATACATATATATGGGTAATTATCAAGTGAGGGATCTCGTACTTTAATTTTGGTAAGGACTTTGATGAAATCACATCGATTTTTATGAATTTTGATTTGATTTGAATTTTTTTTTAAATTTTTTTGTCGATGATAAGTTTAATGAAATACCTATGAATAAACTTTGAGAATTTTTCAAGCATTATAACTATTTATCCTGATTTTTTTAAATATGATGGCATTGGGAAAATGGAGATATAGGAAAATAATAATAAAAAAAAATAGTTCTAGTACGTAAAAAATTGATGTGATTTCATCAAAGTTTTTGTCGAAATTAAAGTAAGGGATTTCTCTCTTGATAATATATAGGGGTAATTACCCTAGTGACCATCAACTTATGCCACTACTATCAAAATGGCCATCAGATGAGAAATTGGTTTCAAAATGGCCATTTTCGGCAAACACTGTTACACTAATGGCCATTCCATCCAATTCCATCCATTTCCATCCAATGAGTAGTATTTTGGTAAATAAGTGGATGACATTAATTTATTTAGATATTTTTGGAAATCAATTTTTTCTATTGTTTTTTTTAAAACGGATAATTAAATTTGTATGTGTATATACATATAGCATATCTCAAACATATATATATTGAAAAGATTAAGGCTACAAAATCTAAAATTCTAAAAAATATATTTGAGATAAGTTGTAAAGAAATATATATATATATATATATATTTTTGAGAAGATTAAGGCTACAAAATCTAAAAATTCTAAAAAGTATATTTGAGATAAGTTGAAAAAAAATATATATATATATATATTATTTTTGAGAAGATTCAGGCTATAAAATCTAAAAATTCTAAAAATATATTTGAGATAAGTTGAAAAGAATATATATATATATATATATATGTTTGAGATATGCTATGATTGCTTTAGTTCTACACATAGTGTAGCCCCAATTTCTTATCGTTTTGTGTTCGTTTCTCGAGTAAAAGCCGTGGTTTTGACACTTTAAATGAGTTGTGCAGGGGCAAGATGTTATGTTAGCCATTCACTAAAAAGGAGCCAAAAAGAAGCAAAGAGCAGAACTTCCTGCTCCTAGGCGACCCCAAGGCGACCTCAGGCAGCTCGCCTCGAGGTCGCTCTGCTCTCAGGCCAGGACCAGGTTGTCTCCAACCAAGGCGACCCCAAGGCGAGCTCAAGAAGATCGCCCCAAGGTCGCCCCAAGCAGCTCGCCCCAAGCCCGCTAAGCTCTCGGGATTTTTCAGCACAAGTCCAAAGCGAGCCCAAGGCGAGCCCAAGCAGATCGCCCGAGCTCGCTAAGCTCTCTGGTCCAGAAAGTGCTCGCCCCCTTAGGCGACCCCAGGGCGAGCTCACCGAGCTCGCCCCGAGCTCGCCCTTCGCCCAGAATGTGCTTTTCACAGGATTTACTCTCTTGCCCTTGCCCTAATTTGCTCAACTATATATTCTGCAGTCCTTGTTCTGAAAGCTTTACCAACATTCTCTCCCAAATTAAATCAAGAACATCTTTTCCCATTTACTTACATCACCAATCCCATCCTTTGTAACCCACAAAGATCACTCCCTTTTTACCATCCAAACACAAGTTCACCCTCACTTTTCCTACATCCACCATCAATCCATCTTTTGGGCAGGAGATAGTTGAAGAAAGATTGAAGGAGAAGAAGACCTAAGGAAGAAGAGAAGCTCTCCATTAGTTTTCTCTAAACCCTTTCTCTTTTACTCTTTTTCATAGCCATGTCTTTATTTGAATTAATCTATTGTATGGCTATTATGTGTAATATGATGAGCTAAACTTCTAGTGCTAGGATTTGATTGAAACCCCACCCATGAATTGGATTATGTATTGACTCTTATTTATCTATTATATGCAAGTGCGATTTGTATGGGTGTTTTTGTATGCTTACAATGCTTTCAAGTGATTGGCCACCATTTTGAATGATTTATTGTGGTGTGTTACGTACCGACCGGTGACGCATACCACGTGTTCGATAAAATGCCCTCTATGCATGTCTAGAAAAGTAGACCTACTTAGGCTAGCGTATAGGACTCATTTAGTGCACCAATAAGTTTAATGAATTCATTCATATATTCCGGGTAATCGAAAGATAGGCTTGGGTATGAATTTGGGTGTAACTTACTTTGCTTGACAAGATTGTAGGTTAATGATAGGGTGCATGAGTCTACAAATTTGCATGAGTATGTTTTGGAGTAATTGAGTCTTAATTGGGCATTAAATGTTGGGTGGGGTGGATTCAAATTCTAGCATATCTCTCTATATTTTATCACATTCGAGTTTACTTTCTTGTTATTTCATTATTGCATTAGAATTAATCATTTAGATTAATTTAGTTAATTCACTTAGATTGGAAATTTTCATAATCGGTTGTTTAAATAGCTTTGGAACTAATCAATTTCGGTAATCGGTTACTCAATCCCTGTGAGAACGAATTCTTATTCATTGTTACACTACTCTCCGACCTCGTGCTATTGCGAGAGTCACTCACTAAAGAGAGCTAGTCAATTTTTGGCGCCGCTGCCGGGGATTGAGCGGATGATTGATATCGATACTAGTTTTTATTGCTAATTTGAACCTTTTAATTTAGTTGTTGTTTTTCTTGATAGGTACCATTGCTCTTGCATGCACCCACGAACAAGGAGCCAAAATCTTCACTTCTTGAACTTTGATCCGGAGATTGAAAGGATAGCTCGAAGAAATAGACGCGAAGCTCGGAGAAGAGCAGAGATGGGTGATCAGAATGCACAGTTAGGGCACATGGGAGTGCCAAATGTGGCAAATCAAAATCAAGGGGAATTGCCTCCTCAAGCCAATCCAGTGCAAGAAGGGTTGCCTCATATGGAGATGAGCGTACTCTACGGGATTACACAATGCCTAGAGTCGAGCTGCACCAGTCATCCATTCGGCAGCCAACAATTGCAGCAAATTCCTTTGAGATCAGGCCGTCCATTATTCAGATGATTGGCACTACCTGTATTTTCAATGGCTTGGCAAATGATGATCCGAACCTACACCTTCAGAAATTCAACGAGATTTGCGAAACCTTCAAGTACAACGGGATTCCCGATGACTTTATCAAGTTGAAATTGTTTCCATTCTCTTTGGGAAACGACGCAAGGATTTGGTTGAACTCCCAATCACCAAACTCGATCACTACCTATGATCAGTTGGCCCAAGCCTTTTTGAATAGATATTTTCCACCAGGGAAGGCCGCTCGACTTAGGAATGAGATCCTCTCATTTCAACAATTCGAGAATGAGAGCATATATGAAGCTTGGGAGAGGTTCAAGGAGCTTCAAAGGAGATGTCCACACAATGGCCTTGCAAAATGGCAAACCTTGCAAGCTTTCTACCAAGGGCTTACGGTGTCAACAAGAACTTAGTAGATGCGGCTGCTGGAGGTTCGTTAATGAGCAAATCAATGGATGCGGCCAGTGAGCTTCTAGAGGAGATGGCACTTAACAATAGCCATTGGGGAAGCCAAAGGCAAGTGCCAAAGAAGATTCCGGGTGTGCTAGAAGTGGATGAGAGGACAAGTCTTCAAGCTCAATTAGCAAGTCAACATCATCAAATAGTGACCCTTCAAAATCAATTTGCCAAGATGAGTGCGGAGCCGAGTAATGTGCAAGTAGCCCAATGTGAGTGGTGTTTGGGGCCGCATTCAAGCATGGATTGTCAAGTTGGAAACCCATTTGCTTCAAGCTCACAAGAACAAGTTTCCTTTGTAAATTACAACCGAAACTTCCAAAACCAACCCCAACAACACCATGCCACCCAAAATCCCCAAAACAACCCTACCAAAACACATATAACCCACCTTGGAGAAATAACCAAAACTTGTCATGGAAGGACAACCAACCCCAACAACAACAAAACCTCAACCAAAGACAACCCCCCGGATTCCCACAACCTCACCAACAAAACTACCCTAACCAAGCCCCAAATAACCAATTAGAAAGAAAGTCTAACCTAGAGGAAATGTTCTCTAGATACATGGGCAAGCTTGACACTAGAATGGAGACCCAAGATTTGGCCTTGAGGAAGCTTGACACAAAAATTGATCAACTTGCTCAACATTCACAATCCTCAATCCAAAACTTGGAAACGCAAGTCGGTCAACTAGCTAGAGGGCAACAAGGAAGACAACAAGGGTCTCTACCAAGCGACACAGTAGTTAATCCTAAGGAACAATGCAAGGCCATTGCCTTGAGAAGTGGTAAAGAGGTGGAATTGCCGGATGACTTTGGAAAGGGGAAAGGAGTTGTTGTTGAAGGTGAGAGCAGTTGTGAAGGAGATGTTATGTAGAGAAGAAAAACTCCAGTCAAGATGAAGTGCCTACCACACCAAATGATCCTCCTCCACAACCCCAAGTAAAAGCTTATGTCCCTCCCATCCCATATCCTCAAAGATTGAAGAAGCAAAAGGATGCTCACAACTTCAATAAGTTTTTGGAGGTGTTCAAGAAACTTCACATTAATATCCCTTTCGCCGAAGCACTTGCCCAAATGCCCACCTATGTGAGGTTCCTTAAGGAATTACTCTCTAACAAAAGAAAGTTAGAGGAATTCGAGACGGTGGCGCTCACGGAAGAATGTAGTGCAATCCTACAAAACAAACTTCCACCAAAGCTAAAAGATCCCGGGAAATTCACTATTCCATGCACCATTGGCCAAACGGAATTTAGAAGGGCATTGATTGACTCCGGGGCAAGCATAAACTTGATGCCATACTCAGTTTATCAGAAGTTGGGAGTGGGGGAAGTGAAGCCTACCCATGTCACCCTACAACTAGCCGATAGGTCAATTAAATACCCAAAGGGAGTCATGGAAGATGTTTTGGTCAAGGTTGAGAACTTGTACTTCCCGGTAGATTTTGTGATACTTGAGATGGAGGAGGATGTGGAAATACCCTTACTCCTAGGTAGACCTTTCTTAAAGACAGCCGGAGCATTGATAGATGTGAAGGAGGACAAGATGACATTAAGGGTGGGAGATGAACACGTGGTATTCAACATGAAAAAGGCAACCAAGAGACCGATGGAAGTAGATGGTTGCTGGAAGGTTGACTTGTTGGAGCCATTAGTTGAAGAATTTGTTAGGAAACGAACTCCCAAGGAACCTTTGGAGGCTTGTTTAGTTTGGGGTGCCACTGAAAAAGATGAAGATGAGGAAGTTGCGGAATATGCCCTCCATTTGAATTCCCAACCAATGAAGAAGTTTAGGGAGAGGAGAAGATACGAGGAGTTAGGAGAGGGAAAGCCTAGACTACCCCCTTCCATTGAGAACCTCCAAAGCTTGAGTTGAAGCAACTTCCGGTGCATTTGAGATATGCGTTCCTTGGTGAGTCACTATCACTACCGGTGATAATTTCAGCCTCTTTGTCAAAGGTTGAAGAAGAAAAATTGTTGAGGGTCCTAAGAAGCCACAAGAAAGCCATTGGTTGGTCTATCTCCGACATTAAGGGTTTGAGCCCTTCTATTTGTATGCATAAAATCTTGATGGAGGAGGAGGTCAAACCAACAGTGGAGCACCAAAGAAGGTTGAATCCTAACATGCAAGAGGTGGTTAGAGCCGAGGTCCTAAAGCTTCTAGATGCGGGTATCATATACCCTATTTCAGACAGTCCATGGGTTAGTCCAGTACAGGTGGTCCCTAAGAAAGGTGGAATCACCGTGGTACCCAATGAGCACAATGAGCTAATTCCAACACGGACCGTCACAGGGTGGAGAGTTTGCATTGACTACAGAAAACTCAACACGGCTACAAGGAAAGATCACTTCCCTTTGCCCTTCATAGACCAAATGCTAGAAAGGCTAGCGGGGCACGAGTACTATTGCTTCCTAGACGGATACTCTGGCTACAACCAAATTCCAATAATCCCCGAAGATCAAGAGAAGACAACGTTCACATGCCCATATGGAACGTTTGCCTACCGAAGAATGCCCTTTGGACTTTGTAACGCCCCGGCGACATTCCAAAGATGTATGATGGCCATTTTTTCTGACATGGTGGAGAGGTACATTGAGATCTTCATGGATGATTTCTCTGTTTTCGGGTCATCATTTGATGGTTGTTTAGAGAACCTAGGGAAGGTGCTTGAAAGATGTGAAGAGACCAACCTTATTCTCAACTGGGAGAAGTGCCACTTCATGGTAAGAGAAGGGATTGTGTTGGGACATAGGATCTCTTCCGAAGGCATTGAAGTGGACAAGGCAAAAATAGAGGTGATAGAGAAGTTGCCACCACCAACATCCGTGAAGGGCATCCGAAGTTTTTTGGGACATGCCGGGTTCTATAGAAGGTTCATCAAGGACTTTTCGAAGATTGCCAAGCCTTTATGCTCCCTTTTGATGAAGGATGTGTCATTTGTGTTTGACGAAGCATGTTTAGAGGCTTTTGAACTTTTGAAGAAGGAGCTTGTTTCAGCTCCAATAATGAGAGCCCCAGAATGGGATCTACCATTCGAGTTGATGTGTGATGCTAGTGACTATGCGGTGGGCGCCGTATTGGGTCAACGAAATGATAAGCGTCAACATGTCATCTACTATGCAAGTCACACACTAAACGAAGCACAAGTCAACTACGCAACAACGGAAAAAGAGTTGTTGGCTATCGTTTCGCTTTTGACAAGTTTAGGTCATACTTGGTGGGATCCAAGGTAGTTGTCTACACGGACCATGCCGCAATTAAGTATCTCTTAGCTAAGAAGGATGCAAAGCCAAGGCTTATTAGATGGGTACTTCTCCTTCAAGAGTTTGACCTTGAGATTAGAGACAAGAAGGGGACCGAGAACGTGGTTGCGGACCACCTTTCGAGGCTTGAGAGGGAAGATAGTGGAAAGGATGATGAGCCTATTAAAGAAGAGTTCCCCGATGAGCAACTTTTTGAGTTGCAAAGCCTACTAATCCCATGGTTTGCGGATGTGGTAAACTACCTAGCTAGTGACATAGTGCCCCCGGAGTTAAATGTGCACCAAAAGAGAAAATTCTTTGCCGAGTTAAAATTCTACTTTTGGGATGAGCCTCTCTTGTTTAGGCTTTGTGGAGATGGGGTAATTCGGAGGTGTGTTCCCGAAGAGGAGATGCTAGATATTTTAGGTCATTGCCACTCCAAGGAGTGTGGAGGTCACTTTGGTGCTTCGCGAACGGCTAGGAAAGTCCTCCAATCGGGCTTTTGGTGGCCATCTCTATTCAAGGACTCAAGGAGCTTTGTGGAGGCGTGTGACCGGTGCCAAAGAACCGCAACATATCCAAGAGAGATGAGATGCCGATGAATGTCATGCTAGAGGTGGAGCTTTTTGACGTTTGGGGAATAGACTTCATGGGACCATTCCCAATGTCCTTTGGGAAGAGGTACATCCTAGTTGCCGTAGACTATGTGTCTAAATGGATTGAAGCAATAGCCACCCCTACATGTGAAGGCAAAGAGGTGACCAAGTTCCTAAAAGGAAACATCTTTACTCGTTTTGGCACTCCAAGAGCAATAGTGAGTGATGGAGGCTCTCATTTTTGCAACAAGAGGTTTGACGCCTTATTGAAGAAATATGGAGTGAAGCACAAGGTCACGACCCCATACCATCCACAAGCCAACGGACAAGCCGAAGTCTCTAATAGAGAAATTAAGAGTATCTTGGAGAAAACCGTGGGAATTAGAAGGAAGGATTGGGCCAAGATGTTAGAAGATGCATTGTGGGCATATCGAACGGCTTACAAAACTCCCATTGGCATGTCCCCGTTCCGGTTAGTATATGGGAAAGCTTGTCACCTACCATTCGAGCTTGAGCACAAGGCATGGTGGGCAATTAAGCTCCTCAACATGAACATGCAAGAGGCCGGTGAAAAGAGATGCCTCCAATTGAGTGAGCTAGAGGAACTACGGCTTGAATCGTTTGAGAATTCGAGGATTTTCAAGGAGAAGACCAAGAGGTGGCATGACAAGAAGCTAGAAGTCAAGGAGCTACAAGTAGGTCAAAAGGTGCTCCTCTTCAACTCAAGGTTGAAGCTCTTCCCGGGTAAGCTAAAGAGCCGATGGACGGGGCCTTATACCATAACAGAAATTTTTCCTCACGGGGCAGTTGAGATCGAGAATGAGAAGAGGGAGAAATTCAAGGTGAATGGACAACGGTTAAAAGTCTTTTGGGAACTTGAAGCCCCGAGACCCAAGGAGGTGATACATCTCCACGAACCACCATGAGCAAGAAATCCAAGGGAGGTACCACCTTGTGTAAATATTAGTTTTAATTGTTCTTTTAAATTTTCTTAGTTTAGTTTTATTTGCTTTCGTTTTCTTTCTTTTTAGTTTTTGCAACCGCATTATCTTACTTGAGCTCAATTTGATAGATTAGGCGTGTTTGATGTGGTGTGCTAGTTGTTTATGTTTATTTTGTAGGGTACTTTTAAATTTTTTCCAGCTAATCAGATCTACCAGACTGCCCAAAACCGAGACGAAAGCGAGCCCACGGCGAGCCCAATAAAGTCGCCCTGAGCTCGCCTCATGCAGCAATGAAAGAGGCCAAAACCGAGACGAAAGCGAGCCCAAGGCGATCCCAATAAGGTCGCCATGAGCTCGCCTCATGGAGCAAAGTGAGAAGTCAGACCCGAGGCGATAGCGAGCTTCAGGCGAGTTCACCACACTCGCCATCAGCTCGCCTGTGCACTTAAGCAGACAAGCGAAACGCTGCCGTTTCAAGCAAGGGCGAGCCCAAGGCGAGCTCAAGCAGCTCGCCCTGAGCTCGCCTACGAACAAAAATTGCGATTTAAACCCTAGGTCGTGACAGAGGCTGCAGTTCACCAAATTTCTCCCCAAAAATTTCCTCTCAACTGCTGCAGCATGCTTTGGGCGTCTCTCTAAGGTAAATTTGCCCTACCTTCTCCATTTTTGTTAGAAAGAGGCATCTAGATCTTTTCTCCTACCTACATTCTATTTTGCTTCAATTGAGAAGGGTTTGTTTGAAGATATGGGAGTTTTATTTTGAATTGTGTTGTTTGAATTGAAGATTTATTGATTGGATGATCATTTCATTGTCTTTGGAAGTGTGGTTTGGTAGTTTTGATTTGTTTAGATTTAAGTGTGGTGTGATTTCCCTGTGATTGGATTGGTTTGAAGTGAATATGGCCAGTGGAAAGAAAACCAAGCGGTTTATGAGTAAGGAGAGACATCAAACCCTCCCATCATTCCCCCTCCCTCAGGAAAAGGAAAAGGAGACACAGTCTCACCACCCCCAGACCCAGACAACCCGAAAAAGTGGGCTCTATTTGCTAACAGGAGGGTATGGCCGGAAAGAGGGATTAATTTGACAGTTTTCGGCACCACTTTTGTCCCACAGGCAGTCGAAACATTAGGTTGGGCGGGTTTTGTGAGGACCCCAAATATGGCAGCACTTGATTTGGTGAGAGAGTTCTATTATGCCATGGTGCCTCACCACTTCTCTCAGGGCAGACCAGTGGTAGTTAGGGGGCGAGAGGTCCGAATTACAGCCACTAGGATAAATGAATGGTTTGGGGCGCCCGAGAATCTTGGTGATTATGTCGACGGCCTCCCGAACCATCAGTTCTTCGAGCTCTACAACGGGTTTCTAGCGGCCGATTTGAGGATAGACGGCAGCCCACTATGGAATGAATACCGTAGTCCTCTGTTACTCAATGAGCTCAAGCTTGATGCGGCATTCTGGAACCTATTCTTTGATTATTCCTTGGCGCCCAAGACACACCGCACTGATCTGGGGTATGACACTGCTCGCTACTTGTTCTGTGCAAGAAACAGGCTACAGATGGACATTGGCCAAATCATTGTGCAGCACATTCATAAGGGTGCGAAGTCAAAAGGGCCACTCCCTTTCCCCTGCCTTATCACTCATTTCTGTGAGGAGGCGGGCATTGAGTGGGACAGATCCGGTGACAATACGATTTCCCCGACATCCGACATAGGTAAGAAGACCTACAATGAGCTTGCAAGACGGAGAGGGGGCAGGCCAATAGGGGCCAATGATCTAGATGATGATGACTTAGGCCTGAATGAAGACGACATCCTGGGCCTGAATGAAGTAGATGACCCAGAGAACACAGATTTTGATGGCCAACACCAAAGGGGTGGTCCAGATGCAGGTACAGGTACAGGTGCTCAGGAACCTACCATGGCCCAGATGATGCAGAGGATGAATGAGCAGCTAGAGCTCAACTCCCAGTGCCTACGGACGATGAGCCAACAGATGACCTCCAACCACAATATCTATATAAATGAGTTTGCCAGCATAAATGAGCGGTTGGATGCCTTCCAGAGGGGTTTAGTCAGCAGAGGAGTCGAGATTCCCTTTGTATACCGAAGGGAGAGTAGGCGTCCTTTCAGAGGGTCAGGGAGCAGTTCACAGCAAGCACCTCAGGATCCCAGCCATCCACATCAGGATCCATAGTTATATCACCCCACTTATCTTATTTTGTGTTATTTATTTTCCTGCTAGAATTCTTAAAACTTTTTAACTATTACTAATTATTGTCTTTCTATTATATTTCGCTTGTTGGATGATATTTTTTTTTTTTATTTATTTATTTCAGTTTTGCTTTTCTCTTTAATTAGAGTGCATAGTCTAAGAGTGTGGCGTTGTATTGTGCCTAGTTTTTAGGTTTGCAGCGTGCTTATTGGTTGCGTTTGGCCTCCCTCCCGCTTCTAAGCCTATATTGTCCAATCCGCTTTTGTGCAAACATTGGGGACAATGTTTCGTTTAGGTTTGGGGGTGCGGCCACTCTAAGACCATTTTTGCATGATTGATTTTTGCGTGTGCTTATTTTATGATTTTTTTTCAAATTTTTGCATGATTGTTTGTGTTTAGAGTCTTGTTCTCCTGTTTTGAGCCAAATTTTGGAGCATTAGCTTGCTTTAATGAGATGCTTTTGGGTTGTGCCGTTTGAGGCAATTTTTGCATGTGTTGATTCCCTGAGTCTAAGCAAAGGTTGTGCTAGTTAAAGCTACACCACATTGCTTGCACGTACCCTACCAGACTCGAAAGTGTCTAAGTAATTGGGTATCGCACTTAAGATGTTAGATCATTAGTGGAGACTACCCGTGTGAGGCCAGAGCCTATATAGCGTCCTTAATGAGTGTGATTTTTTCTTTATTACATCTTATACACTCTTCTTGTAGATATTTAAGCATAATATAAAAAGGACCTCACTCCATGCTTTGGGCATTAAAAGAGCGCCATTTAAGAGCATCACCATGGTTTTGCCTTTGTTTGCTTGTTTCACTTGTGCCTATAGAGATGATGTAGGCAATGTGTGTTAAGTCACTACAAATTTCCCAAACATGTCCCATGCCTTGTGTGTGTGCTTAATTGTCCTATCTATGTAGACCTACACACTAAACCCCATCACTATATCCTCCCATATCATACATATCATCACATCTTACATAAACACTAGACCATCCCACTTGCTACGATTATAGCTTGTTACCATATCATAATGAAAATCAAAAGTGTAAAATAGCGTGTACTTAGGCTGTGAAAGTTATGCAAAGATCAAGGCTTGAGGTGTTAAAAAAAAAAAAAAAAAAAAAAAAAAAAAAAAAAAAAAAGAAAAAAAGAAAAAAAGAAAAAAAGAAAAAAAGTAATTAGCCTTCTAAGCTCTAAAGTGTAAAAGTTGCTAAAATCTAAAAGCAATTTAAAAATGAGCACAAGATGTTTTAATTAAATAACTCATGCCTAGACGCTAATATGGTGAAGAGTGTGCCATAGAAAGCTTAACAATAATTAGTAGCTAGCCCATAATCCCATACCCACCAAGCCTCTCCACCACCATCTCATCATAGCATCTCTTGAACTTTAAAGAAGTCCTAATTGATCCTTAGGAGGAGTTTAACTTGTTGATAATGGCATCAAATGGTGTTTTGCTCTTGTTCTTAATGTTCAAATCCGTTCTTGTGGTCCAATTGCATTTAAGCATTAGCGGTTTCTCAAAAGCGTCATATGCTTGTTTTTTTGAAAATTCTTGTGCCTAATTTCCAACCATATATGTTTGTTGAGTGAGCCTAGGTTCTGAGTGGTAAAATGAGAGAGATCCGGAAAGGTATAGAGTCGAGGTGAAATGCTATCATAAGACTCTTGTGTTCGATGCTTTTTGAAGTTTTGCTCACTAAGAAGTATGGAATTGCAATCTCTCTTGTTGTAGCACCTTAGCTTTCGCTTCCCAAGCCTTTTCTTAGGGGTCTTAGCATGCATGTGTCTCAATTCAGTTCACCATTATTGCATCTCTGTCTTTAGTTGGCTAAGCAGGAATGACGTTTGTGGGTATCGTACTGTAAACCCTCACGAGACTTCACTCGTCCCACTAGGGATCGCCTAGGGGTTTAAAAGACTTATCCGGAAGTTTTATTTCTTGTTGTTTTTGCTTTCCTTAGCTGTCTATATTCTTTTTGTTTGTTTGTTTGTTTTG
The DNA here is from genome assembly GCA_030490815.1 of Acer saccharum. Classification (NCBI taxonomy): domain Eukaryota; kingdom Viridiplantae; phylum Streptophyta; class Magnoliopsida; order Sapindales; family Sapindaceae; genus Acer; species Acer saccharum. Next base: position 25,305,297 of record CM059878.1, read on the forward strand.
GTTTTGCTCGAGGACGACCAAAAGATAGGTTTGGGGGTGTTGATTGCTTTAGTTCTACACATAGTGTAGCCCCAATTTCTTATCGTTTTGTGTTCGTTTCTCGAGTAAAAGCCGTGGTTTTGACACTTTAAATGAGTTGTGCAGGGGCAAGATGTTATGTTAGCCATTCACTAAAAAAGGAGCCAAAAAGAAGCAAAGAGCAGAACTTCCTGCTCCTAGGCGACCCCAAGGCGACCTCAGGCAGCTCGCCTCGAGGTCGCTCTGCTCTCAGGCCAGGACCAGGTTGTCTCCAACCAAGGCGAGCTCAAGAAGATCGCCCCAAGGTCGCCCCAAGCAGCTCGCCCCAAGCCCGCTAAGCTCTCGGGATTTTTCAACACAAGTCCAAAGCGAGCCCAAGGCGAGCCCAAGCAGATCGCCCCGAGCTCGCTAAGCTCTCTGGTCCAGAAAGTGCTCGCCCCCTTAGGCGACCCCAGGGCGAGCTCACCGAGCTCGCCCCGAGCTCGCCCTTCGCCCAGAATGTGCTTTTCAGCAAGGAATTTACTCTCTTGCCCTTGCCCTAATTTGCTCAACTATATATTCTGCAGTCCTTGTTCTGAAAGCTTTACGAACATTCTCTCCCAAATTAAATCAAGAACACATCTTTTCCCATTTACTTACATCACCAATCCCATCCTTTGTAACCCACAAAGATCACTCCCTTTTTACCATCCAAACACAAGTTCACCCTCACTTTTCCTACATCCACCATCAATCCATCTTTTGGGCAGGAGATAGTTGAAGAAAGATTGAAGGAGAAGAAGACCTAAGGAAGAAGAGAAGCTCTCCATTAGTTTTCTCTAAACCCTTTCTCTTTAACTCTTTTTCATAGCCATGTCTTTATTTGAATTAATCTATTGTATGGCTATTATGTGTAATATGATGAGCTAAACTTCTAGTGCTAGGATTTGATTGAAACCCCACCCATGAATTGGATTATGTATTGACTCTTATTTATCTATTATATGCAAGTGCGATTTGTATGGGGTGTTTTTGTATGCTTACAATGCTTTCAAGTGATTGGCCACCATTTTGAATGATTTATTGTGGTGTGTTACGTACCGACCGGTGACGCATACCACGTGTTCGATAAAATGCCCTCTATGCATGTCTAGAAAAGTAGACCTACTTAGGCTAGCGTATAGGACTCATTTAGTGCACCAATAAGTTTAATGAATTCATTCATATAGTCTGGGTAATCGAAAGATAGGCTTGGGTATGAATTTGGGTGTAACTTACTTTGCTTGACCAAGATTGTAGGTTAATGATAGGGTGCATGAGTCTACAAATTTGCATGAGTATGTTTTGGAGTAATTGAGTCTTAATTGGGCATTAAATGTTGGGTGGGGTGGATTCAAATTCTAGCATATCTCTCTATATTTCATCACATTCGAGTTTACTTTCTTGTTATTTCATTATTGCATTAGAATTAAACATTTAGATTAATTTAGTTAATTCACTTAGATTGGAAATTTTCATAATCGGTTGTTTAAATAGCTTTGGAACTAATCAATTTCGGTAATCGGTTACTCAATCCCTATGAGAACGAATTCTTATTCATTGTTACACTACTCTCCGACCTCGTGCTATTGCGAGAGTCACTCACTAAAGAGAGCTAGTCAGCTATACGTATATATACACACTAAATATAATTATTTGTTTCAAAAAACAAAAGAAAAAATTGATTTTCAAAAAATATCTAAAATAAATTAAGTCATCACCTTTGAAAGGAATAACGAATTCTCGTTTACGCGTGCGTGTCTTTTAAAATATGACTTAGAGGGTGTGTGAAAGGGTTGTTAATCTGTTATTACCAAATTTTCAGATTAGTCACTATTACAAATATAACCCCAATTCACAAAACAATAATCAAGTGTAATATGGTGCGGAAATATAAACGACACTTGTTTTTTACGTGGAAACCCTCAACAGGGAAAAACCACGGGCTGGTAAGTGCGCCACACTCGAACCTCGAATCCACTAATTGTGATAGCGTATACAACCTAATCCCGGTTTGACGGCCTAATCCCGGCCAATATCCCGCTACCACTACCCGCAGGCCTGTAAAAGTGGACCTAGTCCAATTTGCTCATGTGACCACCTAATCTCGGTGTACGACCTAATCCCGATCTATCACACAAGACTTACTTCTCCGAAGAGATCAACACCCTAAGTGAATATGCAATGATATCCAAATATGCAATATAGAGCTAGGGTACTCTAGATGCTTACCTAGGATTATATGATGACAATAAAATCAATCCTAGATATGAAAATAGCTATATGTCATGGCATACAACTTTAGCTAAGTAAAGGATAACCAATCCTAGATACAAAGCTATCACAAATAACCCACAAACATTCAAAAGATTAACTAGTTGATTAAAAACCAATATATCAACCTAGTTATCAATAAATCATACAAGAATGTTTATGGTATAGCTTTTAGGCAATAATGACCTAATCAATTAAGCTATCAAAAATAATCTCAATCATATAATGAGATTAATTAGCTAGATATAAAATAGGCATGAAAACCTAGCTAACATAAATAACCCAATCAACACATAATCTCAATCATGTATGTAGAAATTACTCAAAGAACATACAAGTGATAAAAGAGATAAATTGATAAGTAAAAACACTAATTATGTAAGATAAAAGTGTTCAACAAATCATACCATGTGTGTTGAAGAAGACCCATGCATTAGCACATGCTAGATGAACCTAGATGATGCCTAGATGATGATTTGTACATGTGGGAATGGGTTTAGAGAGATAAAGATGTAATCTTTAAGCTTTTTCTCTCAAGTCTCTCTTTCTCTCTCAAGAATATGGAGCCTCTCTCTCTAGGGTTTGATTTTGTGGCTCAGCCCTCAAAATGATGAGAAAGATATGTATTTATAATGCCCAAATGAAACTATGTCGTTTTGGAAGAAATGGAAAAATTATGGGCATTTTCGCGGTACTCGCGTCAGTGCAGCAGCTCAAGATTCGAGCGCTTCGAAACATGACCAAAGGACATCAAAACCTTTCGTATGATATATCGTTGGAAAGATATGGATATCTACTTTCTAATCATTTTAATAGAATGATATTTTGATGTCTGTAGAAAAAGTTATGGTCAATTGAGTGACCAAAGGTCAGAAACGGACAACAACAGAGTTGCCCTGTTTTGGTTGTAACTTTGGAGATTTTAAAACTAATCCAAACGGTCATGAAATATTACGAATAATATATCGTTGGAAAGGTATGGGTGTCTAGTTTGTATAGAAATTTTCAAAACTCATTTTAAGCTTTGTATAAATAGTTATGGTCACAAGACCATGCAAAGGTCAGTTTTGAAAACACTTGAAACATTGAAATCCAATCTTTTGAAACTAGACACCTTACTCCAATCAACCCAACCAAATCTACCACTTATCCAAGAGAAGAATGAGACATTCTCAATTGGTCAACCATCGCGCTAAGACATGCACACCATTGTGCAAGCGTGGACATTTCCAATCATATAAACGGAAACGAATTACACCACACTTAAGACTAATCATGAAGTGTAAGTGTGGGAAGTGAATGCATCCTAATGCCTAAACATGTCATGGCATTTCAATGAACAAGATGCAATCACTTACACATGCATGAATAGAATTCATGGCTTTGCATCCTAATGCCTAAACATGTCATGGCATTTCAATGAACAAGATGCAATCAAATAAAACATGCAAGAAGAGATGTTCAAGAACATGCATGCACACATATAAAACACACAACATACAATAATAAGATTTATGCATGAGTTTGTGTGTGTGCAACTAGATCTCTTCAAAGCAAGTAAGCACTAGAATTTACCTTTGGTGCTTCTTCTCTTGAGGTTTTAAGAGGGTCTTGGTTGTGTAAAACACCAACCATCAAATACCTAAGCTACCCTTACATCAAGCCCCAATATGTGGTTTGTCCACGAAATAAGCCAATCAATAGATGGGAATTCTTACAACCTTATTTACCAAAATGCCACTCAGTGACTGAAATTGGATGGAATTAGATGGAATAGCCATTAGTGTAACAGTGTTTGCCAAAAATGGCCATTTTGAAACCAATTCCCCATCCTGTGGTTATTTTGATAGTTGTGGCATAAGTTGATGACCACCAGAGTAATTACCCCTAATATATATATATATATATATATATATCAATGTTGTAAAAAGCGTTAGGCGTTAGTCGGGCGGCGACCCCTTGCCTAGTGCCTAGACCGCCTAGTTGGGGATTAAGCGGGGACTAGGCGGACGGTCGGAAGTCGGCTGGCCAACCAGTCGGAAGCAGATCGGCTATCCGTCGGAATTTTTTTTAAATAAAACAATCATGTATTAGTGTATTTTTAACTCTAGCAATAACCGATGTAGTATAAAGTACAATGTACAAGACACTTATGCACAATGTACAAGCCACTTATGCACCTATTGTAGTACAATGTACAAGCCACTTATGCACCTATTAGTTGTAGTACAATGTACTAGCCCTTTATGCATAATGTACAAGCCACTTATAAATAATAATTAAATAATTAAATAAATGAAGTTACAAACTCACAACTCATTGATTCATGTTCAGTATGATATTTGGCAAGAGAGAAGACCAGTTAGATCAGTGAGAGAAGATCAGCTTCAACAGACGGTGGTGACGAAGGAGAGGAGGAGATTCGGCGAAGAAGAGAGAAGATTCATTTTCTTTTTCTTTTTTTCTTTTTTTAAATGGATCAACAGTCAAAGTCGACTTCTTTAGTCGTTGACCGCCGCGCCGACTAGTCGGCGACTAGGTCCGACTTGCTCCGACTTGGACCAAATTTGACCAACTTTGACCCCAGCCGGCTACTTCAGTCGACTACCAAAAAATCGCGGCGACAGACCACCGCTGAGTGATTAGTCGACGACTAGGCGGAGCTAGGCGGCGCTTTTTACATCACTGATATATATATATATATATAGTCTTTCTATTATCAGTTCTTTGCATGTGGACCATTGGATTTAAAAGATGCTTTGACAAGTGCATACAACCAAGTCAAAGTATTTAAATCTAATGGCCCACATGTAAGGAACTGATATATCTTTTGTCAGTTCGAACTAACAATAGAAAAACTGTATATATATATTCTAATAATTGACTTGACCTATTGGGCTTTAATAGGTCTTAGTCTCTTTGATAGACTTGTCTTCAGTAAGAGCATCCACAATGATGGATAAAAAGAGACCCAATTGTAAAGACCCACTTTTATTTGGGTCTAGTGCATCCACAATGGTAAGAAAATAGATCCAAAAAAAGAGACCCAAAAGTGGGCTCCACCCAACTAGACCCAAATTGAGTTCCAAATTTGGAACTCCATTTGGGTCTTGCCCAATGATTGGGGTTGGGTTTCCAACACCTCCCAATCATTGGGTTGGGCTTATATATATATATATATATATATATATAATTTAAATTAAAATATATAATTATTAATTTCAATAACTATATATATAATGAAAAATATAAATAAATTTAATATATATATTTTAATTATTTAAATTTAAATATATTATTATTAATTTCAATAATTATATATATAATGACAAAATATAAATAAATTTAATATATATATTTAAATTATTATAATTTAATATATTATTATTAATTTCAATAATTATATATATAATGAAAAAAATATAAATAATTTTAATTTCAATTATAAAATTTTATTTTAATGAAAACATTAATTTTTTAATTAATTTTACCAGAACTGAATAGTTGGAACTGTCAGAAACCAGACCGAAACCAAAACCAAAACCAAAATCGAGACCGAAACCGAAACCAAAACTGAAACCGAACCCGAACCCGAACCCGAACCCGAACCCGAACCCGAACCGTCGGAACCGAAACTGGAATTGAACCGTCGGAACTGCTTAACCCGAACCTTCGGAATTGGACCAGAATCGAGCCGAAACCGTAACTAAACCGGAACTGAACCGTCTAAACCGAAACCGGAACTGAACCGTCGAAACCGAACAGTTGGAACCGCTAGACCAAAACCTTCGAAACCGAACCTAAACCGAGCTGAAACCGAAACAGAACTGGAACCAAACCTTCAAAATCGGAACCAAAACTGAACCTTTAAAATCGGAACCAAAACTGAATCTTTAAAATCGGAATCGGAACTGGTTTTGATGGTTTGGAACCGGGGAACCGAAAATGGACCGGAACCGAACCGAACCGAAACAGGCGCCATGTCTAAATTTTTTATTTTAAATTAATAATTTTGTAATTTTAAATTAATCATAATTTGTTAAATAATTATTGAATATATATATATATATATATATATATATATAATATTTTAAAGAAGAATAATGATTATTTGGAAAAAAGTTAAAAAAGTGGATCAACTTTTACTTTTCCAATTTAATCCCATTGTGGGAAAATGAGACCCAAATTAAGTGGATCCAAATGGCAAGATCCATTCTTTAAAAACAAGACCCATTTTTGATGATGTGACAACAAATGAGTCTTGTTTTTTGGTGCAACCATTGTGGATGCTCTAAGCCTGGTTCATTAACTTCACGTGGCGTGCATATTGAATCAAAAATCCATATTTCTTCTCAACTGTGTCAGTGTGTCAATTTCTTCATCTTGCGTTTCAAACAAGTATGGCTATCACATCCTTATTGAAGAAGCAAAGAAGCAGCGACATACAATGTACTTTTAGCTAAAATTATTTAAAACAATAACAGTAAAACTCATTAAATTTAGTCCTAATTTTCCAACTTAGAGACTAAAGACATCACGTCTCTTCATTTTCTTTTCGTGTAAGCAATATCTTTTTTTTTTTTTTGGGAGAGAAACCATACAAATTACAGAGACCCACGGCATTCAACCGCAACAAGGGACCCAACACAGGGAGGAAACTCCTCCAGCCAAAACATATCCTCATCACAAGAGAGGCTGTTTTTAGCTAATACATGGGCTATTTGATTAGCCTTTCAAGGGACAAACAAAAACGAACCACAACGCGCCTGTAAACTTAACCGCCTAATATCTGAAATCACACTCCCTATTTCGGAATACAAAATCTTATTACTATTGATCCAATCCACCACTACTTTCGCATCCGATTCCACACAACACGGAAACAACCCAGAATCAATAGCCAACTGCAAACTCTGAAGGATGGCCATTGCTTCCGCTACTTGAGGCGAAAACGTGGCAACAAACTTCTGAGAACTAGCTGCCATAACCAACCCGCAGTGATCCCGGATTACAATCCCAACACCCGCCAAACTGCTGCTCTCACTAAGAGCAGCATCACAATTAATCTTATAAATATTTGGTCCAGGGGGTATCCAAACCTGATCCCCACCAGTCACCGTATCACCTCTAGCCAAAGCAGGCCTCGCCTCTTGAAACTCAGAAAAATAACAGCTAGCCCATTCCAAAATATCAACCTCTCTACTGGAATTAGGCTCATGAACTGTTCCATTCCTAATAGACCACACTTTCCATAGGCAAATACAGAATAAACTCAACTCATCACTGTCCAGTCGCAAGAAACAAGACAGCATAAAGTCAAAAAAAATGAGTTTTAGTTTTGTGAATACCTTCTAACTTGTGAGACCATCCACTACGCAGCCTCTTTAAATTTCTGTAGCTCCATAAACCATGTAGGATAGACTCGCTGCACCTCTTGCACAAAGGACACACCTTCCCCACCGGTATCCAACGACGAGCCAAAATCTCACAAGAAGGGAGCATGTTATTACATGCCCTCAACACAAAAACTTTTACTTTATTAGGCAAATTTAATTTCCAAAGTGATTTCCACCAATCAAAGTAAATATTGGAAGAAGAAACAGAATCAGAAGAAGAAGAAGTTGTCCGAAGAGAACACCCTACCCGATACCCGCTTTTAGCTGTATATAAACATGTAAGATCATAGTGCCATTGAATAGAGTCCCTCATTCGGTACCTCCCAATCGGAATAGAAATAATCGCAGCAACACTTCCCCGAAGGAGAAAAAAGCTGGCTGACAGTAGCAGTAGCACCCAAAAGAGGAGGGGATATAGGTAGGAAAGTTGTAGGTCTAGGTAACCACCTATCTAAATAAATTCTGATATTGTTCCCGTTTCCCACTCTCCACCTTGTACCCGCCATAATGATCTGCTTGCCCCACATCAGACTCCTCCAAATGAAGGAAGCCGAAGGTTTCATTTTCGCCTCAACAAAATCCACATCTGGAAAGTAGCAATCTTTCAGCACACAGGCAGCCAAAGACTGTGTATTTGACATAATACGCCAGCAATGATTAGCCAGGAGGGCTTGATTAAACACCTCTAAATCCTTAAACCCCAACCCTCCTTTCTCTTTAGCCACACACAATTGAGACCAAGTGCACTAATGGATTTTTCTCGAAGAACCATTGCTCCCCCACCAAAAACGCGCACATAAACGGTAAATCTCCTGTAAGAGACCTTTCGGTAGCTGAAAGAGATTCATAGAGTAAGTTGGGATGGCTTGAATTACCGCCTTAATTAATATCTCCTTACCCCCGGAAGACAGGAACTTGTCCCTCCAACCTTTGATTTTATCCCAAATTCTGGCAACTATACCAGCAAACACATCCTTCTTCTTACGCCCCGTAAAGCATGGCAAGCCCAAGTACTTCTCATGACATTCAACCACACCAATCCCTAACACTGCCGCCAACGAAACACACTCCGAAGCAGCCAAAGAAGGACTAAAACAAACTGCTGATTTCTCAAAGTTGATAACCTGCCCTGAAGCCTTAGCATAGATATCTAGAATATTTTTAATCACAGCACAATTAGAGTCCGTAGCCTTACCAAAAATGAGGCTATCATCCGCAAAAAACAGGTGGGAAATTTGTAGGCCATTTCGACTACACCTGAACCCCTGTAGAGAACCTTTCCTGACAGCCATATTAATAAGAGTCGAAAAACCTTCCGCACATAAAAGGAAAAGATACGGGGAGAGAGGATCTCCTTGACGAAGTCCCCGCGACGGTTTAATGTTGCCACAAACATTCCCATTAAGAACAAAGGAATAGGAAACAGAGGAAATACATTTTAAAATCAGCCTAATCCAACTCACTGAAAACCCCAGAGTCTGCAACATTTTTTCAATAAAAACCCATTCGACCCGATCATACGCCTTTGACATATCCAATTTAATGGCCATGGATCCCTTCTTCCTTTTACGCCTCTTTAGCCTATACAAGCATTCAAACCCCACGATTATATTATCAGAAATCATTCGACCCGGCACAAAGGCTCCTTGTGTCGGAGAAATAATCCCATCCAGGACCTGCCTGAATCTATTCGCAACACACTTCGCCACAATCTTATATAATACATTACACAAACTGATAGGTCTGAAGTCTGTAATTCTCTCCGAAGTTGTCTTCTTAGGAATGAGCACGACCAGTGTTTCATTAATTTTCTCCATCTCACCTCCCTCATTTAGAATCTCCAAGCAAGCTGTAACTACAGTAGTCCCTATTTTATCCCAGAACTTCTGGTAAAACAAAGCTGGTAACCCATCTTTGCCTGGTGCTTTGACAGACCCGATATCGAAAACCACCAGCTTGACTTCCTCCGCAGAAAACTGAGCATCTAAGAAGCTGGAAAACGAAGGATCCAGCCTTGCTTCAACCCCTTCTAAAATATTATCTAAGTCAGCCTGAGAAGGATTCCCAGAAAGAAAAAGACTTCTAAAATAATTAAAGATAATATTTTCCATACCTCCCGTTGATTCTTGCCAGTGACCGTCCGTATCCCAAAGGCCTCTAATTCGATTTCGAGATTTTCTGACCGTGGCTTTCATATGAAAAAAACGAGTATTATTATCCCCCCCTTTAAGCCATTCAATCCTCGACCTCTGCCTCCAATACCTCTCCTCTGTTTCCAATTCAAAATCTAAACTTGATTCAAGAATCTGAATTCTCTTACAAGACCCGGCACTAATATTGTTGTAAGCCTCCTGAAGCTGGCTTTTTTTAATCCTAATAACCTCCTGAAGCTCATTTCTTCTCTTCTTGTTCCACTGCATCAAACTGTCACCACAAGCCTTAATGTTTTCAAGAACCCTTTCCACTGCAGTGAAACACCGCCTAACTACCCAAGTGTTCGATATAATCTCTTGACAATCCTGATTATCAACCCAGCATTCCTCGAAATGAAACCTCCTCTGCCTCCTCTCTTCTTCCTGACAACCAGGACTATCTAAAAATTCTAACATAATCGGACGATGATCAGAGCGCCAGAAATTCAGATTCGAAACTTTATAATTCGGAAACATTCTCTTCCAATCTAGATTACCCGTAAACCGATCAATCCGCTCCTGAATCAAAGCCATCCCTTCTCTTTTATTACACCATGTAAAATGCGGCCCTACATAACCTAAGTCCTCAAGCCCGCTATCATCCAGCGCTTCTCGGAACCCTGCCAACGACATACTGCTCTTTGGACTCCCACCCAATTTTTCCGAATCAGCTAACACTGCATTAAAATCACCCACACACAACCATGGCATCTCATGCAATCCCGCAAGCCTTTTTAGCATCTCCCATGAATGGACTCTTTGATTCGCCTCCGGGTTCCCGTAGAAACCGGTAAACCTCCACCATTTCTTAAGAGTTGACACCATACGAACATCAATATGCGCCAAAGAGTAGCTCAATAATACCACCTGAACCTTAGCAGACCAAAAAAGGCACAGACCCCCCGAATTCCCCACACTATTAACCACTAACTTACCTACAAACCCAAGCTTAACTCGCTACACCTCCATCCTAACCTGGTCCGCCTTTGTTTCCATAAGGAATAGCAAATCCGGATGAAACTCCTGCTGCTGGGAATACAGAGTATTGAATGCCCAGGAGCTCCCCAGACCCCGAGCATTCCAGGACATAATTCTCATTGAACCCGGCGGGCCGGTGAAGACCGGCCGGTCGATACCACATCGTCCTCTGTTGTTGAAACCTCCTCGCTGGTAACCTCCACAACAGCAATATCCCCCAAATTCCCATTAACCCCAAGAAGAACCCCACCTGAATCGGACCATCTAACCTCTCTCCTCGCTTTTTTACTCTCAATCGTTCCTTCACAACTCACCCGATTTGGTTTTCTCTTCCCACAGCACTTCATATCAATTCTCCCAGAAATCCCCAATTTGTTAACACCTAACCCTTTCCTAATTTTTGTACCCCCTATAACCTGCTACTTGGATTTAACCGACCCATTAAAGAGAAACGGGCTTCCCTTCAGGGGAGTAGAAGGAACCTCACTAATAGGAGGTGAAGGCCCACCTGTCTCTGAAGTAACAACAGGCCCCTTTGCAGGACTTGGATCAGGCCCACTCTCATAACACAAACCAGGGCCAACAGAGAGAGTCCTCTCACTATTTAACCCCTTAGAATTTTTGGCTTCCCCACCGTCTGTAACACAGAGCCCTAGAGAACCTATCTCATAAATGGTTGCTTGTGCCACTTGCTTCTCGCCATTAATAGCAGCCCCATCTGTCCCATTATCTTCCACAAAATTGACCGCCTGTTCAAGCTTTGGTGAGCTGCCATCCCCTAAGACCTCTCTATTTTCCTGAACCCTGACATCCACCTTCATCCAACTTCCCTGATGCCCTACATTTGCCGCTTGCTGTTGATCAACCTCTTTCCCTGCCATCGAGGTCCTGCCCGTATCGATGATGTCAGCAAATTTCGTACTGACTGTCAAAGATGTGGAGCTCTCAACCCCAGCTGGACTAACTTGAACAACCCTCTCCATTCCCTGTTCAGGCCTCCCGTTGGACCCAATTTTCACCGGAGGAAAGAAGGATCCCCTATTAGCTTGATATTTTGATTGACGGATATGCCCAGAAGCTCGGAGCCACATCCCATAAGGATGTTCTTTCTTACCATTAATAGTAGTACCAGCATCGGCCTCCCCACATTCCTGAGTGGTATGGTTTACCATTCCGCAATTGAAACAATGATTCGGTAATCTCTCATATCTAAGAATCATAATCGTGGCAATTCCATCTCCCATAATATCCACCCTCAAACATCGTTTCAGGGCTTGCGTAATATCCATTCGAATTCTCACCCTCAAGAACTTCCCCACACAATCCCCTGATTGACCTCCATCAATATCCAGAACTTCCCCAATCATTCCACCGAGGAACCATCCAATCTCCCTAGTCATACAAAGAATAGGGATTTAATGTATTTGAACCCAAAAATCTGCCTTACTAAACCTCAACGACTCCATCGTACCCATACCCGTTGGTCTTTCCATGGCAATAAGAGCGTTATCGAAATTCCATGGACCTCCCGAAATAACCTTTTCCATATCAGACTCATCTCTAAAATGATAAGAAAACATATTTCCGGCAATAGATTCAACATCTAAACCCTTCGTAACCTGCCAAATCTTCCCTATTACACGTATAAAAGCAGCTCTGTTAACCCAACTACTAGTAAGAATTTTACCCACCAAACATAAGGACATCCGATTAATAGCTTCAACTTTAAGCCTATCATTAAGTGATTGAACATGACCCTCTCTAGAATTGATTGACAATGATTCACATAAAGAAGTAATATCCTTAGAATTCATGACTAAACACCGGAACACGAAAACAATAAAACCTGATAGAAACCTTCAACTACTCTCACTCAACTTTTCAGAGAAAAAAAGAGGAGAGAGAAACTATTTGAACTTTATATATCTTAGTTGTTAACTTAGGTAAGCAATATCTCTTAATAGGTAGACTACTTTTTTTTTGTGTGTGGAGAAATTGGAGCAATGGAGCGTCCAACTGTGACAAATAGTTTACAAAGAGCAATATAACTATGTATTATTTAATTTGCTGAATATAATATTTATTTAATAAAAACCAATGTCCAGAAGACCATAGAAAATTCAGCAATGCTATGTTTTAAAACTTGAACCAAAATACGTAGAAATTTAGATCGAAACTCTGTCAGCACACCAAAACAGCACAAAACAAAGCCTTCGCAATTGGGTTTGGATAGAAAGTTGTGTCTTTTCATTTTCTTTTTTAATTAGATCACTAAGTGTGGCATGATTTTCCTCTCAATACTGGTTAACTTTTCTGAAACCAAAACATATGTCTAGGTGTCCTCTTTTAATTGGTCAATGATGTTCATTTTTTCTAGGTGGCAGCAAATATATGAGTAATGGGTGACTTTAACATTTTTAGATCTTCAAATGGGTCGATTTTTGTTGTTTTATTTTTGTTAGGAATAATTGAATTTGAATGAAAAGAAGAAAATAAAGCAATAAATCTTGATAGTGTAATGTTAAAATATTACTACTTTAAAAACCTGGCCTGAATAATTATGTTTATTTTATTTTATTTATTTATTTTTTTATAATTTTTTTTTTTTTTTTTTTGGGGCGGCTCATTCTTGAGACAAATAACTTGCCTTTTCCTTTTATTTTTAAATAAATCACTTTAGTGTATATTTTCGATAGGAGATATTCGGAAGCTGATGTGGCATGATTTGCCTTTTCTTGCCTTTTCTTTTCTTTTCTTTTCTCTATTACAATTAATTTGGACTTAGGAGAGAACTTAAACTTACAGTCTTAAGGGTATAAGTGTGAGTTGCTGGATAGTTATATGAGGAAGAATTAATTTATTGGGAGAATTGCATAAACATTCCCTGAGGTTTGATAAAATTATATATATATGGCAGTTTTGTACATATACACCCAAACATCCCCAAACATTTGAAAAATGTTACACAAATATCCCCTACTGTTGGATGGGATCCATTAACTCTGAATAGTTATAGCAATTCGGTCGTTTTTACAAAATAAAAAAATTTCAATGTGGAATATCTAGGCAATATCAACCATTAAAAAGTCAGTTTAATTAGAAAAAACAAAAAGAAAAGTAAATTAATTTTAAAAAACTAAATTAAAAACTAAAAAACTCATTTTAATTAACCGGTGTAGCTGCAAGGGATTTGGATCCTCTGTTGAGGATCCAAATTTTAGCTGTAAGACAGTGGCTCAAACTTGTTGCTTCAATATGAAATCAGATCATTGAAGACAGACAAACAATTTGATTATTTTCATTTTTAGTTTTTAAGCTTACTTTGAGCTTCAAAATTCAGCGCATAAAAAATCAATTTTTCTATAGTGGACATACAATATAGGCATATTTATAGTATACTATTATTATACATCACCACACTTTTGCCATATAAACAACATAACTTTAATCATAATAATACACATGGTAAAATGTGGTGATATGTATTAGTATGCTATAAGTATGTATGTCCACTAGAGAAAAATTACACAAATTTTTTTTCACTGGAGTTGTGTCAGAATATTATCTTCTTCCGACAACACAACAGATAAAAAATTGGAAAGAAGTTTTCTCTTTCATTTGCTATTTTAGAGCAGAAAACATGATATGAATTGGTAGCCCAATATTCAACCGTAAACTTCCCTGATCTTGATCAGGATTGTATGGATTTGTCACATGCCACTGTTAAATCTCTGCATCTTCTATGGAGCAGATCCCTCCATTTCTGATGAGATGGAGCGAGATGGCTCCGTGACTCCGTCTCTGGTTAGAGACAGATCCATCAGGATTGTATGGATTTATCACAACGCTGTATTTATGTGCTTATTTATACAGTCGTGATCCAACAAGGACACTACAAAAATTAAGGACTTTGGCTTTGAGCCTTCGAGTAATTGAGTGTGAGTTGTGATATTTCTTACATATATAACCAACATTACATTTGCATAATCAATACGTACGTACTATTTAAAACACACACAAGTCTCTATATATTTATTTAAAGTGCCATCGTAATTATTCTGCTGCACTTGGAATCCCTCTAATTACCTCTTAAAGCTTCAAACCCTGCAAATAATTAACATGTACACATATCAATAAATAAATGAAGAAGATGTGCAACTAATTATACTAATTATTTTATTATTAATTTGGTGCAAATACCAATCCAATTAGATGATTATGTTAATGAACTTACTGGGTATATTCAACCCTAACTTTTCCAGCATCACGATCAGCAATGACATCGAAAGCATCTTGAGAAAGATTAAGAATTCCATTGCAGGGTGGTTGACAGAAATCCACAACTGTAACCACAACACTCTTCCCCTTATGGCAAGGATGGGGCGCTTCGTTCGCCCCTCCAATACATCGCACTTTGTATTTTCTTCCACAAGCTTTTTTATCATTCCACAATTCCTTACTCACTCCTGCCACCATTCTCCCCATGTTACGGTTCCCAAAACACGCCGACGCTGTCCAAAATCAGTTTCAATAACCATACAGTTGTTTTAATGTCACACACATACATACATATATATATATATATAAGCAGCAATTGAGAAATACTTACGAGTGTAAGGGGGTTTATAGTAAACAGCATTTCCTTGAGCAGCATGTACTACTGTGGTGAGGCAGAGCACCAGACCAACCATCATCAATATTCTCATCTCAATCCCCATTTTTCTTTTGTTCTTCTGCATACAAACAATTTCAAAGAAAATGTTGTAAATTTTGTAGTGCAATTATACCAGACAACTCTTAACACTTTTATAGAAGAAAAAGGCCAGCCAGCAAGTCTTCGTCAATATTTTAGTCATAGTTCTCCACTTGAATGTTCATTTTTATTCCACTTGGACTAATCGGGTCTGTCTACCACTATCTTTGTTAATTATAGTTTTGTAGACTAAAGAATCAATATTAGTTTTTTCCATACAACTTTACAATTTGAAATTAAGCCCCCCTCTGCTAATTAAAATGTTTCAAGTCTCAACTAATCATTTCTTTTCCACTAAAGATCAGTGAACGACCTCCCAATTGGTGCTGCAAACAAATAGGTTTTTTTTTTCAACCTCGGCCATACCAAAAAAATCATGACTTAATTGGCGAAAATCAGTGTTCTAGTAAACGCTAGGCGCTAGTCAGGCGGTAGACCAGCGCCTAGCGCCTAGGCGGTCTGGACGGCGCCTAGGCGGATTCCTAGGCGGCCGATTTTTTTTTTAATTTTTATTTATTTTTCCTACCTATAAAATCAATAATAATAATATAATATTTCATAATTATTTAATTTCAAATTTCATTAAATATTATTAATTTTTTTTTATAAAAAAAAACATTTAATTATTTAAATATATACATATTTGAAATACCCATAAATGCCATAATGCCCTCATTTAGATTAAAAAAATAAATAATGTTTTTAAAATTTTTGTTTAGCTGTCATCCACTCATCCCATTTACCAACACCTTCCCAAGTTCCACCCACCACAGCCACATATTGAAACAATGACCTCATCTCTCTATCTCTATTTCCTCTTCCAGATTCTTCTTGTTTCTTGATTTCTTCTACTTTGCTTCCCGTTTCTTCTACTTTGCTTCACACTAGAAATCTAAAATCGTGAATCCATTCCTATTGCCATCGCGTTTGACTCACTGATTTCAGCCTATCAAATATTAATATCGAAAACCCAATTGATTCGAGATTTCAAGACAGAGAGAGTGAGAGACTGATAGAGAGAGAAGTAGAGAATATGTTGTTGTACCAGCAGCGGCGAGTCAGCGACAGCGGCGACGAGATGTGGGTGGTCGGCTATGAGAGGTGGTTGTGGTCGGCGATGAGATTTGGGTTTTTTCATTTTCACGATCTTGGATTGAATGACTAGCGAGAAATGAGGATTGCGTTTTGGTGTATGTCAAGGCACAAGCATATACAAATCCATTAATCGGCCTAAACCGAATAATTTGCCCGATTTTTTTTCAAAAAACGTTGACTATGGACCGTTGACCGTTGACTTTTGCGTTGACCGATTTTTTGGCCAATTTTGGTATATTCGGGACGGCTTACCACCGCCCAGCGTCTAGGCGGCCGTCTAGGCGGCCGCCTAGACCGTTTTTTCGAACACTGGCGAAAATAGCCTTTCCCAACAACCACTTTATAGGAAATAGCCCATTTTGAAAAAAAGTGCATATATAGCCGCTTTGCCAACCCCATTTACGACTATGCCCTTAAGTGGCCCTCAAGTGGGAATTCCCTAAATACCCTCCTTAAATGTTTGAGCAAATAAAACTTGATCAAGTTTACTAAATTACCCCCTCATTCTGATTCCCCACAAAATAACTGAATTACCCTCTCATTTCCCACAAAACTAACACTATTGAAAAAAAATTGAAACTCTGCTATGTGCGAATACAAACGGTTACAACAACAACAACTAGAAAACCCAAAGTGGGAGGAAGGAGAAGCAAAAGGTCGCCGTTGCCCTCGCCGCCGTCGCCGTCGCCGTCGCCGTCGCCGTCGCCGTCGCCGTTGCCGTTGCTGTCACAGAAACTCTGCTCTGTGTGAAATCGCAAACCCAAAACTCAAAACTCTGCTCTGTGTGAAATTGTAAACCCAGATAACAACAACCAGAAATAGAGAGAGGAAGGAGAAGCACAAGGACGCCGTTGTCGCCGTTGCGTCGCTGTCGGCATTGAAGGAAGCACCCAAACCTAGACAACAGCAAAGAAATCGTAAACCGAGACAACAACAAACCAGAAATAGAGAGAGGAAGGATAAGCAAAAGGTCATCGTTGTCGTTGTCGTCGTCACCGTCACCGTCGCCGTCGCCATCAGCATTGAAGGAAGCACCCAAACCCTAGAAAACGCAAACCAAATTGAAGGTACTAATTTGTTGAAAATTGTGTTTTTTATTAGAGTTTGTTCTTGTATGTGTTTAGGATTGTAGATTGTTCTATTGTTTGTGTTTTTGACGTGTTTGTATGTGTATTTTGGAAGGTGTGTGTTATGTTCAAAGGGCAAGCATTATTGATTGATTGCTGTGAACTAAACTGGAAATGTTTTGTTTTGGGTATTGGGAGGGAAGAAAAACATTTGCAGACAGTAAATGACTTATTTTGCATGTAGAGAGTAATGCATGTATTTTGTGAGCCTAGGAATCAGCTGCTGATGTTGAATGAGAATGCATGTAATCTGTGAGCATTGGACTGATGATAAATGCATAATTTTGAGCCTAGGACTTATTTTCATAAGCCTGGGACTGATGTTTTCCTTTTGTTTTCATTGTTTAGATGTCGAGGAAAAATTCGAATGCAAACTTGTGGCGGTTCCCAGACCATGAGAGTTGGGTTCCCGTGTGAGTAAATAGTGGAAGTAAACAGAATTTGATTACAGACTTGAAGTCGGTCCTAGAGAAATTTGGGTTGGAGGAAAAATTCAAGGAGGGCCCCTTCAGAATATATTTGAAATTGAAAGAACTGTTGACACTTTACGGGCAGGTTATTCACAATATTTTGAAAAGAGAAATCAATCACCCCAAAGGACAAAGAGAAGATGAGATGTGGTTTGGGTTGGGGAATTCGAAAGCCCTTTTTGGCCAAGAAGAATTTTATTTATGCAGCGGGTTGAATATGAGACAGCTGCCCGAAGGTTTTGCTAACAACAATGAAGTAGTTGAGGATTCTATGCTTAGAAGAATTTTCAAAGGAAAAAGGCCAACTACGAAGGTATTGTATGCCACTTTGAGGAAAATGATGTCCGAACAGAGTGAAGATGTGTACAAGATGTTGAATATATATGTGGTGAGCCAATTCTTTGGCACGGATGGCGAACGGACCACAGCCATCCCGGGGTGGCTGTTTACATTAGTTGAAAAGGAAGAAGAATTCAAAAATTTTCCATGGGGTTCTGTAAGGATTCCCGTTGTTTTTAATTGGCTTATTTCGTGATCAAACCATAAGTGGGGATTCTTTGTAAGGGTAGTTTAGATGTTTGTGTTATTGCATTAGGCCCTTTGAAGACCTCATTATTGACAAGCACCAAAGATAATATTCTATGTGCTTACTTATCTTGAAGAGATAGTTGCACACACTCACTTAGCATACTTGTTCATGTGTGCATTCTCTTCACATGTCACTTTACACACTAGCACTTTGATGTTGTATCTTGTTGTGTGTATTTGTGTCTTGTAATTCGTTTCCCGATAGTGTTCGGAAACGTCCGCGCACGCACTAGAATGTGCTTGGTTTTGTGCGAAGACCGCCTATGGAGATGCACTTGGCATCTCCTTGGTTTTCACCTCTGTTGGTGATCGGCGGTCATGGTCGGCGGCCTAGCCGCCGAATGAAACCGCCGTTTGAATTCGGCGATTGAATCGACGGTTGGGTGGCCGCCGATATGAACCGCCGTTTCAGACCTGATTGATTTTATTCTCGGGTTTATTTCGGCGGTGTAAACGGCGGTCACGAAACTGTCGAATGGAACCGCCGTTTTTCCCCTGTTTCTCTCGGGACAAATTTGGCGGTCAAGAACGGCGGCCTGGCCGCCGTTTGAAACCGTCGATTGGCGCGTTTCTTTGAAACTTACTTAAACGACCTCACTTTGGTTTGGCACCCTATATATATGCATTAGGTCAATTAAGAGAGTTCATATTCAGATTTCATACTTAGGATATTTTTCAAAGAGAAGAAAAATTCCAAGAACTCATTTTTAATTACTCAAACACTTTTTCATGATCATCAATCATCATCTTTGATCTTCTAGATGTCATCTTGCATGGATTCTTCATCATACTTTGCTTGGTAAGCTTTTCACTAATATCTTACATATTTTGTGTTTCTCTTATCTAGCAATCTCAATTAATTACTTGTATGTTATTTTGTATGCTTTGGATACAATATTGAGATTAGTGTGATGTATGTTTGAGAAGTTGTATTGTGCTAGCATATTAGGTTTTGTGCTTAATATTGATTAGCTAAACTAATTGACATGTCATATAGTTTGATATCTAGGATTGTTCTTAATTGCATATTAATCATCTTAGATAAGCATATAGGGTTTCCCTTGCTCTATGTTGCATTTTGAATATTCACATATATTCACTTAAGGTTGTATTCTCTTCTAGAGAAGGTAAGTCTTGTGTGTAGCAATCGGGATTAGGTTGCTTAGATCGCAAGCAAATTGGACTAGATTCACTCATACCGGGATTAGGTAGGTGTGTGATTACTTCCGGCATTAGGTTGTAATCGTTTGCACATTTAGTGGATTCGAGGTGTAAGGATTCCCGTTTTGTTGATTGGCTTATTTCGTGGGCAAACCACAAGTTGGGGTTTGGTTGTAAGGGTAGTCTAAGTGATTTGTTGAAGATCAAAGACCCTTTCCAAGACCTCAAGAGGACAAGCACCAAAGGTATATATCTAGTGCTTACATTGTCTTGAAGAGATATAGTTGCACACACACACAACATGCATAACTTTTATTCTTGAATGTTGTGTTTATATTTTGTGTGCATTGTGCTTTATTGATTATTCAATATCTCTTCTTGCATTTAATTGATTGCATCTTGTTCTATGAAATGCCATGACATGATAGGCATTATGATGCATTCAATACCCACACGTGCACTTCATGTATGTTAGTCTTAAGTGTGGTGTAATTCGTTTCCGTTTGTGTGATCGGAAACGTTCGCGCTTGCACGATGGTGTGCATGTCTTAGCGTGATGGTTGACCACTTGAGAAGTTCTCATTCTTCTCTTGGATAAGTGTTAGATTTGGTTGGGTTGATTGGAGTAAGGTGTCTAGTTTCAAAAGATTGGATTTCAATGTTTTAAGTGTTTTCAAAACTGACCTTTGCATGGTCGTGTGACCATAACTTTTTATACAAAGCTTCAAAATGAGTTTTGAAAATTTCTGTACAACTAGACACCCATACCTTTCCAACGGTATATTATTCGTAATATTTCATGACCGTTTGGATTGGTTTTGAAATTTCCAAAGTGACCACTAAAACAGGGCATCACAGCTGTTATCCGAATCTGACCTTTGGTCACTCAAATGACCATAACTTTTTCTACAGTTATCCAAATCATGTTTTGTTAATTGGAGTAGAAAGTAGACTTCCATACCTTTCCAACGATATATTATATGAAAGGTTTCGATGTCGTTTGGTCATGTTTTGAGTCGCTTGAAAATCAAGCTTTGTGCTGTGACGCTTCACCGCGGTTTTAGTGCCGCGGTTTTTGCAACCGCGGCAGTCGAGCCACAGAGCAACTGCGATAGTGTGATTCAGGGGCAAAATTGTCTTTTCACTTGCCCTGTTCTTGATGTCTATGTTAGGATTCCCGTTGTGTTTAATTGGCTTATTTCGTGATCAAACCACATGTGGGGATGCTTTGTAAGGGTAGCTTAGATGTTGTGTTATTGCTTAGGCCCTTTTGAAGACCTCACTATTGACAAGCACCAAAGGTAATATTCTAAGTGCTTACTTGTCTTGAAGAGATAGATGCACACACTCACAACTCATGCATATGTTTAATCCTTATATGTTGTGTGTCTTTTATGTGTGCCTTAATGCTCATTAACATCTCTTCTTGCATGTTAGTTTGATTGCATCTTGCATATCCAATTGCCTTGTCATGCTTAGACTTAGGATTGCATTTTTGCATTGGGCGCCCCCAAAAGCGCTGTTCAGAAGCGCTGTACGAACAGCGCCCATTGAGCGCTGTTCAGACCTGATCGATTTAATCGGTCGCTGTTGGGTCGCTGTTGGGGCGCTGTACGTGGCGCTGTACAAAGCGCTGTACGTACAGCGCCACTCTGTTTCCTCGTGAAAACAGAGCAAGGGCGCTGTACAGGCGCTGTACAAGGGCGCCCTACGTACAGCGCCCAAGGCAAATATGGGGAAACTAATCAAAACGACCACACTTTGTTTTGGCCCCCTATATATATGCCACTTTGACTTTAGGTCAATCACAAGAGTTCATATTCAGATTTCATACTTAGGATATTTTCAAAGAGAAGAAAAATTCCAAGAACTCATTTTTAATTACTCAAACACCTTTTCCATGATCATCAATCATCATCTAGCATCATCTTAGATCATCTAGATGACATCTTGCATGGATTCTTCATCATACTTTGCTTGGTAAGCTTTTCACTAATATCTTACATATTTTGTGTTTCTCTTATCTAGCAATCTCAATTTAATTACTTGTATGTGATTTTATATTTGTTGAATACAAGATTGAGATTAGTATGATGTATGTTTGAGAAGTTGTATTGTGCTAGCATATTAGGTTTTTGTGCTTGATATTGATTAGCTAAACTAATTGACATGTCATTTAGTTTTGATATCTAGGATTGCTCTTAATTGCATATTAATCATCTTAGATAAGCATATAGGGTTTCCCTTGCTCTATGTTGCATTTTGGATATTTTCATATATTCACTTAGGGTTGTATTCTCTTCAAGAGAAGCTAAGTCTTGTGTGTAGCAATCGGGATTAGGTTGCTTAGATCGCAAGCAAATTGGACTAGGTTCACTCATACCGGGATTAGGTAGGTGTGTGATTACTTCCGGGATTATGTTGTAATCGTTTGCACATTTAGTGGATTCGAGGTTCGAGTGTGGCTTACTTACATAGCCCGTGGTTTTTCCCGTGAGGGTTTCCACGTAAAAATTCAAGTGTTATTTTATTTTCCGCACCATATTACACTTGCTTGTTTATATTATCTTGAGGGTAATTTCGTAATTTTGACTAACACGAAAAATTGGGTAAAAAGCGTAAAATCTATTCACCCCCCCTCTAGATAGCTTTATACACACCGTGGTATATTTAGTTTCAATTGGTATCAGAGCGGGTTCCTAGACATACATAGGTGATCCTTGCTTATTTTGGTGTGTTTGCATTTTGTGTGATTTTTGATTATTCATACATTTGCATTCATTTCATTCATTCATAAACACTATGAGTGGAAACGGTGGAAATGGTGGTGGCCACGAAGGAGCTTCTAGCACAAGGCCTCCACTTCTTACCGGTTTGAACTATTCCCAATGGAAAGGGAAGATGGAATCCTACATATGCCAAATTCATGACCGTGCATGGATGGCGGTGGAAGACGGATATGATCTCCCTATGATGACTCCCGCGGGTGGAGGACAAGATGTTTTGAAGCCTAAGGCGCAATGGAATGCGCAAGAGTTTGAGGCATCAAAGTGGAATAGGAAGGCGATGCATGCCATTATGTGTGCCATGGATGAGAATCAGTACAAGCTTATTCAGAACACTCAAATTGCCAAAGTGGCATGGGACATCCTTCAAGTTGCACATGAGGGAACCGAGGTGGTGAAGGAGTCCAAGCTTCAAGTCCTCCAAACTCAATTTGAGTTACTTAGGATGGGAGAGGATGAATGCTTCAACGACTTCGAAATCAAATTGATGGACATAGTAAATCAAAGTCATCAACTCGGAGACCCGTATTCGGATAGGAGAGTCAAGCAAAAAATTATGAGATCTCTCCCCGATAGGTTTGAATCAAAGGTGACGGCCATAGAAGAAAATAGTGGCTACATGATATGAAGCCAAGTGAGGTAATTGGGCGTCTCCTTGCATATGAGTCTAGGAAGGCTCCTAGCAACACTACTCCTCCTAAGAAGTCTAAAGGAATAGCTTTGAAAGCATCTAAGGATGCAAAGGAGGCAAAGCATGAATCGGATGAAGACCTTGCCTTATTTGTGAAACGGTTCAACAAGGTTATGGGGTTCAAGAAAGAAGGGATTTGGGTCAAGAGGACAAGATTTGAAGAAAAAGAGTTCCTTCAAGAAGTTTGAGCCTAGACAAGAGAGGACCGAAAGGAAAGGGGTCCGATGCTTTGAGTGTGGTGGGATTGGTCACTTTGCCCCCGAATGTGCGAATCACAATGAGAGGAAGAAGGGTAAAGTGATGGCCGCCACATGGAGTGGGAGTAGTGATGACTCCAATGAGGAGATGAGTCTTCAAGTGAGGAAGAGCTCATGGCTAACTTCCTAGCTTTTGCATCTTCTCACAAGAGCAAAAGTGCTAGTGAAAAGGAAGATTTGAGTCAAGAGGAAATTGACTCTAGTGAAGAAGAAAGTGACTCCTCTTCTAGTTCCAAGAAGAAGTTTGTGGAGCAAAAGGTGCTTGCTAAATACCATGCCGAGTTCAATGATTTAGCACTTAAAAGCACAAGAAAGATTGAGAGGTTGAGAGAAGAAAACCTTGAACTTTCGGCTCACAATGACCACTTAAGTGAACAAGTGGAAAGATTGAAGAGGAGAGAGGATAAGTAATTGAGGAGTTAGACTTGTCCAAGAGAAGTGAAGAAGGCTTGAAGAGGGAACTTGTAGAAGCTAAAGGGTCCTTGGCTAGGATAGATTCTAGCACCAAGAAGCTTGATCATTTACTTGGTGTTGGAAAGAGTCCAAGTGACAAGAGAGGTCTTGGGTATGAAGATGGCAAGAAAATCTCAACCTCTAACAAGACCATATTTGTCAAGAGCTTGAAGAATGAAGAAACTTCATTTGTGCAACCTCCTAAAAAAGTTAGAAATAGGACAAAGTTCTAATGCACAAGTGAAAATGGGGCCAAGAAGGAAAACTCAAGCTCAACCTCCTAAGGTTCCTCAAGCCAACACTCCTCCCAAATTGGCTCACAAAGGAAAGAGACCAATCATGCAACCTCAAGCTTGGAAGCAACCAAGACCGGTTCAACAACGAAGATGGATTGAACCCACATATCCACAAAGACATGGACGTACTCAAAGGCGAGGTATGATTCCTTTTTTCATTCCTATTTGTCACTTTTGTGGTTGTGATGGTCATATTAGACCAAATTGCTTTCAATATATTAAAATGTGTAGAAAACAAAGCATGATTGAAAAGAGAAAGAATAGAGCCAAGATGCATGTTTCTAGGAAAGAAATATTGATTTGCATGATCCTAGAAATAGTAGAGCACATGTACCAAAGGCCACTAAGAAAGCTAAAATTGTTGCTAAGTGGATTAGAAAGAATGAAATGTTTGCCATGTTGCACAAATAGCCTTGAAGGCAAATTCTTCTAATTTTTGGTACTTGGATAGTGGGTGCTCTAGGCACATGACGGGAAACAAGAGTTTCTTCGAGACTCTTGTTATGGAGGAAGGTGGAAATGTCACTTTTGGTGATGGATCCAAAAGAAATGTTAGGGAAAGGAACCATTTCCGTTCCCGGATTACCCTCCTTATCCAATGCTTTATTTGTTGATGGCTTGAAAGCCAATTTAATTAGCATTTCACATCTTAGTGATGAAGGATATTCCGTCTTGTTCTCTAAAGATTATTGCTCTATCCTTAAACCCGATGGACAAACCTTGTTGAAGGGCATGAGATCTAGCGACAATTGCTATTGTCTTGAAGCTAGAATTGTATCTAATCATGTGTCCATGGATGAGCAAATTGAGTTGTGGCATGAAAGACTTGGCCACATGAACTTTAGGGATCTACGGACCCTTGGAAAGTTCAATTGTGTGCGTGGCCTCCCTAAGCTTGGGAAGAAAGCCAATGGTATTTGTGGACCTTGCCAACAAGGAAAGCAAACCAAAAGCATGCACAAAAAGGGTAAGTATCTCACCACCAAGGAGCCACTTGAGCTTCTCCACATGGACCTCATGGGTCCCATGCAAACCGAAAGTTTGGGTGGAAAGAGATACATTTTTGTTTGTGTTGATGATTTCTCTAGATTTACATGGACATATTTTCTTAGAGAAAAATCCGAAACTTTTGATAAGTTTAAAATGCTTTGTACTAAATTGCAAAATGAAATGAATTCTAACATTAGAAGCATTAAACGGATTAGAAGTGACCATGGGAGAGAATTTGAGAATGCCACCTTTGAAACCTTTTGTAATGGTTTAGGCATCTCCCATGAATTTTCTGCTCCTAGGACACCTCAACAAAATGGAGTTGTTGAGAGGAAGAATAGGGTCCTCCAAGAGATGGCCCGTGTGATGTTGCTTAGCAACAATGTCCCTAGGAACCTATGGGCCGAAGCCATTAACACGGCTTGCTATATAGGAAATAGAGTGTTCCTAAGGCCCGGTACTAGAAACACCTCCTATGAGTTATGGAAAGGCAAGAGGCCAAATGTTAGCTACTTCCACACTTTTGGAAGCAAATGCTACATTTTGAATGACCGTGATCAACTTGGCAAGTTTGATGCTAAGAGTGATGAGGGTATTTTTATTGGCTATGCCTTAAATAGTAGAGCCTATAGAGTTTTCAATTTAAAGACTCTAAGTGTTATGGAATCATCCAATGTCGTATTTGATGATACTAGGCTCAAGTCTAATGATCATGAGGAGGAGGTTATTTTTAGTGATGATTCTCCTTTGGAGAAGGTTGTGGTGTCGCCTAATGTTGGGACATCTAATGTCAACAATGATGGCACACAACCTATTGATAGAGTTCCTCTCTTGGACTCTAAAGAACCCGCTCCATGGGTTAGGAAACTCCATGATAAAGAAGATATCATTGGAGAGGTAAATGAGGGTGTTAGGACTAGACGCCAACTTGCTAATCTTATTAGCTATACATGTTACACCTCTCAAATTGAACCCAAAAAGGTTGAAGAAGCCTTAAATGATGAATTTTGGGTTCTTGCCATGCAAGAAGAGCTAAGCCAATTCGAAAGGAATGAGGTTTGGACTCTAGTTCCTAGGCCTAAGACCACTAATGTCATAGGCACCAAATGGATATTTAGGAACAAATCCGATGAGGATGGCAACATAGTGCGGAACAAGGCTAGACTTGTAGCACAAGGGTACTCTCAAATTGAGGGTATCGACTTTGAGGAGACTTTTGCTCCCGTTGCCCGCTTAGAGTCCATTAGGCTTCTCTTGTCCATCTCTTGTGTGCACAAGTTCAAATTGCACCAAATGGACGTCAAGAGTGCCTTCCTCAATGGCTTCTTGCAAGAGGAAGTGTTTGTTGAACAACCTAAGGGGTTTGTGGATGCACACCACCCCAATCATGTCTATCGCCTCAAGAAGGCACTTTATGGGTTGAAACAAGCACCGAGGGCTTGGTATGAGCGCCTCACTCAATTTCTTGTTGACAACAACTACACAAGAGGTAGTGTTGACAAGACACTATTCATCAAGAGAGACAATGATGAGCTTTTCATAGCTCAAATATATGTTGATGATATAGTTTTTGGCTCCACCAACAACACCAAAGTCCAACAATTTGTTGATGTCATGTCTCTTGAATTTGAGATGAGTCTTGTTGGTGAGCTTAGTTACTTCCTAGGTTTGCAAATTAGGCAAATGCATGATGGGATTTTCATAACCCAAGCCAAATATGCTAAGAACCTAGTGAAGAAGTTTGGTTTAGAGAAAGCCAAACATTGTGATACACCCATGAGTACACTTTGAAGCTAAGCAAGGATGCTAGTGGTAAAAGTGTGGAACAAACTCTATATCGTGGCATGATAGGTAGCTTGCTTTTGACCGCAAGTAGGCCCGATATATCTTTTAGTGTGGGTGTGTGTGCTAGGTACCAAGCGGATCCTAAGGAGTCCCACCTCTCTTGTGTGAAGAGGATCATTCGCTATGTGAATGGGACATCCAACTATGGGATTTGGTACTCTTTTGACACTAATGCTAGTCTAGTTGGCTTTAGTGATGCGGATTGGGCAGGAAATTGTGATGATAGGAAGAGCACATCGGGCGGTTGCTTCTTTCTAGGCAACAACTTGGTGTCTTGGTTTTGCAAGAAGCAAAACTCGATTTCCTTGTCCACGGCCGAGGCCGAGTACATAGCCGCGGGGAGTGGATGCACACAACTCCTATGGATGAAACAAATGCTTGTAGACTACGGATTCAACCAAGGTACTCTCACTCTCTTTTGTGATAACATGAGTGCTATTAATATTTCCAAGAATCCGGTTCAACATTCTAGAACTAAGCATATTGACATCCGCCATCACTTCATTAGAGAGCTTGTTGAAAATAAATGCATAGTACTTGAACATGTAGGTACTAATGATCAACTTGCGGACTTATTTACTAAACCCTTAGATGCTACTCGATTTAAAACTCTTAGTAGATCTATTGGGATATGTCTTGTGGAGTGATGTTCTATGATTGACCCCATATGGGGAACTCAAGCAAAGAGAGCTATTTTGCATTCATGTAACTTGCAAAAAATTTGAAATAACTTATGCCTCTTCTTTTGATTGCTTGAGTAAGCTTGGTTGTACATATGTATATATGCTTTCAAATTCTATAAGTGTGAACCTTGCTTGTCTACAATCCATGTCATATTTATGTTCAAACATGCATTTTTGGACTAGGAGATTTACATAGGAAGTATGATGTGAATGACCTATAGTTATCTCCATGACATGATGTTTCTTAATAACATGCTATGCTAAATGAAAAAGCATGAAATTCATACAACATGCTCACATGAAAAGCATGAATTGATGATTGCATATTCTTAAAAATGCAAAACTTGTGTGAAAGCTAATGAGACTCAAAATGAATAAAGGATCTTGTATCCGTTCAAAGGAATTTACATTCCAATGTCTCTCTTTCTTTATTAGTTGAACATGGTTACTATCATACGGATATCTTATCCGGAAAAATCAAATAGGGTGCAAAGTCGCTCATGCCATGTTTCGCTTATAAAGTTGGATATAGTTGCTCTTAAAATTGAAATCAATAATCTCTATATCCTTGCTTTTCCCATGACATTGGTGAAATTGGTTTGAATTCAAATTAGAAACCTTTGTCATTTGCTTTGCCAAATACCATTGTATTTTGGACTTGAATGCTATATGTCTTGTATGCAAAGCATGTTGGATTCACACATTTTCTCAAATAAATCTCCTTGTTTCTCTCAAATTAATTGAAGTGCATAAAGTGACTTATATGTATATGCATATCTTGCATGCTTCTATCTCTCGTTGCTTTGAGTGACCCGGTTGGGGACTACTCCTTTGCCTATATCATGACAAAAAGGGGGAGTAGGAATGGTAAGGGGAGTTGCAAAATAGAAGCTTTTGTGCATTTTGGGGAGAACATACATTGAGGGGGAGTAACCCTTTGAGGGGGAGCATTGCATTTATCATTCATTGCATACATTTGCTAATGTTGTGCCTAAATTCTAAAAATGCAAATGCTTGGTATTGTTCTCACATGATTAATCTCACACTTTACTTGTATTGGAAATGCTAGAAACTTTATTTTCAGGGCTTGATTGTTCTACAAGAGATTGAAGACTTGAAGTTTTTACTTTCTTATCTCTTTGTAATGTAGATAATCATTGTAGTCCCGTAGTTTCTAATTCTATGTGAGGAATCAATGTGAGTGGTGGTTTTGTCACGAAATAGCCAAAGGGGGAGATTGTTAGGATTCCCGTTGTGTTTAATTGGCTTATTTCGTGATCAAACCACATGTGGGGATGCTTTGTAAGGGTAGCTTAGATGTTGTGTTATTGCTTAGGCCCTTTTGAAGACCTCACTATTGACAAGCACCAAAGGTAATATTCTAAGTGCTTACTTGTCTTGAAGAGATAGATGCACACACTCACAACTCATGCATATGTTTAATCCTTATATGTTGTGTGTCTTTTATGTGTGCATTCATGTTTAAAACATCTCTTCTTGCATGTTATTTTGATTGCATTTTGTATGTCCAATTGCATTATCATGCATAGTCTTAGGATTACAATTTTGCAATGGGCGCTGTCGAAAGCGCCGTACGAACAGCGCCCATATGAGCGTTGTACAAACCTGATCGATTTAATTCGGTCGCTATTGGGTTGCTGTACAGGTGCTGTACAAAGAGCTGTACGTACAGCGCCCATCTCAGACCCGAGAGTCCAGAGTTGGGGCACTGTATAGGCGCTATACAGAAGCGCTCTACGTACAGCGTCTAAGGCAAAATCAGGCCAACTTATTCAAAACGACCACACTTTGATTTGGCCCCCTATATATATGCCACTTTGCCTTTAGGTCAATTAAGAGAGTTCATATTCAGATTTCATACTTAGGATATTTTTCAAAAACAAGAAAAATTCCAAGAACTCATTTTTAATTACTCAAACACCATTTCATGATCATCAATCATCATCTAGCATCATCTTTGATCATCTAGATGTCTCTTTGCATGGATTTTTCATCACACTTCACCTGGTAAGCTTTTCACTAATATCTTACATATTTTGTGTTTTTCTTAACAAGCAATCTCATTTATTACTTGTATGATTTTCATATATCTTTTGGATACAAGATTGAGATTAGTGTATTGATTGTTTGAGAAGTGGTATTGTGATAGCTAATTAGGTTTTTGCTTAATCTTGATTAGCTAAACTTTTTGACAT
The DNA here is from genome assembly GCA_030490815.1 of Acer saccharum. Lineage (NCBI taxonomy): Eukaryota > Viridiplantae > Streptophyta > Magnoliopsida > Sapindales > Sapindaceae > Acer > Acer saccharum. Next base: position 25,335,584 of record CM059878.1, read on the forward strand.
GTCATTTAGTTTTTAATATCTAGGATTGCCTTAATTGCAAATTCATCATCTTAGATAAGCATATATGGTTTCCTTTGCTCTATCTTGCATTTGGATATTCATATATTCACTTAGGGTGTTAATCTCTTCATTGAGAACATAAGTCTTGTGTGTAGCATCTGAGATTAGGTTACTTAGATCGCAAGCATTCAAACTAGGTTCACTCATACCGGGATTAGGTAGGTGTGTGATTACTTCCAGGATTATGTTGTAATTTTTATCACTTAGTGGATTCGAGGTTTGGGTGTGGCTCACTTATTAGCCCGTGGTTTTTCCTGTGAGGGTTTCCATGTAAAAATCAAGTGTTATTTAATTTCCGCATTTTATACTTGATTTATTACTTTATCTAGTTAAGGGTAATTTCGTAATATTGACTTCACACGAAAAATTGGGTAATACGTTTAAAATCTATTCACCCCCCCCCCCCCCCCCCCCCCTTCTAGATAGTTTTATACACACCGTGCAATATTTATTTCAGTTTTGGACATTGATTGTGCATGATTAGTGCCTAGGTTTGTTTGGTTTTGAGTCGAGTTAGGTGCGTGCCATTAGGCCGGGCTCTCTTGTCTAACATTGAGGACAATGTTGAGTTTTTGTTTGAGGGTGTAGATGCCTTTTCAAGTCGATTTTTTTTAGTCTTGTGTCAGTTTTGGTGTCAAATTTTTTAAATTGTCGCATGGCCAAAATTTTTGAGCTTTCATTAGCTTAGATGTAATGCCTTGAGCGGGTGCTTGTGGGGAGTGTACTTATGCGTAATGTGCTTAATTGAGTAGCTAGTTGTCACTCTAGGGTAGCACTTGGATGTCATGGGCTTGTCCCATCCTTTTTGTGCTTAAGTTGAGGGGACTCGGTGCCCTTGCGCCTTATTCTAATAGTGGAAACCACCTAGTGAGTTCACAAACACAAGCCTTAAAGAACGCATGCTGAGTGTTATCATTGTTCTATTCTTAAACACTTTTCTTGTCATATGCATCATATGCCATAAGACAATGCATCATATTTTGTGGATTGCTTGATGGATACTTTCATTCACTTGATAGATAGATTTGTTGAAATGATCTTAGGCGGTGTGTGTGCTTTAACCACTTAAATTTGCCTATACACATTCCTATGTCCCTATTGTAGTATTGTGTGCTCCCAAAGCCAAATTTGAGGCCAAACACATACCTTTTCATTTGGAACCACATAAAACCATATGGCCATAAGCCTAAACACATACCTACCCCTTTTATTGCCAATCATGTTAGGATGTGTAATGTTGTGTGGTTGAAAGGTGAAAATGCTCTAATATGTAGATAACATGTACTTAGGCTATGTTTTGTAAGTGTGCAATAATAGGCTCAAAATGTAAAAGTGCCAAAATTTGCACTTAAGAGCCTAAATTGTCAAATGTAAATGTGCAATGCAAAGAGAAAAAGAAAAGAAAAAAAAGAAGCAAAAGAGCCTTAAAAATTTAAATGTTAAGTACTCATAATATAGAGTACAATTTTGGAAGCACAAGTTAAACTATTATATAAACGTGTGTCTAAACAACCTAGTGGGGGGGGGGGGGGGGGGGTGTGAATCCGATTAATTACCAAATTTTCGGATTAATCAATATTATAAAAATTAACCCAATACAATCAAATACAATCAATGTAATTAAAGTGCGGAAAACAATAAATAACACGTTGATTAATTTACATGAGAAACCCACAACTAGGAAAAACTCACGAGCTATTTTGCTAGCCACACATGGTCCTCAAATCCATTGCTTGTAACGATGTTTATAACCTAGGTTGACCTCTAGTTCCACCATTCTCAGTCACTAACCCACCACTACTACCCTACGGGCCTTTAATAGTGATCCTAGACCAAAATGTTTGTGCACTATGAAACTAATTAATGCACGGTGTGTATAAAACTATCTAGAGGGGGGGTGAATAGATTTTACGCTTTTTACCCAATTTTTCGTGTTAGTCAAAATTACGAAATTACCCTCAAGATAAAATAAACAAGCAAGTGTAATATGGTGCGGAAATTAAATTGACACTTGATTTTTACGTGGAAACCCTCACGGGAAAAACCACGGGCTATGTAAGTAAGCCACACTCGAACCTCGAATCCACTAAATGAGCAAACGATTACAACCTAATCCCGGAAGTAATCACACACCTACCTAATCCCGGTATAAGTGAACCTAGTCCGATTTTGCTTGCGATCTAAGCAACCTAATCCCGATTGCTACACACAAGACTTAGCTTCTCTTGAAGAGAATACAACCCTAAGTGAATATGTGAAAATATCCAAAATGCAACATAGAGCAAGGGAAACCCTATATGCTTATCTAAGATGATTAATATGCAATTAAGAACAATCCTAGATATCAAAACTAAATGACATGTCAATTAGTTTAGCTAATCAATATCAAGCACAAAAACCTAATATGCTAGCACAATACAACTTCTCAAACATACATCATACTAATCTCAATCTTGTATTCAAAGTATATAAAATCACATACAAGTAATTAAATTGAGATTTCTAGATAAGAGAAACACAAAATATGTAAGATATTAGTGAAAAGCTTACCAAGCAAAGTATGATGAAGTTTCCATGCAAGATGACATCTAGATGATCTATGATGATGCTAGATGATGATTGATGATCATGGAACAAGTGTTTGAGTGATTAAAAATGAGTTCTTTGGAATTTTTCTTCTCTTTGAAAAATCTCCTAAGTATGGAATCTGAATATGAACTCTTGTAATTGACCTAAAGTCAAAGTGGCATATATATAGGGGGCCAAAACAAAGTGTGGTCGTTTTGATAAGTTTGCCCACTATTTGCCTTGGGCGCTGTACGTAGGGCGCCATTGTACAGCGCCTGTACAGCGCCCTTGCTCTGTTTTCACGAGGAAACAGAGTGGCGCTGTACGTACAGCGCTCTGTACCGCGCTATGTACAGCGCCCCAACAGCGACCGATTAAATCGATCAGGTCTGAACAGCGCTCAATGGGCGCTGTTCGTACAGCGCTACTGTAGAGCGCTTTTGGGGGCGCCCAGTGCAAAAATGCAATCCTAAGTCTAAGCATGACAAGGCAATTGGATATGCAAGATGCAATCAAACTAACATGCAAGAAGAGATGTTCATGAGCATTAAGGCACACATAAAAGACACACAACATATAAGGATTAAACATATGCATGAGTTGTGAGTGTGTGCATCTATCTCTTCAAGACAAGTAAGCACTTAGAATATTACCTTTGGTGCTTGTCAATAGTGAGATCTTCAAAAGGGCCTAAGCAATAACAACAACATCTAAGCTACCCTTACAAAGCATCCCCACATGTGGTTTGATCACGAAATAAGCCAATTAAAAACAACGGGAATCCTAACACACTACACACCGGTAGTCATTAGACTTAACTCTCAATGAAGAGATCAACAACCTATGTGAATATATAACAATATTCAAATATGCAATTAATGTTAGGCTACACTAAATGTTTATCTAGAGATTAAATTATGGCAATAAAAGAAATCCTAGATATCAATGTATGTATATGAATGCTCATAAAGATCTAACTAGATAAAGATATGAGAATCTAAAATCTAGTCATCAAACAAAAGCCAATCAACACAAGTTTTCATTAAACATGGCAATGACAATAAATATGTAATTAATGAATGCAATCAATGAATCCTAATCAACAATGTCTAAATGCAAAGCATAGAGACTTAGCTAGAGGTTAAAATGGTCCTAAATGCTTGCTATCAAAGAATGTGCAATCTCAACCAATAAACATAAACACAAACATACTCAAAACATACTTAATCAAAGAAGCATGCAATTATATCAACAAAGTAATTGCTAACCCTAAGCATAAATGAACAAATAGACAAGAAATAGGTTTTAAAACATGTTCAACTTACAAGGATGTGAAAGCATGAAGACCTATGAGAAGATGATGCATAGAGGATGCTAGATGCACATGGGGTTTGTGTTTGGTTGAGTAAAAATCAAGTCTTGGAGCACTTTCTCTCTAGGAGTTAATCTCTCTCTAACAATGTGAAATGTGAGCTCTAATTCAGCCAATAGAAAGAGAAGGGATATATATATATATATATATATATATATATATATGAAGCCCTAAGAGAAACGGCATCATTTTGGCAAACGGGCTATAAAAACACGTTAGATCGTCGTGCGTGCCACGGTACGGACAATGTGTCCCGACCGCGATACACACAGCGTGGAAGCCTTGGGAAGCTTCGTGGTTGGGACTGCCGTGGAGGTAAGGTCACCAACCGCGGTACCCTATGCTTGAAACCTACTGGTTTCTATCGCTGTGGGTGCCGCGGTATGGGCAATGCTTGAGTAGCGATCTGCACCACGATAAAAGACAAAATCTCTTTTCTCGGGCTCTCAAAGACATCTAAACTCGACATAGGAGCTGATCTCAACTACATGAGGGAAGCCCTTGTTCCCACCAAATACTTCAAAAAAACCACAGAAACTCTTTATGGTGCCAACAAACAGTAGCTTAGCATACAGTACAAATTGACGAATGCCAAAGTCTGCAATAACGGAGTCTGCTACAACAGTAGTTTCCTCATGGTCAAAAACCTTTCCCAAAACGTAATTCTCGGATTACCCTTTATCCATCTTATATCTCCTTTTTTTTTTTTTTTGGGTACAAAGGAGGGCCTAGCCCAGAAAAACGAACAGCAAAGAGAAACTAAGAAGAGAAAGGAACAGAGGACTGTCTGAGACAGGGGAGCCCAATGAAGTCAGCCTCAAAAATCGAAACAATCTCACACGGAGGGTTGTCAAAAAAGACAATGCCAGTAGCCATACTCTGCCCAATATACGCCAAACCATCAGCAAGCCGATTACCTTCTCTGAAAACATGATTAATACTACAGTCCCAATCAGCAAGTATAAGATTCTTGCAGCTCTGAATGATACTAAAACAGGGGTGGTTTTGCTTGGAAACAGTTTGCATAATCTGGACAACATTAAGAGAGTCAGACTCCACCAAGACTTTCCTAAAGCCAGCATTCCACGCCAACAACAAACCTTCATAAAGACCCCAAAACTCAGCCTCAATCACACTACCAACACCTTTATTAGTCACAAAGCCCCTCAACCAGCACTTCCAGTGATTCCGCAGAACCCCACCAGCAGAAATCATACCCGAATCAGTGTTCCTACTCCCATCAACATTTAGCTTCACCCAATCTTCAGCTGGCTCCAACCACCTGATCGACAACAAGGCCTCTTGTCTAGCAGCAGCCAAGTAATTAGCCTTCAACCAATCTTTAGCACAAGTTCGAATAATCACAGACGGAGATTGAGGAACAGAAAAAGTAAGATCAAAAACCATTTTACACCTCCACTTCCACAAGAACCATAGCACATAAGAAAACTGGTGGTAATTAGGAATACCATCAGTCGTCACTTGACCATTATGAAGATTACCTGCAATCCATTCTTCCAAATCGCCTCTAAAAACAGCAGAGGAAGTACTCCCTATAGCCATTTGTTCCCATATAACAACAAAAAATCTACACCCACGCAGGAGATGGTCGATAGTTTCAATACCAGACTTCCACCTAGGACACGACGCATCAGAGGTCATACCACGAGCAGTCCTCTGAACATTCGTGAGAGTCTTCCCATGAAGAAGAGTCCACAAAAAATAACAAATTCTGGGCGGGATTTTAAGATTCCAGATATACCTCCAAGGCCACACCAAAATATCATTGCTCGCAGAGGAGACCTGAAAAGCTGACTTCATCGAAAAATCCCCACCATTACTCAGCCCCCAAATAACTCTGTCAGGCCCACTATACGAATTACCAGCATGGATACTGACAATGCGATGAACAATATCCCACGGAAGCACATCGGCCACTTTAGGAACATCCCACCCACCGTTAACCATAAAAGAATCAACACAATGACTCATATCATCATCGCCAAGACTGATAGTTGCATGAGACTTAAGCACCCCAACATCAGGAACCCAATTATCAGTCCAAAAACGAATATGAGAACCACTTCCAACCCTCCATTTCAGACCCTTAGAAATAAGCTTAGCACCAAAAGAAATGGCCTTCCATGTACTAGAACAAAGAATGCTCTTAGTAAGATTCGGATCAATAATCAGATGGTTGTTAAGATAATTATATCTCCTTTTAAGGTTACCTTAGAAGGACTTATTTCAGAATACCTAGAAAAAGAAATACTTTTCCCTTTCACTTTCCCTGTCCTCATTCGAGACCTAAATGCCCTAAAAAACAAATCAGTCTTCCTAGAACAGCAAATCGCCAATATCAACATAAAGCAGGACTATTTATCTTTTTTAAAAGATGACCTACATTTTGAAAGACAAAATAAACACCTAGAAGATCCCAAACTTCGACAAAAAATCCAAACCTTCAAAAAGAAACTCGAAGGTGAAGTTTGCTCCTCTTTTCCAAATGCTTTCTGGAATAGAAAAAGACATATAGATTCCCTTCCTTACAACAAAGAATTCTCCGAAAGAGGAATTCCCACCAAGGCCAAGCCTATCCAAATGTCCTTATCCCTCCTTGAACATTGCAAAAAAGAAATTGCCAACTTATTGAAAAAGGCCTGATTAGGCCTTCTAAATCCCCATGGAATTGTCTAGCTTTCTATGTACAAAAGAATGCAGAAATTGAAAGAGGAATCCCCAGACTGGTCATCAACTACAAATATCTGAATGATGCTCTTCAATGGATTCGGTATCCTATTCCTAACAAATCTGACTTATTGAAAAGACTCTATAATTCTAACATTTTTTCTAAGTTTGACATGAAGTCAGGTTTCTGGCAGATACAGATAGATGAGAAGGACCGTTATAAAACTGCTTTTACTGTGCCTTTTGGCCAGTATGAGCGGAATGTTATGCTTTTTGGTCTCAAAAATGCCCCTAATGAATTCCAGTCTATCATGAATGAGATTTTCAATCCTTATACTGAATTTTCTATTGTCTATATAGATTATGTCCTAATCTATTCTAATAACATTGACCAACACTGGAAGCACTTAGATATTTTCCTCCAAACAGTCAAACACCAAGGTCTAGTTGTCTCCGCACCCAAGATTGTTTTATACCAAACAAAAATCCGATTCCTAGGTAATAACATCGAAAGAGGAACTATTATACCCATCCAAAGAAGTCTTGAGTTTGCTGATAAATTCTCAGAAGTCATCAAGGACAAAACCCAGCTACAAAGGTTTCTAGGATGTCTCAATTATATAGCTAACTTCTGTCAACAACTTCATATCATCTGTAAACCTCTTTTTCAAAGACTCAAGAAAAATCCAGCACCTTGGACCAACGAGCACACCTTAGCTGTCCAAAAGATAAAAGCCCAAGTCAAAAGTCTCCAATGTCTTGTTATTTGTCATCCCACTGCTCCCAAAATAGTTGAAACTAATGCTTCTGAGCTTGGTTATGGTGGCATCTTAAAACAAGTCATCAACAACCAAGAATGCCTCGTTAGATACGTTTCAGGTGTCTGGAATGACACCCAACAAAAGTACTCCTCTGTCAAGAAAGAAATCTTGGCTATTGTTCTAACTATCCAAAAATTACAAGATGATCTAATCAACCAAAAATTTGTTTTGAAGGTTGATTGTCAATCAACAAAATTCATTTTGAAAAATGATGTTAAAAATCTTGCTTCTAAACAAATATTTGCTAGATGGCAAGCCTTATTATCTGTATTTGGTTTTACTATTGAACATATTAAATGATCAGATAATAGTCTACTAGATTTCTTGACCAGAGAATTTTGGCAAGGCGGCCCATGAGTAGCAGCAAAAAGAAGGTATAGGGCCTCAGGCCCATTATGAGCCAAGGTCCCAGACCCACCTTGAACCCTTCTATGACTGGATTCAGACCTGACTTATCAAATGACTTATCAAGTGAGAACAATGCTTTAATGACTTATCATGGCAACAACACTGCCGCTATTGTGACTTATGATGAACAAAGGTCCAGCCCAGAAAGAAAGCCCAGCCACAAAGACAAATACTCTATTGCATCCAGCCATTTGGCCATTACAACCCAATCTTCACCACCAAGACCCACCTTATCAACCCCACTACAAATTACAAATAGTTTCTCCCCTTTAAAATCAGACTTATCATCCTTTAAAACCGTAGCATCTTCCCATATCAGCCCACATTCAGTACAACAAGACAAGATAATTGAAAAACAAAAGACTTATGCTCCCTCCACATCATCACCATTCCCTAAAGTCAATAACCCTACTTATCATTATCATGAAAAACTCTATTTTGATAAATTTTTTGTAGTAGAAACCCCACTACTACTTGAGACTTATTTCAAGGAACCTAAAAAATTGGCGGATGCAATCATTGATCCACTGTTTGTAGGATTTCTGAAGACATATTAAAAAGACATGTTTTTTATGAATTCATTCTTGTTGATACAGATTCAATCTATATTTCAAACGTTTTTCACAAAATTGACACGAAAAAATTGATTTTTAGAAAAATAAAGTTTTACAAAATCATTATCCTAGAGCAATGGGGAAATGACCCAAACAAGAAAAGAAGATTTTCAAGACCTTTTCACATCTCTGAGTTTTCCTATTGGGATTATATTAATGCTTGGATGTATGTTTTGTATGGCCAAAATGTAGGAAACTCTTTATCCTGATTTATCTACTTTGACAAAGATTTTCCCCTTGATATACCGTTCTGGTTTCTAGAATGGTAGGACAAATACGGACCAAATATTGATTTCCTTCCAACCATCATCAAAGAAGGTTATCAATATTGGGTCACACATATTGATAAACCCAAATATTGAGATTTTATTCCAGACTTATTAATCTTTTTTAGGATCTTCAGTCTCACTTGGATTTTGATGCTTGACTATAAGATTCAAGAGCAACTTATAGGCAATGTCAACGTTCCTTATTTTGGACAATAAACGAAAATCAAATGGTAGAGTGGCATGAATATGGCTGACCATGGAAAAAACAGAGTTGCAAAATGGTTCAACGAGAACCCCAGTTTCTGCAACACAAACAAAGACCAATCTCAATTTTTAATGGCCAAATCCCAGAATCAGGCCAAAATTGCAGCTGTAAAAACTCCTGAAGAACTCCTAGCCATCGCTGATGAAATGAGGAAAACTATGGCTGCTATCTCTCAAAAAGACTCAGATTCAAAAAATCATGATGATTTCCTTAGTGAAGATGACCCCACCGAAAGCAACAGCTATTCTCAACAACAATGTGGGAACACCTTCGGTCATGACTTATCACAATTTTAGGGGCTTTAACCCCATAGAATTCACCAGATTTATCCTTAGAGAACATGTGATCCATTATTAGCGTCTATCACCACCCATTCTACTTTCAGCAACTATAATCATGAATCATCCACTATCAACCCAGTGTCGGCAGACAATGACAAAAAAAAAAAAAAAATTGAGTGTCGACAGAAGAAGTTGACAAAAGAAATCAAGTGAAGCACTTACCAACAATTACCCATGACTATTACCAACAATTGCTCGTGACCATGACTCAGCATCCATCCATTATCACCAGAAATGATTCCTCCATGTGAAGTTTGTACTAGTGCCATAATTATCTTTTAACCAGAGTCAGGATAACCTTTGTTATCCTTACCATGGTTATTTATCTTTCTATTTAAGGGATACTTCTCCAACAGAGAAGGCAGGTTTTGATTTTAGTTTTCTTTCTACTTTGTACTACTTTGTAATCTTTCTCTCCAACCTTCCTCTCTTAACCTTCCTCTCCTTTGTAAAAAAGTTTGAAGTTAATAAAAGTGTGCGACTTATTTCTGTATATCTTCATTGCTGTCAGACTAATACTGATTACAGTAAGTTTACAATAATTTTATTTTCTATTTTTCAGATTCATTTCAAGTTTATGTTTTACTATCTTCTACATATTATCTTATGCATTCTGTTATATTTGTTGGTTCTTCGTTTTGGTATCACAGATATATATATATATATATATATATAATGAATTTCACCATAAATTGAATCTAACTTTTCTATAAGATAACAAGAGATGATCTGTTTTCAATTATATTTAAAAAGTAAAAGGAAAAGGGTCCCTTTAATATGAAAAGTTATTAAGATTCATTTTTTATTTTTTTAACTTTAATTTTTTATAGAAAATAAAATTCAACAATTCTTTTTTCTCTCTGGTCCTAAACTCCATAGTCCATATAAAACCTTGTTTAGAATAGTAATTTTCATGTACATTGTATATTCGTTCGTTAAAGCTTTAAAGGGCATGTTTGAAGCCCTGTATTGAATAATGAATAGTATAAAATCATTGTGCGGTATAAAATAGTCCAACACACATGCCTGGCCATGCCATTGTATTGGAATGCGTACTACATAATAGTTTCCGTAATACAACAGCAGCGAACAAAGGAATGCAAACAGAACAAAAACAAACAAACCAAACCAAACCAAAGACAGACTAAAACTTTTTTTTTTTTGTTTTTTTGCCATTTTTTTTATCCTTTTTTTGTCATTACAAATTTATTTGACTTCTCACATCAATTCTTATTTTCTTTCTCAGCCGAATTATTATTATATATATATATATTTATAAGACACTTAAGTGGACTTTTTTTTTAGGGTTCGAACATTTAATAGCACTCTTTAAAGAGTGAGTTTTAAGACTATCACAAATTTAATAACTTAAGTTTTAATAGAACTTAAAGTGTGGATCCAATAAAAATACACTGAAAACACACTTATAAAAATAAGTCTCGCGCTTTTGTTTTTCGATACTTAATTTCGTGTTTCCGATACTTATTTTGGTGTTTCCGAAACTTATTTTCTAATTTCTAAGACTTATTTTGTAGTTTTTGATATTTATTTTGTAGTTTCCGAGACTTATTAGGTATATTTGCAATTTCCGATACTAATTAGGCAAAACTATAATGGAAGTCTACCTTTTTTTCCAAGACTTATTTTTCGAACATACCTCTAATGGAGGTCTTTTTGACCTCTATTTGAGGTCATTGGTCCTCCATCAATGGAGGTTTTTTGGAAAAAAAAAAAAAAAACTAAAAATGGCAAAACGTAATAAAAAGAAGAGATGAAGGTATTTTAGTCTATTGGTGCCATTTAAACTTAACTTATTAAACCATTGACACACTTAAAATTCAACATGAAAAGAGTGTTATTTTAGTTTTAAATAAAAAAAAAAAAACAGTGTTATTTCCCATCTTTTCACTTTTTTTATTGTGATGTTACAATATTTAAGATAACCCAATATTTAAAATAATACATGTGTTATAAAACTCGGTCCGGACACCAACCCAATTAAGGGATTAGGTCACGGGTTACTGATTCAACCAGTGGGTCAATCTGTTCAAAGTCCAAACCAAAACACCAAAAAGTTTATATTATATTATTTTATGTAAGAATTAATAATATCGTAGAAAGATATATAATAAAATAATAATATATATTTTAATAAAAATAAAGAAATAATACGGTTGAATTGTCCTAAGGGCGTAGCTTAGATATAGATGGATAAATTTGGGATTTGGACAAATGACTTTCAATTCGACAGTTCGTCGAATGCTATCAATTGTAAAAAGTTTTAAAAAAGATATTTGGTCTAAATAGACGGATAGACACAGTCATATATACTTTTTACAAAAGATATTTGGTTTAAATAGACAGATAGACACAGTCATATATATATATATATATATATATATATATATATATGTGGTTGAATTGAAATGAAGACTTAACCGCGAAGCTTTCTCCGAATCGCTCAACTCCACCTCCTCTCTATTCTCTATATAAACCAACCAATGCCAGAAATATATAAACCCTAAAACCACGACTTTAATTACGAGAGACCACCAAATACGGGGATGATAGAGTTACCTGAGGGTTGCATAGCGACTGTGATTTCCTTCGCAAGTCCTCGCGACGCCTGTCGCTTCTCTTGTGTCAACTCCGTATTCAAGTCGGCCGCCGAATCCGATGCTGTTTGGGACCGCTTCTTGCCCCCTGATTACCGCTCTTTGATCTCCGATTCCGATTTCTGTTCTTCTTCTTCGTTGCCGTCGTTGGGTTTTCCTTCCAAGAAAGACCTTTTTCTCAGTCTCTGTCACAATCCAATCCTTATTGACGAGGGTAAAATGGTAAATTCATTCATTATTTGTTTTTCTCGGTTCAGGCGTCGTTCAGGGACATTTAATGGTATTATGAGTTACTTTTTTCTTTTCTGTTTTTGAAAGGTAGTATTATGTGTAACTTGAACAATTGTCTGACAATTTTAAATAAATTTTTACTTATTCCAAATACAAAATTAAATACAAGATTATAATTATATAGTCTTTCTATTATCAGTTCGAATTGACAATAAATATATCTGGACGAAAAATGTGGACCACAGATTATGGAGAAGTTTTGACAAGTACATACACTTTAAGTCAAAGTATGTAAATCTAGTGGTCCACATTTTTCGTCTTGATATATTTATTGTCAGTTCGAACTGATAATAGAAAATCTGTATAATTATGATATTATAATTACTGTAATTAACAATACTACAGTATAGTTACGGTATGAAAATTAGGCATTGGATTTTAATCCAAGAGTCCACAAAATTCAAATGTTAGAAAAATAAATAAACTAAAAACTATATTTTCTTCTCAAAACTACTCATTAACAATTCAGTCACTGTGATTATTAAAAAAAAAAGAGAGAGAGCTAAACCCATAATATTATTATTTCTCTTTGTTTTTTTTTTTTTTTTGAAATATTCTCTCTTTTTTTATTACAAACATTGTGATATTTTACGTTGTAGTTTAATATTATTTTAATAAAACAATCATTTTGATTCGTGTGAGCAGCTGTCGTGATATTGAAAATATTTGAGGGACTTGTGTTTGGATATTATAAGATTAAGTTCCTGATTTAAAATTGGGATATGAATATGTATTGTTTTGACTGTTTGGTTGATATATTTTACAGAGCTTTCAGTTGGACAAACCAAGTGGGAAGAAATGTTATATGATATCCGCCACGAACCTCACGATTGTCTGGGGCGATACTCCGACATATTGGAGATGGACTTCTGTACCCGAGTCCAGATTCCCAAAGGTTGCTGAGTTGATCCGTGTATGCTGGCTCGAAATTCGCGGCAAGATTAATACTTGCATTCTATCTCCAATGACAACTTACGGGGCTTATCTAGTGTTCAAATCAGTTATTGTAGCTTTTGGATTTGTAAATCAGCCTGTAGAGGTCAGTTTTGGACTTGTTGGAAGTGATAGCCATAAACGGGCAGTTTATTTGGACCTGGAAAGAGGACAGAGGCCGCGCCACTTCCGGTTTTCAAGGCCTGTTAGAATATATAACCGCAGCCGGAGTTTTGAATGGCAGGGATCATCTGTGCCTAGAGAAAATGATAGTCATTACCCTGAGGAGAGAGGAGATGGGTGGTTGGAAATTGAGTTAGGAGAGATTTTCATTGGCGTAGGCGAAAAGAATGAATTGGAAATGAGTGTTATGGAGGTTACGAGCGGCAATTGGAAGGAAGGTCTTATCGTTCAAGGGATCGAAATCAGGCCAAAACAAAGTAAATAAATAATTTGGGTGGAAGAGAGGAGAAGTAATAAAAGAAGTTTGTAGTTGTGCTTTCTTGGATTCTGTGTATCCATACAGTCAAAAGATTCAAATTCTATAAATACTTTTAAGATAACTTTTGTTATTGCTTTTGCCAATTGTTTCTTTATTTTTTTAGTTGATTATGCTACCTCAGATATATATTTGATCACAGTTCTCAAAAATCGTATCCCATATTTCTTTTTATTATTATTATTAGAAATTCTAATTTATAATTTGTTGGAAATTCTGAAGAAAAACTGTCAAGGCGTGATGAACACTGACTTAAAGATAGAATTTCGCCCCTCTTGGATCGTGTCCCGGTGCAACAACAAGTTTTGTGGCGCTTCTATCTCCACGATACAATGACAGTAATCTGTTAAAGGTGCACTCCCTAAATAACAGATAATATGTACAGCTTTATTGTATGTAAATTCTCTGGTATGTAAGGAAACTAACAATTTGGAAGTGAAAATGTTTTGTTGCAACAATAATGAAAAATATTGCTGAAAGAATGACAGCAAAACATAAATAACTGAGAGAGATTATGAAGAGTAGCAAAGAGTGTTAAGGTTTGTATCTGTGCAGTTGATTTAACCACGCTACCTCTTTATATAGGCATGCTCTAGAGTTCTGGATAAAGTAAAAATATCCATCAAAATTACTGCCACCAAATCAGATAATTTGAAAACAAATTTACTGAGTGGTTACCGTAAATCATTGCACTATATCCCACCAACCTCAACAGCCACAATTTGTTTTCTCAAATGACAACACAGAGATATTTGGTTAGGATATTTACAAATTTCAGAATAGCTCAGTCAAACTGCTAACTGCTATTTTCAACACTCAAGATGTATGCTCTCATTTATTTACTCAGTCAAATAGAGATTATTATATTTTGAAATATCTTCTAAAATTACAACATAATTACTACCTATTTAATACTACAAATTTCATTTTATGTAGATAAAACTCACTCATATTTAAGTTTGTTATCAACACAACATTTATTACTATTGGTTATTTTCTTTTTATAATTATAATTATTTTTTATATAAATAAAAAATTGATGAAAATTATAAAGAAGCACATCCGAACTCCGAAGCTTTAAAAAATAATAATTAAAAGAATGAAAACCAACGTCAAACTCTGAAATAATAATTAATATAAAGTTAAAAAAGAAAAAAAAAATGGATACGAACTAATAAAATGGATAGCAAAATAGATTGAGTGATGTTTATTTACAATTACAATGTAGTATTGAATCTATTTATAAACAAAGAAAAGATATCTTGGTAATAAATAGGTTGAAATCACAAATTAGAATTTTTCAAAATAAATAAATAAATAAAATCTTTAATGCAGTGCGCTAGGGGTATACACATTTCTAAGAGAGGAGTGCTAAATTAACTCTCTCAACCAAGTTCATTTTTGCTCACCCCTCTCCAAAGGGGGTGAGCATTACCTCTTTCTCTAGATTGTGTCAAGTGTCCAACAATTAACCAAAGGTTAACATGAAAATAATCATAAGGGTAAATGGGTAAATTAATAAAAAATTAAATCTAAAATTATATAACAAATATTAAATAAAAGATTCAGATTTGATAATAAAAATAATAATAACTAATCTAAATTATAAATCTCAAACATCTTCATCATCGTTCACATCATCTTCTCCAACATTCTAACCCTAACCCACCAAAATCAACCCAACCACCACTCCTACTTCTCTTCGCTAATTACTCCTCGTCGTTGATCCCCTCCTAATCGATCCCCTCTTTCTCTTACCATCTCTCTTCTCCCTCTTATTTCATTTAACAGAGGGGCGGCCACTGCCCAAGATGAGAGGATTAGTGTTTCTCGACGGCCACCGTGGGTTGCGTTTTGGTTTTGGTAGAGAGATAGAGAGGTTGGGTTCGATTTTTGGGTGGTGGTTGTGTGGTTGTGTAGATGGGTTTGGTTGGATTTGAGTGATAAGGTTTTGTGATTGACTCAAATTTCTAGGTTTAGACAGAAGAGATTCACTTTGGGTTGAGTGAGAGAGATCGGAAATTTTTTTGTGTTTCTTCAATTTTTCATTTTAAAATGTTTGTTTGAAGATGAATTTGGTGCAGGGATAAACCATAACAGGGGCTAAGGTGGGCTCAAGCTCACCCTGGCCCATCTAATTTTTTTTTTTTTTTTTTTTTTGTAGAATAGTCCTTATAATTTGGTTAATTATCTATTTAGATCAATTATATAAGAAAATACCATACATGTCCTTTCACTTGTTTCTTTATTTTATTTTATTTTATTACTTTTTTTCAATTTTTACTCACTCTCACCGCTTCAAATAAAAAATACCTTTTTATTAACTACTCTCTCCCATGATCTAAATTTGTCCTAATTATCTAAAAAAGTTTGGTTTTCAAATTAGGTATATTTTAATGAATTATATATATTTTATTATTTTATTATTTTGAAATTTTAGTGTTTATCTAACTTATAGTTTTGTGAATTATATAAATTTAAATATTTTATTTTATTTTAAAATTTTAGGGTTATTATAATTTATTTTTTTTTTGTTTATAAAATTTTAGGGTTAATCTACTTTTAAAATTACAAAGTATTGATATAAAATTGAGTGCAACATCAAATGAAAATACAACTATATAATACATTATTTAGTAAAAATCGTGTTGATGTTGTTTTGGTGTGGCATGAGCTAACAAATGAATTTATTTATTTATTTATTTATTTGAAGTATTACATAACTTCCTTCGTGGTTTATTTGAAGTATTTGAAGTGTTACTCGAACCCACAACCTCATGGTATAGGCGTGATAGGTATATCACCGGACTAACCTTATCTCCTCTAAATTTTTTTTTCAATTTTACCTTGTTAAAGTTGAGTTAAAACTTTTCAAAAAATTCTTTGCTACATTATTAGTAACCTTACACCAAAACTGTATATTATTTCAATTTTGCCTTGTTAACAATTAGGTGCATCTTTATTTTTCAATTATTAATTTTTTTTTTTCCTTTCGTAGAGGCTTATTAAGAAGATTTATTCTAGCCCGCCCCCCCACCCCCCCCCCCCCCCCCCCAGCGATGAATCCTGGTTACGTCCCTGATCTGGTGTTACTCGAACCCACAACCTCATGGTATATGCGTGATAGGTATATCACCGGACTAACCTTATCTCCTCTAATTTTTTTTTCAATTTTACCTTGTTAAAGTTGAGTTAAAACTTTTCAAAAAATTCTTTGCTACATTATTAGTAACCTTACACCAAAAATGTATATTATTTCAATTTTGCCTTGTTAACAATTAGGTGCATCTTTATTTTTCAATTATTAATTTTTTTTTCCTTTCGTAGAGGCTTATTAAGAAGATTTATTCTAGCCCCCGCCCCCACCCCCCCCAGCGATGAATCCTGGTTACGTCCCTGATCTGGTGGTTTTTTTTTTTTCCATAATTGTTCTATATGTCATAAATTCAATGATGATTGGTTGCTTTTTCACTAGATAAATTGTTTTTTCAAACTTTTGATTCACATTTGAATATGGTTGCATTTGAGTGTTAGAGTTTTGTGATTGAGAAGGATGTTGGTTTCTGGTTTAGATCTGGAAACTGTTTCCTTTTTTTTTTTCAATTGATTTTCAATTTATGTTAATTTTTTTTCCATTGATTTTCAATTCTAGTTTGGATTCTAGTGTTTTTTTTTTTTTTTTTTTTTTTATATAAAAAAAAATTATGGTGTTTTTTTTTTTTTTTTCTTAATTTGGATTATTTTCTTGTTAAGAAAATAAAAACATTTTAAAAAAATAAAAACAAAAAATAAGGGTAAAATCGGTAAAACAAACCCTAAAAATACATAATAGTTAATTTGTTAACCCTAGTTAACTTTTGGACACATGACAACATTTGGGGAGGGATGCAATGTTACTCCCCTAGTTAAGGGGGTGAGCAAAAATAAACTTCTCTCAACACACTCTTTGTTCCTTCGTTGACATGTGGAAAGCAATAAATGTTTTACATTAAAAATCTAACATTTATAAATAACCTACTTTTTCATTTTATTTACAATATAAACCAACAACTAATTTCCTAGATTGCCCTTTTTCATTTAATATCATTTTTTTTTTTTAAATATATATATTAAGTCTGTTGTTTGTAATGTACTAATGTTACACTACGACTCTATAACTTTTTTTTTTTTTTTCTACAGTTTCATCGGGTCTAAGTTAACTCCAACTCTCAACATTTACAAACAAAAATTGCTTTGTCACCATTGTTACAACTTGATCTAGGTAATTTTTTTTTTATTGTTTTTATTAAATAATTTTATTGTATTGGATTAAATTTTTATATTTAACTTCTTTTATTTAAATTTCTTTTTCAATACTTGTTTGTGCAGTTCTCACCATTTTCAAACATAAATTGTCTTTTATTAATTGAAACTTTGGGTACTTAAAAATGCTATGCTGTCCAAAGATGGGAAGAAAAAATGTTCACAGGTAATGGTTTGAATATTTTTATTAAATTTGTTTTATATTTATCTTAAAATGAAAATATCAAATATATTATTAGAAATAAATAAACCTTACAATACATGTTAGGAATATACAAGATCAAGCGATCAAAGTATTGATGATTTCCATAATACACAAAACACAAGTTTGATCGCAAAAGGTAAAATATAATCTATATATAGTTATATCTATTTTCTTTTAGCTTAAATACTATCCTATTGCTATATCTATGTTACAATTTTGTTTCTATAACTCCTAAGTACATGTTGAACTATCATCATGGCATAGAACAATATTTGCATTACACAGTGAGTATTTGAAATTCATGTAATACTATACTATTATTTTAAGAAAAAATTCAAATAATTATGTGTAGATATATATATATATATTTTTTGTAACATTGACAGTGATATAAAAAAATATTTCTCATTTCATATTAAAATTTTCTAATTTTCCTCATATATGTTTGTAGGTATTCAAAAGTAACAAGCATTTTCTCAAATTGAAAGATGCAGACTTAATTCAAAAAAAAAAAAAAAAATTGTATTTTATGGTGTTTTCAGATAAATATTCTGCAATCTTCTTTTGGTTCATAAACAATGTACTCTTTATTTAATTTCTTTCGGTTTATATGAAATTTTTATAATATATATTTCTAAACTATTTAATTCTAATTTGTTTTACTAATTATTTATTCTATACATCAACCATCAAGTTAAATAGTGATGTTTGGTTATTAAAATTTGGTATAAAGAAATATTTGAGCAATTCTATTTGGGTCCGTGATGAGGTCGTTTGTGCTCAACAAAACTATGGTTTTTACATGTTCACTTGAAAACCATGTTTAACCACTTAGGAATCCACTTAGAAATAAAGCTTAGTAAAATGATAAGCAAGGATTCGTTCCACAGGGAATTAGAGTAATGAGTTGTATTAGTTAACTAATCTATAATGCAATAATGTAAATCATGGATAGTTGGATAAATGTATGGTTTGAGAAACCATCAAACATACATGTAAAGTAAATGTAACAAAAATGTGATAGAAAAAATAGAATGCTCAACAATCTTTGATAAGATAAATGGATGTAATCAATTAAGAAAAATACTAGTGAAATAATGGAGTTGCAAGTGGATTATGGGCAATGCTTCTCAAGCTACTTTAATGAACCAATCTCATATTTGTTAACCATTTGTATTCTTAGATGTGTTTAGGTCGTTACTACGAACTCTAAACAACTTCTCACCGAAATGCCTAACCGATTATGGAGTGGGGGTCAAGGTGAGATCGGTTGATTACAAATCAAGGCATAGATGATTGTGGTTGATATACCCTCCAATCATCTATCCTATTCACTATGTTCCTTAACCATTCAAGGGTGTCAATCCTATATTGATTAAATAACAATTTATCCTAAACAAGAGTATGATCAACTAGTGGTATACAATGCCAATCATATAATGAATAGGATCTAAGTATCAAATGAACAGAACACAAATAGACATTCAAAATACATATAACTTAAGCAAAACCCAAATCCAAATGTTTCTCACATCAATCCCCTAAAATGGGGATTTAGTTACACATAGTTACAATCAAATAGAAAAGTAGTAATAGATTAGGAAATCACCATTGGGCATCCTTTTGTAATGCTTGATCCTTCTTTCCTTTGATTAGAGATGCACATTTTTCCCCGGGGCCCCAATTCCCCGCGTCCCCATCCCCATCCCCATCCCCATCCCCATCCCATTTGGGGATTTTTTTTGGGGGAAAATGGGGAAATTGGGGGGTGGCATGGGGATGAAAATCATCCCCATTTCCCCATTTTCCCCATAATTATATTGAAATGGGGATGGGGATGGGGATGGGGATGGGGATGGGGGGAGGTCCCCTATCTCCATTTCCCTATTTCCCAATTTCCCCCAAACATATATAAATATAATTATAATATATATTTTAATTTTTTTTTAATTCTTTGAAAACCCTAACTCCCTAAGTATATATACACATTTACTCTTTAATTTGTTTTTTATTTATTTTATTTTATTGAAATGTTTGTTTTTTAGTTTAATTTATAATTTTTAGTCAAATGGGGAAATTGGGGAATGCGGGAAACGGGGGAAATAGGAAAAAACGGGGAAAATGGGGAATTGGGGATGGGGATGGGGATGGGGATGGGGATGGATATAGGTCCCCCCAAAATTCCCCATCCCCATTTTCCCCAAATGGAGAAATGTGGTGGGGAGGGGGTGGAAGGGTCTAGGAAGTGGGGATGGGGATGGGGGACCTATATCCATCCCCATTTCCTAAACGTGCATCTCTATCTTTGATGCTCATAATGCAAAGAATGGTAGATGAGGATGTGTCTAGATGATGTGTAAGGTCCTTGATTTGTATTGGCTTGATTCCATTGCAAAACTCTCTATATTTGTAATAGTTGTTGCTTAGGTGGTTCTTGGAGAAAAGAAGCTTCAAAGGTGAATAGCAATGTTTAATGCAAATATTGTCTTCAAGAGGTGAAAGCATCAAAGGTGTACTTAGACTTCTATCCTCTCGCAAGGCGTAAGCGCACACACACACAACTCATACATGTGTGTACCTGCATCGTTGTGCAACATTTGGTATAACACATTCACACACATTTAAGTATGCACATGCATATAGACAAACATTGTAAAATTGCATGTTTTATGACTATCGCGTAGATATGGCATACTTGTGTGACATTGTGTTTATATATTTGTGTTTATTATTCTAAACTTGAACATGATCTCATATAATTCCTTATAAAGTTTCGGTCATTTCGGTTACTCATTCATTAGGTTTCGAGTCCAAAAGATGTAGCTACGCTACTTTGCGTTCTCATTCGTTGAGTTGTCTTCGTCGTCGTTTTCCGAGATGAATTCTCAACATTTTTATAAAGTTTTGTAGTCTTTGTTGTGCGTGAGGGAGTCACAATTCGTAATCCAAAAATGGATTCGAAATTGGAGTTAGGAGGCTCGGATACGGCCTAAGAACACGAGCGAAGTGCGAGAGGAGCAAGCATGGCCAACGGCCAAGCTTGGTGGAGCACGTGTGGCACATGGCCAGAGAACTCCTCTGCCCTCATGTGCCACACGCACCCCACATGGGATGTGTAACATGGCTCCTTTTGATTGGCCACCGAACCCCTCTCTTCTCCATCTCTTTTCCCTCCATTTATATTCGAAATCCCGTGCATAATTCTCTACAACTTTTGATTTCTTATTTTGATCATATCTCTCTCAAATCAACTCCGAATTGAGTGATCCAAAAGCCAAAATTGTTGGCCTTGAAGAGAGGAACAAGTCCCAATCATTTTTAAAGTCAAAATATGTCCAGGTTTAACGCAGTTATCTGATTTCAGTTCGTGGTTCATCTTTGTGTATGATAATCATCTTTTCTACATTTTTCTTATGATCAACTTCATGGATATACTTTATTGATTGATGAAAAATGTTTAGAATGTCTTTGATTCCATTTTTAGACTTGTTTGATTGATTTTTGAGTTTATCCTTTGTGATTTCATATGAACATCTTTTTGATAAACTTGAAGAACATGAACTTGATTCTAGAAATATTTTTTGTTCTTGAGCTTGATTGTTGATTTCTAGGTTTTTGACACATGTTCATGAACTATGATTTTGATTGTGATATCTATCATTTAAATCTAGTTCTTGTTTGGATTGAATATGTTGTGGATTTCAAGTGTTAACTTGTTCACTTGATTTCAAAGCTAGTTTTGTGATTTCTATTGAAAACTTGTTACTCTAGCTTTGATTGACATGTTTAGGTTTCTAGATATTTTTGTGAATGACTTTGAATGTCTAATCTAGATTTCTAATTACATGTTCATAAGAATTAGTTACATTTGCTTGTGAGCTTGATTTGTGCAAATCTAATTCTTCATAGAGTGTGCTTGATCTACTTGCTCTATTTGCATGTGTTTGCATCATTTGCATCACTTAAATCATTGCCTTGTGGAAAAGTTGAAGTCTCTTATTAAGGTGAGTGAAACCTTCAATTTGAGCAAGAAGTCTTGGCTAGGAAAGTGTTCCGGATAGTCAAGCAAAAGTCTTAGCTAAGAGAGTTGATCTCCGGATAGTTGAGTTAGGGAAACTTGACTAGGATCCTAGTGATCTAGATAGCTAAGCAAGGAAATCTTCCTAGAGGCTTGATAGCCTTGGATAGAGAGTTGCTCTCTAGAGGTGTAGGACACACCTTGGATAGGGAGTAGGCTAGGTGATTCACTTGGCCTTGAGGGTAGATTAGGAGTTGATAGCTTAAGGTGGATATCATTTGTTGATAGCCTTGAGTGTGTAAGTCCTTTTCATATAGTGGATTGCTTTGCCGGTGGTTGTGGTATCAACCCATGGATGTTTCCTTTTTGAGGTTTTACCACGTAAAAATACTTGCGTCTCTTTTCACTTTACTTTTCATTATCTTCCATATCATGTATTGATTGTATTTCTTGTATATTGATTTTCACATGTATTGACTCATACTATACAATTGTTAAATCATATAAAGTGTTTTCATTCTTGTAATCCGCATATTTTGTATATTGGAAAAAATTGGGCCTATACCTATTCACCCCCCTTTAGATATATTATACACTATATTGCTTAAGGGAATTTCAATTGGTATCAGAGCGGGTGTTTAGAAGCAATTAGATAGATCCATATTATAGTGTTTGTGTTTTTGTTTTGTTGTATTTTCGAGCCATGGGTGATCTTAGTGCTAGACCTCCACTCTTGGATAGTGGTAACTACATCTTTTGGAGAAATACAATGAAAGCCTTCATTAGAGCCATAAATAATAAATCATGGATGAATGTGAGTGATGTAGTAAAGGAAGAGAAGTCATTGAACGATCGAGAATCTACTAGCAATTACATTGCTCATATGGCTATATATGAAGGAAGATTTGAGGATAGTAGTGAAGACTCCTCAAGTAATGAGGAAAGTGAAAACTCTTCGAGTAGTGAAGATAGTGAAATCTCCTCAAATCAAGAAGAGTTTGAAGCCTCCTCAAATCAAGATTATATAAGCTTCAATGACAAGATCCTTCAACAAAAGAATGAAGAGAACAACAAGTTGAAGTTGATCAATGCCAATTTAGTGGTGATCTTTAAAGCTCTTGCCAATGAAAAGAAAATTTCTTTAGAGAAAATGAGCAAGCAAATTGAAGTCATCAAGGAGCATGAAAAGACAATTGAAAAGTATGCCTCAAAGGTGGATGAAAGTGCTCAAGAGTTAAATGATTTAAAAGAAGACTTTACTATGAAGTTGTTTCCCATGGAAGGAGAGATTAAGCAAAAAGAGAACTCTTTAAGTATCATG
This sequence comes from Acer saccharum, assembly GCA_030490815.1. Classification (NCBI taxonomy): domain Eukaryota; kingdom Viridiplantae; phylum Streptophyta; class Magnoliopsida; order Sapindales; family Sapindaceae; genus Acer; species Acer saccharum. The sequence continues at coordinate 25,359,174 of CM059878.1, forward strand.
AAGATAAAAGAGTGTGAGCTTGAAGATGAAGTCAAATCTCTTAAAGAGTCTTTAATGGCATGAAAATTGGAGCCATTAAGCTTGATGAAGTCATAAAACTTGGAAAGCATCATGAAGATATGAGTGGCTTGGGTTTTGTAGAAGAAGTGAAGAAGACTCCTACAACCAAGAACAAGTCAAGAAAGTCCAAGAAAAAGAAAGACTCGACTATTATTCCTTCCAACATCAAAGACAAAAGACAAAGACAAAGACAAGAAGAGCAATGGAACTTCTCAACCAACTTCTCAACCAAAGCATACACACCCAAAAGGTAACTTTTCTAAGTTCATTCCGGTTTGTCATTATTGTAATGTGGTTGGTCACATTAGGCCTAAATGTTATGAATATATTAGGCAATGCAAACTAGGAAATGTGGAATATGATAATGTGAAAAAGTTACCTAATCATTCTTCTAAGCATGAGTCCAAGTTTAGAGTCAAACATAACATCTCTAAGTTTATCTCGGTTTGTCATTTTTACAATGTTGTAGGGCATAACAAACCTAAATGCTACAAGTATATTAAACAATGTGAACTAGGGAATGAAATGTATGCTAGTGAGATGAAAAGACTTCCTTTGGTAGTTTCTCAACATATTAGGGCATTAGAGGCTATGCATGATGAACATGTTAATGAAAAGAAATTAGCAAGGAAAGTTCGGGTTAACAAGAATAATGTGCATACTTGTGAAACGGATAAATCTTCTTTGAAAGTTTTTAAACATGATAATAGCTTTGATGCTTTGAGAAATATGCATATTGATCATATTCATGTGAAGGAACCTATAAAGAAGATTTGGGTTGAAAAGAATAACATGCATGTTAATGATAATCATGTTAAGAAAAATGTTGAGAAGAAGTTGGTAAAGAAGGGCATTAACCATGATCATTTGAAAAGTCTTGATGAAATTTTTATGCGTGGTAACAATGATGGGTTTAATATGAGTGATATTTTCATGAAGAATATAGTTGATGATTTATCTTCTAAATTTCATATTGCCATGCGTAATGATTATGATGTTGTTTGTGTTGGTTCACCTAAGACCAATATGGTCAAAGGTGAGTGCTCTCATGCTTGATTAAGTAGCACATATGAGAATATATTTGTTCTAGTTTGATAAGAGTTCTAAGTTTGATGCTTGACTAAGCTATTTGTAATGTGCTAGGTCTAGTATTCAAACTTGGTGTCTCTAGTCAATACATGAACTTAATATTCTCATACTCACTATGATAGTTAAAATTTGTTGATTAACTTTAAAGAATTTGGTTTTTGAAATCTATTTCATGAAATTTTTTGTTAAGACTTTTAGAGAAAGTCATGTTCATGTGTTTGTTTGAGTTGAAAGTGTTTGGTCTTTATTTTCTTGGGATGACACACCAACAAAGGTAGTGTTCATATCTTTGGAATTTCTTCTTTTGTAATCTTCAATTACCTTGGGGTTTCTTCTTCTATATGTATGTGTATGTATTATGAATGCTATAGAGAAAGATAGCTTCATAATCAATCTTAATCAAAAGTCTAATTAGAGACATATGTGAACTAGTTTCTTAGATTCTAGGTTTTTCACATGCTTGAAAGTTGTATTGTGATTATATTGATATCTAGGATTATTTGTGACTTGATTGAATCATTTTATGATTAATAATCCTCGAAATGTGTTTTGATCCTTGATTGATGTAATCTAGGATTAAGGCTCTTGTATGTGTTTTCAGAGACATCTAGGATTCAATTGATTTATCAATATATCCATGCTCTAAATCTTTGGCTAGAATATTCATTGAATAAATTTTATGATTCTAGCATTTTTGTGTATGTTTATGACATCTTGAATATGTGCTTCATGTATATGTTTTTATTCAAGTGTTATTTGTATGAATAGAACTATGAGCTTTTGTGTTAGATGCTATTCACTTGCTCTAGGTTTAATTCATGTTTTTGGCATCTAGATTACTTTACTTGTGTTCTCACTTGTTTAGGTTTAGTTGTTCCATGGAATGTATTGATAACATGTTCTATGTTGAATTGATTGTTTGCATCATTTGCATTCACATGATCACACTAGGAAGTCCTTGTAAAAAGCATGAAGTCTTTACTAGGACGAGGAGTCCGGATAGTCAAGTAAGGAAGTCTTGGTTAGGACGTGAGGTCTGGATAACCGAGCAAGAAGTCATGGCTAAAGTCGGGAGGACTCGGATAGTCATGCAGGGGAGGCTCCCTAGAGGCATGGGTGCCTTGGATAGGAAATTGGCTTGTATGTTGGTAGGCCTAAGCGTATGGATAGACATAGACTCCAAAAGAGCGGGGTACATGGGATGTGTATGCACTCTTGAGGAATTTCTAATCTTCCATCGATGTTGGTTTTGTATGTTGTCCAATATATGGTGGCTCCGCATCATTGAGGGATTTCATACTTTCCAATAGGGTTGGGTAGACATAGACTCCACTAGGTAGGTGAGCTAAAGATTGGTCACTTTGTGGAATTTCTAATTTACCATCCAATATATATAAGTACCCAATTGTTGTAGTTCAACCCATGAATGTTTCCTCCTTGGAGGTTTTACCACGTTAAAAAATCTCTTATGTTAATTCTTCCTACCTCTATCTCTTATATTTGTATATGTGTATGTTGTTATCTTGTTGCATATTATTCACTTGTGATGTATATTGAAACAAGATTTTGTAAAGTGTGATTTGTGAACTTAAGTCATTTGATCTTATTTGTAAATATAATTATTTTGTATATTGTATTTCTTGTGTATAGTATTATTTGATTATACTTGTAATACATTGAACAAATATTGAAATACAAGTACTCTTTGATGTTGAGTTTATGTATTCTTATACCTTATACAACTAATTGATATTCATAGACTATGCTTATAAGATCATATGCTTATCTTGTCTATGTATGGATTTATGGTTTATGTGTTATATGTAAAGCTACCTTGAGGGACAAACAAAAGTTTGTTCAAATGATTGAAAAAGGCGTAAAAACCTATTCACATCACCCCCCCCCCCCCCCCCCCCCCCCCACCAAAAAAAAAAAAACTAGGTATGCTTTAAGCTATTTAACTGCATTTGTATACTTTCAAGGGTATATTATGAACAAGTAAGACAATATAGTTGCAAAAAAGGGAGAGTTTTCGTTGATCAACCGGAGCGCCCAACCCCCATTTCCGGGCTACAAACAAAGATATATAAAAAATATATAAAAACAACAGGTCATGCATCTTACTTCTTCCCAGCATCCTCTTCTTGGCCTGCTACATCTGCTTCCCCCACAACCTTAGCTCCTGCATCAGCCTGAACCTCTTCGGCTCCTGGTACCCCCGGAGTCAGTAGGAATTTTCATCTCCTTCACAGGCTCGTTTCCTGGTCCATTGGAATCCGCTGCGTCTTCTACTTGTTCACCTTGAATAACAGGAGGGTCAGGAAGTACCATGGCGGTTACTCTAGCCTGATTTGAGGTAGGTAGTTCAGGTTCCTGGGGCAAGGAAGAATCTGGGGCAGTAGCAGACGAAGAATGACTAGTCTAGGTCGAGGTAGTACTTGAAAGCTTGGCAGTCGTTGCTTCAATCTATGCACGATCCCATCTAAAGGCCTTCAGATTATCAGAAGAAGGGAGGGTCTTAGCAACCTGATAGGCGGCATAGAAGTACCCATCTCCAAAAGAATAGTCTATCCTTGCTTCCAAGTCCCTCACCGTAGCCCATAAAAATCGGTTCTCATCCAGGAGCAGATTCCTCTTCGCCTTCACACTTTCTCTCTCTACTCGACGGCTTAGTGATTGAGGGTTTCCGATTTAAGAGCCCGCTTCAAACGCTCCAAATCCGCCAAGGCAGTATCCCTCGCCATTTCGGCTTCAGTCAGTGCCCTGTTCAAGAAATCAATGCTAGTTTCTGACTGAGCCAAATCCTATTTAGCATCCTCCAGTTTGGCCCTGGCAGAGGTGGCAGCTTCCCTGAAAGCATTCACCTGATTTTCCATTGCCACTGAGAATTTAAATGCCTACAAGGAAAGGAAGAAAGTGAGTATCCTTCTCAGAATCAAACAAGGTAGGAAGGGAGATAGGAAAATTTTACCTCGGCAAGAAGGGAAGCTCCTTTTGGAGCCATGACATCCAATGGCATAGAGGTTCAGCCTACATGTTACCACCAGGGCATACCTTCATGAACCAGGCCACTACCTCCTCCAGATTTGTATCCCACAGTTGAGAACTTAAAGGCTGATTAGTTGGAGGGGCAATCACGGTGCCAACGTCTTTCTCCATGCCTACCCTAAGTTGGCGCCGAGTAGACGTAGTAGAAGGCAAGGAAGGAAGAAGAGTTGTTTGCTTTTGGACTTGCTGTGGAATCATTACAAGTCTCACTGGAGGAGTGGCTACCGGTTGTTTTTGAATCGGTCTTGAGGATCCCAGAATCCTAACGGCCCTCGCAACCATCTCACTCAGAGAAGAGCGTGTTGCAAGAGAAGCAGGAAGAGTAGCAGGAGGAGTAGGAAGAGTAGCATGAGGATTCAGATGGTACCCCGTTGGAGTCGGAGGAGGGGTAGATGTAGCCTGATTAGGCCCAGGTTCTCGTCAGTATTGGGTGGTAGAAGGAGAGGGAGAAGAAACAGGAAGTGTTGTAGGAAGGGTAGCTGCAAAAACTATCATGTCAGTTAGTATACTAAGTAAACAGACTAATTAAAGTAAAAAGGAGAGAGAAGTAGGAAGCTCTTCACGCCAAGGGCGAGGATACTTCACGGTGGCTTCAAGGACCATAAACTTCAAGTTGTTCTTTGCCCTCAAATAAAATTGACCCTTTGGGCCCGACTTGATGGCCGCTGCTTGGAAGATATACCCGATTTCGTCGTCCCCCGGCTCCCTCACAAGGTTGTCTATCTCGCACTGCTCCTTCCAAAGCACTAGAAACCCAACCAAGTGTTTCCAAAACCCTGGTGAAATCTGCAATGGGGCAAAGTCGAGGGCAAGTAGTGCCCTACGAAAAGTGGGATGAAGGGGGAGCCTAACTCCACATTCAAAGGCAGCTACGTGGAGGAGGACTTCACCATCAGCCGGGGTATACACATCGTAGCCTCGATGTGGGATAGTGAGAGGAATGGCATCAGGGATCTGGTACTCTCTCCTCAAGCGAGCTAGGGTGTCCACGGTATAAATAGAATCGGGGACAACCCGATCTCCGAGTGGAAGGGTAGATACCGGGCTTGACCACTTCTAATTGGGGAATCCTCTTGCTCCTCATCGTCATCATCATCATCATCTCCATCTGCGTCTTCATCAACGATTTCAACTGGGTTGTCAGGCTTCTTGTTAAAACCCAACCCAATTCTAAGGTTCCTTGTAGAATGGCGGCGCTGGATCGAGATAGAACTCCCAACCGTGTCACCCTCTTCTCGAGCCCTCTTCTTCCTTGGATTCAGAGGATGGCTCTCAATCGAAACGTCTTCCTCTGGATGGAAAAAGGTGTTGATATTGTCAAAAGGGTTTGGTGAAGTTAAAGGAGGATTTACTGAAGTTGCCATGGAAGAAATTAGAGAAAAAGAAAAAGAAATAAGTTTGGAAGGTTGCTAGAAAGAGGAAAGAGTGTAGAAAGAGAAGGCTAAGGTTTTTGCTTTTGAATTTTGAAATCGGCATGGAAGAAGGTTGGGCTATTTATAGAGGAAGGTAGGTGGTTACCTGAATAGGCAAGGAAACCGGAATTAATGACCGGAAACGTGTAAGAGACAGTTTCGAGAAAATCGCACCAAAAAACGGCCCATTCAAATAAGCGGACCACTCAGGGCTTGACACGTGGATTGCTCATTTATTATGAGCGTGCTGAAGAAGGATTTACGTGCCGAATGAGGATTTACGTGCTGAAGGAAGATTTCCTCTAAGACAGTGGAAACCAGCTAGATAGGATGAGGAAAATCCTTCATGTATCCTGGTATCCTGACTCCAACCCCAGCAAGGTACCGGTGTTCAAGTTAGGGGGGACTTCTGTTAACTGCCAAAAATGGCAGGGGTTCAAAGAAGAACTTTCCATCAACATTGGAGAATAATTGAGATAGAAAGGCATCGTAGAAGAGCATCCTGGTACCCCGCCATTAAAGTAACCGGGTAGGCCTTCTACCAGTCTAGAACAAAATCAAGGGCTCCTGGACTCCTAGGTATCAGGAAACACATAAGCCAAGCTCCTAAGGACTCTACCACTACAAAATCCTAGTATCCCGCTACCACACCAACCCGGTATCGCGATACATCGGTACTCTTATACCGTGATCTGGTAGGAGGAAGGATGCCTATGCACCCCGATCCCTTCTAGAGCCGACCAGCCAAGCAGTAAGTATCAGATTAACAGACTATTAAGTATCAAGGTAAGATCAGGACCACTAAGGTCAAGCTACAAAGAAAGACAGTGAGACGTCGACGTTTTAATAATAAGGAAATTGACTCGTTCCTAGCCACTCAAGAGTTCTATTTGAAAGCAAAGTCAACTCTATCACATTCGGCCAAAAAAAAGGATCGCTTGATTCCTTAAATCAATCCTACGATCTTCTCACCAAACCCCATGGAACGTCCCGAAAATCATTAGGTCCCTGGACCGAATTTAGAGGAGTGCTCAGCAAGCATTGGGACATATATATACAACATGTTACCATATACAAAAGGGACAACAACTTGAGTCCAAAAACCCTACAGTTTACTTTGCCACTTATCGACATGCACGAGAGCTCCATCGCCATCTCCATCACCAACTGAGTTTCAACCCTTTTACCATAGCTACTAGAAATCTCCTCCATTGTACTCTCATTACGTGCTTATTATCATTAAAAATGAGTGATATGTGATCTTATTGTTATATTGTTTTTGGTTCACCATCATCATTGTATTTAATTTGCTTTACTAAGAACCCATAGGTATCGAATTACTTGATATCTCTCCAACTGTGATCTACCCCAATTTCAATCATAAGAATTGTTAATTGGAAATTCACCCTAGTGACAATTTTCGGTTGACACAATTATTTTCCGCATTTCCTTTACATGATAATTTGTGTTAGACATTAGGGGTGTTTCAGATTAATATTGATTAACCGAAATAGTTGGCGATTAATTTGGTTAAAACCTATTCACCCCCCCCCCCCCCCCCCCCCCCCCCCACTAAGTTTATTTAGACATTCAATTCATATATTTTCAGTTTTGATGTTGTTGGTTTGGGCTTCTGACGAAGCCCCAGCCCACTTCTAAATAAACCCATGCAAGCCCAAATATGCAATTTGGTAAGGTGAGCTTACCATGTCTAAAACCTAAATGCACCCCAAGGATTGCTAAATGCACCATATCACTCATTTTCAACCTCTGCCTGCTTCACGAACTGGACGTCCAGCGAAACCCTAGTTCACCAACCTCCGCGCAGCAACCACTCGGGATCGCCGCCATCCCGTTGCCTTCTCATAGGAAAGTCGTCGCAAGGCGTTGTCACCAGAACGGCATCATTCAGCTCACCACCGCCGCACTTTAGCAGATCACAGTCTTCTTCATCTCGCCGGCGTCACTTCACTTTCGCCACCAGTCAAACCACGAAGCCACCACGAAGAAGAGTCTAGTGGGTTCGTGGTTCACATGTGGCTAATTCCCATCACTCTAAAGTGAAAATGGAAGTGATGATGTCGCCTCCAAATGTCACCATTGATGAAACCGTGAAAATGGAGCAGCGACCTAGTCTGATTTTCAGAAAATCCTTAGAACTCGTGCCCTAATTCTAAAACCATATAAATACATCATTTCTTTCCCTTTGAAAAGGACAATTCCTTCTTCTACCATTCCTAATCTCCTCATTTTTCCTCTCCAATCTCATCAACACCAAACTTAAATTACTTTCACCCAATCATTCTATACATTCCTTACATTTGTCACTACTTATTAGATCGACATCCATCCATCTAGACATCTTCTCATCTACCACTCTTTGCACAAGGATCAACAAGGCGATGAAGGATTAAGGACTAAAGAAGGTGGCCCAAGGGTGATTTCCTATTCTTTTACTTCTTTTCCTTAGATTGTAACTATGTGTAACTAAACCCCAATCTAGGGGATTGATGTGATGAACATTTGGATGTGGGTATTTGTTTAAGCTATATTATATTTGAATCTTCTTTTATGTTCTATTCATTTGGTAATTAGATCATATTCATTATATAATTAGCATTGTATACCAATAGTTGATTATAATCTTGTTTAGGATAATTTGTGATACAATTGATCTTGGATTGACACACTCGATTAGTTAGAGCACATAGGTGAATATGATAGATAATTGGAGGGTATATCAACCACAATTATCTAAGCCTTGGTTTGTAATTAACCGATCCCACACTTACACCCTCTCTTTAATCGGTTAGGCATATCGGTGGGAAGTGTCATGGTTTTATTTAAACGGCCATTGCACACTTAAGACTACAAACAGTTCTGTTAACCGATCAAAGAAGAATTTTCCATCCAATTTCAAGGTTGAGAGAGAGAGCTACCGAGGCAGAATCTAGCTACCTCCTACAAAGAGTCCGGACCAAAGTACTTTGACGCACATCCAGATTATCTGAATTAAGATCAAGGACGCTGGGATTCCCAAGTGGCGGGCAACGTAGTACACAGGGTCCAGAAGTACCCCGCCACCACATAAACCAAGTATCCCGCTACTATCCGGGACTAGACCAAGTATCTCGCTACCACCCAGTCTGTGTACCCCGCTATCACGCAGACCCCGTATCCCGATACCCTGCTAGTTTGATATCCCATTATAACGTTAGCCGGTCCCCCAATACCTCAATCCATCCTTAACCAAAAATCTGCTAGCCAGATAAGCAGAAGCATCAGGGAGAACATGTTCAAAAGATAGCTTGGAGCAACTATAAAACGCCACCATTCAAGACATACAAAGAGTTATGCTCATCCCGCCATTGATGAGTTATACTTGAATTAGGAGTTAACTCCTACACAATTGGCAAAAGAAGGAATCGCTTGATTCTAGGGATTAAACTCCGCGACAATGTCGTTGATCGCCAAGGAAAGACATGCAATTTCTTAAACCTTAAACCGAAGTTATAGGAGTGCAAGGCAAGAAACATAACCTATATATACTCCGTTTTGCCATACGAAAGAAGAGGCAACTCGAGCAACCGAACCCTACTTGATACTTTTCCACTTATCGACATGTATGAGAGCTCGATCACCATTATTGAAACAAATACTCGGTGTGTCTAATATTAATCTAGATGGGGGTGAATAGATTTTAATCGATCTTACCCAATTTTTCGTGTAAGGACAAGATTACGAAAATGCCCCTGACTAGTCAATTTATATAACAAGTGTAATATGTGCAGAATTTAAATAACACTTGATATTTACGTGGAAACCCTCACGGGAAAAACCACGGGCTGGTAAGTGCGCCACACTCAAACCTCGAATCCACTAATGATAATGAAGATTACAACCTAATCCCGGTATGTAACTCACTACTACTACCTACTCCCGGTATGAGTGAACCTAGTCCAATTGCTATGTGAACACCTAATCCCGGTGTACGACCTAATCCCGGTCATCACACAAGACTTACAATTGCTTGTGACAAAAGGCAACCTAATCCCGGAAGCCACACAAGTCTTACTTCTCAATGAAGAGATAAAAATGCCTATGTGAATATATGATGATATTCAAGGAACAAATAGAGCTAGGTAACCCTATATGCTTATCTAGGATGATAATATGACAATTAATACAATCCTAGATATCAAGAGCTAAATGACATGTCAATTAGCTTAGCAAATCATAGATTATGCAAACCTAGAGTGCTATGACAATACAACTCTCAAACATTCAACATACTAATCTCAAACTTGTATTTAAAATATAAATCAACGACATACAAGTGATAAAAGAGATAGCTTGGAAAGAAGGACACAAAATATGTAAGATACAAGTGAAAGTCTTACCAAGCAAAGTATGTTGAAGAATCCATGTAAAAAGATATCTAGATGCTCAAGAAAGATGCTAGATGATGTTTGATGCTTATGGAATGATGTTTGAGTGAATAAAGGTGAGTTCTTGGTGAAATTTCTCTTGAAGAAAGATACTAGATGAAAAATGGCTTTTGAACTCCTTCAAAAACGACCTATGAAGAAGACTACATATATATATATGATCTAATTGAAGTGATGTCGTTTTATCAAAAACGTTTCAGCTTCTTACTGATGTACTGCCGCGGTCTCGACGGCTGTGGTTGGTAAACCGCGGCAGATGCACCGCGGCACAGCAAGGATATTGCTGTGGCTAGACTGCCACGGTTGGTCAACCGCGGCAGAGGCACCGCGACAAAGACAGAAAAATCTCTATCGCCTGACTGCCACGGTGTCCAACCGCGGCCTTACTGCCGCGGCAGAGACAACAAGCCTCTGTCGCTTGCATGCCGCGGTTTGCCAAAACTACGGCAACCGCGGCAGAGAAGGGCAAGGCCTTCTAAGCAGTTTCTCACACCAAATCAATGCAATGTGTGCAAGTGTGTATGAGTGAAAACAATGCATCCTAATGGCTAACATGTTATGGCATTTAACAAGCTAGATGCAATTGAAAATAAATATAAACGTGTCCTAAAGTAATCTAGAGGGGGGTGAATAGATTTTAAACATTTTTACCCAATTTTTCGAGATTAGTCCAAATTACGAAAAAGCCTCAATCTAGTCAATGTACAAAGATAAGCATACAAGTGTGGAAATTAAAGGACACACAATTTTTACGTGGAAACCCACACGGGGAAAAACCACGGGCTGTTATGTGCGCCACACGAGAACCTCGAATCCACTATTTGCAAATACGATTATAAATTAGGTTGACCACATCACACCTAAATTTACTAATCCATCTTTGCTACCCGCGGGCCTTTAATAGTGACTCTAGTCCCTTGCTTGCAAACTACCTAAGAGGTAAATACAAGACTTGTCTCTAAAGTGAAGAGATAGCACAACCTAAGGTGAATATGTGAAATACTCAAGATGCTAAAAATGCAAGGTTAGACATTTAAGCTTATCTAGGCATGGATGAACATGTTAGACATTCCTAGATATCATATTACTAGATGACATGCATAAAACAACACTAAATAGGCAACCAAAATCCTATATGCATTATCTATCACAAAACAACTCACAAACCACAATAAAACAATCTTGAAGCTAAGTCAAGTCATAAAGATGCAATCTTGAATCAATTCAAGTGATAAAAAAGTTATCTTGTAAAGCAAGAACATATAGATATGAGAATGATGTTCTAGATACAAGTCATGTGAGCAAAACTAAAAACCCTAAATGAAATCAACCTAGAATCATGCTAGATGATGAATGAAAGATGCAAGATGAAGGGTTTTGTGATTTTCAAGATTAAAGATGAAGTCTTGATACCTTAAAGTGGAAGATGCTCAATGATGCTCTCAAAAGTGTAATTTTTGCTCTAAAAAACGAGCCAAGACTATCAAGACATATATAAATGGGATCCAAGTGAAGTGACATCGTTTTGAAAAAAATGGCCTGGAATTGCCTTGGGCGCTGTACAGGTCGCTGTACGACGAGTAACCTGAACAGCGCCTTCAGAAGAAGATGAAACGTCTTCAGCATGGGCGTTGTTCAGAACAGCGCTTTTGAACAGTGCTTTTGAACAGCGCCTAAACAGCACCAATATTCTGATCTGCTCGGCCAAGGAAGGGCGCTGTACGTACAGCACTTTCGTACAGCGCTCGTACAGCGCCTACACAAAAAATGCATCAGGTCTGATGCAAAAAATGACCCATTCTCATCAGGTCTGAAGGGGCGCTGTTCGAACAGCGCCTTGTAGAGTGCTTTGAACAGTGCCCTTTGCAGCAAATGTACTCCTAGGACTAATGCATGGCAATGCATTGGGAATACAAAATGCAATCATCAAAACAGCAAAATGTGAGTGTGTGCAACTACATCTCTTCAAAATAGAGTTGTAAGGATTCCCGTAGTTTTTAATTGGCTTATTTCGTGATCAAACCATATGTGGGGATCATGTAAGGGTAGCTTAGGAATGTGTTCAAGCTCAAGGCCCTTGCAAGTGTTAAGCACTCCAAAGGTAATACTCTAAGTGCTTACTTGTCTTGAAGAGATAGTTGCACACACTCACAACTCATGCATATGTTTAATCCTTGTATGTTGTGTGTCTTATTTGTGTGCCTTAATACTCATTAACATCTCTTCTTGCATGTTAGTTTGATTGCATCTTGCATTGCCCATTGCCATGACATGTTTAGAACTAGGTTGCATTATGTAAAAGTATGGGCGCTGTTCACCCGCCCTACAGGCGCCTTACGAACAGCGGTGCCACTGGTGATGTTTTTTCACACATGATGGTCCGCCCACAAAATGCCCTACAGGCGCCCTACGAACAGCGGTGCCACTGGTGATGTTTTTCACACCTTATGGTCCGCCCAAAAATCGCCCTACGAACAGCGGGTGAAGGGCGGCTCTCTAGACCCGAGAGCAACCGCCCCTAGGTCGCCTGGAATCGGCCCTACGTAGGGCGGTCACGAAGAACATGTTCTTCACAATCCCAGGTGAACCGCTGTACACCCGCCCTACGTACAGCGGGTGAATGGCGGCCAAGGCAAATTTCAGGCCAACTTATCAAAACGACCTCACTTCAATTTGGCCCCCTATATATATGCCACTTTGACTTTAGGTCAATTACAAGAGTTCATATTCAGATTTCATACTTAGGATATTTTTCAAAGAGAAGAAAAATTCCAAGAACTCATTTTTATCATCTCAAACACTTTTTCATGATCATCAATCATTATCTAGCATCATCTTAGATCATCTAGATGTCTTCTTGCATGGATTCTTCATCATACTTTGCTTGGTAAGCTTTTCACTAATATCTTACATATTTTGTGTTTCTCTTATCTAGCAATCTCAATTAATTACTTGTTTGTGATTTTGTATGCTTTGGATACAAGATTGAGATTAGTATGATGTATGTTTGAGAAGTTGTATTGTGCTAGCAAATTAGGTTTTGTGCTTAATATTGTTTAGCTAAACTAATTGACATGTCATTTAGTTTTGATATCTAGGATTGTTCTTAATTGCATATTAAACATCTTAGATAAGCATATAGGGTTTCCCTTGCTCTATGTTGCATTTTGGATATTCACATATATTCACTTAGGGTTGTATTCTCTTCATAGAGAAAGTAAGTCTTGTGTGTAGCATCCGGGATTAGGTTGCTTAGATCGCAAGCAAAATTGGACTAGGTTCACTCATACCGAGATTAGGTAGGTGTGTGATTACTTCCGGGATTAGGTTGTAATCGTTTGCACATTTAGTGGATTCGAGGTTCGAGTGTGGCTTACTTACATAGCCCGTGGTTTGTCCCGTGAGGGTTTCCACGTAAAAATCAAGTGTTGTTTTAATTTCCGCACCATATTACACTTGTTTGTTTATATTATCTTGAGGGCATTTTCGTAATTTTGATTAACACGAAAAATTGGGTAAAAAGCATAAAATCTATTCACCCACCCTCTAGATAGTTTTATACACACCGTGCAATAATTAGTTTCAAGAGTAAGTCAAGAAATCTACCTTCCTTGAAGCTCTTGATCACACAATGAGGTTTTCTTCCATTCTAAGCTACCCTTACATATAGAACCCCATTGTGATTTTGCCAACGAAATACGCCAATCAAAAGTGAGGCACTTACAATCTCCCCCTTTGGCTATTTCGTGACAAAATCACCACTCACATAGCAAGCTCACAAAACAAAAGATTGGTCAACAAAAATCTTCTACATTACAATAAAGCTCCTAGTCTAAGTCTTGAACATCTTCAAGTCAATTCCAAGCTTGTAGAAAAAAAACCAACCTACACACAATCAACAAGAAAAATACCTTCTAAGAACAAGTGTGTGAGAGATGCTAATAACAAAAGAAATGCCATTTCAAAAGGAATCAAACAAGCAATGTAATGCAATGCAACACCCCCTAAATGCAATCATCTCCCAACATGGGTTAATCACTCTCAACTCCCCCTAAATGCAATGCCTAGAAGCACAAATTCTCCCCAAACCTTACTCCCCCTTTTTGTCATGAGATAGGCAAAGGGAGTCCCCCCTAAAGGGTAAGCATTAGCAAGGAGAGCTTGTAGCACGAACACATATGCAATCATATAGGCAATTTTATGCACCTCAATCAAGTAAGAGAGATTCAAGGAGTTTTATTTTATGAAAAATGTGTGACAATAATGCTTTGCATGCAAGACATGTTGAATCTAAGACCGAAAAAATGGTATTTGGCAAAGCAAACAACAAAGGTTTCCAATAGAATTCAAACCAATTTCACCCATTGTCATGGAAAAAGCAAGGATATAGAATTTTAGTATTTCAAAAAAAGAGCAACTATATCCAACTTTATAGGCAAAACAAGACATGAGCGACTTTGCACCCTATTTGATTTTTCCGGGTGAGATACCCGTATGATAGTAGCCTTGTTCTACAAATAAAGAAAGAGAGACTTTGGATATTAAGCTCCTTTTGATTTAAGTCTCAATATTGCTTTTGCACACATTTTTGCATTTAACATTTGCAATCAAACATTTCACATTTTCATCTCATACTTTTCAACTTAAGCATATCATTTAAAAGGAATTATCATATCATGGAGATCAATTAAAGGTCATTCAAAAAGTACTTCCAAAGTACATCTCCTATTCCAAAAATGCATGTTTGAGCATAAATATGACATGGATTGCAAGCAAGGCAATGTAGCACACTTATTAAGAAAAATACACATAATTATGTACAACCAATCATCTCAAGCAATTAACTAAGAGGCATAAAATATATCAATGTGGCACAATGCATGATCATGCAACTTTGCTCTCTTTGCTTGAGCTCCCCATATGGGGTCAAGACACACCAAATCAACCCAATTAACAAATCCCAATAGACTTGCTAAGGTTCCCAAATCTAATGGTGTCTAAAGGCTTTGTAAACAAATCCGCTAGTTGGTCATTTGTTCCCACATGTTCCAACGTAATAGTTTTGCTCTCAACTAACTCTCTTATGAAATGGTGTCTAATGTCAATGTGCTTTGTCCTAGAATGTTGAACGGGATTCTTAGAAATGTTAATGGCACTCATATTATCACAAAATAAAGTAAGAGTACCTTGTTCCAAGCCATAATCGGCTAGCATTTGTTTCATCCACATCAATTGAGTGCAAGCACTACTGGCGGCAATATATTCCGCCTCGGCCGTGGATAGGGAAATTGAGTTTTGCTTCTTGCAAAACCAAGAGACCAAATTGTTCCCAAGGAAGAAGCAACCGCCCGATGTACTCTTCCTATCATCACAATTTCCCGCCCAATCGGCATCACTAAATCCAACAAGACTTGGATTAGTGTCAAATGAGTACCATATCCCATGATTTGAGGTACCATTCACAAACCTAATGATCCTCTTCACCGCCACAAGGTGAGATTCTTTGGGATTAGCTTGGTACCTAGCATAAACACCCACACTAAAACAAATATCGGGCCTACTTGCGGTCAAGTAAAGCAAGCTACCTATCATGCCACGATATAGACTTTGTTCCACATCCTTTCCACTAGCATCTTTGCTAAGTTTCAAGGTGGTGCTCATGGGTGTGTCACAATGTTTGGCATTCTCAAGGCCAAACTTTTTCACTAGGCTCTTAGCATACTTAGCTTGGGATATGAAGATCCCATCATGCATTTGCTTGATTTGCAAGCCTAGGAAATAATTTAGTTCACTAACCATGTTCATTTCAAACTCATGAGACATGACATCAACAAATTGTCTAACTTTGGATTGGTTGGTGGAACTAAATACAATGTCATCAACATAAATTTGAGCTATGAATAGCTCATCTTTAGTGCACTTGATGAACAAGGTCTTGTCAACACTACCTCTAGAGTAGCCATTGTCAACAAGATAAAGAGTGAGGCGCTCGTACCAAGCCCTCGGTGCTTGTTTCAACCCATATAGAGCCTTCTTGAGGCGATAGACATGAGAGGGGTGGTGTGGATCCACAAACCCCTTAGGTTGCTCAACAAACACTTCCTCATGCAATAAGCCATTGAGGAAGGCACTCTTGACATCCATTTGGTGTAACTTGAACTTGTACACACAAGAAATGGATAAGAGAAGCCTTATGGACTCAAGATGGGCAACGGGAGCAAAAGTCTCCTCAAAGTCAATACCCTCAATTTGAGAGTACCCTTGTGCAACAAGCCTTGCCTTGTTTCGCACAATGTTGCCATCCTCATCGGATTTGTTCCTAAACACCCATTTAGTGCCTATGACATTAGTGTTTCTAGGTCTAGGAACAAGAGTCCAAACCTCATTTCTCTCAAATTGTTTTAGCTCTTGTTGCATGGCAAGAACCCAAAACTCATCTTCCAAGGCTTCATCAACCTTTTTGGGTTCTATTTGAGAGGTGTAACAAGTGTAGCTAATTTGATTAGCCATTTGATGCCTAGTCCTAACACCCTCTCCAACCTCTCCAATGATATCATCCTTATCATGGAGTTTTCTAACCCAAGGAGCGGGTTCATTAGAGTCCAAAGGAGGAACTCTATTAAGAGGCAAATCATCCTCTTCATCTTGGTTTGACTTCACACCACTTGAAGTCTCACCACTTTCCTTCAAAGGAAGGACATCCACCTCACAAACATCCTCCTCATGGTCATCATGTTTGGGCCTACAATCATCAAAGACAACATTTGATGATTCCATAACGCTTTGAGTCTTTAGATTAAAAACTCTATAGGCCTTGCTATTAAGTGCATACCCAATGAAAATACCCTCATCACTCTTGGCATCAAACTTGCCAAGTTGATCCCGGTCATTTAGTATATAGCACTTACTCCCAAAGATGTGGAAGTAGCTCACATTGGGTTTTCTACCCTTCCATAACTCATAGGATGTTTGTTTAGTCCCAGGCCTAAGGAAGACTCTATTCCCTATGTAGCAAGCCGTATTGATGGCTTCGGCCCAAAGATTTCTAGAGATTTTGTTGCTAAGCAACATCACACGGGCCATCTCTTGGAGGACTCTATTCTTTCTCTCAACAACACCATTTTGTTGAGGAGTCCTAGGGGCCGAAAATTCATGGGAAATGCCTAGGCTATTGCAAAAATTTTTAAACTTAGCATTTTCAAATTCTTTCCCATGATCACTTCTAATTTTCTTAATGCTTTTAATGTGAGAGGTTTTCTCATTTTGAATTTTGATACAAAGCATTTTAAATTTCTCAAAGGCTTCGGACTTTTCTCTAAGGAAGTAAGTCCATGTAAACCTAGAGAAGTCATCAACAACAACAAGAATGTACCTTCTACCACCTAAACTTTCGGTTTGAATGGGACCCATAAGGTCCATATGGATGAGCTCCAATGGCTCTTTGGTGGAGAGGTATTTGCCTTTCTTGTGCACACTTTTAGTTTGCTTTCCTTGTTGACAAGGTCCACAAACTCCCTCAACTTTTTTCCCAAACTTGGGAAGGCCCCTAACAACATTCAACCTATCAAGGACTTTCAAGTCCCTATAGTTCATATGGCCAAGTCTTTGGTGCCACACCTCAATTTGCTCACTAGTCGACAAGTTACAAGAGATGAGATTAGACTTAAGACAATAACAATTGTCACTTGATCTCTTGCCTTTCAACAATACTTGCCCATTTTCCTTAAGAATAGAGCAATCAACTTTTCCAAACATAACCGAAAGCCCTTCATCACTTAAGTGTGATATACTAATGAGATTGGCTTGCAAGCCATCAACATAGAGAGCATTGGGCAAGGAGGGTAAACCGGGAATAGATATATTACCTTTCCCTATGACTTTTTTCTTAGATCCATCACCAAAGGTGAAATACCCACCATCCTCCATCACAAGAGTTTCAAAGAAACTCTTGTTTCCGGTCATGTGCCTAGAACACCCACTATCAAGGTACCAAGTGTTAGAGGCATTTGCTTTTAAGGCAACTTGGCCACATAGCAATAATAGTCATCATGTCTACTCATCCTAGGTGAAACATGGTCATTTCTAGGAGCCATTGGTCTATTAGCTCTAAAATTCCTAGGTGCATGCATTGTGGCTCTTCTAAGCATATTTTTCTCAATCATACTTTCTCTTCTACACAATTTAATATACTTAAGGCAATTAGGCCTAATATGGCCTTCAATTCCATAAAAATGGCAAGTAGGAGTAAAGTAGGAATTCATATCATAGCCTTGAGCAACCATTTGTGGCCTCCTTCTATTTTGAGTTGCTATTGGATGTTGAGGCAACTCTCTCCTTTGTGGTTGAGCCAAGTTGGCATGTCTTCTAGGTTGAGCATGAAAGACCCCATGTTGAGCTTGTGGGATCCTTTGTTGTGGAGGTCTTGGTTGTGGAGCTCTAGGTTGAGGAGGTCTTGGTTGTGGAGCTCTAGCTTGTGGTGGAGCTCTTGTTAGAATCCTTGCTTGTGCTTGCTTGGAGGATTCACCAACTTCAACCCACTTGGTTGATTGTTGAGGGGTTTGAGCATTATCAACCTCCTTGCTCTTGACAAAAGTTGTCTTCTTCAAGGATGTGGCTTCCATTTCTTCCACATATCCTAACCCCTTCTTGTCACTAGGACTCTTCCCACAAGATAGCATCTTGTCAAGCTTCTCGGTTCCGGAAGTCATCTTAGCAATCAACTCTTTTGCTTCCATGAGCTCTTTCCTCAAGCTTTGTTCACTTTTCTTAACCAAGACTAACTCCATCTTCAACCCTTCTTCTATCTCTTTTGCCTTACTCATTTCCTTGCTCAAATGAGTCACTTTGGATGTCAACTCAAGCTTCTCCCCTTTCAACTTTTGTATCTCCTTTTTCTTCTTCAATCTTGAGTTCTCAAAGAATCTCATGAAGTCATCATAGTCCATCTCTTCATCAAACTCAAAATTTGACGTTGAGGAGTTACTCCCACCATTTGAGTCATTTTCATCTACTTCTTCTTGCTTGTCCTCTTCCTCTTCTTTATCACTCATAACTTCATTGCTATTGTGAGAGGATGAGAAAGCAATGAAGTTGGCAACTTGGTCTTCCTCATCATCCGAAGACTTGTCTTCATCTTCTAGGTCATCACTATCACTCCAAGTAACCGCCATGGCTCTTCCTTTCTTCTTCTTCAAATTAGCACACTCCGGAGCAATGTGTCCAAACCCACTACACTCATAGCATTGGACACCCTTCTTGTGGTCTTTCTCTTGAGCTTGCTCCACTTTCTTGAAGGGAGCCTTCTTCTTTACAAACTTTCCTTTGAAGCCAAACCCTCTCTTCTCAAATCTCATAAATTGCTTGAACTTCTTTGCCATCAAAGCAATTTCTTCATCCGAGTCTTCTTCATCCTTCTCAACCTTGACACTCTTCAAGGCAAGACTCTTTTGCTTCTTTAGAGGTGTAGTTGTAGGACCTTTCCTAGATTCATAGGCCCAGAGCCTTCCAATAACTTCACTTGGCTTCATTCTTGAGTAGTCACTATTTTCCTCCAATGCCTTCACTTTGGATTCAAACCTCTCGGGAAGTGACCTCATGATCTTTTGCTTGATTCTTCTATCCGAGTAAGGATCACCAAGTTGGTGACTTTGGTTCACTATATCCATGAGCTTCACTTGGAAGTCATTGAAGCACTCATCATCCTCCATCCTTATGGTCTCAAATTGTGTTTGGAGAACTTGGAGCTTGGAATCCTTAACCACATCGGTTCCTTCATGAGCCGTCTCTAATATGTCCCAAGCTTCCTTTGCTATCCTTGTAGTTTGAATGAGCTTGTATTGGTTGTCATCCATGGCACATAGGATTGCATGCATGGCTTTGTTGTTCCATTTTGAGGCCTCAAATTCTTGTGGAGTCCATTGTGCCTTCGGCTTGAGGACTTTCTCTCCACCTCCCGTAGGAGTCATCATAGGTGGAGTGTATCCATCTTCAATCGCCATCCATGCCCGGTCATGAATTTGACTCACATAAGCTTCCATTTTACCCTTCCATGAGGCGTAATTAACCCCGGTGAGCAAGGGGGGTCTTGTGCTAGAGGCACCCTCACCTCCCATTCTATTTCCACTCATTGTGTTTGGGTTTGAATAAAATGAATGCACACAAACAAGCTAAGCACACACAACAATGCAAACAAATGCAAGAGACTCTAACAAGAGCAAGGGATCTCCTAATTATGTTAAGGAACCCGCTCTGATACCAATTGAAAATAAATATAAACGTGTCCTAAAGTAATCTAGAGAGGGGGTGAATAGATTTTAAACATTTTTACCCAATTTTTCGAGATTAGTCCAAATTATGAAAAAGCCCCAATCTAGTTAATGTACAAAGATAAGCATACAAGTGCGGAAATTAAAGGACACACAATTTTTACGTGGAAACCCACACGGGGAAAAACCACGGGCTGTTATGTGCGCCACACGAGAACCTCGAATCCACTATTTGCAAATACGATTATAAATTAGGTTGACCACATCACACCTAAATTTACTAATCCGTCTTTGCTACCCGCGGGCCTTTAATAGTGACTCTAGTCCCTTGCTTGCAAACTACCTAAGAGGTAAATACAAGACTTGTCTCTAAAGTGAAGAGATAACACAACCTAAGGTGAATATGTGAAATACTCAAGATGCTAAAAATGCAAGGTTAGACATTTAAGCTTATCTAGGCATGGATGAACATGTTAGACATTCCTAGATATCATATTACTAGATGACATGCATAAAACAACACTAAATAGGCAACCAAAATCCTATATGCATTATCTATCACAAAACAACTCACAAACCACAATAAAACAATCTTGAAGCTAAGTCAAGTCATAAAGATGCAATCTTGAATCAATTCAAGTGATAAAAAAGCTATCTTGTAAAGCAAGAACATATAGATATGAGAATGATGTTCTAGATACAAGTCATGTGAGCAAAACTAAAAACCCTAAATGAAATCAACCTAGAATCATGCTAGATGATGAATGAAAGATGCAAGATGAAGGGTTTTGTGATTTTGAAGCTTAAAGATGAAGTCTTGATACCTTGAAGTGGAAGATGCTCAATGATGCTCTCAAAAGTGTAATTTTTGCTCTAAAAAACGAGCCAATACTATCAAGACATATATAAATGGGATCCAAGTGAAGTGACATCGTTTTGAAAAAAATGGCCTGGAATTGTCTTGGGCGTTGTACAGGTCGCTGTACGAAGAGCGACCTGAACAGCGCCTTCAGAAGAAGATGAAACGTCTTCAGCATGGGCGCTGTTCAGAACAGCGCTTTTGAACAGCGCCTGAACAGTGCCAATATTCTGATCTGCTCGGCAAAGGAAGGGCGCTGTACGTACAGCGCTCGTACAGCGCCTACACAAAAAATGCATCAGGTCTGATGCAAAAAATGACCCATTCTCATCAGGTCTGAAGGGGCGCTGTTCGAACAGCGCCTTATAGAGCGCTTTGAACAACGCCCTTTGCAGCAAATGTACTCCTAGGACTAATGCATGGCAAGGCATTGGGAATACAAAATGCAATCATCAAAACAGCAAAATGTGAGTGTGTGCAACTACATCTCTTCAAAATAGAGTAAGTCAAGAAATCTACCTTCCTTGAAGCTCTTGATCATACAATGAGGTTTTCTTCCATTCTAAGCTACCCTTACATATAGAACCCTATTGTGATTTTGCCAACGAAATACGCCAATCAAAAGTGAGGCACTTACAGCAATTAATTAAAAACATGCAAGAAGAGAGATTAAATAATCAATTATGCACACAAAATACAAACACAACATACAAGTAAGAATTATGCAAGTGTTGTGTGTGTGTGCAACTACATCTCTTCAAAGCAAAGCAAGCACAAGAAATATACCTTTGGTGCTTCTCCTCTTGAGGTCTTGAGAGCCTAATCTACCCTTACAAAAACCCCAATTGTGGTTTGTCTATGAAATAAGCCAATCAAAGAAAAGGAAACCTTACAATTATCAACCTTACAATTATCAACCGGGTGTTATATTTCATGTCCATCTAAAGATCTCCTTCGTAACCCTATCATGCATTCAAAATCAATAAAAGAGAGAAAAGTGTTACGTGTGATCCTTTTGTTACATTAACGCTTGCCTACCATCATTGTTGCTCATTTTTTACAGGTTTTTATCAGGAAGCTTAGGGTATCGAACTACGTGATATCTCTCTAATTGAAATCTACTCTGATTCTAGTCCCCCTTGAATTGTTAATTGGAAATATCACCCCCAGTGACAATTTTTGGTTAACAAGTTCATATTAGTGAGATTGGTTCATTAAGGTAGTTTGATAAGCATTGCCCAACATCCATTTGCAACTCCATCATTTCCTTAGCTTCCACTTAATTGATTAAAATCCATTCTCTTATCTAGATTGTTGGTATTGGATTCCCATTTTCATTATATTCTCTTTAATTCACTACTACAAAAAACACAAAAGAAATCGGTTATTTTACATGGAAGAAATCGGTTTTTCAAATTTTTAAAACCGATATCTATTTGAGTGATTTAGAAAATAACGCGCTAAAGACATCGGTTTTTAACCGATGTAAAAACGCGTGAAAACACATCGGTTTATATAAAACCGATTTAAAAACCGCAACATAAAATTGATGTATTACGAAAATTAATCCCGTCGTCTGACCGCTCCACCGTCCGGCCCCACCTCTAATAATAATGAGGATTAATTGTCATTATGAGGAATTGAACTTGCAACCTCAAAGTCAAAGTGGTAAGCCTTTACCGCCTAACTACAAGATTGGATGTGTTAACAATTGCACAATATTTATATATAACCTATATGAGTTGTTAGAAATAAAAATTAAAAATTTAAAAAAAAATTAAAAATTTAAAAAAAAACTTGTTTGATAAATTTAAATTTACTCAACTAATCAAAATTCTAATTTCTACTACAAACATATATTAAAAAAAATATATTGGTGGGTTTATTTTTCATTTCATTTTTTGTTTGGTTTTGTGTTCTGTTGGAGATATTTTTATGCAAACTTTTTCCTTAAAACTGTATCTTTTGGCAAGGAAATAAATTTTTTCGTCCATGTTGGTTCTTCAATTTTTTGATACAAATCCAACGGTATAAAGAACGTAAAATTCTGGATGGTATTTTGAAAGTTATGATCAATTATTCAGTCAAATGTCAGAAGCGATTGGAGATATTTTTGTGTAAAGGTTTTCCTTAAAACTGTATCTTTTGGCAAGGAAATAAATTTTTTTGTCCATGTTGGGTTCTTCAATTTTTCGATACGAATCTAATGGTATAAAAAACGTAAAATTATGGGCAGTATTTTGAAAGTTATGATCAATTATTCAGTCAAAGGTTAGAAGCAATTGGAGATGATCAATTTTTGTTCAAACTTTTTCCTTAAAACTGTATCTTTTGGTAAGGAAATAAATTTTTTTGTCTGCATTATGTTATTTTATTTTTCGATATGAATCCAACGGTATAAAGAACATAAATTCAGGGTGGTATTTTTAAAGTTATGATCAATTATTCAGTCAAATGTCAGAAGCGACGCGAATCCGTGAGTGAGATGTTTTCATTGCTCATTTTCACACTTTCCAAATCGATTTTTGGAATATTTTCTGAATGAAAAGTGTTTGTTTGCATATCTAATTTCTTTTGTTAAAACTTGAGCAAATAATGTTGAGTATTTTTAGAGATGCGCACTTGAATGTGGACATAGGTCAGATTTGAATTTCAGCAGAATTTTGCTTTTGAATCCATATCGGTTTTCCTAAAAACCGTTCTCTTTTCAAACCGCAATATTTAAGACATCAGTTTTAATGGAAACCGATTTCTTATTGGAAAAAAAAAATCCATATCGGTTTTCCCAAAAATCGTTGTCTTTTCAAACAGCAATATTTAAGACATCGGTTTTAAGGAAAACTGATTTCTTATTGGAAAATAAATCCATATCAGTTTTCCCAAAAATCGTTGTCTTTTTAAATCACAATATTTAAGAAATCAGTTTTTATAAAAACTGATTTCTAAAAGTTTTTTTAAATCGGTTATCTAAAAACCGATATAAACAACCGATGTCTTTTAACATTTTTGTAGTAGTGATTTCTTGTCATTTAGTTTTCTAGTTTATTAACTCAAAATCTATCAAACCCAAACATGGATTTATTTTCTTGCACATTAGTTAGACTAACTTAAAGTAGAATCGCAAATCGATTAATCTAACCTAATCCTTATGGACGATACCCTAGCTTGCCGATTTACTTGTGAAATTCCCTTAAGCAATATAGTGTAAAATATACCTAGAGGGGGGGTGAATAGGTATAGGCTCCAAATTCTTCCAATTTAAAAATAATGCGGAATATAACAAAGAGAATGCACACTTGATTAGATTTTAGCAAATGAATTGATTTCACTAATACAAGAGTTAATCAATTTACAAGATATGCAATCAATGTAAGATATGGAAGATAAAGAAAAATAAAAACAAAAATGAACACAAGTGTTTTTACGTGGTAAAACCTCAAAGAGGAAACATCCACGGGTTGATACCACAACCACCGGCAAAGCAATCCACTATGTGAAAAAGGACTTACACACTCAAGCTATCACTCATGATATCCGCTCAAGCTATCAACTCCTAATCTACCCTCGGGCTAGTGAATCACCAAGCCTACTTCCTATCCAAGATGTATCCTACACCTCTAGAAAGCAACTTCCTATCCAAGACGCTCACGTCTCTAGGAAGATTTCGTGCTTAGCTATCCGGATCACAAAGATCCTAGTTAAGCTCTCCTAGCTCAACCATCCGGAGTACCACACTCCTAGCTAAGACTTTTGCTTGACTATCCGGATCACATGTCCTAGTCAAGACTCCCTTGCTCTACACAAAGCTTCACTCACTTTGCAAGAGACTTCAACCTTATGCAAGGCTATGATCTAAAGTGATGCAAATGATGCAAGCACAATCAAATTAAGCTAGATGATCAATCAAGCAAAATGTACATGTTCAATGATAGTCTAGAATATGATTTCAACACACAATCACAAAATTATCTAGAAATCATGACTTGCAAATCAATAAGAACAAAGGTATGAATATTCAATTTATCACACTAAAAACCTAGTTCTTAGATCATGAAACAAAACATAGAAAATAACATATATTTTCTAGAATCAATTTCATGATAAATCAAGTTTAGCACATATATGTTCAAAACAAATCACAAGGCTAAAACTCAATTAAAAAATGATCAAACAACCTAGCAAGTGATCTAACATACTTCTCAACAAATTTCATCAATCAAATAGTAAGAATCAAAAGAAGATCAAAGATGAAATTGAAAAAGAAAAAGTTGTATCACACATACTGACCACGGACTGGAAAACGCTCAACTGAGAACAATGGTGAAGTCAGCTGCCTCTAGAAATGCTTGGGGTTTGTAGCTCTCTTTGAGACCAACAATTTTGGTTTTTGAATCGATTGATTTCGAGTTCGTATGAGAGAGATATGATCAAAACAAGTAAACAAAAATTGTAGGAAACTGATGCGGGAAAATCAAGTGTTCTTCAAAAATTGCACTAGTGTGGAGGGAAGGAGGTTAGCTTAAAAGGAGGGAAAAGGAGAGATTTTCCGAGTGAATCATGTGCTGCCACATCACCACCCCGTGGGGGACGCGTGGGGCCCACGGGAGCAGAGGGCTCCCTTGCTCGTGGGGCCCACGGCCTCCCACACGGGCTGGCCAAGTGGCCACACGTGATTCCCACTTCTCTCGTGCACTCCCTCGGTTCGTCAGCCCATATCTTGAGCATCAGACCTCCGATTTCGAATCCGTTTTTGGATTACAAACCGTGACTCCCTCACGCACGAATACGACTTCAACTTTGAAAAATGGTTGAGAAATCATCTCGGAATCCGATGATGAAGTCAACACAACAAATGAGAACGAAAAGTAGCATAGTCAACTTGTTTGGACTCGAAACCTTATGAATGAGTAACCGAAACGACCGAAACTCAATAAGGCATTAAATAAGAACATGTTCAAGTCCTAAACACAAAATACGGAAACAAATAAACACATATTCACACAAACATGCCATATCAAAGAGATAGTCACAAAGCATGCAATTTCACAATGTTTGTCAATACAAGATCAATGCATGAGCATGCTATGAAGTGTGTGAATGTGTTATACCAAATGTTTGAACCACGATGCAGGGACACACATGTATGAATTGTGTGTGTGTGCGCTAACACCTTGCAAGAGGATGGAAGTCAAGATTTACCTTTGACGATTTTCACCTCTTGAAGACGACTTTTGCACTAGACGTTGCTCTTCACTTTTTAAGCTTCCTTTCTTCAAATAATGTCCTAAGCAATAACTAATACAAACATAGAGTGTTTTGCAATGGAATCAAGCCAATACAAATCATAAACCTTACAACTTGTTTTCAAAACTTTAGAGCACATTGCGTAGGACTTCTTATAAATATCTTTTGAATTTGCAATATGATAACGACACAAAAAATGTCTTCAAATAGTCAGAAAATTCCTAGTTAGATCACACTACCACCTAAATGTAGTGGAAGGGTTGTACGACAACCTGATCGCTATTAGGCATTGGAGAGGCACAGGGTGTTGTCTCTGATGATAGTGTGGATGATCCATTGTCATTTAAACATGCAATGGAAGATTTTGACAAAGAGGAATGGCTTAAAGCCATGAATCTCGAGATGGAGTCCATATACTCCAACTTGGTATGGGAACTTGTAGACTTATCTGATGGGATAAAATATATAGGGTGTAAGTGGATTTATAAGAGAAAGAGAGGAGTAGACGAGGAGGTAAAGACTTTCAAAGCTAGGCTAGTGGCAAAGGGTTACACCCAAAAAGAGAGGGTCAATTTTTAATAGACCTTCTCGCCAGTGGCTATGTTTAAGTCTATTAGGATACTCTTATCCATTGCAACCTATTTCGATTATGAAATTTGGCAAATTGAAGTCAAGACTGCATTATTGAATGACAATCTTGATGAGAGCATTTACATGATGTAACTAGAGGAGAAAGTTTGCAAGTTGCAAATGCCCATTTATAGACTGAAGCAAGCATCTAGATCTTGGAACATCAAGTTTGATACTGCTATCAAAACCTATGGTTTGGAGCAAAACATAGATAAGCCTTGTGTTTACAAGCGGATCATTGACAAGAAAGTAGTTTTCCTGGTCTTTTACGTAGATGATATCCTACTCATTGGGAATGACGTGGGAACATTATCGAAAGTAAAGGGTTGGCTTGCTAACCAATTCAAAATGAAAGATTTGGGAGAGGCAAGTTATGTTCTAGGGATCCAATTAATAAGGGATCGAAAGAACAAACCGTTAGCACTGTCTCAAG
This sequence comes from Acer saccharum, assembly GCA_030490815.1. NCBI lineage: Eukaryota > Viridiplantae > Streptophyta > Magnoliopsida > Sapindales > Sapindaceae > Acer > Acer saccharum. The sequence goes on from CM059878.1 coordinate 25,386,662, forward strand.
CATCGTATATCGACAAGATTCTTGTGCGATTCTCGGTGGAGAACTCCAAGAAAGGTAATCTACATTCGAAGCATGGAGTTCACTTGTCTAAGGAACAATGTCCTAAGACACCTCAAGAAATTGAGGATATGAGACGAGTTCCATATGTGTTAGCAGTAGGCAGTCTCATGTATGCTATGTTATGCACGAGACCTGACATCTGCTTCGCAGTGGGAATAGCCAGCAGATTCCAATCTAACCCAGGATTGGATTATTGGGTTGTTGTGAAGCTTATTCTCAAGTATGTTCAGAGAACGATAAACTATATGTTAGTATATTTATAACAGGATTTGATCCCGTTAGGGAATACAGATTCTAACTTTCAAGTAGACAAGATGATCGGTCATTATTTGTATATGTTTTTTGTCCCCATTCCTCTAATCAATTGCTTGTTTCTCGAGTCATTTAGGGTTTTATTTTGTGTATTTAAGTATTTTAAGGATGAGGGTTCCAAATGATGTGTTTGAAGAATTTCAGAGAAAATGAGCAATTTAGAAGATTTGAGGGGCTTGTCAGCAATTTGCCTATTAGTGCTTTCAAAACCGCTATGGCATCAGGAGCGGTTTCAGATCAGAGGCAAACGCCTTCGCAATCACTGTAGCTTGCGCCTCAAAGCCATAGCGTTGCGCCATATTGTGAAGACCGATGTGGCTTTCATAGGGGTACTCACAGCGGTTTGGCAAAATTTGCACGAAGTCAAGAGTGTGCTCACATTCGGGAGACTAGTGGATATAAATACATGAAGAAATTAGGGTTTCAGGGAGCTGGATCTCGAACCAGATACCGTTTCATACTACCTTTCACACAACACACAACACACAACACACAACACAACTCTCCCATTTTTACACATAGAAGATTCAAAGACAAAGAAGATTTCAACATCAAAGACTTGAAGAATTTGTTGAAGGCCTCAATGGGTTTTATCTTTTCTATCTCTTGTCTTTCTAATTTCATGATGTGTAACTAATCTCATAACTAGGGAATCAATGTGAACCTTTGTGAAGTGCTCGTGTATGGATTAATTATTCTTTCATCAATTAAATTCTCGATTTGTTCATTGTGCTTAACCATTTGATTCCTCATTATTTTCAATCTTTATTCATACCATAGATCGAAGGGTGAATGATGATTTGGCATGAGTTTAGGGTCAAGATTATCTGAGAATTAGGGTTAGAGAATAGATCAAATCCTAATCCTGATTAACGCTCACTTGAATAAATAAAATCTATCTTTAGCATAGATCAAAGCAAAGTTAGATTTCGATTCTTTATTCTTGTACTTAACAGGTTTTCGATCATTGTTCACACTATAAACCAAAGGGTGAATAATGGTTGGGAACACATGACTCATCTCGCGATAGTACGGTAATAGTCATAATAAAGATAAAGAATGAACTCTTGAATTGATTGAATTTCTTACAAGTTAATTCCATACATTGAGTACTCATAAATGGGGATCATTAATAACCTAGTCTCTCACCTCTTGATCACACACCAATTCTGTATTAAGTTGCTTTCTTAGGTTAAATTAGTTTTAGTCAATAATTCACTTTTCCTCGTGGGAATGATCCCTACTTGTCGATGTACTTTTCTCACAATTCATGCACTTGCGAGTTAGGTTTTTATAACACGATTTTACACATCACATGGATTCTAGGAAATTCACGTCTAGGTCAGTGTTCACCCTTGGTGGTAGAGCCATAGTGTGGAGGAGTATCAATCAATCTTGTACTGCTAATTCCACCATGGAAGCCGAATATGTAGCAGCTTGTGAAGCAGCAAAAAAGGATGTACGGCTCTGTAAGTTTTTAAGTGATCTGGAAGTTGTTCTAGATTTGGATAAGTCCATGACACTTTATTGTGATAATAGTGGTGTAGTGGCTAATTCCAAAGAACTAAGAAACCACAAAAGAGGAAAGCATATAGAAAGGAAGTATTATCTCATTAGGGAGATAGTGTAAAGTGGAGATGTGTGACCATGACCAAGATCGTGTCGCAAGATAATCATGTTGATCCATTTATAAAGACCCATTTTTATAAGTACATACATGTTTAAATTTTAAAAAATAAATATTACTATAAACACACATCCTATTACCAATAATACCCTTATTGAAATGAATATATTCATTTTAGTACATTTTATTTATAAACTCTCTTAAATTATAAACACACCCAATTTATATATATATATAATCTTATTATTTTTGGAATCAAATTCTCTTCTATTGATGGTCTAATTTACTTTTTGAAATGTCTCGAATGTAGGAGCCTTATGAAAGGAAAGATGTAGAACTGGATTGTATATGAGGTTAAAAGATTTTCAATATGGATTTCTCTTATATATACAACTATCTTAATAATAATAATAATAATAATAAGCCTCATTGATATTTACAACTATCTTTAACAAAAAATATTTTGTTTATTGATAGAGTTCATAGCTGGACATAAGAGAAAGACAAAAAAAAAAAAAAAGGGTAAAATAATATCTACCTCTGTATGATCAGAGTCCTTTGAAAATTCTTTTTCCATTACTTTGTTACGTGATAATCATGAGATAATGAGAAAGTTTGATACTTGAAATAAAATTAGAGTTTATCATGATTTAGGGTTTATAATAATTTTTATTTTTATTTTAATAAAGAGATATGGGTGCAATTAATGAGCGTACATAGTATTTGGTTTATTTTTAATTAAGGTAATCTATCCTTAATGGTAAATTTCAATTAGGATTTTTTTATAATTAAATTTTTTAATAAAAGATGGATGTACTAATTAGTTTTATGAGTGGCAATATGGGCACCCTATATTATATATATTGAAACAAATTATAGCACGGTGTGTATAAAACTATCTAGAGGGGGTGAATAGATTTTACACTTATTACCCAATTTTTCGTGTGAAGTCAATATTACGAAATAACCCCTAACTAGATAAAGCAATAAATCAAGTATTAAATGCGGAAATTAAATAACACTTGATTTTTACATGGAAACCCTCACGGGAAAAACCACAGGCTAGTAAGTAAGCCACACTCGAACCTCGAATCCACTAAATGTGTAAAACAATTACAACCTAATCCCGGAAGTAATCACACACCTACATAATCCCGGTATAAGTGAACCTAGTCCAATTTGTTTGCGATCTAAGCAACCTAATCCCGGAAGCTACACACAAGACTTACTTTCTCAAAGAAGAGAATAACACCCTAAGTGAATATATGAATATCCAAATGCAACATTGAGCAAGGGAAACCCTATATGCTTATCTAAGATGATGAATATGCAATTAGAACAATCCTATATATTAAAACTAAATGACATGTCAAATAGTTTAGTTAATCAAGATTAAGCACAAAACCTAATTAGCTATCACAAAACCTAATTAGCTATCACAAAACAACTTCTCAAACATGTTAGGATTATGCTCAATAGCAAGAGTGTAATGTTGTAATTGACAATCTTTTTCATATTAATAAAGTGATTTCTGGTTTAACAAATCTTATAGCATTTATAGTTTAATATTATAATTGTCAAAGTAAATAATCATAAGGTCTAAAGACTATGAGAAAAGAAGAATTGTTCGTACATCTGGATATGTATGATGTAGACACAATTCTTTAGTTAGTCTTGAATAATGTTCACAACTTAAGTTAAAGGTTGGGCACCTTTATCTTGTTAAAGTTGTAGAATTCTTTTGCTAGCATTTGAGTGGGATCAAATGAGATATGATGAGTCTAAAATCATCGGAGTGTCTTCGAGTAAAAGAATCTAGTGCACTGGGTGCATTGAACTGGATCACAATGAAAAGCTTTATCTAGAACCATCAATAGATAATAGTCTTTTCATTATCAGGACAATCGGAGAGTCTATCTTAATCCTGAGATAAATGATGGACTTATGGTTGCAAGTGATATCATTTGAGTTATCAATGAGTACGATTATATAGCATAGTCTATCCTCGATAGTTTGGTGATATTCATTTGTTAATCGATAGAGGACTTCATTTATAGATATGGACATCGTGGCTCCATTTATTAAATGAGAGTATAATATCATCATATGGATGTTTTGAGGTAATTGGATATTTTGAGGTAATTGAATATTAAATCTCAACGTTGAGTTTTCGATAGTGTCTATTGAAAACATGGCTTCTGGACAAGTCAAAATATCCAAGTTCAAAACGTGGTCATATGAGTAAATATGGTAACTTGGAGAGTTATAGGCGGTCTATGAACTCTTGGCGATTACTGATATTAATCACGAGGATACACTATCTCCAATATGATTGTCTAGGGTATGAATGAGGAACATCTTCTTATTCTATCTTTATTTAAGAGTTCAATTTTAGCTCTTTAGTGGAATGAGTTAAAATTAATGGATCGGACCTAAGTGAATCATTTGTTGATTGTGATTAGGTTATGTCTATTGAAGCTTAAATTTAGATAGCCCGCCAAGGTCCTCAATCCACACGGACTTGCATGGATCACTTGATATATTCTACCGGACCAATTTATGAGTCCATCTAGAATTGCATTTAATATATTAAGAATATAATTTGCACATTATTTATTTAATGGGCTGCTCAATTATATTAATATATTAATGAAAGACATGTGGGCTTGTTTCTTTTAGTAAGAATGGGTCTGGTTCACATGTGGGCTTTTTATTTAAAGTCCAATGGATTAAATGAAATAAGAAAATAATATATGGCTCATTTTATACAAGTGGGGCGGCAAGGTTAAAATATTAGCCTAATATATTATTTTGTTTCATTGTTTGATTAAATGAGAATTAATTAATTTATTAATTAATTATTTAATTAAGAAACAAAATCTTTTTATGATTAGGAAATATGTTTCCTAGAGGTATATTATATGTATATTAAAAATAAAAGACTTGTTTGGTAAGAAAATAAATAATTAAGTTTATTTATTTAATCAAATAAGAAGTCTTTTTATTATAGTCAATAATAGAATAAAAATACTTATGAGTTGGATTAGGGTTAGAAGTCTAAAGTTGATGTGTATTAGGGTGCAACACAAATCCTTTTTTGTAAAGGAATTGCGGCAACCCTAATTGGACCACATGTAGATTTCGGCCAACCCTAAAGGAAAAGGAGAAGAAATTTTGGCCACCCTATATAACACTTGTTATAGAATTCGGCCACCTCACTTGTTGATTGAATCAATTTTTCTTCTTCTTCTAAACTCAAAGAAAGTGTTTGATTATTCTACCAAGACATAAAAGAGAGAATAGATTATTCTTTTGATAGTACACTAATTGCTTGTTCATCAATAAGCTTGTGTGTACAACATCGAATTAGGTTCACACGAGTTTCGATCATTAGATTGAGAACTCAAAAGTGACCGGAATAATCTTTGTATTCTTTTGATTGTTTTGTAACTAACAAAAGAAAAAAAAAAGTTTGTTTGTCCATTCTCAGGTTTGCAATTCAAAGAAAAGGGAGACCACGCTCCTAGGTGATTCACGTTCGTGCTAGGATTGAAGATCTTGCGGATTACCATTGACGTAAGTCAATCGGATCACGCGACAAAAGGTATTCTACTTTTGTTACTTGATATGTATAGTTAATTAATTAAAGGGTTAAGGTTCATAAAAAGGAAAAATTTTAAAACATACTAAATCTATTTTTAGTCTCGCTTCCGCTGCGTGTACTACGGTATTTTTCCTTACAAAACATTCAACACACTAATCTCAAACTTGTATCCAAAATATATATAAATAACATACAAGTAATAAATTGAGATTGCTTGTTAAGAAAAACACAAAATATGTAAGATATTAGTGAAAAGCTTACCAAGCAAAGTATGATGAAGAATCCATGCAAAAAGACATCTAGATGATCAAAGATGATGCTAGATGATGATTGATGATCATGAAAAGGTGTTTAAGTAATTAAAAATGAGTTCTTGAAATTTTTCTTGTCTTTGAAAAATATCCTAAGTATGAAATCTGAATATGAATTCTCTTAATTGACCTAAAGACAAAATGGCATATATATAGGGGGCCAAATCAAAGTGAGGTCATTTTTGAGTAAGTTGCAAAGAAACGCACCAATCGGCGGTTTCAATCGGCGGCTAGGCCGTAGATTTCAACCGCCGAATGGCTCCCGTGAAAGGCATGGGAGCAAAGGCGGTTTCAATCGGTGGTTTCGAAACTGCCATTCAAACCGTCGATCAAGACCGAGAGATAAAAACAATCAGGTCTAAACGGCGTTTAAGATCGGCGGCCATGAAACCGCCGATTTGATCCAGAGGCCTCTGGACTCAAACGGCGGTTTCATTCAGCGGCCAAGCCGCCGATCATAGCCGCCGGTTACCTTAAAGAGGTGAAATCAAAGGAGAAGCTAAGTGCATCTCTGTAGGCGGTCTTCGCGCAAAGCCAAGCACATCCTAGTGCATACGTGGACGTTTCCGAACAATATCAGGAAACGAATTGCAAAGCACAAAAGCACACAACAAAATACAACATCAAGGTGCAAGTGTGAAATGTGACATGTGAAGAGTATGCACACCAATGCAAGAATGCTAAGTGAGTGTGTGCAACTATCTCTTCAAGACAAGAAAGCACATAGAAATTTACCTTCGGTGCTTATCAAGACGAGGTCTTCAAAGGGCTTTGAACAATAATACCAACACCTAAGCTACCCTTACAAAGAACCCCAACATGTGGTTTGTCCACGAAATGAGCCAATCAACAAATGGGAACCTTACAATCTCCTCCTTTGGCTATTTCGTGACAAAACCACCACTCACATTGATTCCTCACAAAGAAATAGAAACTACGGGACTACAATGATATTCTACATTACAAAGAGATAAGAAAATACAACTTGAAGTCTTCAACCTCTTGTAGAATAATCAATCCCTGAAAATAAAGTTTATAACATTTCCAATACAAGTAAAAAGTGAGATTAATCAAGTGAGAACAAAAACAAGCATTTGTATTATTAAAAGATTAGGCACAACATTATGCAATGTATGTGTATGCAATGCTCCCCCTCAACGGGTTACTCCCCTTCAATGAATGTTCTTCCCAATATGCACAATTGCTTTTATATTTTGCAACTCCCCTTACCATATCCTACTCCCCCTTTTTGTCATGATATAGGCAAAGGAGTAGTCCCCAACCGGGTCACTCATAGAAATGAGAGATAGTAGCATGCAAGATATTTGCATATACATATAAGTCACTTTATGTACCTCAATTAATTGAAGAGAAACAAGGAGATTTATTTGAAGAAAAATGTGTGAAACAAACATGCTTTGCATACAAGACATGTAGCATTCAAGTCCAAAATACAATGGTATTTGGCAAAGAAAATGACAAAGGTTTCTAATAAGAATTCAAACCAATTTCACCATTGTCATGAGAAAAGCAAGGATATAGAGATTTCATTGATTTTATTTTAAGGGCAACTATATCCAACTTTATAAGCGAAACATGGCATGAGCGACTTTGCACCCTTTTTGATTTTTTCGGATAAGATATCCGTATGATAGTAGCCATGTTCAACCAATAAAGAAAGAGAGACATTTGGATTTTTACATCCTTTGAATGGATACAAGATCCTTTATTCATTTGAGTCTCATAAGTCTTTTTCACACAAGTTTTGCATTTTTATTGCAATCATCAATTCATGCTTTTTTATTTGAGCATGTTATAAGAATCATCATGCCATGGAGATAACTATTGGCCATTCATATCATACTTCCTATGAAAATCTCCTAGCCCAAAAATGCATGTTTGAACATAAATATGACATGGATTGTAAACAAGCAAGGTTCACACTTATTGAATTGAAAGCATATATACATATGTGCAACCAAGCTTACTCAAGCAATTAAAAGAAGAAGCATAAGATATTTCAAATTTTTTGTAAGTCACAAGAATGCAAAATAGCTCTTTTTGCTTGAGTTCCCCATATAGGGTCAATCACAAATCACATCTTTCCACAAGACATATCCCAATAGATCTACTTAGTGTTTTAAATTGAGTAGCATCTAAGGGTTTAGTAAATAGGTCCGCAAGTTGATCATTAGTACCTATATGTTCAAGTACTATGCATTTATTTTCAACAAGCTCTCTAATGAAATGATGACGGATGTCAATATGCTTAGTTCTAGAATGTTGTACCGGATTCTTGGAAATATTAATAGCACTCATGTTATCACAAAAGAGAGTGAGAGTACCTTGGTTGAATCCGTAGTCTACTAGCATTTGCTTCATCCATATGAGTTGTGTGCATCCACTCCCCGCGGCTATGTACTTGGCCTCGGTAGTGGACAAGGAAATTGAGTTTTGCTTCTTGCAAAACCAAGACACCAAGTTGTTGCCTAGGAAGAAGCAACCGTCCGATGTGCTTTTCCTATCATCACAATTTCCTGCCCAATCCGCATCACTAAAGCCTACAAGACTAGCATTAGTGTCAAAAGAGTACCAAATCCCATAGTTGGATGTCCCATTCACATAGCGAATGATTCTCTTTACAGAAGAGAGATGGGACTCCTTAGGATCCGCTTAGTACCTAGCACACACACCCACACTAAAAGATATATCGGGCCTACTTACGGTCAAATAAAGCAAGCTACCTATCATGCCCTGATATATAGTTTGTTCCACACTTTTACCACTAGCATCCTTACTTAGCTTCAAAGTGGTGCTCATGGGTGTATCACAATGTTTGGCATTTTCAAGACCAAACTTCTTCACTAGGTTTTTAGCATATTTGGCTTGGGTTATGAAAATCCCATCATCTAATTGCCTAATTTGAAAACCTAGGAAGTAACTAAGCTCACCAACAAGACTCATCTCAAATTCATGAGACATGACATCAACAAATTGTTGGACCTTGGTGTTGTTGGTGGAGCCAAACATTATATCATCAACATATATTTGAGCTATGAAAAGCTCATCATTGTCTTTCTTGATGAATAACGTCTTGTCAACACTACCCCTTGTGTAGTTATTGTCAACAAGAAATTGAGTGAGGCGCTCATACCAAGCCCTCGGTGCTTGTTTCAATCCATATAGATCCTTCTTAAGTCGATAGACATGGTTGGGGTGGTGTGCATCCACAAACCCCTTGGGTTGTTCAACAAACACTTCCTCTTGTAATAAGCCATTTAGGAAGGCACTCTTAACGTTCATTTGGTGCAATTTGAACTTGTGCACACAAGAAATGGACAAGAGAAGCCTAATGGACTCTAAACGGGCAACGGGAGCAAATGTCTCCTCAAAGTCGATACCCTCAATTTGAGAGTACCCTTGTGCTACAAGTCTAGCCTTGTTCCGTACTATGTTGCCATCCTCATCGGATTTGTTCCTAAAAATCCACTTAGTGCCTATTACATGAGTGCTTTTACGCCTAGGAACTAGAGTCCAAACCTCATTCCTTTCGAATTGGTTTAGCTCTTCTTGCATGGCAAGAACCCAAAATTCATCATTCAAGGCTTCATCAACCTTTTTGGGTTTAATTTGAGAGGTGTAGCATGTAAAGCTAATGAGATTATCTATTTGACGCCTAGTCCTAACACCCTTATTCACATCTCCAATAACATCCTCTTTGTTATGGAGTCTTCTAACCCATGGAGCGGGTTCATTAGAGTCCAAGAGAGGGACTCTAGTAAGAGGTTGTGTGACCTCATTATTGTCATTGGACGTCCCAACATTGGGAGTCAACACAACCCTCTCCAAAGGAGAGTCATCATCTAAAACTTCCTCCTCCTCATGGTCATTAGACTTGAGCCTAGTATCATCAATGACAACATTGGATGATTCCATGACGGTTCGAGTCTTCAAGTTGAAAACTCTATAGGCTCTACTATTCAAGGCACAGCCAATAAAGTGTTAGGATTATGCTCAATAGCAAGAGTGTAATGTTGTAATTAACAATCTTTTTCATATTAATAAAGTGATTTCTGGTTTAACAAATCGTATAGCATTTATAGTTTATATTATAATTGTCAAAGTAAATAATCATAAGGTCTAAAGACTATGGGAAAAGAAGAATTGTTCGTACATCTGGATATGTATGTGGTAGACACAATTCTTTAGTTAGTCTTGAATAATGTTCACAACTTAAGTTAAAGGTTGGGCACCTTTATCTTGTTAAAGTTGTAGAATTCTTTTGCTAGCATTTGAGTGGGATCAAATGAGATATGATGAGTCTAAAATCATCGGAGTGTCTTCGAGCAAAAGTATCTAGTGCACTGGGTGCATTGAACTGGATCACAATGAAAAGCTTTATCTAGAACCGTCAATAGATAATAGTCTTTTCATTATCAAGACAATCGGAGAGTCTATCTTAATCCTGAGATAAATGATGGACTTATGGTTGCAAGTGATATCATTTGAGTTATCAATGAGTACGATTATATCGCATAGTCTATCCTCGATAGTTTGGTGATATTCATTTGTTAATCGATAGAGGACTTCATTTATAGATATGGACATCGTGGCTCCATTTTTTAAATGAGAGTATAATATCATCATATGGATGTTTTGAGGTAATTGGATATTAAATCTCAACGTTGAGTTTTCAATAGTGTCTATTGAAAACATGGCTTCTGGACAAGTCAAAATATCCAAGTTCAAAACGTGGTCATATGAGTAAATATGGTAACTTGGAGAGTTATAGGCGGTCTATGAACTCTTGGCGATTACTGATATTAATCACGAGGATACACTATCTCCAATATGATTGTCTAGGGTATGAATGAGGAGCATCTTCCTTTTCTATCTTTATTTAAGAGTTCAGTTTTAGCTCTTTAGTGGAATGAGTTAAAATTAATGGATCGGACCTAAGTGAATCATTTGTTGATTGTGATTAGGTTATGTCTATTGAAGCTTAAATTTAGATGGCCCGCCAAGATCCCCAATCCACACGGACTTGCATGGATCACTTGATATATTCTACCGGACCAATTTAAGGGTCCATCTAGAATTGCATTTAATATATTAAGAATATAATTTGCACATTATTTAAGTAATGGGCTGCTCAATTATATTAATATATTAATGAAAGACATGTGGGCTTGTTTCTTTTAGTAAGAATGGGTCTGGTTCACATGTGGGCTTTTTATTTAAAGTCCAATGGATTAAATGAAATAAGAAAATAATGTTAGGCCCAATCTTATACAAGTGGGGCGGCAAGGTTAAAATTTTAACCTAAAATATTATTTTGTTTCATTTGTTTTAATTAAATAAGAATTAATTAATTTATTGATTAATTGTTTAATTAAAGAAACAAATCTTTCCTAAAAGTAAAAGACTTGTTTGACAAGGAAATAAATAAATTAGTTTTATTTATTTAATCAAATAAGGAGTCTTTTTATTTAGTCAAAATAAAAGAATAAAAATCAAGGAGTTGGATTAGGGTTTGAAGTCTATAAAGTTGAAAAGAATTAGGGTTGAATTTTAGTCACCCTATATAAGTGACATGATGAAATTCGGCCAACCCTAATCTAAGACTACATAGAATTCGGCAACCCTAAAGGAAAAAGAAGAAAAAATTCGGCCAACCTATATAAGGGTTCTTATAGGGTTCGGCCACCACAATGCTTGGTGCTTGAGTTTTTATTTCTTTCTTCTTCTTCTTAATTCCAAGAGAGTTTTTATTCTAAAAAAAAAACAAAAAGGAGTGTGAAATTATTCTTTGATAGTATACTATTGCTTAATCATCAATAAGCTTGTGTATACGATATCGATCTAGGTTCACGCGAGTTTCGATCATAAGATCGAGAACTCAAAAGTGACCGGAATAATTTTGACATTCTTTTGATTGTTTTTGTGACTAACAAAGAAAAGAAAGTTTTTGTTTGGTCCATTCACAGGTTTGCAATTCAAAGAAAAGGGAGACCACGCTCCTAGGTGATCCACGTTCGTGCTCGGATTGAAGGTCTTGCGGATTACCATCGACGTAAGTCAATCGAATCACGCGACAAAAGGTAATTTACTTTTGTTAATATATATGCATGTTTATTGATTAAAAGGGTTTAAGGTTCATAAAGGAAAATTTTTAAAAGTCACTAAATCGTTTTTAGTATTGCTTCCGCTGCGTTTACCACTTTTGTGTTTATTTTTCCCTACATAAAGATACCCTCATCACTCTTAGCATCAAATTTGCCAAGTTGATCACGGTCATTTAAAATGTAGCATTTGCTTCCAAATGTGTGGAAGTAACTAACATTTGGCTTCATACCCTTCCATAACTCATAGGAGGTGTTTCTAGATCCGAGCCTTAGTAAAACACGATTCCCTATATAGCAAGCCGTATTGACGGCTTCGGCCCAGAGGTTCCTAGGGACATTGTTGCTAAGCAACATCACTTGGGCCATCTCTTGAAGGACCCTATTCTTCCTCTCAACAACTCCATTTTGTTGAGGTGTCCTAGGAGCCGAGAACTCATGGGAGATGCCTAAGCTATTGCAATAGCTTTCAAAAGAGGTATTCTCAAATTCCCTCCCATGGTCACTTCTAATCCGTTTAATGCTTTTAATGTTATAATTCATTTCATTTTGTATTTTAGTACAAAGCATTTTAAACTTATCAAAAGATTCAGATTTTTCTTTAAGAAAATATGTCCATGTAAATCAAGAGAAATCATCAACACAAACAAAAATGTATCTCTTTCCACCTAAACTCTCGGTTTGCATAGGACCCATGACATCCATGTGGAGAAGCTCTAGAGGCTCCTTGGTGGAGAGATACTTGCCCTTTTTGTGCATGCCCTTGGTTTGTTTTCCTTGTTGGCAAGTGTAGGGAAAAATAACAAAAGTAGTACACGTAGCGGAAGCGATACTAAAAATAAGATTTAATGACTTTTAAAAATTTTTCCTTTATGAACCTTAAACCCTTTAATTAATTAAACATGCATATACAATAACAAAAACTAGATTACCTTTTGTCGCGTGATCCGATTGACTTACGTCGATGGTAATCCGCAAGATCTTCAATCCTAGCACGAACGTGGATCACCTAGGAGCATGGTCTCCCTTTTCTTTGAATTGCAAACCTGTGAATGGACAAAACAAAACTTTTCTTTTCTTTGTTAGTCACAAAACAATCAAAAGAATGTCTAAGATTATTCCGGTCACTTTTGAGTTCTCAATCTAATGATCGAAACTCGCGTGAACCTAGATCAATATCGTATACACAAGCTTATTAATGATTAAGCAAATAGTATACTATCAAAGAATAATCTAACACTCCTTTTTGTCTTAGTAGAATAAAAACTCTCTATGAATGAAGAAGAAGAAGAAAAATATAATCTCATGAACACATGTGTGTGGTGGCCGAACCCTATAGCAAGAATAATATAGGGTGGCCGAATTTTGCTTCCTTTCTCCTTTAGGGTTGCCGAATTTCATCATGTCACTTATATAGGGTGACCGAAATTCAACCCTAATTCTTTTCAACTTTTTAGACTTCAAACCCTAATCTAACTCATAGATATTTTATTCTATTCTTTTGACTAAATAAAAAGACTCCTTATTTGATTAAATAAATAAAATTAATTATTTATTTCCTTATCAAACAAGTCTTTTACTTTTAGGAAATATATTTCCTGATTAGAAAAGATTTGTTTCTTTAATTAAACAATTAATTAATAAATTAATTAATTCTTATTTAATTAAAACAAATGAAACAAAATAATATATTAGGTTAAAACTTTAACCTTGCCGCCCCACTTGAATAGAATTGGGCCTAATATTATTTTCTTATTTCATTTAATCCATTGGACTTTAAATAAAAAGCCCACATGTGAACCAAACCCATTCTTACTAAAAGAAACAAGCCCACAAGTCTTTCATTAATATATTAATATAACTGAGCAGCCCATTACATAAATAATGTGCAAATTATATTCTTAATATATTAAATGCAATTCTAGATGGACCCTTAAATTGGTCCGGTAGAATATATCAAGTGATCCATGCAAGTCCGTGTGGATTAGGGATCTTGGCGGGCCATCTAAATTTAAGCTTCAATAGACATAACCTAATCACAATCAACAAATGATTCACTTAGGTCTGATCCATTAATTTTAACTCATTCCACTAAAGAGCTTAAACTGAACTCTTAAATAAAGATAGAAAAGGAAGATGCTCCTCATTCATACCCTAGACAATCATATTGGAGATAGTGTATCCTCGTGATTAATATCAGTAATCGCCAAGAGTTCATAGACCGCCTATAACTCTCCAAGTTACCATATTTACTCATATGACCACGTTTTGAACTTGGATATTTTGACTTGTCCAGAAGCCATGTTTTCAATAGACACTATCGAAAACTCAACGTTGAGATTTAATATCCAATTACCTCAAAACATCCATATGATGATATTATACTCTCATTTAATTAAATGGAGCCACGATGTCCATATCTATAAATGAAGTCCTCTATCGATTAACAAATGAATATCACCAAACTATCGAGGATAGACTATGCGATATAATCGTACTCATTGATAACTCAAATGATATCACTTGCAACCATAAGTCCATCATTTATCTCAGGATTAAGATAGACTCTCCGATTGTCCTGATAATGAAAAGACTTTTATCTACTGACGGTTCTAGATAAAGCTTTTCATTGTGATCCAGTTCAATGCACCCAGTGCACTAGATCCTTTTGCTCGAAGACACTCCGATGATTTTAGACTCATCATATCTCATTTGATCCCACTCAAATGCTAGCAAAAGAATTCTACAACTTTAACAAGATAAAGGTGCCCAACCTTTAACTTAAGTTGTGAACATTATTCAAGACTAACTAAAGAATTGTGTCTACCACATACATATCCAGATGTACGAACAATTCTTCTTTTCCCATAGTCTTTAGACCTTATGATTATTTACTTTGACAATTATAATATTAAACTATAAATGCTATACCATTTGTTAAACCAGAAATCACTTTATTAATATGAAAAAGATTGTTAATTACAACATTACACTCTTGCTATTGAGCATAATCCTAACAGCAAGGTCCACAAATTCCATTGGCTTTCTTCCCAAGCTTAGGGAGGCTACGCACACAATTGAACTTTCCAAGAGTTCTTAAATCCCTAAAGTTCATGTGGCCAAGTCTTTTATGCCACAACTCTATTTGCTCATCCATGGACACAATGTTTGAGACTATTCTAGCTTCAAGACAATAACAATTGTCACTAGATCTCATACCTTTCAACAAGGTTTGTCCATCGGGCTTTAGGATCGAGCAATCACTTTTACTAAACAAGACGGAATATCCTTCATCACTTAGATGTGAAATGCTTATTAAATTGGCTTTCAAGCCATCAACAAATAAAGCATCGGATAAGGAGGGTAATCCGGGAACGGAAATGGTTCATTTCCCTACAACTTTCTTTTTGGATCCATCACCAAAAGTGACATATCCTCCTTCCTCCATAACAAAAGTCTCGAAGAAACTCTTGTTTCCCGTCATGTGCCTAGAGCACCCACTATTTAAGTACCAAAAATTAAAAGAATTTGCCTTCAAGGCTATTTGAGCAACATGGCAAACATTTTCATTCTTTCTAATCCACCTAGAAACAATTTTTGCTTTCTTAGTAGTCTTTGGTACATGGGCTCTAGATGTTCTAGGATCATGCATAACAATATCATCATTCCTAGGAACATGCATCATGGCTCTTTTCTTTTTCTTCTCAATCATGCTTCTAGTTTTGCACATTTTAATATATCGAAAGCAATTTGGTCTAATATGACCATCAAATCCACAAAAGTGACATATATGAGTAAAATAAGGAATCATACATTGTCCTTGTCTTTGTGGATGAATGGGTTCAATCCATCTTCGTTGTTGAACCGGTCTAGCTTGCTTCCTAGCTTGAGGTTGCATGATTGGTCTCTTTCCTTTGTGAGCCAATTGTGGAGGAATGTTGGCTTGAGGGACCCTAGAGGGTTGAGCTTGAGGTTGCCTTCTTGGCACCATCTTCACTTGTGCATTTGAACATTGTCCTAGTTATAACTTCTTCCTAGGAGTTTGCACTAATGAAGCTTCTTCATTCCTCAAACTCTTGACAAACACAGTCTTGTTAGAGGTTGAGATCTTCTTACCATCTTCTTACCATCTTCATACCCAAGACCCCTATTGTCACATGGACTCTTTCCAACACCAAGCATATGGTCAAGCTTCTTGGTGCTAGAATCCAACCTAGTCATAGACTCTCTTACTTCTTCAAGCTCTCTCTTTAGACTTTCTTCATTCCTCCTAGATAAGACTAACTCCTCTCTTAGCTTATCTTCCATCTTCTTGAATTTTTCCACATGTTCACTTAAGTGGTCATTATGAGATAAAAGCTCAAGATTCTCTTCTCTCAACATCTTGATCTTTCTTGTGCTTTTGATTGCTAAATCATTAAACTCAGCATGGTATTTAGCAAGCACCTTTTTCTCCACAAATCCATTTATGTTGTTAGAAGAGGAATCACTTTCTTCTCCACTTGAGTCATTTTCCTCTTGACTCATTTCCTCTCTTTCACTAGCACTTTTGCTTTTATGGGAGGAGGCAAAAGCTAGGAGATTAGCCATGAGCTCTTCATCATCCGAAGACTCATCTCCCTCAATGGAAAAGTGGCGGCCATCACTTTTCCCTTTTTCTTCTCAATGTGATTTGCACATTCGGGGGCAAAGTGACCTATCCCACCACACTCAAAACAACGGACCCCTTTCCTTTCGGTCTTCTCTTTCCTAGGCTCAAATTTGTTGTAGGAACCCTTTTTATTGAAGTTTTGACCTTTGGAACCAAAGTCATTTTTCCCGAACTTCATGACCCTCTTGAATCTCTTCACAAATAATGCAAGGTCTTCGTCCGAGTCATTCTTCTTTGCCTCCTTTTCATCCTTGGAGGTTTTCAAAGCAATTTCTTTTTGCTTTTTAGGAGGTGTGGAGATAGGACCCTTCCTAGACTCATAAACTAGAAGTCTCTCAATCACCTCACTCGGCTTCATATCCTTATATCCACTATTTTCTTCTAAAGCCGTTACTTTTGATTCAAACCTATCGAGGAGAGATCTCATAATTTTTTGCTTGATTCTCCTATCCGAATATGGGTCTCCGAGTTGGTGACTTTGATTAACGATATCCATCAATTTGATTTCGAAATCATTGAAGCATTCATCCTCTCCTATCCTAAGTAACTCGAATTGAGTTTGGAGGACTTGAAGCTTGGATTCCTTCACCACCTCTGTTCCTTCATGTGCAACTTGTAAAACATCCTAAGCCACTTTCGCGATTTGAGTGTTCTAAATTAGCTTATACCCATTTTCATCCATTGCACAAAGGATGGCGTGCATCGCCTTCCTATTCCACTTTGAAGCCTCAAATCTTGCGGACTCCATTGTGCCTTAGGCTTCAATACTTCTTCTCCTCCACCATCGAGAGTCATCATAGGTAGATTATATCCATCTTCCACCGCCATCCACGCATGGTTGTGAATTTGACATATGTAGGATTCCATCTTCCCTTTCCATTGGGAATAGTTCAACCCGGTAAGAAGTGGAGGCCTTGTGCTTGAAGCACCCTCGTTGCAACCACCATTTCCACCGTTTCCACTCATAGTGTTTATGAATGAATGAAATGAATGCAAATGTATGAATGATCAAAAATCACACAAAATGCAAAACACACCAAAATAAGCAAGGATCACCTATGTATATCTAGGAACCTGCTCTGATACCAATTGAAACAAATTATAGCACGGTGTGTATAAAACTATCTAGAGGGGGGGTGAATAGATTTTAAACTTATTACCCAATTTTTCATGTGAAGTTGTTAGGTTTATAGTTTGTGTTGGCATTAATTCCATATCAAAACGTGTTTCTCTTGTAATGTTTAGTGGTTCGTATTTTGAAGAATTAAGAAGACGAAGGATGTCTCAACCATTGTTCAACGAAGGTAATAAAGGACCTCATATCTCTTACAAGGCTAGGCACACACACACACACATGGCATTCTTGTGTGTTCCTTCATGATTAAACATCACTTATGTTTCACTTTTCACACATGACAAAATATGCTCATGCATTCATATTATATTGGTCAAATTTTGTTTATTGCATTTTCTAGGACTATGTCCGGAAACTAGCATATGTGTGCGTCTTTGTGATTGTATGTTTCTGTATTTTTGTATTTGGACTTGAATATGATCTATTATGATTCCTTATTGAGTTCCGATCATTTCGGTTACTCATTCATTTAATTTCGAGTCCAAACGATGTAGCTACGCTACTTTTCATTCTCATTCGTTGAGTTGACTTCATCGACATTTTCCGAGATAATTTCTCAACCGTTTTTCAAAGTTGTGTAGTCATCGTCGTGCGTGAGAGGGTCACGGTTCGTATTCTGGAAACGGATTCGAAATCAGAGTTCGGATGCCCAAGATACAGGCTAAAGAACCGAGGGAGCACGTGAGAAGTCAGCCCAGGCCGTGAGGCCACTTGGCCTGGCCGTGAGGGAGGCTGTAGGCCCCACGGCCAAGGGGGCTCTCTGCCCCCGTGAGGCCCACGTGCCCCCCACGGCCAGGGGTGACGTGGCCTCACCTGATTGGCCCGGAATGCTTCTCTCTCCTCCATTTATCTTCCCTCCTCTCTCTCCATTTGATTTTTCAAGAAGAAAATTTTGCAAATCCCGTCAGTCCTCTCCAACAAATTTTCTCATCTTCGAAACATCATATCACCCTCATCCGGAGTCGGATTTGAGTGATTCGAATTGGAGAACGTTCGTAATTGAGTCCTCTATCATTTATGAGTGGATTGGTAGCTGATTGATCAAGTTTTCTGGTGGTTGGACACTGACAACCGAACCAGCTGTTGAGTCTAAGGTATTGGACTAATCTTTGGGATTTCTTTCTTTTTAACCTTCAATTTGCTTGGGGTTTCTTCTTCTATATCTATGTTTATGTTTGGTAAAAGCTATTGAGAAAGATAGCTTGATTATCATTCTAATTGAAAATCAATTTATAGACTAATGTTGACTAGTTTCTATGATTCTAGGTTTTACATATGTTTGTGAGTTGTATTGTGATTAGAATGGCATATTAGGTTGTTTGGAACTTGATTGAATTAATTTTGTGATAAATAACCTTGAGATTTGATTTGATTTGATCCTTTGATTAATGAAATCTAGGATTATTGAATCTATTTTGTGTTTTAGAGCAATCTAGGATTTGATTGATGTAAATCTTGAATCCTTGCTCTATATTTTTGGCTAGAATATTGATTGATTTAAATCTCATATATCTAGCATTTAATTGTATATTGATAGCATCTTGAATTTGTTCTTTATGAATATATTTTGATTCAAGTGTTGTATGTGTGAATGAGACTTTAAGCTTATGTGTTTTGATGTTTCACATGCTTTAGGTTTTATTCTTGTATTTTGCATCTAGACTTGATTACTTGTGATATCACATGTTTAGGTCCATTTGTGCCATAGAATGTATTGATCACATGTTCTATGTTGATTTGATTGTTTGCATCATTTGCTTTCACATGATCACACTAGGAAGTCCTTGTAAAAGGCATGAAGTCTTGGTTAGAGTCGGGGTGACTTGGATAGCCAAGCAAGAAGTCTTGCCTAGAGTCGGGATGACTCGAATAGGTAAGCAAGGAGTCATGGCTAGAGTCGGGAGGACTCGGATAGTCATGCATGGGAGGCTCCCTAGAGGCATAAGTGTCTCGGATAGGGAGTTGGCTATTGTATTGGTAGGCCTAGGCGTATGGTTAGACATAGACTCCGATAGAGCAGGGTACACGGGAGGTGTATGCACTCTTGAGGAATTTCTAATCTACCATCGATGTTGGTTTTGTGTGGTGTCCAATATATGGTGGTTTCGCATCATTGAGGGATTTCACACTTTCCAATAGGGTTGGGTAGGCTTAGACTTCACTAGGTTGGGTGAGCTAAAGATTGGTCACTTTGTGAATGTTCTTTGTTTACTTTCCAATAATATAGTACCCAATGATTGTAGTTCAACCCGTGGATGTTTCCTCATTGGAGGTTTTACCACGTTAAAAAATCTCTTGTGTTAATTCTTCCTATCTCTATCTCTTATATTTTATTTGTACATTTTATTATCTTGTCTCATAATATTCACTTATGATGTATTGTGAAGCAAGACTTTGTATAGTGTGATTAGTGAACTCATTTTATTGATCAATTTTATTTCTATGATTCTTTTGTATATTGTATTTGTGTATAGTGATATTTGATCACTCTTGTAACTCAATGAACATATAGTGAAATACAAGTTTTCTTTGTTATTGTACTTATTTGTTTGTTTACCTCATACAACTTTGATGAGAATCAAGAAGCTTCACCAATGGATCCATTTCATGTTCCAGTTGGGCCAATTACAAGGGGCAAGAGGATCAAAGAAGCATTTAATGGGGGCTGATTCTGAGTTGCTGAACTCCAAGTTCAGTCCACATGAAGACCAAATCCGGGCTACACTTCATGGGCCTCTATAGAGTGCATCTGAAGTCGGATTGTCTATTATAATATGTTTTCGAAAAGCCCAAGACGAGTCCTACAGATATTATGAAGACTCTGTCATCCGTAACAGATCACAACAGGCCCAAAGTTGGCCATCTATCTTGTTACGCGAAGACCTAAGCTGTACGAGAGCTGGACGCTGGGCTGAACTTCGTGGGCCTCTATAGAGAGCATCTAAAGTCGGATTGTCTATTATAATATGTTTTCGGAAAGCCCAAGACGAGCTCTACAGAAGTTATGAAGACTTCGTCCTCTGTAACAGAT
This sequence comes from Acer saccharum, assembly GCA_030490815.1. NCBI lineage: Eukaryota > Viridiplantae > Streptophyta > Magnoliopsida > Sapindales > Sapindaceae > Acer > Acer saccharum. The sequence goes on from CM059878.1 coordinate 25,407,515, forward strand.
CACAACAGGCCCAAATTCAGACATCCAGTTTGTTGCTCGAAGACTTGAGCTGAGGAGTCCGAATTTCAGCATATTTCCTAATAAAGAGCTGATTATGGTGTGAGATACAAGCTAGGGTTGGAGGATTCCGAATTTTAGCATATTTCCTATTTTTAATTATTTCCCAAATAAATAGTTGATTTGTTTCCCAAACAAAGTCAACTAGTTGCTAGTTTTTATTCTTTTACTTTCCTAATTGTAAGGCAATTAATTGCTGAGTAGTTTATTTCCTTTTCTTTTGTCGTCTAGGGTTTAGATATTTTCTTAGTATTTAAAGGACGCATTGATGTATTATTTTAAAAAGATTAGACTTTTGAATAAAATATTATTTGAGAGAACTTTTTCTATTGGTTCTTCATTGAACTATGAACTTATCAAGGTTCTACCTTGTGGTGTTCAAACCTTGACTTATCACTCACCTTCTTTCTCTTTCTTGAGTGTGGCGTCTACAACCTTCTTGATACCGTTGGTTCTTATCTCCATATAGATAATGGGTCACGGTCCTTTATTTTCTTTGTTTTATAAACTTGAAATAGAAAACGATCCTTCGTTACCATATATTGGTTCCGGGTCTCACTACTCTTGGTGGGGTTCATATCAGTTGGTATTAGAGCTTAGGCTTCTAAATCAGGTTTGATCTATCCTTTTTTATTGTTATTATTATTATTATTATTATTTCATTTGAAAAAAAAAAAAAAAAAGTTGATCAGATTCCAAGTCAAAAAAAAAAAAAAAGTTTGTTCAGATCTGTTACCCAAAAAAAAAAAAAAAAAAATGTCTGACGATGTACAACGTGACAATGTTTTTTACACCTGATGTCATGTTAATGATAAGGTATGTAGCATGATTATTGATGGTGGTAGTTGTACTAACGTTGCAAGCACAACCATGGTTAACAAATTAGGATTGCCAACGATGCTGCATCCTAAGCCGTATAAATTGCAATGGTTGAATGATAGTGGTGAGATGAGGGTGACTAAACAGGTCTTAGTGGCGTTCCGGATCGGTAAATATGAAGATGAAGTCTTGTGTGATGTGGTACCAATGCATGCGACCCATATCCTTTTGGGGCGACCATGGCAGTTTGATAGGCGTGCAACTCATGATGGTTATACAAATAGATACTCTTTTGTACTCAATAAAAAACGAATCACTCTTGTACCCTTAACCCCAATACAAGTATATGAAGATCAAGTGAGGTTAAAAGAACAAATAGATGTAAAAAAGGAGAGTGAGAGTTCAAAAGAAAGAGAGACAAAAGAAAGAGAGATCGAAACAGCAAAAAAAGAAAAAAAAGAGTGAAAAAGAAACAGAAAATTATGCTATTGAGGAAAAAAAGAGCGAAAAAGAAACAAGAATTTTTGTGAGTGAGGAAAAAAAGAGTGAAAAAGAAACAGAATTTTTTGCTCATGAGGAAAAAAAGAGTGAAAAGGAAACATAAATTTTCGCTAGTGAGGAAAAAAAAAAGAGATCAAAAAGGCATTGTTTTCAAATCAGCCAACTTCTTGGTTTAGTGTTCTTGTTTCTCTTTTGCAGTGTTTTGATGAAGTGTCGCAGGCTATCAACAACATTACGGTGAAGATTCGAGGACGAATCCTTTTGAAGAGAGGGGGAATGATGAGAATCAAGAAGCTTCACCAACGGATCCATTTCATGTTCCAGTTGGGCCAATTACAAGGGGCAAGAGGATCAAAGAAGCATTTAATGGGGGCTGATTCTGAGTTGCTGAAGTCCAAGTTCAGTCCACATGAAGATCAAATCCAGGCTGAACTTCGTGGGCCTCTACAGAGTGCATCTAAAGTCGGATTGTCTATTATAATATGTTTCGAAAGGCCCAAGATGAGTCCTACAGATGTTATGAAGACTCCGTCATCCGTAACAGATCACAACAGGCCCAAATTCGGCCATCTATCTTGTTACGCGAAGACTTGAGCTGTACGAGAGCTGGACGCCGGGCTGAACTTCGTGGGCCTCTATAGAGAGCATCTGAAGTCGGATTGTCTATTATAATATATTTTCGGAAAGCCCAAGACGAGCTCTACAGATGTTATGAAGACTTCGTCCTCTGTAACAGATCACAACAGGCCCAAATTCAGCCATCTAGTTTGTTGCTCGAAGACTTGAGCTGAGGAGTCCGAATTTCAGCATATTTCCTAATAAAGAGCTGATTATGGTGTGAGATACAAGCTAGGGTTGGAGGATTCCGAATTTTAGCATATTTCCTATTTTTAATTATTTCCCAAATAAATAGTTGATTTGTTTCCCAAACAAAGTCAACTAGTTGCTAGTTTTTATTCTTTTACTTTCCTAATTGTAAGGCAATTAATTGCTGAGTAGTTTATTTCCTTTTCTTTTGTCGTCTAGGGTTTAGATATTTTCTTAGTATTTAAAGGACGCATTGATGTATTATTTTAAAAAGATTAGACTTTTGAATAAAATATTATTTGAGAGAACTTTTTCTATTGGTTCTTCATTGAACTATGAACTTATCAAGGTTCTACCTTGTGGCGTTCAAACCTTGACTTATCACTCACCTTCTTTCTCTTTCTTGAGTGTGGCGTCTACAACCTTCTTGATACCGTTGGTTCTTATCTCCATATAGATAATGGGTCACGGTCCTTTATTTTCTTTGTTTTTATAAACTTGAATTAGAAAACGATCCTTCGTTACCATATATTGGTTCCGGGTCTCACTACTCTTGGTGGGGTTCATATCAAACTTGGTGATGTATGTAGACCATGCTTATATGATTACCTATTCATATTGTCTATGTATGTTGTCTTTTCTTAGTGTATTTATTGTATGTAAGGCAACCTTAAGGGACAAACGAAAGTTTGTTCAAGGGATTGAAAAAGGCATAAAAACCTATTCACCCCCCCCCCCCCCCCCCCCCCCCCCCTAAGTATGCCTTAAGCAATTTAACTACGTTTGTATACTTTCAGAAGTCAATATTATGAAATAACCCCTAACTAGATAAAGCAATAAATCAAGTATAAAATGCAGAAATTAAATAACACTTGATTTTTACGTGGAAACCCTCACGGGAAAAACCACGGGCTAGTAAGTAAGCCACACTCGAACCTCGAATCCACTAAATGTGTAAAACGATTACAACCTAATCCCGAAAGTAATCACACACCTACCTAATACCGGTATAAGTGAACCTAGTCCAATTTGCTTGCGATCTAAGCAACCTAATCCCGGAAGCTACACATAAGACTTACTTTCTCAAAGAAGAGAATAACACCCTAAGTGAATATATGAATATCCAAATGCAACATTGAGCAAGGGAAACCCTATATGCTTATCTAAGATGATGAATATGCAATTAGAGCAATCCTAGATATTAAAACTAAATGACATGTCAAATAGTTTAGCTAATCAAGATTAAGCACAAAACCTAATTAGCTATCACAAAACAACTTCTCAAACATTCAACACACTAATCTCAAACTTGTATCCAAAATATATATAAATAACATACAAGTAATAAATTGAGATTGCTTGTTAAGAAAAACACAAAATATGTAAGATATTAGTTAAAAGCTTACCAAGCAAAGTATGATGAAGAATCTATGCAAAAAGACATCTAGATGATCAAAAATGATGCTAGATGATGATTGATGATCATGAAAAGGTGTTTGAGTAATTAAAAATGAGTTCTTGAAATTTTTCTTGTCTTTGAAAAATATCCTAAGTATGAAATCTGAATATGAACTCTCTTAATTGACCTAAAGACAAAATGACATATATATATAGGGGGCTAAATCAAAGTGAGGTCGTTTTGAGTAAGTTGCAAAGAAACGCACCGATCGGCGATTTCAATCGGCGGCCAGGCCACAGATTTCAACCGCCGAATGGCTCCCATGAAAGGCAAGGGAGCAATGGCGGTTTCGAAACCACCGTTCAAACCGCCGATCAAGACCGAGAGATAAAAACAATCAAGTCTAAACGACGTTTACGATCGGCGGCCACGAAACCATCGATCCAACCACCGATTTGATCCAGAGGCCTCTGGACTCAAACGGCGGTTTCATTCGGCGGCCAGGCCGCCGATCATAACCGCCGATCACCTTAAAGAGGTGAAATCAAAGGAGAAGCCAAGTGCATCTCTGTAGGCAGTCTTCGCTCAAAGCCAAGCACATCCTAGTGCATGCGCGGACGTTTCCGAACAATATCAGGAAACGAATTGCTAAGCACAAAAGCACACAACAAAATATAACATCAAGGTGTAAGTGTTAAATGTGACATGTGAAGAGTATGCACACCAATGCAAGAATGCTAAGTGAGTGTGTGCAATTATCTCTTCAAGACAAGAAAGCATATAGAAATTTACCTTCGGTGCTTATCAAGACGAGGTCTTCAAAGGGCTTTGAACAATAATACCAACACCTAAGCTACCCTTACAAAGAACCCCAACATATGGTTTGTCCACGAAATGAGCCAATCAACAAATGGGAACCTTACATATATTAACCATTGTGGTAGCCAAAAATAGCACATCCCAAATAGTAACCAGGCTTTATTGATCTGGACTGCTGACAAGCTCAAATACTTTATATGAATCAGGCCCAATCGTAGGCCCAAGAACAAGTGCAAACCTTGGCTAAGTCTACAAAGACCAAATCTGTGTGTAGACTAAGTCTGTGATGTTGCTCAACTATCAACAAATTCAAAGATAATCAGATATCTTGACCAAGATAAGTGGGGTCACATGATCTCTTTGTGAAAGACAATCTCACCTTTACTATAAATAGAGGCACCTTGTCATTTGCAAGAGGAGAAAAAAAAAGAGGGACACGATTTGCTCTCCCACTCACATAAAAACAGAAAAGCAAGAGGACAAATGGAGCCCACTTAATTTGTTTATTATTTTGGTTCAACTTGTTCAGTTTGTCAACTGATCCACAACAAACACCCTTTCTACAAAACCATTCGACCAACACCTTTTTTCACTCACACCTGATCAACTCATTCGACTTCTACACACAAGCAGGACAACATCTACGCCCAGCGGAACAATTGAAATCCCCTTAAGTAATAGTGTAAAATATACCTAGAGGGGGGGTGAATAGGTATAGACCCAATTTCTTCCAATATTAAAAATAATGCAGAATATAACAAAGAAAATGCACACTTGAAAAGATTCAACAAATGAATTGATTTAACTAATGCAAGAGTAAATCAATATACAAGATATGCAATCAATATAAGATATGGAAGATAAAGAAATATTAAAACAAAAATTGACACAAGGATTTTTACGTGGTAAAACCTCAAAGAGGAAACATCCACGGGTTGATACCACAACCACCAGCAAAGCAATCCACTATATGAAAAAGGACTTACACACTCAAAGCTATCAACACATGATATCCATTTCAAGCTATCAACTCCTATCTACCCTCGGGCTAGTTTCACTATGCCTACTACCTATCCAAGGTGTGTCCTACATCTCTAGGTAGCAACATCCTATCCAAAGCTCTCAAACTTCTAGGATGATTTCTTGCTTAGCTATCCAGAGTTTCCTACTCCTAGCTAAGTCTTCTTGCTTGGTTATCCGGAACACTATCCTAACCAAGACTTCTTGCTCTTTCCACAAAGCTTCACTCACTTTGCAAGAGACTTCAACCTTTCACAAGGCAACGATCTAAGTGATGCAAATGATGCAAACACAATCAAATAAAGCTAGATGATCAAACAAGCTAAATGTACATGCTTAGTGATAAACTAGAATTATGCATTCAACACACAATCACAAATCTATCTAGAAATCAAAGCATGTGAAACAATAAGAACAAGATATGAATATTCAATATATCACACAAAAATCTTAGTGCTTAGATCATGAAATTAAACCTAGAAAATGTCATTAGGCACAACATATATGCTATTTATAGAATCAATTTCAAGATAGGTCAAGTTTAGTAAAATATGCTCAAATGAGATTCTCAAGACTAAAACTCAACAAACACTCAGTCATATAACCCTAGCATATGTACTAGCATTCTTCTCAACACAATTCATCAATCAAATGGAAAGAATAAAAGAGATGATCAAAAGAAATTGAAAGAAGAATAAGTATCACATACAAAGTTGAACCACGGACTGAAATCAGATCACTGTGAAGAATCCCAAAGTCAACTGACTCTGAAAATGCTAGAGATTTGTAGCTCTTGTCGAGACCAACATTTTTGGCTTCTGGATCACTCAATTTCGAGTTCGTATGAAAAAGTTATGATCGAAATAAGAAAACGAAAATCATGAAAAAATTTCAACACTTCTCTTTTTGAAATTTTCTTCAAGTTAAGTTTGGAGGGAAGGAGTGAAGCTTTTAAAAGATTCAAGGAAGGAAGAATACGAGCCAATCAGAGGCTGCCAAATCACCCCAGCCGTGTGGGGCGCGTGTGGCACATGGGACCAGAGGGCTGTTTTGGCCGTGTGGCACACGGCCTCCACACGTGGTGGCCAAGGCATGGTCTTTGGCCATGCTAGTCCCTCACGCGCTCCTCTCGTGTTCTTTAGCCGTATTCGGGCCTCCAAACTCCAATTTCGAATCCGTTTTTGGATTACGAATTGTGACTCCCTCAGCACAATGATGACTACAAAACTTTGACAAATGGTTGATAATTCATCTCGGAAAATGACGACGAAGACAACTCAACGAATGAGAATGCAAAGTAACGTAGCTACATCGTTTGGACTCGAAACCTAATGAATGAGTAACCGAAATGACCAAAACTCAATAAGGAATCAAATAAGAACATGTTCAAGTCCAAAATACAAGAAACACAAACATATAAACACAATGTCACACAAGTATGCCATATCTACGCGATAGTCACCAAAACATGCAATTCTACAATGTTTGTCTATAAGAGACCAATGCATGTGCATACTTAAATGTGTGTGAATGTGTTATACCAAATGTTTGTACAATGATGCAGGGACACACATATATGAATTGTGCATGTGTGCGCTAACGCCTTACAAGAGGATAAAAGTCTAAGTATACCTTTGACGCTTTCACCTCTTAAAGACGATAGTTGCATTAGACGTTGCTCATCACCTTTGAAGCTTCTTTTCTTCTAAGAACATCCTAAGCAACAACCATTACAAATATAGAGCGTTTTGCAATGGAATCAAGCCAATACAAATCATGAACCTTATAACAATTGCAAGTCTTTCAACTCCATGCTCAAAGTCACTTTCAACAGTTCTAATTCACTTATTCTAAACGGATCGACGATGGCATTGCCTCATCTCCTCTTAGAAAATTAATTTGCTCAATGTTCAGCCCAAGAAAACATAAGGCTCTTCGAACGACACCACCCAGGATTTGACAGCTTCATTTACGGTTTGATTTAGATTTAATTCATTTTAATTGTTGAATTGAAATTATTTTATTTATTGATAAATTGTGTAACTCGAGCATCGGAGAGTCCCCAATGGGACACCCCCCGCCTCTCGCTTCGTTCTACCTTCTTATTTTTTACAGGATCTCGTAGCGCACGACCTACTAATTTTCGCTCTACCATTGTCAGTGCCCACCGACTTACGAAAAATTCAACTAAAGATTTTCGGGCTCTTCAGTTTAGCGCCCACCATGGGGCCCTAGCAATAATGTAATGCAAAATCTACCATACCAGATGTGATGTTCCAATTCCTGTAACCGCTTCGGAAAGATGCTCACAAACTAGTCCAGTAAGGCTAACTTTTTCCTTTCATTTTCTAACTAACCAGTTTGCAAATGAGATCATTGCTCCTAGCTTTTTGTTCAATATTGTCTTCCTTGTCTCTGAGACTTTGATAGTGTTGTCATGTTCATACGTATAATATTTACAAAAAGGCCTCTATAGATGAATTTTAACAACAACTATTTAGGAATTTTTGTTTGTTAAAAACATGATGACATTACCCCTTATATATTGCCATGTTTTAACTCTTTTTGTAGACTACTCATCTCTTTAGCTGTTCATTGTTTTTAAGAGTAGTATTAAGTATGGAAATAGTTTTTGTCTTGAAACTTTAACAACCATCTAGAGTGGTGCTATCAGATCCACACATATGGTTTCTAATAGGTTGTGAAGAGCTGCATTTGTGGAATCTTTTAGTATGCGAGAGAACCATGACAAGCTTGTTGGTATTTGACAAACTTCTCAGGTAAAGATTTCTATTTCCAATTTTAGTTTTCTTCTCTGCCAAAAATCGGCTTCTGCATTATCAAAATTATGTTCTTTGTTTGATGTTTCAAATAGTAAAGCTAAGTATTTAATTCCATTTAGTATCCAAAAAAAAAAAGAGGCGCTCGACTGAGAGCCACAAAAACGCTCTACGGAGCCACCAAAAATGCTCTAAGATGAGCCATAAAACAAGGCTCTACGGAGCCTCAAAAAGTTCTCTACGATGAATCATAAAATAAGCGCTCTACGGAGCCTAAATTTTTTTTAAAAAAAAAAACGCTCTACAACGAGCTACAACACTCTACGGAGCCTCAAAAAACGCTATACAACAAGTTACACAAGCGCTCTACGGAACCTTAAAAAAAAAAAACGCTCTACATCGAGCTTACTATGAATTAGATCAATGACTTCCAAGTTACTATCCCAAAACGCTCAATGATGAACTACACAAAAGCGTTCAATGATGAGCCAAAAATAAAAATGCTCTATGAGGCTAAAAATAATTGAAACAAATAAAGGTGTGTTCAATATTAATCTAGAGGGGGGTGAATAGATTTTAAACGATTATTACCAGTTTTCACAATTAGTCAATATTCCAAAAATACCTCAAACTAGTTAAAGCAATAAATCAAGTGTAAAGTGCAGAATTTAAATAACACTTGATTTTTACGTGAAAACCCAAACTAGGAAAAACCACGGGCTACTAAGTGCGCCACACTCGAACCTCGAATCCACTAACGGTAAGGTGAATACAACCTAATCCCGGTATAACTCACCACCACTACCTAATCCCGGTATAAGTGAACCTAGTCCAATTGCTTGATCCTCGCAATCACTACTTGAAATGATGTTTACAGTCTAATCCCGGTCTGTAACCCACCACTACTACCCACAGGCATGTAATAGCAATCCTAGATCAAGACTTCAATTGCTTGTGATCTACGCAACCTAATCTCGAAAGCTACACAAGGCTTACTTCTCAATCATTTTAAAGAGATCACTTTAGCTAGATGGCATATTAGCATGAAATCCTAGCTATCAAAAACAATCTTAATCATACAATGAGATTAATTAGCTAGATGGTATATAAACATTAAAACATAGCTATCACAAAATAACTCAATCAGCACATAATCTCAATCATGTATGTAGAAATTAATCTAAAAGCATACATGTTATAAATGAGATGAATTGACAAGTAAGAACACTAATTATGTAAGATAATAGTGAACAACTTACCATACCATGTGTGTTGAAGAAGACCCATGCATTAGCACATACTAGATGTTCCTAAATGATGCTAGATGATATTTTGATGCATATGAGAATGGTTTTTGAGTGTTAAAAATGAGTTCTTGATTTGATTTTCTCTCAAATGTCTCTCTTTGAAGTTTAGGGTTCTTAGAGTCCAAAGAACTTAATTCAGAGAATGAAAAAGTGTGATATTTATAGACATCAAGAATAGGGCATGTGAAAAGACAAGTTTGCCCTTGAAAACGCATGAACGGTAGTTTCATTCGGCGGCCACTGACCGCCGATTAAATCGTCGAATTGAGTCCCGAGAGAACAGAGGATCAACGGCTGTTTCATTCGGTGGTTACCAAACTGCCGATTCAATCGCAGAATCAAACCCGAGAGATTAAATCGATCAGGTCTAATTGACGGTTTTGAACGGCGGTCCTGGCCACCGATCATAATCGTAGAAATGCTCCGAAAACTTATGGACACAAATGGCAGTTTCATTTGGCGGTCATGACCACCGATCAAACTGCTGATTCACCAAAAGTTGGGAAACCAAAAGAGAAGCCAAGGGCATTCTCCGTAGGCAGTCTTCACACTAAACAAAGCACACATTCATGCAAGCGCAGATGTTTCTGAACATATCTGGGAAACGAATTACAAGACACAAAAACACACAACAAGATACAACAATCAAAGTGCTAGTGTGAATGTGACATGTGAAGAGTATGCACACAAATGCAAGTATGTTAAGAGTGTGTGTGTGCAATCTAAATCTCTTCAAAGAAAACTAAGCACTAGAGATATGCCTTTGGAGTGCTTGTCACCTTGAGGTCTTGAAAAGGGCATTTGAGCTTGATCCTCAATCACCTAAACTACCCTTACAATTCAAACCCCAACATGTGGTTTGTCCATGAAATAAGCCAATCAATGAATGGGAATCCTTACAATCTCCTCCTTTGGCTATTTCGTGACAAAACCACCACTCACATTGATCCTCACAATTAAATTAAAGCTAACGGGATAACAATGATATTCTACATTACAAAAAGATATTAAGAAATTAAAATCTTCATGTCTTCAATCTCTTATAGAACTATCAACCCTTCAAAACAAAAATTATACTTCCAAAGCAAGTGTATGTGAGATGATCAAGTGAAAATAATACAAGCATTTGCATTTAAGAATTTTAAGCACAACATCATGCAATGTATATGTATGCAATGCTCCCCCTCAAAGAGTTAATCCTCCTTAATGTATAGTCTCCCTAACATGCACAATCGCTAGTACAATTTGCAACTCCCCTTACCACATTCTACTCCCCCTTTTTGTCATGATATAGGCAAATGAGTAGTCCCCAACCGGATCACATATAGCAAAGAGAGATAGTAGCATACTAGATATTTGCATAATCATATAAACCACTTTATGCAACTCAATTTATTGGAGAGAAACAAAGAGATTTATTTTATTAAAATGTGTGAATTAAAATGCTTTGCATACAAGACATGTAGCATTCAAGTCCAAAATACAATGGTATTTGGCAAAGCAAATGACAAAGGTTTCTAATAAGAATTCAAACCAATTTCACCATTGTCATGAGAGAAGCAAGGATAGAAATTTCATTGATTTTAATTTAAGAGCAACTATATCCAAATTTATAAGCGAAACATGGTGTTAGGTCTCATATTTTGATTGGCTTATTTCGTGGACAAACCACATGTGGGGCTTGCTGTAAGGGTAGTTTAGGTTTTTGATGGTTGGTGATTTGCACAACCAAGGCCCTCTCAAGACCTCAAGAGAAGAAGCACCAAAAGTAAATTCTAGTGCTTACTTGCTTTGAAGAGATCTAGTTGCACACTCTCACAACTCATGCATATCTCTAATACTTGTATGTTGTGTGTTTTTATATGTGTGCATGCATGTTCATGAACATCTCTTCTTGCATGTTTTAATTGATTGCATATAGTTTATTAAAATGTCATGACATGTTTAGGCATTAGGATGCAAAGCCATGAATTTTATTCATGCATGTTGAATTGATTACATCTTGTTCTATGATAATGTCATGACATGTTAGGCATTAGGATGCATTCAATTCCCACACTTGCACTTCATGTATGATAGTTTTAAGTGTGGTGTAATTCGTTTTCGTTTGTGTGATTGGAAACGTCCGTGCTTGCACGATGGTGTGCATGTCTTCACGCGACGGTTGATCACTTGAGAAGGTCTCATTCTTCACTTGGATAAGTGGTAGTTTTGGTTTGGTTGTTTGGAGTAAAGTGTCTAGTTTCAAAAGATTGAATTTCAATGATTTATATGTTTTTCAAAACTGACCTTTGTATGGTCTTGTGACCATAACTTTTTATAAAAAGATTGAAGTTGATTTTTGTAATGTATGGGCAAACTAGACACCCATACCTTTCCAACGGTATATTATTCGTAATATTTCATAACTGTTTGGATTGGTTTTGAAATCTCCAAAGTGACCACTAAAACAAGGCATCACAGCTGTTATCCGAATCTGACCATTGGTCACTCAATAGACCAAAACTTTTTCTACAGATATCAAAATGTTATTCCATAATTGGAGTAGAAAGTAGACTTCCATACCTTTCTAACGATATATCATATGAAAGGTTTCGATGTCATTTGGTCATGTTTCGGTGCACTCAAATATTGAGCTGTGCTGTGGAGGATTTCTGCTGGCTGTGTCCGTAAAACAAGGGCGCAGAAAAAGGACTAGAACGTCAGGTCAATTCTACGCCCTCAATTCTGCGGCCCTTGGGAGCAGATTTTGCCCGTGAAGTTGGGACAATTTTGTCATTTCACCCAACCTATTTTATTCTTTATAAATATATCATTATCTTTGGTTCTAACTATAAGTCTTGAGTTCTTAGAACCCTAGAGAGATATTTATAGAGACTTAAGAGAAAAAGTTTAAAGATTACATCTTTATTTCTCTAAACTCATTTCCACATGCATAAATCATCATCTAATCACCATCTAGCATGTGCTAATGTATAGGTCTTCTTCAACATACATAGTATGATTTGTTGAACACTATTATCTTACATAATTAGTGTTTTTACTTATCAATTTTATCTCATTTAATACTTGTATGTGTTTAGATTAAATTCTACATACATGATTGAGATTATGTGTTGATTGGGTTATTTGTGATAGCTAGGATTTTCATGTTTATCTAACATCTAGCTATTTGATCTCATTAAAATGATTGAGATTATTTTCGATAGCTATTGTATCTAGGATTGGTTATCCTTAACATAACTAAGCTTTATGCCATGACATATAGTTATATTTGATATCTAGGATTGATTTTATTGTCATCATGTTAGGTTGATAATTAGTGTTGGCATTAATTCCATATCAAAACGTGTTTTACTTGTAATGTTTAGTGGTTAGAAAATGAAGGATTTCAAAGACGAAGGACGTCTCAACCATTATTCGTTCAAGTTGCCGGCTTTTAAGAGTTTCGGACATTATCGGTCTACAAAGGTATACATGACCTCTTATCTCTTACAAGGCTAGGCACACACCCACACATATCATTTTTGTGTGTCCCTTCATGATTTTATTTCATTTACATTTCACTTTCACACACTTGGCAAAATATGCTCATGCATTCACTTTTAGTTAATAAACTTTGTGTTTTGCATTTTCTAGGACTATGTCCGGAAACTAGCATATGTGTGTGTATTTGTGTTTATATGTTTCCGTATTTTGTGTTTAGGACTTGAACATGTTCTTATTCAATGCCTTATTGAGTTCCGGTCGTTTCGGTTACTCATTCATAAGGTTTCGAGTCCAAACGTGTTGACTATGCCACTTTACGTTCTCTTACGTTGTGTTGACTTCATCGATGATTTCCGAGATGATTTCTCAACCGTTTTTCAAAGTTGTATAGTCTTTTTGTGTGTGAGAGAGTCACGGTTCGTAATCCGAAAACGGATTCGAATTCGGAGTTCGGACGCTCGAGATACGGGCCGACGAACCGAGAGTGCGCGGGAGAGGACAGCCCAGGCCGTGGGCCACATGGGCTGGCCGTGGTTGAGGCCGTGGGCCCCACGGCCTGGAGCCCCTTCTGCTCCCGTGTGGGCCACGCGCCCCCCACGGCCTGGGGGTGACGTGGCACCACATGATTGGTCAATAAGACCTCTCTCTCTCCTCCTATTTCTTCCCTCTCTCTCTCATTTTGAATTTTCAAGCAAAAATTTCAGAATTCCCGTATACACTTCTCTCCAATTTTTCCAAACTTCAAAACACCATATCTTCCTCATCCGGAGTCGGATTTGAGTGATTCAAGTTGGAGAGTGTTCGTATTTGAGTCCTCTAACATCTCCAAGTGATTTGGTGGCTGATTGATCGTGATTTCAAGTGGTTGGACACTGAATTCGTACCAGCTGCAGAACTTGAGGTTTGAGTCTCAACTTTGGGATTTCTTGTTATTTCACCTTCCATTTGCTTGGGGTTTCTTCTTCTATATATATGTTATTGTTTTATGAAAGCTATTTGAAAAGGTAGCTTGATTATCATTCCAATTGAAACTCAATTTGTGGACTTATGTTGACTAGATTTTATGATTCTAGGTTTTACATTTGTTTGTGAGTTGTATTGTGATTAGAATGACATCTTAGGTTGTTTGATACTTAATTGAATTAATTTTGTGTTAAAATGACTTTGAGATTTGATTTGGTCCTTTGATTGAAGAAATCAAGGATTTGTGTATTTGTTTGTGATTTAGAGAATATAGGTTTTGATTGATGTAAATCTCAAAACCTTGCTCTATATTTTTGTCTAGTATATTGATTGATTTTAATCTCATATATCTAGACTTTGATTGTATATTGATAGCATCTTGAATTAGGACTTAATGAACATTTTGTGATTCAAGTGTTATATGTGTGAATGAGACTTTGAGTATATGTGTTAGGTGTTTCACATGCTTAGGTTTCTATTCATGGATTTTTGCATATAGACTTGATTAATTGTGTATTCACATGTTTAGGTCTATTTGTGCCATAGAATGTATTGATCACATGTTCTATGTTGAAATGAATGTTTGCATCATTTGCATTCACATGATCACACTAGGAAGTCCTTGTAAAAGGCATGAAGTCTTGGTTAGAGTCGGGATGACTCGGATAGCCAAGCAAGAAGTCTTGCCTAGAGTCGGGATGACTTGGATAGGTAAGCAAGAAGTCATGGCTAGAGTCGGGAGGACTCGGATAGTCATGCATGGGAGGCTCCCTAGAGGCAAGAGTGCCTTGGATAGGGAGTTGGCTAACATATTGGTAGGCCTAGGCGTATGGTTAGACATAGACTCCGATAGAGCGGGGTACACGGGATGTGTATGCACTCTTGAGGAATTTCTAATCTACCATCGATGTTGGTTGAGTGTGTTGTCCAATATATGGTGGTTCCGCATCATTGAGGGATTTCATACTTTCCAATAGGGTTGGGTAGCTTAGACTTCACTAGGTTGGGTGAGCTAAAGATTGGTCACTTTGTGAATGTTCTATGTTTACTTTCCAATAATATAGTACCCAATGGTTGTAATTCAACCCGTGGATGTTTCCTCCTTGGAGGTTTTACCACGTTAAAAAATCCCTTGTGTTAATTCTTTCTATCTCTTCTCTTATATTTTAATTGTATATTTTATTGTCTTGATTCATAATATTGACTTGTGATGTATTTGAATCAAGTCTTTGTATGGTGTGATTAGTGTATTCATTTATAGATCAATTTGTATCTTTGATTCTTTTGTATATTGTAATATTTGTTTAGTGACATTTTGCTCACTCTTGTAACACATTGAACATCTTATGAAATACAAGTTTATTTTGTTGTTATGATTATTTGATATTTTACCTCACATGACTTGTTGATATACTTAGACATTTCAATTATGATTGTGTCATCATATTGTCTATGTATGTCTATCTTGGATTTTAGTGTTGTGTGTAAGGCTACCTTGAGGGACAAACGGATGTTTGTTCAAGGGTTTGAAAAAAGGTGTAAAAACCTATTCACCCCCCCTCTAGGTATGCTTTAAGCAATTTAACTTCGTTTGTGTACATTCAATTGGTATCAGAGCGGGTCGTCGGACGGCACTCGGCGAGATCCGGTTTACACTTACGAGTGGATTGCTTAGGTATTTGCTAGAATGGTTTTCCAAGATGATGTGATGACCGAAGGGGCTTCGAATTCTAGGCCTCCTCTTCTCAAGGGTCACAACTACGGGTTTTGGAAATTGAGGATGAAGGCTTACATCCGATCTATTGATGAGAGAGCTTGGATGACCGTTGAAGAAGGTTACCTTGCTCCTAACAAGATTGTGGATGGAGTGACCGTTTCCAAGCCTAGGAGTGAGTGGTCTACTAATGAGTTTGAGTTAGCAAAATGGCATCATCGGGCGGTGAATGCTATTTTTGGAGGTGTTGATAGTAGGCAATTCTCCTACATTCAAAACCTAGAAACCGCTAAGGAGGCATGGGAGGCTCTCCAAGTCACCAATGAGGGGACTAAAGCGGTGAAGAAGTCTCGTCTTCAATTGCTCACTTCCCAATTTGAGGTTTTGCAAATGGGTGAGGAAGACAAGTTTATTGACTTCTAAGATAAGCTTCTAGACATCGCCAACCAATGCCAAGCTCTTGGTACTCCTATCTCCGGTGAGAGGCTAAATTGGAAGATTCTTAGATCTCTTCCAAAGAGGTTCAAAGCCAAGGTTACCGCCATTGAAGAGAGCAAGGACGTTGACGTCATGAGCTTAGATGAGTTGCTAGGATCTCTTCAAACTTTTGAGGCGTGCATGAAACCAAAGGCTAAGAACAAGGGTTTAGCTCTCAAGGTTGTCAAGGAAGCTAGTAGTAGCGATGATGATGAGGAAATGGCGTTATTGGTTAGGAAGTTTAGGAAGTTCATGAGGAAAGGTGCCAAGTCAAGTGGCAAGTACTCAAGGGACAAGGAAGTCAAGAAGTCCTTTACTCCACCTCATGAGAGGAGTGGTCATGCTAAGAGCAATAGGAAGGTTCAATGCTTTAAGTGCAAGAAGCTTGGACATTATGCTTCGGATTGTCCTAGTGGTGATTCTAAGAGGGACAAGAAGGGAAAGGCTATGGCGGCTACATGGAGTGAAGATGATGCCTCTAATGATGAGGAGAGCTCAAGTGATGAGTCTTCTAGTGAAGAAGAGCTAGTGAGCAACTTTGTTGCATTCATGGCTTCTCACTCTACTCTAGAGGATGTTAATCAAGATTCATTGGATAAGGAGATTGATCAAAGTCATCAAGAGTGTTCAAATGATAATCCATCCTACATTGATCTTTTGGCTAAGGTGAAGTTTCTTGAGGAGAAGTTGAAATTAGCCTTGAGTGAGATTGATGAGAAGGAAGACTTGATCAAGATTCAAGTGGATGAGTTTGTTGCTACAACTCGTAGGCTTTTGCGTGAAAAGAATGCTATTGAAAAGAAGCTTTGCGAAGTTGAGGGTATTTTGCTTGAAAAGGATAGGATCATCTCTAATATGAACTTAGAGAGCTCAAGTATAGCGGTGGTTGAAGAGAAGCTCATAGAAGCATCACTTCCTACTAGTGAAGCTATCATTGAAGAGAAAGCTCCTAAGAAGAGACGTTCCAAGAAAAAGAACAAATTGAAGAATAAGGTACCCCTTGAAACTCCCACTTGTCCTCCACCACCACCGGAAGGTAAAATCTCTCCTTTTGTTCCCATATGTCATTTTTGCAATACCTTAGGCCATATCAAGCCCAAGTGCTATAAATTCATTGAATATTGCAACTTAGAAAATGCATCTAGGAATAGAGCGATTGGACCTAATTCTATGCATGCTAAAGCTTTTGAATATGGAAAGCATGATAATTTGTCAAAGCATGCTAAGAATATCCGGAAGGTGAAGAATGCATATCCTACAAAGTTTGACCATGCATGTGTTGCTAACAATGTTGAGAAGAAGAGTATTAATGATATTATTGTGAATCAAGTTGTGGAAGAACTTTACTCTAGGTTCAACATTGTGGTCAAAGAGAATCTTGATGATGTTTATGTTTGTCCACCCAAGACAAAATTTGTCAAGGGTGAGTGCTCTTACCATTAGTGTAAGTTGCACATGTGAGTTAGCTTTAAGATTAGTGTCGTTGATAAGAGGCTTAGCTTTTTGCTTTGTATCTTTACAACTTGACATGAACTTAGCTATCTCACTTTGTTTGTTTTGATAGTCAAAATTTGTTGGTTAACTTTTGAGAAGTTTTTTTTTTGGAATCTATATGATAACATTATTGTTATGGCTTTTAGAGAAAGTCAATTTTTTTTTGTTTGTTTAAGTTGGATTACATTGCCTTTAGTCTCTTGGAATCGACACACCTATAACTTGTAGTCATGAGGACTCACAAGCCAAGAGGACTCATAAAAAGGGTGAAGGCTTTGTATTTGATGAAAATAGCTTGCGAAGGTATCTCTATATCATATTGCTTGCTTACTTGATTTTTCATCTATCAACTCATTGTTTGTATCACTTTCATGAAGCATGTCATAATTGAGAACTAATATAGTGTTTATATGGTACTCTTTGACATTTGCTAGTTTAAGATCTTTAGGTGATAAGTGTTCACATTGATCTTATTTCATGAAGCGTGTTGTTATTTGTATGATTGTTGAGTGGCTAATTTTTTTTTTGAATAATGTGAGCTTCATATTCTTTGATAGCTACTCTCTTGAGAAGTAGAGATCTTAAGTAAGTCTCTTTACTTGCTTTTAGATCATGTGCTTTTAAGCCTTGAAATTGGTTTCAAAAATGCACTTTGCTTCTCTTGTATGTTTTGTTAAGTATGTTGAGCTTGATTGATGTTCGCTTTGGATACACCTTGAAGTCCTAAGGACTAGTACATCTAAAAATGACCAATGGTTGGTATCCATTTGCTTCGGCAACATAGAACTCAACGAGCACCCTCATGGAAAGGGCTACACACCTTGGTTGTGAAGCCACCCAATGTTGGAAAGGGCTACATCATTGTGATGAGTGAAAGCCGCCATGAGGTGTATATGTTTATGTTAGAAAAATCAAAGAAGTGTTGAATTGAATCATAAAAAAAAAATCTTTGATTCAAGCCTTAATAAAAAAAAAAATAAAAAAAAAATAAAAGGCTTTTGGAGTATAGTTGAATAATCAAATGAGCTCGGGTTGACAAATAGAAATGGGTTGACGAGCCACATGCACACACACGCTCACATGTTGAAATCTATTCTCTTTATAAGCAAAATTTCGGATGATAACCGGTTTGACCTTTTTATGGAAAGGCCTAAGATGAATAGATGTTGAAATTGTGTGCATGCTTGATTATCAAACTACTTCTTTTCATATACTTGAAGCAAATCTTCACACACTCACTTTTGCTTAATTAGTATTTGTGATACTTTAGCAATTTTTGATGACATATGAGAGTGATTGAAAATCTTGATGTAACTCTCTTAGATATGTGAAGCTTATTTGCAAATCTAATAAAGATTGCTTGTGATGTGATTGTGTGGTGATTTTTGTGAACATTTGTCTATCTTGATTTTAGATGAGACACTTGTCAAGGGGGAGCATAATATGCTAAATTCTTGTTCTCTTTTATGACATGTTCACATGTTCTTCAAGGTTGTTAATTGTTGGCATTATTCTTATTTTTGATAAATCATGAAGATGCTATGATAAATTCTTACTTGCATGGTGATTTATTAAATATAGTGTTTTGCCTTTGTATATGTTTATTGGTTTCTTATTTGTTTCTTTGTTTCCTCTCACTTTGTTTTTAGTTTGTTTTGTGTTGCAAGATAATGGGTAAAGCAAAGAAGGTTGGTGGAAATACTTCTTCATCTCCCATTGCCTTTCCATTGTCTTATATTTTAATTGTATATTCCATTGTCTTGATTCATAATATTGACTTGTGATGTATTTTGAATCAAGTCTTTGTATGGTGTGATTAGTGTATTCATTTTATAGATCAATTTGTATCTTTGATTCTTTTGTATATTGTAATATTTGTTTAGTGACATTTTGCTCACTCTTGTAACACATTGAACATCTTATGAAATACAAGTTTA
This sequence comes from Acer saccharum, assembly GCA_030490815.1. Taxonomy (NCBI): domain Eukaryota; kingdom Viridiplantae; phylum Streptophyta; class Magnoliopsida; order Sapindales; family Sapindaceae; genus Acer; species Acer saccharum. The sequence continues at coordinate 25,427,098 of CM059878.1, forward strand.
TTTTGTTGTTATGATTATTTGATATTTTACCTCACATGACTTGTTGATATACTTAGACATTTCAATTATGATTGTGTCATCATATTGTCTATGTATGTCTATCTTGGATTTTAGTGTTGTGTGTAAGGCTACCTTGAGGGACAAACGGATGTTTGTTCAAGGGTTTGAAAAAAGGTGTAAAAACCTATTCACCCCCCCTCTAGGTATGCTTTAAGCAATTTAACTTCGTTTGTGTATATTCACATCATATAATTCTAGATAAGCATTTAGTGTACCCTAGCATTATTTGCATATTTGGATATCATTGCATATTCATTTAGGGTTTGATCTCTTCGGAGAAGTAAGTCTTGTGTGATGACCAAGATTAGGTCGTACACCAGGATTAGGTGTTCACATGAGCAAATTGGACTAGATCCACTTTTACAGGCCTGCGGGTAGTGGTAACGGGTTATTGACTGGGAGTAGGTCGTAAACCGGGATTAGGTTGTAAACGCTATCACAATTAGTGGATTCGAGGTTCGAGTGTTGCGCACTTACCAGCCCATGGTTTTTCCCAGTTTGGGTTTCACGTAAAAAATCAAGTGTCGTTTATATTTCCATACCTTTACACTTGATTTATTGTTTTGTGAATTGGGGTTATATTTGTAATATTGATTAATCCAAAAAATTTAGTAATAACGGATTAACAACCCATTCACATACCCTCTAAGTCATATTTAAAAGACACGCATGCGAATACGGGAATTTAATAATTCCTTTCACATAGCATGAGCAACTTTGCACCCTATTCAATTTTTTCGGGAATGATACCCATATGATAGTAGCCATGTTCAACAAATAAAGAAAGAGAGACATTTGGATTATAAAATCCTTTGAACGGATACAAGATCCTTTATTCATTTTGAGTCTCATTAGCTTTTTCACACAAGTTTTGCATTTAAGAATATGCAATCATCAATTCATGCTTTTTCATTTGAGCATGTCATTTGAATTTCATGCTTTTCATATGTCATTAGCATGTTATAAAAGAATCATCATGTCATGGAGATAATTATAGGTCATATAAATCATACTGCCTATGTAAATCTCCTAGTCCAAAAATGCATGTTTGAACATAAATATGACATGGATTGCATTCAAAGCATGGTTCACACTTATTGAGATACAGACATATATACATAAGTGCAACCATGATACTCAAGCAATTAAATAAAGAAGCATAAAAATTTTCAAATTTTTGCATGTGACAAGTATGCAAACTTGCTCTCTTTGCTTGAGTTCCCCATATGGGGTCAATCACCACCCTTCATCAATGAAGGTCATGAGGTCTTATAGACCTACTAAGTCCATTGGACTTAGTTGAACCTATGTGAGACATGTTTGTCTCGTAGCAGGAGGGTTCATCTTTCCTAATCCACTTAGGTGATATACTTTTCTTCCTAGTGGTCAATGGATCAAGAGTTCTAGAATACGTAGGATCATGTAAATAAATTTTATCCTTCCTATGAACATGCATTCTAGCTCTAGTCTTTCTCTTCTCAATCATGCTTTTAGCTCTACACATGTTAATGTAATGGAAGCAATTTGGTCTCATATGACCATCAATACCATAAAAGTGACATGTAAGGATGAAGTTAGGAATCATACCATGTCCTTGAGCATGCATAGGAGCCTTCCCATGTCTTTATGGTTGTCTTGGTTGATGGATTGGATCTCTCCTTCTTTGTTGTTGACCAAGATTTGATTGCTTCCAAGGTTGATCTTGCATGATTGACCTCTTCCCATTGTGAGCCATTTGTTGAGGAATGTTGACTTGAGGGACTCTAATGGGTTGAGCTTGAGGTTGCCTTCTTAGCGCTACATTCACTTGTGCACTATGAGAGCATTGTCCCAGATCAATCTTATTTCTAGGAGTTTGAATCAGTGAAGCTTCTTTCTTGTCCAAGCTCTTGACACACTTGGTCTTGTTAGGAATGGAGGTCTTCTCACCATTTTTAAAGCCAAGACCCCTCTTGTCATTTTGAACTATCAAGTCATTAATCATCCGATCAAGCTTTTCTTTGTTCACGATCATGTTGACGAGTAGACTCCTAACTTTGTCAACTTCTACTCTCAACTCTTCTTGATTCCTCATAGACAAAGCTAGCTCATCTCTTAGCTTGTCTTCATCCTTTATGGACCTCACCACTTCACTACTCAAGTGGTCCACTTGTGTTGAAAGCTTAAGGATTTCTTCCTTCAAAGTTTGAATCTCCTTTTCATTCTTTATCCTATAGCTTTCAAACCTTTTCAAGTGGTCTTCATGATCCATATTCTCCACATTTCCATTTGTGGAGTGAGATGACGAATTCTTAACACTGAAGTCATCTCTTATACCTTCCATCTCACCTATGAAGTCATCTTTCTCATCAAGATCTTCACTTTGGTTACTTGATGTTATAAGAGCCATGTCCCAATGAGTGGTTACACCAATCACCTCTAAAGCTACTTCTTCATCTATTTCTTCTATGGGATCACTAGTCAAGGCAACCTTGCCATCAACTTAATCTTCTACATAAGTGGCTCCAAATGCCGTGTAGTTAGTGGCAAGTTCTTCATCACTTGACTACTCATCTCCCTCACCGGAGTCATCACTACTACCACTCAAAGAGACGGTTATCACCTTTCTCTTCTTCCTTTCTAAGCGATTAGCACAATCGGAGGCGAAGTGTCTTACGCCACCACATTCATAGCATTGGATCTCTTTTGTTTCGATCTTTTCTTGCCTAGGCTCAATCTTGTTAAAGGTACCCTTTTTCTTCAAGTCTTGGCCTCTTGATCCAACACCCTTACTCTCGAACTTAGCAAGCTTCTTGAACCTTTTCATAAATAAGGCAAGGTCTTCGTCCGAGTAATCCTCCTCCTTCTCTGCCTTAGAGATTTTCAAGGATAGAATCTTTTTCTTCTTAGAAGGTGAGGTAGTAGCCTTTCTTGCCTCATAAGTAAGAAGTCTTCCAAAGACTTCACTTGGCTTCATATCCTTAAAGGTGTCATTTTCTTCCAAAGCCGTCACATTTGATTCGAATCTATCGGGGAGAGACCTCATGATTTTCTGCTTGACTCTCCTATCCGAATACGGTTCACCGAGTTGATGGTTTTGATTCACAATGTCCATATGCCTCACTTGGAAGTCATTTAAGTGCTCGTGTTCTACCATCCGAATGGTCTCAAAACGAGTTTGTAAGACTTAGAGCTTGGAGTCTTTGACCACCTTGGTTCCTTCATAAGCAACTTCTAGGATATCCCATGCCTCTTTGGCTATTTTAGTAATTTGAATAAACTTATATTGATTCTCATTGGCTGCGTAACGGATGGCATGTATAGCTTTGTTCTTCCACATGGAATCAACAAATTCTTACGCGTCCCATTATGCCTTAGGCTTAGGCACTTCTTCTCCTCCTCTGGTGGGAGTCATCTTTGGTGGAGCATATCCATCTTCAACTGCCATCCATGCCCTATCATGGATTTGGCATAAGTATGCTTCCATCTTCCCCTTCCATGAGGAGTAATAATGAGTAAGGATCACCTAAGTATATCTACGAACCCCCTCTGATACCAATTGAAACAAATTATAGGTGTGTACAATATAAGTCTAGAGGGGGGGGCGGCGCGGTGGTGAATAGATCCAATTATTATCCAATTTTCACGATTAGTCAATTTTCATGAAAATACCCCAAACTAGTCAAATTAACAAATCAAGCATATAAATGCAGAAATTAAATGACGCTTGATTTTTACGTGGAAACCCTCAACAGGGAAAATCAACAGGGAAAAACCACAGGCTGGTAATTGCACCACACTCGAACCTCGAATCCACTAATTATGATAACGTTTACAACCTAATCCCGGTTTGCGATCTAATCCCAATCAATAACCCATTACCACTACCCGTAGGCCTGTAAAAGTGGACATAATTCAATTGCTTGTGGCCTAAACAACTTTAGCCAATAAGTCTTAATTCTCAATGAAGAGATAATAAAGCCTATGTGAATATATATGAATATTCAAAGAGCAAATAAAGCTAGGGAACCTTAGATGCTTATATAGGATGATAAAATGACTATTAATACAATCCTATATATCAATAGCTAAATGACATGTCATAAAGCTTAGCTAAATGACATGTCATAAAGCTTAGCTAAACATAGATTAAGCAATCCTATGAAGCTATCAAAATACAACACTTAATCATGTCAACACAACATTCTCTATTTTGTATCTAGAATATATTCTAAGAACATACAAATAATATAAGAGATGTCAATGATAAATAAAACACTAATTATGTAAGATAATAGTGAAGAACTTACCAAAGAGTGTGTGTTGACCAAAAACCATGCAAGCAAGCATCCTAACTATACTAGATGATATTTTGATGCATATGAGAATGGTTTTTGAGTGTTAAAAATGAGTTTTAGATAGTGCTTAGATGATAGCCCTATAAATTTCATAAATTTCCCTTCAAAAATGAGCCAAATCGGACTCCAAATGAGTGAGATATGGTCAAATTACGAAACAGGGGCGGAGCAGTGCGCTGGTCCATTGCGCTGGTATAGATCCGCGCAGTTACCAGTGCACTGGCAAATCAACACAACAACTTGATTTTCGAGCGCCCCAAACCATTACCAAACGATATCGAAACCTTTCGTATATATACCGTTGAAAAGGTATGGATGTCTACTTTCTACTCCATTTTATGGAATAACATTTCAATGTCTGTAGAAAGAGTTATGATCAATAGAGTGACCAAAGGTCAGACTTGGAAAAAAGCAAAGATGCCCTGTTTTAGTCACTGATCGCGCTCCAAATATTCACATTTAGCGCTCCCTTTTCCTATCTTTTGTGTTCGTTTCCGAGCACTTTTATGTATATAATGTGTGTTTTAGTTATGTGCAGGTAAGTATCCCATATAGAAGGTGTTTGTACTGAAAGTGGGCAAAATAGGGCAATTATGTGTGAAGAAGACCACGGCTGGTTCGTGCAGCTAAAATGAGCCCGCTGAAATAAAGAGCACGAACCGGTCGAAACCGTGGCTAGTTCAGACCTTTTGGCTAGCTAGACATGTCCTGCCGCACGAACCCGCCAAGATTCTGGCTAGTTCGTGTGGCTAGATATGTCCCGCGGAACCAAAGTCGCCAGGATTCCCGCTAGTTCAGACCTTCGGGCTGGCTAGACATGTCTCGCCGCACGAACCCGCCAAGATTCTGGCTAGTTTGTGTGGCTAGACATTGCCTGCAGAATCGAAGCTGCTAAGACTCTGGCTAGTTCGTGCGGCTAGACATATCCCGCCGCACGAACCCGCCAGACCCCTGTCCGAGCCAAAATCATGATATTTTCAGGGGCATTCATGTCTTTTCATACCCCATTCCTGCCCAAATTTGCCCAACATATATATACACCCCTTTTGCCTCTCTTTCAAACGTTGTGCACCACTCCACTTTGCTCCAAGAAACCATTTTCTTGAATTGAACATCACAAAAGAGAGAGAGCAACTCCAAGCCTTCCATGGGGGATTTTCCTCCATGGAAAGCCTTCCATGGAGAGTAGATATGCAGAGATAGGAGGGCTTGTGTTCAAGTCATAGGAGTTTCATAGATAGGGAAAGCTTTGGAGGCTTGTCTTCAAGGGTAATCCCTTTTCTCATATCTTTGTAATCTATTGATGTGTAATTTCATGTGGGAATATTGTAACCTACACTTATGTTAATATATGTTGTATTGTTCATTTGATTTGATTTAGTATTGATTCATTCCTTAGTTGTATATTGATTAAGCTCTTTTTATGATATTCATATGTATGGATGCTTATGTGTTGATATGTATGATGAATGAGATTAGGAGTAGATTAACTAAATGATTAGGAGTAGTTGTAATCAAATATCTCATTTGTTTATGTATGTTGATGTATGATTTACTATGTATGTGTTTAGAGTGATTAGAGTGATTAGAGTGATTAAGAGTTGAGATTATGCTTGGATAACCATTCCTTGCATAATCTTGACAATTAGCTTTAAGGAATGGAAATAGCTTATATGTGCATAATTATGCCACTTTAGCTTTGGTTCATAGTTCTTGTGCTTAATGGATCTAAACCCTAGACACAATCACTCTTTCGATTGGAAAGTGATGACATGATTTCGGGAATTCCCTAATCAAGATTCCAGGGTAATTTCCTTAATCAAGAGAACGAACCCTTTACTGAATTAATTGAATTTACATGATAAACAATCCACATAAATTGCATAGTGTGTTTGGTAATCCGATTTCCCATGTATGTTATATATCTTGCTTATCTCCAAGCCACCTTTGTTTTCGTACCTAGGGTGTCTTGCCTCTAGGAGTATATTAACTTAATTAGGAGTAGATTAATTAGATAACCAAGACACCCGGCTACATTTCTACCTTAGTTAGTTAGTTTACAGTCCACACACACACACACACACACACACACACACACACACACACACACGCATCCATTTACATGCTTTAATAAACACTAGAACTAGATACAGTTAACAGATCCATCTCCCTGTGGAACGAGACCCTTGCTTACTTGCTATACTAGTCCTTTGACTCGTGTATTTGCAAGGTGATAAGAATAGAAATATCTTTTCTACCGAGTACAACGACGCCCGGTCAGTCACTTTGGAGATATCAAAACCAATCCAAACAGTCATGAAATATTACAAATAATATACCGATGGAAAGATATGGGTGTCTAGTTTGTACAGATATTTTCAAAACTCATTTTGAAACTTTATATAAAATGCTATGGTGACAAGACCATACAAAGGTCAGTTTTGAAAACATTTGAAACATTGACATCCAATCTTTTGAAACTAGACACTTCACTCCAAACAACCAAACCAAATCTAACACTTAACCAAGAGAAGAATGAGACATTCTTAAGTGGTCAATCATCGCGCTAAGACATGCACACCATCATGCAAGCACGGACGTTTCCGATCACACAAACGGAAACGAATTACACCACACTTAAGATTAACATACATGAAGTGCAAGTGCGGGATGTGAATGTGAAAAGTATGCACACAAATGCAAGTATGCTAAAAGTGTATGTTTGTGCAATCTAAATCTCTTCAAAGAAAACTAAGCACTAGAGATATACTTTTGGAGTGCTTGTCACCTGTCACCTTGAGGTCTTGAAAAAGGCCTTTAAGGTTGATCCTCAATCACCTAAACTACCCTTACAATTCAAACCCCAACACGTGGTTTGTCCACGAAATAAGTCAATCAATGAATGAGAATCCTTACAATAATAATGCTCTATGACATCTATAAACAACACTCTATATCGAGCTACAGATAGCAAAAGTCGAATAAAATGTTATCCAAGTCACACTACGCAACGTTGAACTACGACATCATATAACTCGGTAAGTTAAATGCATTTCATATCAATTTGCATGTCGAACTACAAAGGTCTATGATTTTATATTTCATATCTTGCATGTCGAACTACAAAGATCCATGATTTTATATTTCATATCAATTTGCATGTCGAACTACAGAGATCTATGATTCTATGTCAAGCCACCTACAAAATTTGAATCTCGCTATCGTTCTACAATCGAGCTAATGCTCTACAACGAGCTATAGCAAGTGCTCTACGGAGCTTTAAAAAATGCTATACAATGAGTTATAACAAGCGCTCTATGGAGCCTCAAAAAGCGCTCTACGATGAGCCAAAATTAATTAAGCTCAAACTACTTCTTAGGAATTCATTACAAAAGAATGAGGCTATTTAAATAATCCAACCCATGATTTTTCGATTCTACTTTACCAACGACTGCCTTTCAACGCAAGAGTTCGATCGAAACAGTCCACTCTCTAACTTGAAGACTTCAACTCAGAGAGTGGGGGGCTAACTATGGTAGCCAAAAATAGCACATCCCAAATAGTAACCAAGCTTTTATTGATCTGGACTATTGACAACCCAAATACTTTATATGAATCAGGCCCAATCATAGGCCCAAGAGCAAGTGCAAACCTTAGCTAAGTCTATAAAGACCAAGTCTATGTGTAGACTAAGTCTGTGATGTTGCTCAACTATCAACAAATTCAAAGATATTCAGATATCTTGGCCAAGATAAGTGGGATCACATGATCTCTTTGTGAAAGACAATCTCACCTTTACTATAAATAGAGGCACCTTGTCATTTGCAAGAGGAGAAAAAAAAAGAGGGACACGATTTGCTCTCCCACTCACATAAAAACAAAAAAGCAAGAGGACAAATGGAGCCCACTCAATTTGTTTATTATTTTGGTTCAACTTGTTCAGTGTGTCAACTGATCCATAACAAACACCTTTTCTACAAAACCATTCGACCAACACCTTTTTTCACTCACACCTGATCAACTCATTCGACTTCTACACACACGTAGGATGACATCTACGCCCAGTGGAACAATTGCAAGTCTTTCAACTCCATGCTCAAAGTCACTTTCAACAGTTCTAATTCGCTTCTTCTAAGCGGATCAACGATGGCCTTGCCTCGTCTCTTCTTAGCAAATTAATTTGCTCAACACTCAGCCCAAGCGAACATAAGGCTCTCCGAACGACACCACCCATGATTCAACAGCTTCATTTATAGTTTGATTTAGATTTAATTCATTTTAATTGTTGATTTGAAATTATTTTATTTATTGATAAATTGTCTAACTCGAGCATCGGAGAGTCCCCAACAAGACACCCCCCGCCTCTCGCTCCGTTCTACCTTTTAATTTTTTACAGGATCTCGTAGCGCAAGACCTACTAATTTTCAGTCTACCATTGTCAGTGCCCACTGATTTACGAAAAATTCAACTGGAGATTTTCGGGCTCTTCAACCATTATCAATTTTACTGCATTGTGTCAAAGATTACAACTAGCAAATATTGTGATAAAGGTAACCAATTGGTTGTGATTCTACCTTTCAAAACCAAACAAAACAAAACAAAAAAACAATAAGTTTTTTTGAAAGGTAACCAATTGGTTGTGATTCTACCTTTCAAGATAAGTCATTATATGGATGAGATCTGGAAAAAATATATATTTTTTTGAAAAACAAAAATAAAAAGTTTGCGAAGAGATCTAAAATCTTTTTCCAGATCTCTTCTTATAAACTCAGTATCAATAATACTCCAAGTCTCAAATATTTCGTTTCAAAAAAAAAAAAAAAAAAAAACTCCAAGTCTCCAACATCTCTCTCACTTCTTCTCTTCCTCCTCCACCACCAAATTCGGCTTGACCTCATCATTGACCAACCTCATCCCCCACAATCCTAATTCTCTCCATCCCCGTCATCGCTAGTCTCTCATCCCCCCTCGCGTCACCGCCATCCAACTAGCCGAATCCTACTTGACCTGTTTCAAACTCACAGATCCCGACTTCAAGTTCTTCCTCCATGTCTCTAATCATGTACTCAAGGAAGCACAGTCGAGGCTGGTTTTTTCTTTTTCTTTTTTTGGGTGTGGAATCTGATTGAAGATGGAGCAGATCTGATGGTTATTTAAGAATTATTATTATTATTATTATTATTATTATTATTATTATTTTGTGGAATCATATATTGATGGAGGAGGTGTGTTTGGATATGGATTGTTAAAGGAATGAAGGAGGTCTATATTTGGAATTTGAATGAAGAAATAATTTTTTTTTTCTGGATTGAAGAAAAATATTTGATAAAGAGTGTTTCCAGAAAAAAAAAAAAAAAAATTCCTCCATGAGGAAGACGATGATTTTTTTTTTCTCTTCATTTTTAAAACTTTTTTTTTTTTGTTAAGTTTAAAACAATTATTTTCATCTAATATTTCTTTGTTTCTTTTTCAAAAATAAAAAATAAAGAAAAAATCTCAACCAATGATATCATTGGGAGATCAATTCTCCTTCGTCCATTTTTTTTTAAAATAAGTATAATGTAAAAAGTTAGAGGTCATTTGTTTTTTCCACTTAAAACTTAATAGGTCTGAATTGAACTCATTAAGATATTTTGTTTGTTTTTTTTAAGTGGTCAAACAACTTAAAAACATCAAAAAAACAACTTAAAATAAAAAGTAAGAAATCCTGACTTTTACAAATCACTGAATTACAATTAAAATATTAACTTCCAAGTCTATCCTCCCAAAGAAAATATATTTCCAAATTTATTTTAATTTGATATGGTGTAGAGTTCTTTCTTTTAACATATTTCTTATTTTAAACGGGTTTTAGGTATATATATATATATATAAATAAATAAAAAACCATAATCACTTTTTTATACTAAAATTTTCATGGGATTGAACAATTGAGTTTCTCTATCTCCTACCAAATTCCAGAAAGAACTTTGTATTTTTTTTTATCTAACTATTCATCTAATGCTCAATAAATTTGTCTACTATATTGAGTAGATTCCGTGGCTTGAAGATGTTGTAGAATAATTATATATATATATATATATATATAGGGGTGGACACGGTTCGGTTCGGTTCGGTTCGGTGTTGGGCAAAACCGGATTGAACCGAAAATATTTCGGTTCATCCAAAATTGAACCGGTTTGAACCAAATAAGAAATGGCAACCGAACTGAACGAAACTGATTTTAATCGATTCGGTTCGGTTCGGTTCAATTCGGTTTTGGGCCTAATGGGCTTAATCAATTTTTTAATATGTTTTTAAATTTGATGGGTTGTGGCCCACAAAAAAATTACTGCAGTTTACTAATCCCTTGTGGGATTCTAATTTTTGGCCACAAAATTTAATAGTCCAAGCCCAAAAAAACTGAAATCAACCTTACTAATAATAAATAAAGCACTAATATTTAATTTATAATACATTCAAGACAATTTCAAATTTAATAGATAGTAAGACAGCATCTGTGTGCATCACAGATTCACAGTAAATTCAATTTTCAAAGACCACAGTCCACATAAGGTACAGACCACATACAGTAACAGTCCAGTTCAATTTTCACAAATTTCACAATTAAAAACTCTAAATCACAAATGCAAAGTCCAAATAAAAATTACAATCCAAATGCAAAGTCCAAATAAAAATTACAATCCAAATCCAAATTCGAAATCAAAATTACAAGATTTATGACTGCAGTCTTGGCTATCTGTGACTGAAAAATTTAACTATTATTTGTAGATGATTCTGTTTCATCCAACTAGAACCACTATATAATAAGATTTTATAACAAGATTACAAAAAGTGATTGGATTATGTTAACGAGCGCTTAAAAATATATGGTAAGCAAGGCCCCTTCGACATTATCAGTTCAGTTCTAAAGAAAAGATCACCAACTGCAGTCTTACATACCATGTAAAATTTACGATTAATTTGACCCCCAATATCCAGAAAAGATCACCCTACTGGCTACTACACAGTAGAAATTTATAAAAGAATAAAGAAATAAAATCCAAACAAAATTGAAACTTTATAAGAGAAACCCAGACAAGAACCAACCTTTTGTTGAAGCAGTCAAGCAGATCGGATGAGTTGAAGAAGAGAAGATCGAACAGCAGCAGGTGGAGAAGTCGGAGGTTGAGCAGCAGGCGGTGGAGCAGATCGCAGGCGGTGATGCTTTTCTAATGGGAGAAGAGAAGTCTGGTGTCTGGATTCAGATTTGATACTTGAGAGAAGTGAGAACCTAGAGAGGAGTGGAGAAGTCTGAGAGAAGTGGCGGAATGAAAGAAGATTTAGGTTTTTTTTTTTTTTTTTTTTTTTTTTCACTTATATAGCCGGTTTAAACGGTTCAATCCGGTTTTAGAAGAGTCAAACCGGTTTAAACCAAAAAATTTTCGGTTTTCAACAATTTAAACCGGTTTAAACCGATTTCATCCTATGAACCGAACCGAACCGAACACCCTTTTTTTGGTTTGGTTCGGTTCGATTCGGTTCGGTTTTGAACTTAGTGCCCACCCCTATATATATATATATGCAATATAATTCAAGAACATATTTCAAAAAATAATAATAATAATAATAACAACCTTTTTTTTTTATTTGGCTTCTAGTGCATATTGAACTTGAACTTTTTGTTAACAATAAATTGAACTTGAACTTTATTTGCAGAATATGCAAAATTATATTCTTTGATAATTATTTTTTTTGTTTTGTTAAATTGAACAGAAGAACATATCAAATCTTATAAAGAATGATGCATGTTAAATTACATTTTTTAATTAGCATGGGTATAAATGTAAAATTACTTATTTTCAGACAATTTTATTTTTAAAAAACAAACATGTTGACAGTACATTTAGATGTGAGGGAAAAAAAAAACTAACATGTCATTTGTTGACGGTGAAATTTGGATTGCCACATACTCAACAATTATATCAATTCAACGTAAAACGAGAAAATAAACAATGCATGCAAGAGACAGATTTTACGTGGAAAACCCTTGAATGGGAAAAAACCACGGCGCCCCAGAGGGCAGAAAGATAATACTAGGCTTATTGCTTTGTTTACACACTTAGATCTCTCATATAATTGCTCTCTTCTCTCCGTTTTCGAACCCCTTCCTTGTGGGATAGGTGGTTCTATTTATACATAATAATTAGGGTTTTCCCTTTGGTCTTCACCCTTTTGGTAGTAGGATTCCCTCTTGGACTTGTATTGGGAATCCCACGCTGCTTCGGGTTAGGATTTCCTGTATTTTCACCGAGTTGGTTCGTGCCCAGTACGCTGATTCAGCGAATACCCCCGCTTCTGGGTATTACCCTTCGGCGACCATGTTTCTGACTTTGGCGAGTACATATCTTGGCTCTGGCGACTACACCCTTGACTTGTTGATTTAAGACTGATACTGACTATCCACGTTTTTTCCTTTGACCTGGTCAACGAGTGACGTGGCAACCTTTTCTTCAGCATTTATTGACTCCCTTAATGACGTGTCTGCTTGGCAGAATTATACATACAACATCATTCATGTTCAGATTTCAGTCCTCATTCAATCTTCAAAAAAATTCAGGACTATTCAGTCTTAAAACAAAAAAACAAACAACCCCTTAGTGAATATTTCAGTGAAAAGACCATTAGGGGTAAAATGTATTTTCTCCATAACTCACATGTTCAAGGGCAATAAGGTCTTCCAATTAATTTTTTGATGGTTAAAGTGCTGGTCTAACGGAAATCCTGACAACAGGGGGCAAAACGTCTAATATTTTAGTTTCCTAGAGGAAGAACGACTATTATTGGAACTAGAGGAGGCAAGGTGTCTAATAGAGCAAACCTCAAGATGGAAAATGATAATATCCCTTAACAATAAGAGCGGATAGAATAAAACTTCTCATTTGTTAGAATTAGTTAGTTTGTAATATTTATAAGGGCTAATTGCACATATGTCCCCTGAGTTTAGGCATTATTGTAGGAATATGGAACATTTTCCCATAATTACACAAACATCCCCTACCATTAGTTGACTTCTGTCAACTTTAACATTTGACCATAATTTTAAACCGAAATGACCAAAATTGTCCTAATCACTTATTTTATCTTTTATTTTATTATTTTAAATATATTAAAACATAAAACATAAAAAATTTAAAAATAAAAAAATAAAAAAACAAAAATCGATGCCTTCTTTTCTTCCAATTTTTTTTCCCTTTTTTTCTTTCTTCCATTTTCATTTTTATTTCTCACAATTTCTAGATTTTCTCACTCCCCAAACACTATTTCAGATTTCAAAAACCAACCTTTATCACTCAAACATTCAATTCCATGCCCATCATCCCACAAACAATTTTACTTACTTTATCAACCCAATCAAACACTCATCAATCCACAAATAATTATATGTAATCAACCGAATCAAAACACACAAAATTAAAACTCATCAATTCACAAAAAAATTTATGTAATCAACCAATTCAAAACACACAAAATTAAATGAAGTAATTATTTCTACATCTCGATTTGTTTTCTCTCCCATAAAAAGAAAGCAGATTTTTTCTTCTTTTTTCTTCAACAAATCAATAAAATATCCAATCCCAGTCCTAGAGACCATTCGAATCTGTTTGACGTCGAGCTCGTGATCGTCTCCACAAATACCTCAAGAACGTCAACCGAAAAAATGGAGACCTGAAACCCTACTGCGTCTCCTGGGTTGACCTGGACAACCTCTGAATCTGACGATCCGTTGCTCTGCGTCGCCTCTAAATCCGACAATCAACTCTGTCGCGTTGCTCCTTCTCGTTTCATCTGGATCTGCATCGCTCCTTTGCATTTTTTTTCTATTTTTTTGTCCTTTTTTTTTTAATCGCTCATCTCTCGTTTTTTTTTTCTATTATTTTATTTTTCCTTTTTTAAATTTATAGATGGAGGAGATACCTCTGTCCAAATATCCATTTTAAAACGATTTATTATTTTAAAATGATAAAACTTTTTATATTTTAAAATGACATCACCATGATTTATATTTATTATTTTAAAATGGTCTAATCTTCTCCTCCAATTTTTATATTTTAAAATGATTTATTATTTAAATAATTATTAAATGAAATAGACAATTTTTTCCTTGAACCATTAACTTCTAACAAATGATAATAGACGGTAGGGGATGTTTATGTAATTATGGGCAAAAGTTCCATATTCGTATAATTATGCTTAAACTCATGGGAGGTTTGTGCAATTAGTCCTATTTATAAATAGAGGCCTTGTGTCAATAAAAAGGGACGAGTTAATTTAAATCTATTATGTGTTATGTGCTAACATTTGGGAGATTCTAGTTTCTCTCGAAACAAACTAGATTTTATTTTTGGTTCCATCAAAATGTGTACGTAATAGTCTAGCATTATTGTTATATTATTATAACAGTTTAATAATAATATAGTAATATGACAAAACGTTGAGGTGAATAAGACCATCTCCTATAGAGAACTATATGCTCATTTCAAGTCTCAAAACCATACCCAATAGAGAGTTAAAGTGAGAGTTAAAATAGGTTGATAGTTATTTGAGTGTGTTATATTTAGTAAAGGTGAGACTGAGAGTTATATGGTGGACCCATGTGTAAGGTGGTGGGGCATATGTGTTGGATGAATAAAATAGTAATATTTTTGTTTTTTTTTGTGGGACCCATACCATAATTAAGAGAAATGAATGTGTGGGATCCAGTTGGATTTGTTGATCGTTGAAAATGGACGGATCAAATTTGTTGACCGCTAGAGATGAACGGTCTACAATTTTTTAGACATTAAAATTTGAAATAATCTAATTTTTTTTTATCACAAAAACACTAGAAAATCAACAAAAAATTCAAAATAAATTATAAAATTTGTAGTTCAAATTTGTGATTTACATTTATGTTTGTACTTTCAATTATTCATGTAATTTTTCTTTATGTATGTGTTTATGTTAAGTGTATTTTAATCTATGAAATTTAAATTTTATGATGTTTCCTTATTTAAAAATTAAAATTTTCAATATTATCAAATTTGGTAATTATTTAAAAATATTTAAATATATTAAATATTAGTACCATTTTAAAGATCTCTTTAAGAAATTTACAATGGTATTATTTTTATCAACATTAAAGTTTATAAATTACAATTTATTAACTACTTATTATAAATTAGGCATAATTATATTTGTTACAAAAATATCACTCTCAGCACAACTGGAGCAAAAGTACATATAAGCATCACTCTCAGCACTATTTGAAACCCAAATATAACTATAACTTTCACTTTCTATTAGAGATGGCCTAAGTCCTAAGCTCTTATACTCACGTACGTTATGGATTCAAGTCGTATTAATTTACTCAAATATCAATTTTTTATTGATAGCAATAATAATAATAATTTATTATTCTTATTATGAAAATGATTTATTTTTTTAAATAAAAAGACAAAAGAGAAAACATAGGCCAAGGGCGTGAACGTAATGTCAAAAGAAGTTGATTACAAAAATAGAAAAAGGAAAAAAGGAAAAAGAAGAAATATCATTTGACGAGACGAGATTGGTCCGGTGGTAAACCCCACACAGTTTTTACCAAGGTTGCGGGTTCGAGTCTTCTCACAAAAAATAAAATAAATAAATAAATTCAATTTTAAATGGGGCTATATTGTTAAACATAAACTTAAAGAGGTCAAACAACAAATAAAAGAAACTGACATATCTAAAATGGAGGCTTCGTTGATAATCGAAGAAAACAATTAGAGAGAAAGAGATAGTCTTTGTTGTTTCGAGAGTTTGGTCCACCACTCCTTCTCCAATTGCCGGACCCTGAAAACACTCTTACACACACTCACCCAAGAACAAGAAGCTGCAGCGAAAATCTCTTACCAGGTTTTTTTTTATTATTAATTTGTTTTCTCGTTTTATCAGGTTAATTATATAGCTAAAAAACCCAGAATCAGTTGAGAAAATTAGAATGTCAGATTCTTCATTTTCGTTCGAAATGTTGAAATATCAGGTTCCAAGTTGTCGAAACTCAGTTTCACAACACGTGAATCCGATGTTCTGGGCACTTCCAATTTTCATCAATTTAGTGGTTTTTGGTGATTCGAATTTGAGAATTGATGCCTTCGGATCCGCTTCTGGAATTCTGGATTTTTTCTTTGATTGATTGTGCGATTTAATTTTACTTTGTCATGTACTCATGTCATTTCACATTGATTCTCTTCTGATAATTTAATATATATCGGGTTGGGTTTTTTGTAACATGAATTGGGTTCTCTGTGATGGAAGACTTTAGTTTATAGGTACTAGTTGAGTTTTTAGCTACTCTAGTTGTTTGAAATTACTTGTCATCATCAACCAGAATCTGCACTAGCTATTTAAAGTAATCCACCTTTCGAAAATTACAAGCTTGCCCATTTTCTATACCGAAGAGCTTAGGTTGTAAGTAGTAGCTTTCTGATTTCGAATGGTGGTTTTTTTAGTGCTTGTTTGGTTGAGCTTTCTACTGCCTCAAAAGGTCTACAAACGTCTATTTGAGTTTGTTTTAGTTGTTTGGTTGGACTTTTGAGATTTTCTATTTTAAATTGAACAGAGGTACGTAAAAGCTCATGGGGAGGTGCTTCTCCAAATAGACCTTTTTTTTTTTTAAATCTACCAACCAAACATCTATAATTTTTTTTTCAAAAACTCTATTTCTAATAGATCTACTACAGGTAGATCTTTTACCAATAGAGGTTTTTCAAAAGCACAACCAAACAAGCTCTTAGTCTAGCTTAGATCCTAACAGCATTTGTTTTGATCAAAAGAGTTGTTGGAGAGAGCTATGTAGCATTTCAGGCTCGTTTGAACAAATTTAATTGTCAAATCCCTTGCTTTACGGTCAAGGATGCTACTTTTGTATGGTTCTGTGACTTTGTTTTGCTTCTCATGGTGTGTAAGAAAGGCTTAGCTTTTAGTATTAGAAGTCGAGTCAAAATAATTCACCTCTCATTTTTAGTCTAGGGTGGGCATTTCATTTTGGGGAAAGAAAACTGTAAGAGAGTGATGTATTCTTTGGCAAATTTACACTGATCACAATTCCAAAATATCCCTGATTCCATATGATGTAAGTGACTTGACGTGCGGCTGCTAACCTCATTAGAACTTTCTGGTTGGGGTTGACAGGACACCACATTTGGAAATAAATATATTCATGAGCCTTTTTTTGATACCCAAAGTTAGGACTTAGAATCTATAACAATAAATAGTGATTTGAGACTGGACCACGTGATCGATTTGAGTGTAGTCACGAATGGAATATAGGGGGATAAAACGGCTGTATTTATGACATGCTGAGAAGTGGAAAGAGTGCTCACAAGTTAATTGCACCTTCTAGGTAATTTACCATTTCTGCATAATGAAGCCAAGAAAAACAGAAGAATAAATTGTTAACTTAGCCATACATGAGCATTGGTTTTCCTGAATTGCTCCAGAAGCTGTTAAGAGTCGTCATTTTTTATTTTTATTTTTTATTTTTTGTGTGTGGAATTGTGAGTTCTGTTCATATTTTGAAAATTTGTGAAGGTGATCATACTTAACTATATTATTATTTGGTCATTCCTTGTTAATTGGTAGGAAATGTTTATACTATTTCTCAGTTAACCAAATATGACTAGTCCCAAAAAATAAAAATAAAAACCTTGGATATTAATCCTTTTTTGCTTAACCCCTAAAACATCACAGAAGCCATATGGGGTCTTTACGTGGAAGGTTAACAATTGGGAGAGCCATGGTAATAACCAGACTGGTTGTGTTAGTGTTTTGATATCTTTTAGGGCCTCAATATTTTTGTAGCTAATGTTATTGAAGCTTTAAGGTCTCTCTTTCTTGAACTTTGTCATGGAGATAATGAGGGGGAGAGATGTAGGTAAACTCAAAGGCCTAAGCTGCTTGGAGAAGAAAAGGTTTTAAAGTTTACTTCTACAATAAAAAGTGGGAAAGTATTCAAGATAGTACCCGTGTGGTTTGAAGATTTAAGAAATCTGAGTGGTATCTTTCTTGTTTTGACCTTTGTTTCTCTGAAGAACATAGTTTTTCTACCTTTATTTTTGAAGCAATCGGCACCTTCATACGTCACTAATCATTCTGTATAACGTTTTCATCCATAAAACATCTTTGTAGTTGTAGTTGTCCAAGGGTAATATTAATATGCCATGACTTTGTCGTTTACCTGGGATATGAAATCTCATGAGTTTCCCAAATACCAAGGTTTTAGGACTCTACAATAGTCCCTAGTTTATAGTCTGGTGAACAAATAAATATTTGGAGATATGTTGGTTAAAAAACAAAGGAGTTCCATAGAGTTCTATTGATTAGTTTGAGTTTTTCAAGCAGACACTATACTGCTAAAGTGTTTCTTACTATTTAGTATCAGGGGAAACTTTGAAGGTACCCACTAAAGTATTTATATAAGCCTTGTTTTTAGTTATTGTCATTGTTGGATTTCCCTGATTGGTGTGAATAGTCAAGTCAATGTCAATTTGCAAATGGCTTATACAAGAAACATAAGGTGCTTAGATTTAGTTGCACCTGATTTTTACAAGTGGTTTCAAATAAAATAATCACAGTGATGGAAGTGAAAGATCTGGTAGACAAGTATGTGTGATGCAAGCCATAAAACTTGGACAATGAACTATGAAGTGATCACTGGTTTATACACTATGTGTAAGATGCTTTATTTTCAACTAATCAGATCTGAAGAATTACAGCTAAAAGATAAGAGAAGAAAATTAACCATATATAAATATTTTTTGTAACTACTAATAGACTGGTCTATTAAGGAAGGTAAGTGAGAAGGGAAAAATAAAAATATATGGAGACTGATGAAGGAATCAACTCAGATCATCTCCTTTTAAAAGTTTCAAAAATATCGTATGAATAACATTAGAGTGAAGTGGATGGTAAAATGAATATGTTTACCTAGGCCTTAAGGGGTGGAATTAAACACTGAGAATAGGCAGAGAACAGCCTTGAAAATAAGCATTTTCCTCCAGTTTTTTTTTTTTTTTCTTTTTTTGTAAAATTGCTTTATATTAATATATTCTGATTTAATCTATGAAGGAATAAGTGACATTTTTCACTTAAACTACAGTCTGGATTTTCTTGATGCACATTTTCTGGATTTTCTTGATGTGCATTTTCTGGATTTTCTTGATACACATTTTCTGGATTCTCTTGATTACATTTGTTATTGCAGTAGCCTCTATTGCTTGATATGCATTTGTTTTGTGTTTTCTTTGTATTTGAAAGTCAACTCTCTATGTTGATGATAAAAACTGTTAATGTTTCCCTATTTGGTTAATTACCGCTGATCCTTTTTAGATAAGATCACTGTGGCTTCCATCTCATTGATCTAAAGTTGGAGAGTACATTTATGTTAAAAAAAGGAACAACGACTACTACTACTACTACTAAGAGAAAACAGAGCACATTTGAATTTATTTATCCCACTCTAATCGATTTGAAGTTCAGAACAATATTGTTGATAACAAGATATTCATAATTTGATTACTCAAGTTTCTTAATTTGAAGTCTTTAGGTTTGTAATTTGTGTTTTCCTTTTCTTTTGCAGGTGCTTTAATCAGTCTTCTGCTTATTTATTGCTGATATCAAGAGATTCTTTCAATTTCAATATTAATTAATTATTGCTGGTACAGTATCTGTCATTTGACTCATCTGCCATTCTGTTACTGTATCATGCTTTTTTCTGTAATTTATATTCATTCTGGTTTTCCTTTGTTTTCTTATTTTAGGCTGGAGTTTTACGTGGTGGCTGTTCTTAAAGCATCCCTTTTAAAAAAAAAGTTGTAATCTGTAGACAGGATGAGGGGAACCCTTTGAACCAAGAAGCACTACTGCTTCTTCATTTTATGAAGTCATGGCTGATCATGCTTTGACTGTACCTGATGCTTCCCTTAGTTTGGTGGAACGCACTTTAGCTATTGGGCAAGAATTCCCGGATGTTGAAACTTGCAGGAGGACATTAAAAGATATTGCTATATCTCTTCATTTTGATTTACGGATAGTGAAATCGGATCGTAGCCGGTTTATAGCCAAATGCTCCAAAGAAGGTTGTCCATGGCGTGTTCATGTGGCAAAATGTCCTGGAGTTTCAACCTTTTCAATTAGAACCCTGCATGGAGAGCATACCTGTGAAGGAGTTCAGAACCTCCATCATCAGCAAGCATCTGTCGGTTGGGTTGCTAGATCAGTTGAAGCACGCATTCGGGATAATCCTCAGTACAAACCGAAGGAAATCCTGCAAGATATCCGTGATCAGCATGGTGTTGCCGTGTCTTATATGCAAGCTTGGCGTGGAAAGGAGCGTAGCATGGCCGCACTTCATGGGACCTTTGAAGAAGGATATCGCCTTCTTCCAGCTTACTGTGAACAAATAAGGAAAACAAACCCAGGAAGCATTGCATCAGTTTTTGCTACTGGACCAGAAAACTGTTTCCATCGCCTATTTATTTCTTATCGAGCATCAATTTATGGGTTTATAAATGCTTGTAGGCCACTATTGGAACTTGACAGAGCACATCTAAAAGGAAAATACTTGGGTACAATACTTTGTGCTGCAGCTGTTGATGCCGACAATGCATTGTTTCCTTTGGCAATTGGTATTGTTGATGTGGAAAGTGATGAAAATTGGATGTGGTTCATGTCAGAATTACGGAAGCTTCTGGGAGTAAATACTGACAATATGCCTAGACTTACAATACTATCTGAAAGACAAAGGGGTATTGTTGAGGCAGTAGAAACACATTTTCCAAGTGCTTTTCATGGTTTTTGTCTGCGTTATGTTAGTGAAAATTTCCGTGATACATTTAAGAACACAAAGTTGGTGAATATCTTCTGGAATGCTGTTTATGCCCTCACGACAGTTGAATTTGAAACTAAAATCTCTGAGATGGTAGAGATCTCACAAGAAGTGATACCATGGTTTCAACAATTCCCTCCCCAACTCTGGGCTATAGCATATTTTGAAGGGGTGCGATATGGGCATTTTACTCTTGGTGTCACAGAGTTGTTATATAATTGGGCCCTAGAATGTCATGAGCTCCCCATTGCGCAGATGATGGAGCATATTCGCCATCTGTTAGTGTCTTGGTTTAATGAACGTCGTGATATGGGCATGAGGTTGACCTCAATTCTTGTACCATCTACGGAGAAGCAGATTTTAGAAGCAATTGCTGATGCTCGCTGCTATCAAGTACTTCGTGCAAATGAAGTGGAGTTTGAGATTGTGTCAACTGAGAGAACAAATATTGTGGATATACGAAGCCGTATTTGCTCTTGTCGCCGTTGGCAACTCTATGGTTTACCTTGTGCTCATGCTGCCGCTGCTCTTCTTTCTTGTGGGCAGAATGTCCATCTATTTGCCGAGCCTTGTTTCACTGTAGCAAGTTATCGAGAGACATATTCACAGATGATAAATCCTATTCCAGATAAGGGCCGGTGGAAGGAGCCAGGTGAGGGAGCCGAGGGTGGGGGTGCCAAGCTTGATATGACAATACGCCCACCCAAAACACGCCGACCACCTGGCCGGCCCAAAAAGAAGGTTCTTCGTGTAGAAAACTTTAAGCGCCCAAAGAGAATTGTTCAATGTGGTCGTTGCCATTTGTTAGGGCATTCCCAAAAGAAATGCACAGCGCCAATTTGACCCTGAATTAGATTTGTCAGATTTTTCATTTTCAGTCTTTGTTATTTTGAAATGCAATAGAATTAATGTTGTATTTGTAGTGCCTTTAACGTATGTTCTTACTGTTTAGTTGCAAAATAAGGATCTCATCCTTTTTGTCATGGCTTTTCTATTTATACTGTACAAATGGTGGTAGCTCTTTTTGGTTTTCCAGCAATGTTTCCATAACTGTAATCGATTATTTTCATCTTGTATCAGGAAAGTTTAAAGTTTGTTTTTCTTTTAAAGTTTCTGAATTGTCATTTTGGCAGAAGCATATGAACATCTTTTGGCTCAAGGGCACCGATGAAAGGGGTATTCAAGGATGCTTTCAGGTGAGCCAAAGCTCTAAGTAGGTACTGTCCCTCCCTTTCGACTAATTTAAATATGACTGGGCTCAAATTATGCATATGTTTCGATTGGCAGAGTAGAATGCAATGTGGTGGTGTTCAAGTTGTGCAATTGAATTCATTTCTATGTAAGAATTAGACATTCTGTTCATATTGCCTGTGCTGGTCACATTCCAAGGAAGTCAATGGCAATAGCAGTCAATTATTATTTATCATTTACCCGGCTTCAAATATTTATCAAACTTTGATTATGCGAGTTGATAAAAATTATAATGATGGGATATTATCAAAATATCTTCTGTGAGTCTATGGTTTGACATATTCCCCATTTTCACCCTCTAGTTTCATTAATGCCCTCTCTACTTTACTCTATTCCCCAAATATATGGTTTGACATATATTTTATCTATTACCAAATAATAGAAATGAAAGATTTTTTTCTTTCTTAATTATTACAATAATTTGGGGTTTTGGGAAGAGAGAGATTTGAACCCACAACCTCGTGGGATGAGTGTAAAAGGCATACCGTTGGGTCAATCTCATCTTGTCTCATATTGAAGAGATAACATCTTTATTTACACCCATTAACATTTTACCATATGGAAAAATAACAATAATAATAAATTATATATTAGATATATGGTTGATTGTTGTAATAAATTAAAAATACAATGATGAATATATATTTTTTTTTCTTAAAATTAGTAATATATATATATTTCAAACATTAAAATCAATTTCTTATTTCCAAATGAAAGTATATAAAACAAAAAACACATTATTGAACAACCCCTTATTATTTTCCACTTGAAATTTGTTGAAATGTCATTTTATCCCCTCATGTTTAAGTATTCCCCATTAATTAAACTAGAGGGGGAAAACGTGGAATATAAAAAATCTATAGTGATAATTTTGATAATATCCCTAAAATATAGGCTACCATTACTCTATTGTTAGCATAAAATCTGAGTGGTGCTATTGACAACCCATTAATTATCTAATAATGTCTCCTTTTTTAAAATTCAAATTTATTTCCAAAATTATCCATTTTTTTTTTCTTTTACAAACTTAACTCACCCCATAACTCTTAGTACTTTTTTTTTTTTTTTTCTTTTTAGGCTTTGTACCTTTGTATTTTTTTTTTCCTCCATTTCTTTTACTCCCCTACAACACCACTTCATTGCCTTTTTTTTTTTTTTTTTTTTTTTTTTTTTTTTTTTTACTTTATTTCATTTTGTCATATTAGGGAAAAAAAAATTCTTTGATATTGTGTGCATTAGAGGGCCACAAAAAAAAAAAAAAAAAAAAAAAAAAAAAAAAAAAAAACCTTATTAACAATGAAAAGAAAAAAAAAATACAAAAAGTTACTTCAAACTTACTTTTAAATAAGGATTGTTTTGACATGCATGATATTATTATCAATTTCTTCAATAATATGAGCTGTATGTAAGAAATTAAACAAATAAAATTAGGGTTAATAACATTTAAAAAAAATTATAAAAAAAAACCCTTTTCAAGTATACACGTTATTTTTTATTTGTGGATGCAGGGTTTTATTAGAATTCAATTTGTATAAGAGTTATTATTGAATTATATGTCTATTTTAGTAATTTTGGTAAAGATATGAATAGAATATTAAATAAATTTAAAATGTAGGGCATGATTAGCTCAATAAAGGGGTGCTAACAACACCACTCTAAAATCTAAGGAAATTTTCATACAAGTCCCTATATTTATGTGAAATGTTACTTGTTAACAACATATTTCCCATGTTAGCACCTCTAGTCTCAACGTTTTGGTAAATACATTACTTTACTACATCAATTAGTCATTCACTAGTCAATAGTAACGATGTTAGGGGTAATTTCATTACCATAGCCTCTATTCCAACTAAAAAAAAAAAAAACTAAATTTAAAATTGAAATTGAAAAAAATAAAATATATATAAACATAAAACAATTAATTTTTATTTTTTAAAATAACATAGGTCAATAGATATCCATTAGAGATCGATCAATTTAGACCTACCAATGATCTCCACTAGAGATCGATCTTCTATGGAGATCCACTGTTGATCTCCATCAATTAAATTCTTAAAAAGTGAAAGGGTAAAATTGTAGTATCACAATCAATTAATTGGGATTAAGGGTAAAATTGTACTTGTAATGTTTATGTAACCTTTGATAGTTAAAAAATTGGTTAGAGTGATTAAAGGCTTTGTTTTGTTTTGTTTTTTTGTTTTTTTTTTTTGGAAATGAGTGACTAAAGGTGCTATTATAGAAAAGTTGTTTCATTAAAATATGGGAAAATTCACATAAGTTCCACCATTTTATTGATTTGTCACATTTTTAAATGTTTGTCATTTTCATTACTTTAGTCCTTTTTTTTTTTTTTTTTTAAATCCATCACTTTGGTTCTCTCGTTAGTTCTTTGACAGATTCAAGGGTATTTTAGTCTTAATACATATTAGATCCACATATATATTGACATGTGTCAAAAATAATTTGAAAAATATGACATAAAACTAAATATATATATACACATGTCAAACTGATTGAAGACCCTTAAAATAATTATAGGAATGAACTAATCTATCAAAAAAGAAAATAATAATATATTTAAGTAAATTAAAATTTAAAAAATGAAAGGAAAAAAATTAATGTTATGAAAAGATAATAATAATAGATCAAATAACACGAAACCTCCCTAATGTTTGCCATTTTACACATAGAACAACTTAATCAAAAACTTACACTTACCTGTTAGTCAAATTTGACAGTAAAAAATATCAAAATTGCTCTAATTAAAATGGATTTCCACCAAACTTTTTTTTTTTTTTTTCCATTTTTTCTTTTGATTTTTAGTTAATTTGCACCCTCTATTTTGAGAAGTATGGTGGAGATCCATTTAAAAAATTAACTACCTAACTATATATGAAATTTTACAAAAATTGGTAAAGAATTGATAATTACACCGAACACGCTTATGATCCGTGGACTAAGAATCGACCATTGTTAGTAATGCAAGAGTGACAGAGGGGAAAGTACACTTTTGGCCTTAAATAAATCATTATTAATATATAAAATATATTAGTTAATTAAAAATAGAGAAAGTAATAAAAACCATAAACAATAAAAATAAGAAAATAAGAAAATAAGAAAATCAATAATAATATTCAAAAAAGAAAAAATAAAATAAAATTTAAACTCCTTGGATATGCAAAGGTTGATACCTTCTTCAACCATAAACCTCTTTATTTCTTCACCACCAACAAATCCGTAGATACTATATCTCCTTAAAAAGTCCTCCAAAATGGAGGAGCTCTAGTCTAATAAGATCTCTTGTGTGTGTTTTTAAAAAAAATAATTTTTAATTTCTTTTTAATTTGTTTTTTTAATTAATTTAAATTTTTAGGCCTGATTGCATTACCGTTATTGACCAACGATGGTCAACCATTTGTAACAAGTTAGAGGGGTATTCTGTGTAATTATCACATTTTTACCAATTTTAATGCATTTCTATATATATTTAGAGTAAATTAATACAGTCTCCCTATATAAAATTTAAAAAAATGGAAAAAGAATTACTTAAAGCGTTTGGTATTGTTTTTAAAAAGATATTTTTGAAAACTATTTTTTAAAATAGAAATCATGTTTTAAAAATACAATGTGCTTGGTAGTGTTTTTTTAAAAGTAATTTTATAAAACGGAAAACGATGTAAAATTGTTTGGTTGTTTTTAAAATGGGTAAAAGTAGTTGTTTAATAGGAAAAGTTGTGTTTGTTTTGAAATGATATTTTTGAAAATTGTGAAAAACAATAAAACGTTGTTTTTAATTTTTTAGTTATACATTTCAAAAAGTTGTTTTTTGTTTTCAAAAATAGTTTTGTAATTTTTGAAAACAAAAAACCATTTTTAAAAATGGTTCCAAACAACACCGGGACTATCTTCTTTATCAGCCTAATTATTAATGGTTAGGTTTTGAGTTGCACTTATATTACAAGCACCCCAACAATGCTTCACATGTTTAATTTTGAAAAACAACACCAACGGTTTCTCATGTTAGGATCTAGATCCTCTCTTCACCTTACATTTTCAAATCATGTGACTAATTATTGATAAAATGGTAGTGAAAAGTAATCACATCTTAATCACCCATTCACTTCAATGTTGATGTGTCATAAGATCAATAAAAGTGAGGATGAGCTGAGGTGAGGAGAGGATTCTTATCCCTCAAGTTAAACCCCCTCTCTCAAATCCAAATTTGTAATTCAATTTTAATATTAATAAATTAAAGGTAGAACTTTGAAGTAACTTTAGAAAGGCAAAATTACACAAACCGTGAAGTTATACAAATATTGCACTAAGCGGCAACTTTTCTCCAAATGATACCCACCCCACCCCCCCTGACTGCGTTGATTTAGATGAAGAATAACCCAAAAAAAAAAAAAAAAAATTAAAAAATTTGGAAAACTGAAAAGTAAAAAAGAAAAGGTAGAATTTCACATAAATCCCACTTTTTTGGTTATTTATCACCTTTATAAATGTCTTTCCATATTCATCACTTTAGTCCCTATTTTTTTTAAAACTTATCACTTTAGTCTATTTGACTAAATATTTGAAAGTCAACTATTTTAAAACTTGTAAAAGTATAATTTTACCCTTAGTACTATTTAATTTAGCTAAAATGATTATCTTAACTTTAAATTAAAATGAAAAACAATAAAATTCTCAATAATAAAATCTTAAACAAATAGATTACAAAAAATAATAATAATAATAATCTTAAATAAATAATAATAAAAATCCATTAATTTTTTCTTATTTTGTATTTTTTTTTTCATAATGGATATTTATTTAGCTAAAATGATTATCTTAGCTTTAAATGATTACTTTTCATAATTATTTTTGTAATATATTTATTTAAGATTTTATTATTGAGAATTTTATTGTTTTTCATTTTAATTTAAACCTAAGATAATCATTTTATCTAAATAAAAATCCATTATGAAAAAAAAAAAACACAAAATAACAAAACATTAATGGATTTTTTTTATTATTAATTATTTAATTTTTTTTTTTTTTTGTAATCTATTTATTTTAAGATTTTATTATTGAGAATTTTATTGTTTTTCATTTTAATTTAAAGTTAAGATAATCATTTTAGCTAAATTAAATAGTAATAAGGTCAAAAGTGTGCTTTCACAGGTTTTAAAATAGTTGACTTTCAAATATTTGGTCAAATGGACTAAAGTGATGAGTTTTGAAAAAATTAAGAACTAAAGTGATGAATATGGAAAGATATTTAAAAAGGTGACAAATCGCAAAAAAAGTGGGACTTATGTGAAATTCTACCAAAAATAAAAAATAAAAAATAAAAATTAAGTATTGGAAATAAGTCTCGGACAAGACTTATTGGGTTTTTATTTTTATTTATTTATTTATTTTCCATCATCTTCTTTATTGACCTCCATGGAGGTCAAACGACTTCTACCTCCAATGAAGGTCGAATTGATCTCCATTGGAGGTTGATCGAAGAGGTCTATTTGACCTCCATTGGAGGTCCAATGAAGAAGACGAAGAAGAACAAAAAAAAAAAAAAAAAAAAAATTAGAAAACTAAAAAGTAAAAAGCAAAAAAAGAAAAATCAAAACTATGGGGGCATTTTTGTCTGTTAACCATAATAGGTGTCATTTAAACTTAAGTTTTTAAAATGGTGATAATCATAAAATGCACCCTCAAAAAGGTGCTATATATTTTTCGAACCCCAGTTTTGCCTCTAGTAATAGGATATTGTTTTATTTTTTTTCAAAAAAAAATTAAAATAGCAAAATAATAGAAAATTCCTTTAAAATAATATAAAAGATAAAAAATGAAAAAAAAAAAATTTAGTTACTTAACAACTTAAAATATAAAAAATTAAACAATATAATTTATTTTTTTGAAATATTACCATAATTTGGGATTTAGTGAGGGAGACCGACTAAAACCCACAACCTTGTGGTGTAAGTGTGAGGGGCAAACCACTCAGCCAACCTCATAATGTCTTAAACAATATAATCTTAAAACTATTTAGTTGACTCAAAATTTATCGGTCAAATGCAACTTAAAGTTAAAATTTACTGTTTTGCCCATAGTAATAGGATGATGTTAAAAGATGTATTTTTACCCTCCTACTTGTGACACATGCTATTATACTATACTTTGACACATCACACATGTTCCTCATATTTTTTTTGACATGTGTCTAATTAAATAATATAAAAAGAAAAGCTTCATCAAATAATATAAATATATAAATAAAACATTTTTTTTTTTTTTTTTTTTTGTAAAAAAAAATACGAGAATGGAGGGGTCGTGGAGACAAGGATGTTATCCCTATATATTTTACGGAAAATATATTACACTCCATAACAATTTCAACACCCTTAAAATACGAAAATAACACGGAAATTGTGGATCTTTTAAGCTATGGATGGAGGTGGCCTCCACAACCATCTCCAATCAGTAGAGGAAGTAGTTTCTTCTTCCATGGAGGACACCATTAAAACTATTTGTTTTTTTTTTCAACAAATTTACATTTTTGATTATATTAAATAATAAATATGAAAAAAAAAATGGTAAGAATTTTTTATCATTTTGTTCGTGTTTTCAATTTTATATATTACCAATTTTTATTCTTAGTTTTAGATTTAAATGTATACAATGTCTTTTAATTTTGAGTCAACTATATATTTTTATGATTATGTTGTTTAATGTTTTATATTTAAAGTTGTTAAGTAATTAACTTTTTTTCAAAATTTTCATCTTTTATATTATTTTAAAGGATTGTTCTATTATTTTCTATGATTTCATTTTATTTTAATTTTTTTTTTTCAATTTTAACTTTAATTTATTGATAAAATTTCTGTCAAAGGGACCAAATTGATGAATTTATGATAATATAGGGGACATGGGAACAAAAGACAGAATATAAGGATTAAATAAAATTATGTACAAGGTTTGAAAAAAAAAAAAACTAAAAACTAATACCACATCATAGGGAGCGACTGGCTAGCACAGCACAGCTCATATGTTCTTTTGTTGCAGGTCCAGTTAGAAGACTATCCACAATGTCCAAGTTTAGTTTGCAATGAATATATATTTTAACAAAAAAATAAATAAAATAAATAATAATTAACAAACACCTTCAAAGTTCAACCAGAAGTGTTGTTCAATCCCCAAAGTTCCTAAAACATCATCACCACTGGAGAGGCATAATGAATAAACATGAAATCTGAAAATGAAATACAATCATACCAGAAAAAGTTACTTTACAAAGAGCATATAATTACCAGCACACTAAGACATGGAGAGGCATCCGCATCAAGCACTCCTGCCTCCCATTTTGACAATTCTAATCCTGAAATCAACGCTTCTTACAACCTGGAAAATGTACATTATCCTCAAAACACAAATAACAGAACCGATCTAAGCACGGTTATTAGCTTCTCATATATTTGATGGTACCAATGAGATAACTACTTTTACAAATGCCGAAAGGCAGCTTAACAACTAGCCAAACTGTATAAAGCAGAAAAGTCCCAAAAGTTTGCTACCTAAGAGATTCATAAAAGTATTACAATCTGAAGAAAACAAACACAAAGCGATATGAATTCTTTGATCATGGATCCCCATACAAGATAAGCTGCCTCATAACCATCAAACTTATTCTTCAGTAGAAGGCAGAATTTCATATAAGTCCTATCTTTTTGGTGATTTGTCACCTTTATAAATGTCTTTCCAAATTCATCATTTTAGTCCTTACTTTTTCTAAAACTCATCATTTTTGACCAAATATGTGAAAGTCAACTATTTTAAAACCTGTAAAAGTACATTTTTACCCATATTACTATTTAATTTAGCTAAAATGATTATTTTAACTTTAAATTAAAATGAAAAACAATAAAATTCTCAATAATAAAATCTTAAATAAATATATTACAAAAAAAGCTTAAATAAATAATTAAAAAATCCATTAGTTTTTTCTTATTTTGTATTTTTTTCATAATGTATTTTTATTTAGCTAAAATGATTATCTTAGCTTTAAATTAAATTGAAAAATAATAAAATTCTCAAAAATAAAATCTTAAATAAATAGATTACAAAAAAAAAAATTATGAAAAAAGAATCATTTAAAGCTAAGATAATCATTTTAGTTAAATTAATATCCATTGTGACAAAAATACAAAAAAAAAAAAAAAAAAAAAAAAGGATTTTATTATTATTATTTATTTAAGATTTTTTTGTAATATATTTATTTAAGATTTTATTATTGAGAATTTTATTATTTTACATTTTAATTTAAAGCTAATATAATCATTTTAGCTAAATTAAATAGTAATAAGGGCAAAATTGTACTTTTATAGGTTTTAAAATAGTTAACTTTCACATATTTGGTCAAATGGACTAAAGTGATTAGTTTTGGAAAAAGTAAGGACTAAAGTGATGAATTTGGAAAGACATTTATAAAGGTGACAAATCACCAAAAAGGTAGGAGTTATGTGAAATTTTGCCTCAATAGTATGATGACTTTTCTTGTCTGTTGACCAAATTTGATATGAACCTGACCAAGATCAGTGAGACCCGGAACCAATATATGGTAATGAAGGATCTTTTTTGAATCAAGTTTATGAAATAAAGAAATTAAAGGACTGCGACCCGTTATCTATATGGAGATAAGAACCAACGGTATCAAGAAGTGTATTGTAGACGCCACACTCAAGAAGAGGCGAAGGTGAGTGATAAGTCTAGTTTTTGAACGCCACAAGGAGGAAGCCTTGATAAGTTCTGAGTTCAATGAAGAACCAAAGAGAAAACACTCTCAATTTTAATTTAATCAAAGTTTAACCTTTTTACAAAGGAGAAGAACCGAATATAAAGCTTCCTTTAAACAACCCTCCAAGCATGGGAAACACAAGAGACTTAATTGACAAAGCAAATTACAAGAAAATAATAAAGCTAATGCTGATATCAAGTAAAACTCTTCAAATCTCGTGGATTAGATGAATCTAGCCACTAGAATGAATTCAGTCATAACTCTTTCTTGGGACCTTCAAATGACTTGATCCAAAATACGAAATTGAAGTTAAAGTGCTGATATTTCCAATGAAATAAGCCATGTCAGCTGATTCATCCGGAAACAAAAGTTATGAAGTCCCCAAACTGCCCTTCGAAACTGATCTGATGCATTTACTAATCGCCCCCCTTGCAAATGGACTCTCTCATGTCATTGTTAGGATTATGCTCAATAGCAAGAGTGTAATGTTGTAATTAACAATCTTTTTCATATTAATAAAGTGATTTCTGGTTTAACAAATCGTATAGCATTTATAGTTTAATATTATAATTGTCAAAGTAAATAATCATAAGGTCTAAAGACTATGGGAAAAGAAGAATTGTTCGTACATCTGGATATGTATGTGGTAGACACAATTCTTTAGTTAGTCTTGAATAATGTTCACAACTTAAGTTAAAGGTTGGGCACCTTTATCTTGTTAAAGTTGTAGAATTCTTTTGCTAGCATTTGAGTGGGATCAAATGAGATATGATGAGTCTAAAATCATCGGAGTGTCTTCGAGCAAAAGGATCTAGTGCACTGGGTGCATTGAACTGGATCACAATGAAATACTTTATCTATAACCGTCAGTAGATAAAAGTCTTTTCATTATCAGGACAATCGGAGAGTCTATCTTAATCCTGAGATAAATGATGGACTTATGGTTGCAAGTGATATCATTTGAGTTATCAATGAGTACGATTATATCGCATAGTCTATCCTCGATAGTTTGGTGATATTCATTTGTTAATCGATAGAGGACTTCATTTATAGATATGGACATCGTGGCTCCATTTAATTAAATGAGAGTATAATATCATCATATGGATGTTTTGAGGTAATTGGATATTAAATCTCAACGTTGAGTTTTCGATAGTGTCTATTGAAAACATGGCTTCTGGACAAGTCAAAATATCCAAGTTCAAAACGTGGTCATATGAGTAAATATGGTAACTTGGAGAGTTATAGGCGGTCTATGAACTCTTGGCGATTACTGATATTAATCACGAGGATACACTATCTCCAATATGATTGTCTAGGGTATGAATGAGGAGCATCTTCCTTTTCTATCTTTATTTAAGAGTTCAGTTTTAGCTCTTTAGTGGAATGAGTTAAAATTAATGGATCGGATCTAAGTGAATCATTTGTTGATTGTGATTAGGTTATGTCTATTGAAGCTTAAATTTAGATGGCCCGCCAAGATCCCCAATCCACACAGACTTGCATGGATCACTTGATATATTCTACCGGACCAATTTAAGGGTCCATCTAGAATTGCATTTAATATATTAAGAATATAATTTGCACATTATTTTAGTAATGGGCTGCTCAATTATATTAATATATTAATGAAAGAC
The DNA here is from genome assembly GCA_030490815.1 of Acer saccharum. Taxonomy (NCBI): domain Eukaryota; kingdom Viridiplantae; phylum Streptophyta; class Magnoliopsida; order Sapindales; family Sapindaceae; genus Acer; species Acer saccharum. The sequence goes on from CM059878.1 coordinate 25,460,047, forward strand.
ATGTGGGCTTGTTTCTTTTAGTAAGAATGGGTCTGGTTCACATGTGGGCTTTTTATTTAAAGTCCAATGGATTAAATGAAATAAGAAAATAATATTTTGGCCCATTTACTCTAAGTGGGGGCGGCAAGGGTTAGTTTAACCTAATATATTATTTTGTTTCATTGTTTTAATTAAATAAGAATTAATTAATTTATTAATTAATTGTTTAATTAAAGAAACAAATCTTTTCTAATCAGGAAATATATTTCCTAAAAGTAAAAGTAAAAGACTTGTTTGATAAGGAAATAAATAATTAGTTTTATTTATTTAATCAAATAAGAAGTCTTTTTTATTTAGTCAAAATAAAAGAATAAAAGATCTATGAGTTGGATTAGGGTTTGATGTCTTAAAAACTAGATGAAAATTAGGGTGCAACATAAGCCTATGGTGGGCATGTGATTTCGGCAACCCTAGTTATTTCTAGGTTAGGATTTCGGCAACCCTAATAATAAAAGAAAAGAAGAAGCAAACTTAGGCCACCTATATATTGACAAGTATAGAATTCGGCCACCACAGGTGTTCATGATACAAATTTCTTCTTCTTCTCAATTCATAGAAAGTTTTTTATTCTACTAAAACAAAAAGGAGTGTTAGATTATTCTTTGATAGTATACTATTTGCTTATTCATCAATAAGCTTGTGTATACGATATCGATCTAGGTTCACGCGAGTTTCGATTATTAGATTGAGAACTCAAAAGTGACCGGAATAATCTTAGTCATTCTTTTGATTGTTTTTGTGACTAACAAAGAAAAGAAAAGTTTGTTTTGTCCATTCATAGGTTTGCAATTCAAAGAAAAGGGAGACCACGCTCCTAGGTGATCCACGTTCGTGCTAGGATTGAAGATCTTGCGGATTACCATCGACGTAAGTCAATCGGATCACGCGACAAAAGGTATTATACTTTTTGTTATTGTATATGTATGTTTAATTAATTAAAGGGTTTAAGGTTCATAAAGGAAAAATTTTAAAACATACTAAATCTATTTTTAGTATCGCTTTCGCTGCGTGTACTTCTTTGGTATTTTTCCCTACAGTCATGCCCCTTGTAATCGACCTAATCAATTGCCTTGATGATGTTAATTAAGCCTTGGCCTTCATGTGGGCTCATCTTGGACTTCAACAATTCAGAATCAGCCTAAGTGTCTTGAATTAAGCCATTGATTGCATCTTTGAATCTTTTAGCCTTTGCCCTTGTTATTGGCCCAAATGGAACTTGTAATGGATCCTTTGGTACAGCAGCCTCCTTATTCACATCATTCCTTCCCTCTTGAAAATGATTTGTCCTCAAATCGCCATCTACATCAAAAGGAAACAAATCAGAAACATTAAAACTAGCACTAACATTATACTCACTTGGAAGATCTAGCTTGTAGGCATTGTCATTGATCCTTTCAATCACTTGAAATGGGCCATCTCCTCTTGAAAGTAGTTTAGAACGCCGCTGAGTTGGAAATCGTTCCTTCCTCATATGCAACCACAACCAATCACCCTGTTCAAACACAACTTTCTTGTGCCCTTTATTAGCTTGGTTGACATATTGCTCAATTCTCCTCTCGATGTTTTGCCGAGTCTTTGTAGGGAATGAAACTAATTAATGCACGGTGTGTATAAAACTATCTAGAGGGGGGGTGAATAGATTTTACGCTTTTTACCCAATTTTTCGTGTTAGTCAAAATTACGAAATTACCCTCAAGATAAAATAAACAAGCAAGTGTAATATGGTGCGGAAATTAAATTGACACTTGATTTTTACGTGGAAACCCTCACGGGAAAAACCACGGGCTATGTAAGTAAGCCACACTCGAACCTCGAATCCACTAAATGTGCAAACGATTACAACCTAATCCCGGTAGTAATCACACACCTACCTAATCCCGGTATGAGTGAACCTAGTCCGATTTTGCTTGCGATCTAAGCAACCTAATCCCGATTGCTACACACAAGACTTAGCTTCTCTTGAAGAGAATACAACCCTAAGTGAATATGTGAAAATATCCAAAATGCAACATAGAGCAAGGGAAACCCTATATGCTTATCTAAGATGATTAATATGCAATTAAGAACAATCCTAGATATCAAAACTAAATGACATGTCAATAGTTTAGCTAATCAATATCAAGCACAAAAACCTAATATGCTAGCACAATACAACTTCTCAAACATACATCATACTAATCTCAATCTTGTATTCAACAAATATAAAATCACATACAAGTAATTAAATTGAGATTGCTAGATAAGAGAAACACAAAATATGTAAGATATTAGTGAAAAGCTTACCAAGCAAAGTATGATGAAGAATCCATGCAAGATGTCATCTAGATGATCTAAGATGATGCTAGATGATGATTGATGATCATGGAACAAGTGTTTGAGTAATTAAAAATGAGTTCTTTGGAATTTTTCTTCTCTTTGAAAAATCTCCTAAGTATGGAATCTGAATATGAACTCTTGTGATTGACCTAAAGTCAAAGTGGCATATATATAGGGGGCCAAAACAAAGTGTGGTCGTTTTGATAAGTTTGCCCACTATTTGCCATGGGCGCTGTACGTAGGGCGCCCTTGTACAGCGCCTGTACAGCGCCCTTGCTCTGTTTTCACGAGGAAACAGAGTGGCGCTGTTACGTACAGCGCTTTGTACAGCGCCACGTACAGCGCCCCAACAGCGACCCAACAGCGACCGATTAAATCGATCAGGTCTGAACAGCGCTCAATGGGCGCTGTTCGTACAGCGCTTCTGTACAGCGCTTTTGGGGGCGCCCAGTGCAAAAATGCAATCCTAAGTCTAAGCATGACAAGGCAATTGGATATGCAAGATGCAATCAAACTAACATGCAAGAAGAGATGTTAATGAGCATTAAGGCACACATAAAAGACACACAACATATAAGGATTAAACATATGCATGAGTTGTGAGTGTGTGCATCTATCTCTTCAAGACAAGTAAGCACTTAGAATATTACCTTTGGTGCTTGTCAATAGGTGAGGTCTTCAAAAGGGCCTAAGCAATAACACAACATCTAAGCTACCCTTACAAAGCATCCCCACATGTGGTTTGATCACGAAATAAGCCAATTAAACACAACGGGAATCCTAACAATCTCCCCCTTTGGCTATTTCGTGACAAAACCACCACTCACATTGATTCCTCACATAGAATTAGAAACTACGGGACTACAATGATTATCTACATTACAAAGAGATAAGAAAGTAAAAACTTCAAGTCTTCAATCTCTTGTAGAACAATCAAGTCCTGAAAATAAAGTTTCTAGCATTTCCAATACAAGTAAAGTGTGAGATTAATCATGTGAGAACAATACCAAGCATTTGCATTTTTAGAATTTAGGCACAACATTAGCAAATGTATGCAATGAATGATAAATGCAATGCTCCCCCTCAAAGGGTTACTCCCCCTCAATGTATGTTCTCCCCAAAATGCACAAAAGCTTCTATATTTTGCAACTCCCCTTACCATTTCCTACTCCCCCTTTTTGTCATGATATAGGCAAAGGAGTAGTCCCCAACCGGGTCACTCAAAGCAACGAGAGATAGAAGCATGCAAGATATGCATATACATATAAGTCACTTTATGCACTTCAATTAATTTGAGAGAAACAAGGAGATTTATTTGAGAAAATGTGTGAATCCAACATGCTTTGCATACAAGACATATAGCATTCAAGTCCAAAATACAATGGTATTTGGCAAAGCAAATGACAAAGGTTTCTAATTTGAATTCAAACCAATTTCACCAATGTCATGGGAAAAGCAAGGATATAGAGATTATTGATTTCAATTTTAAGAGCAACTATATCCAACTTTATAAGCGAAACATGGCATGAGCGACTTTGCACCCTATTTGATTTTTCCGGATAAGATATCCGTATGATAGTAACCATGTTCAACTAATAAAGAAAGAGAGACATTTGGAATGTAAATTCCTTTGAACGGATACAAGATCCTTTATTCATTTAGAGTCTCATAAGCTTTCACACAAGTTTTGCATTTTTAAGAATATGCAATCATCAATTCATGCTTTTCATGTGAGCATGTTGTATGAATTTCATGCTTTTTCATTTAGCATTAGCATGTTATTAAAGAATCATCATGTCATGGAGATAACTATAGGTCATTCACATCATACTTCCTATGTAAATCTCCTAGTCCAAAAATGCATGTTTGAACATAAATATGACATGGATTGTAGATAAGCAAGGTTCACACTTATAGAATTGAAAACATATATACATATGTACAACCAAGCTTACTCAAGCAATCAAAAGAAGAGGCATAAGTTATTTCAAATTTTTTGCAAGATACAAGAATGCAAAATAGCTCTCTTTGCTTGAGTTCCCCATATGGGGTCAATCATAGAACATCACTCCACAAGACATATCCCAATAGATCTACTAAGAGTTTTAAATCGAGTAGCATCTAAGGGTTTAGTAAATAAGTCCGCAAGTTGATCATTAGTACCTACATGTTCAAGTACTATGCATTTATTTTCAACAAGCTCTCTAATGAAGTGATGGCGGATGTCAATATGCTTAGTTCTAGAATGTTGAACCGGATTCTTGGAAATATTAATGGCACTCATGTTATCACAAAAGAGAGTGAGAGTACCTTGGTTGAATCCGTAGTCTACTAGCATTTGTTTCATCCATAGGAGTTGTGTGCATCCACTCCCCGCGGCTATGTACTCGGCCTCGGCCGTGGACAAGGAAATCGAGTTTTGCTTCTTGCAAAACCAAGACACCAAGTTGTTGCCTAGAAAGAAGCAACCGCCCGATGTGCTCTTCCTATCATCACAATTTCCTGCCCAATCCGCATCACTAAAGCCAACTAGACTAGCATTAGTGTCAAAAGAGTACCAAATCCCATAGTTGGATGTCCCATTCACATAGCGAATGATCCTCTTCACGGAAGAGAGGTGGGACTCCTTAGGATCCGCTTGGTACCTAGCACACACACCCACACTAAAAGATATATCGGGCCTACTTGCGGTCAAATAAAGCAAGCTACCTATCATGCCACGATATAGAGTTTGTTCCACACTTTTACCACTAGCATCCTTGCTTAGCTTCAAAGTGGTACTCATGGGTGTATCACAATGTTTGGCTTTCTCTAAACCAAACTTCTTCACTAGGTTCTTAGCATATTTGGCTTGGGTTATAAAAATCCCATCATGCATTTGCCTAATTTGCAAACCTAGGAAGTAACTTAGCTCACCAACAAGACTCATCTCAAATTCAAGAGACATGACATCAACAAATTGTTGAACTTTGGTGTTGTTGGTGGAGCCAAACACTATGTCATCAACATATATTTGAGCTATGAAAAGCTCATCATTGTCTCTCTTGATGAATAGTGTCTTGTCAACACTACCTCTTGTGTAGTTATTGTCAACAAGAAATTGAGTGAGGCGCTCATACCAAGCCCTCGGTGCTTGTTTCAACCCATAAAGTGCCTTCTTGAGGCGATAGACATAATTGGGGTGGTGTGCATCCACAAACCCCTTAGGTTGTTCAACAAACACTTCCTCTTGCAAGAAGCCATTGAGGAAGGCACTCTTGACGTCCATTTGGTGCAATTTGAACTTGTGCACACAAGAGATGGACAAGAGAAGCCTAATGGACTCTAAGCGGGCAACGGGAGCAAAAGTCTCCTCAAAGTCGATACCCTCAATTTGAGAGTACCCTTGTGCTACAAGTCTAGCCTTGTTCCGCACTATGTTGCCATCCTCATCGGATTTGTTCCTAAATATCCATTTTGTGCCTATGACATTAGTGGTCTTAGGCCTAGGAACTAGAGTCCAAACCTCATTCCTTTCGAATTGGTTTAGCTCTTCTTGCATGGCAAGAACCCAAAATTCATCATTTAAGGCTTCTTCAACCTTTTTGGGTTCTATTTGAGAGGTGTAGCATGTCAAGCTAATTAGATTAGCTATTTGACGCCTAGTTCTAACACCCTCATTAACATCTCCAATAACATCCTCTTTGTTATGGAGTCTTCTAACCCATGGAGCGGGTTCATTAGAGTCCAAGTTAGGAACTCTAGTACTAGGTTGTGTGACTTCATTAGATGTCCCAACATTGGGAGTCACCACAACCCTCTCCAAAGGAGAGTCATCCTCTAAAACATCCTCCTCCTCATCATTTTTGGACTTGAGCCTTGTATCATCAATGACAACATTTGATGATTCCATGACGGTTCGAGTCTTCAAGTTGAAAACTCTATAGGCTCTACTATTCAAGGCATAGCCAATAAAGATACCCTCATCACTCTTAGCATCAAACTTGCCAAGTTGATCACGGTCATTTAAAATGTAGCATTTGCTCCCAAATGTGTGGAAGTAGCTAACATTTGGCCTCTTGCCTTTCCATAATTCATAGGAGGTGTTTCTAGTACCGGGCCTTAGGAACACTCTATTTCCTATATAGCAAGCCGTGTTGATGGCTTCGGCCCATAGGTTCCTAGGGACATTGTTGCTAAGCAACATCACACGGGCCATCTCTTGGAGGACCCTATTCTTCCTCTCAACAACCCCATTTTGTTGAGGTGTCCTAGGAGCGGAAAACTCATGGGAGATGCCTAGGCTATCACAATAGCTTTCAAAAGAGGCATTCTCAAACTCCCTCCCATGGTCACTTCTAATCCGTTTAATGCTTCTAATATTAGAATTCATTTCATTTTGCAATTTAGTACAAAGCATTTTAAACTTATCAAAAGTTTCGGATTTTTCTCTAAGAAAATATGTCCATGTAAATCTAGAGAAATCATCAACACAAACAAAAATGTATCTCTTTCCACCTAAGCTCTCGGTTTGCATAGGACCCATGAGATCCATGTGGAGAAGCTCTAGGGGCTCCTTGGTGGAGAGATACTTGCCCTTTTTGTGCATGCTTTTGGTTTGTTTTCCTTGTTGGCAAGGTCCACAAATACCATTGGCTTTCTTCCCAAGCTTAGGGAGGCCACGCACACACTCGAACTTTCCAAGGGTTCTTAAATCCCTAAAGTTCATGTGGCCAAGTCTTTCATGCCACAACTCAACTTGCTCATCCATGGACACATTGTTTGAGACTATTCTAGCTTCAAGACAATAGCAATTGTCGCTAGATCTCATACCTTTCAATAAGGTTTGTCCATCGGGCTTTAGGATTGAGCAATCATTTTTACTAAACAAGACGGAATATCCTTCATCACTTAGATGTGAAATGCTTATTAAATTGGCTTTCAAGCCATCAACAAATAAAGCATCGGATAAGGAGGGTAAACCGGGAACGGAAATGGATCCTTTCCCTACAACCTTCTTTTTGGATCCATCACCGAAAGTGACATATCCACCTTCCTCCATAACAAGAGTCTCGAAGAAACTCTTGTTTCCCGTCATGTGCCTAGAGCACCCACTATCCAAATACCAAAAATTAGAAGAATTTGCCTTCAAGGCTATTTGTGCAACATGGCAAACATTTTCATTCTTTCTAATCCACTTAGCAACAATTTTGGCTTTCTTAGTGGTCTTTGGTACATGTGCTCTATTATTCCTAGGATCATGCAAATCAATATCATTATTCCTAGGAACATGCATCATGGCTCTTTTCTTTTTCTTCTCTATCATGCTTCTAGTTTTGCACATTTTTATATAGCGAAAGCATTGTGGTCTAATATGACCAACAAATCCACAAAAGTGACAAATAGGAGTAAAATAAGGAATCATACCTTGTCCTTGTCTTTGTGGATGAAGGGGTTCAATGCGTCTTCGTTGTTGAACCGGTCTAGGTTGCTTCCAAGCTTGAGGTTGCATGATAGGCCTCTTTCCTTTGTGAGCCATTTGAGGAGAAATGTTGGCTTGAGGAACCCTAGGGGGTTGAGCTTGAGGTTGCCTTCTTGGCCCCATCTTCACTTGAGCATTTGAACTTTGTCCTATTTCTAACTTCTTTCTAGGAAGTTGCACAAGTGAAGTTTCTTCTTTCTTCAAGCTCTTGACAAATATGGTCTTGTTAGAGGTTGAGATCTTCTTGTCATCTTCATACCCAAGACCCCTCTTGTCACATGGACTCTTTCCAACACCAAGCATATGGTCAAGCTTCTTGGTGCTAGAATCCATCCTAGTCATAGATTCTCTAACTTCTTCAAGCTCCCTCTTTAGACTATCCTCATTCCTCCTAGATAAGACTAACTCCTCTTTTAGCTTATCTTCCATCTTCTTGAATTTCTCCACTTGTTCACTTAAGTGGTCATTTTGAGATGCAAGTTCAAGATTTTCTTCTCTCAACATCTTGATCTTTCTTGTACTCTTGATTGCTAAATCATTAAATTCGGCATGATATTTAGCAAACTCCTTTTTCTCCATAAATCCATTCATGGAGTTAGAGGAGGAATCACTTTCTACATCACTTGAGTCATTTTCCTCTTGACTCATTTCCTCTCTCTCACTAGCACTTTTGCTTTTATGGGAGGAGGCAAAAGCTAGGAGATTAGCCATGAGCTCTTCATCATCCGAAGACTCATCTCCCTCATAGGAGTCATCACTACTTCCACTCCAAGTGGCGGCCATCACTTTCCCCTTTTTCTTCTCAACATGGTTTGCACAATCGGGGGCAAAATGACCTATGCCACCACACTCGAAACAACGGACCCCTTTCCTTTCGGTCCTTTCTTGCCTAGGTTCAAACTTCTTGAAAGAGCCCTTTTTCTTCAAATCTTGACCTTTTGACCCAAAGCTCTTCCTTCTAAACTTCATAACCTTGTTGAACCTTTTTACAAACAAGGCAAGGTCTTCATCCGAGTCAACCTTCTTTTCCTCCTTTTCATCCTTGGAGGTTTTTAAAGCAATTCCTTTTTGCTTTTTAGTGGGTGTGGAGATAGGCCCTTTCCTAGACTCATAAGCTAGAAGTCTCCCAATCACCTCACTCGGCTTCATATCCTTATAACCACTATTTTCTTCTAAAGCCGTCACCTTCGATTCAAACCTATCGGGTAGAGATCTCATAATCTTTTGCTTGATTCTCCTATCCGAATATGGATCACCAAGTTGATGGCTTTGGTTGACTATATCCATCAACTTGATCTCAAAGTCGTTGAAGCACTCATTCTCCTCCATCTTAAGCGTCTCGAATTGAGTTTGGAGGACTTGAAGCTTGGAGTCCTTCACTACTTCGGTTCCCTCATGTGCAATCTCTAGGATGTCCCAAGCCTCCTTAGCTATCCTAGTATTTTGAATCAACTTGTATTGATTTTCGTCCATGGCACACAAGATGGCATGCAACGCCTTCCTATTCCACTTTGAAGCATCAAACTCTTGCGCGTTCCATTGCGCCTTAGGCTTCAAAACATCTTCTCCTCCACCCGCGGGAGTCATCATAGGGAGATCATATCCGTCTTCCACCGCCATCCATGCACGGTCATGAATTTGGCATATGTAGGATTCCATCTTCCCTTTCCATTGGGAATAGTTCAATCCGGTAAGAAGTGGAGGCCTAGTGCTAGAAGCTCCTTCGTGGCCACCACCATTTCCACCGTTTCCACTCATAGTGTTTATGAATGAATGAAATGAATGCAAATGTATGAATGATCAAAAATCACACAAAATGCAACACACACCAAAATAAGCAAGGATCACCTATGTATGTCTAGGAACCCGCTCTGATACCAATTGAAACTAATTAATGCACGGTGTGTATAAAACTATCTAGAGGGGGGGTGAATAGATTTTACGCTTTTTACCCAATTTTTCGTGTTAGTCAAAATTACGAAATTACCCTCAAGATAAAATAAACAAGCAAGTGTAATATGGTGCGGAAATTAAATTGACACTTGATTTTTACGTGGAAACCCTCACGGGAAAAACCACGGGCTATGTAAGTAAGCCACACTCGAACCTCGAATCCACTAAATGTGCAAACGATTACAACCTAATCCCGGTAGTAATCACACACCTACCTAATCCCGGTATGAGTGAACCTAGTCCGATTTTGCTTGCGATCTAAGCAACCTAATCCCGATTGCTACACACAAGACTTAGCTTCTCTTGAAGAGAATACAACCCTAAGTGAATATGTGAAAATATCCAAAATGCAACATAGAGCAAGGGAAACCCTATATGCTTATCTAAGATGATTAATATGCAATTAAGAACAATCCTAGATATCAAAACTAAATGACATGTCAATAGTTTAGCTAATCAATATCAAGCACAAAAACCTAATATGCTAGCACAATACAACTTCTCAAACATACATCATACTAATCTCAATCTTGTATTCAACAAATATAAAATCACATACAAGTAATTAAATTGAGATTGCTAGATAAGAGAAACACAAAATATGTAAGATATTAGTGAAAAGCTTACCAAGCAAAGTATGATGAAGAATCCATGCAAGATGTCATCTAGATGATCTAAGATGATGCTAGATGATGATTGATGATCATGGAACAAGTGTTTGAGTAATTAAAAATGAGTTCTTTGGAATTTTTCTTCTCTTTGAAAAATCTCCTAAGTATGGAATCTGAATATGAACTCTTGTGATTGACCTAAAGTCAAAGTGGCATATATATAGGGGGCCAAAACAAAGTGTGGTCGTTTTGATAAGTTTGCCCACTATTTGCCATGGGCGCTGTACGTAGGGCGCCCTTGTACAGCGCCTGTACAGCGCCCTTGCTCTGTTTTCACGAGGAAACAGAGTGGCGCTGTTCGTACAGCGCTTTGTACAGCGCCACGTACAGCGCCCCAACAGCGACCCAACAGCGACCGATTAAATCGATCAGGTCTGAACAGCGCTCAATGGGCGCTGTTCGTACAGCGCTTCTGTACAGCGCTTTTGGGGGCGCCCAGTGCAAAAATGCAATCCTAAGTCTAAGCATGACAAGGCAATTGGATATGCAAGATGCAATCAAACTAACATGCAAGAAGAGATGTTAATGAGCATTAAGGCACACATAAAAGACACACAACATATAAGGATTAAACATATGCATGAGTTGTGAGTGTGTGCATCTATCTCTTCAAGACAAGTAAGCACTTAGAATATTACCTTTGGTGCTTGTCAATGGTGAGGTCTTCAAAAGGGCCTAAGCAATAACACAACATCTAAGCTACCCTTACAAAGCATCCCCACATGTGGTTTGATCACGAAATAAGCCAATTAAACACAACGGGAATCCTAACAGGGAAAAATACCGTAGTACACGCAGCGGAAGCGAGACAAAAAAATAGATTTAGTAGTTTTAAAAGTTTTCCTTTTTATGAACCTTAACCCTTTAATTAATTAAGCATATATATAAACCAACAAAAGAAGAATACCTTTTGTCGCGTGATCCGATTGACTTACGTCGATGGTAATCCGCAAGATCTTCAATCCTAGCACGAACGTGAATCACCTAGGAGCGTGGTCTCCCTTTTCTTTGAATTGCAAACCTGAGAATGGACAAACAAACTTTTCTTTTTCTTTTATTAGTCACTAAACAATCAAAAGAAGACAAAGATTATTCCGGTCACTTTTGAGTTCTCAATCTAATGATCGAAACTCGCGTGAACCTAATTCGATGTTGTACACACAAGCTTATTGATGAACAAGCAATTAGTGTACCATCAAAGAATAATCTCTTCTCTCTTTTATGTCTTAGTAGAATAAAAATAATACTTTTCTATGAATTGAGAAGAAGAAGAAAAATTGAATCATTCAATCAACTAGGGTGGCCGAATTCTATATGTGGTAATATATAGGTGGCCGAAATTTTGCTTCCTCTTGTCTTTAGGGTTGCCGAAATCTTCCTCTAAATGGGACTAGGGTTGCCGCAAATCACATACCAAAAAGGGTTTGTGTTGCACCCTAATTTCCATCATACTTTAGACTTCAAACCCTAATCCAACTCATAGATATTTTTATTCTTTTATTGACTAAATAAAAAGACTTCTTATTTGATTAAATAAATAAAATTAATTATTTATTTTCTTGTCAAACAAGTCTTTTACTTTTAGTATACTACTACCAATAGTATAACTTTAGGAAATATATTTCCTAATCAGAAAAGATTTGTTTCTTAATTAAACAATTAATTAATAAATTAATTAATTCTTATTTAATTAAAACAATGAAACAAAATAATATATTAGGTCAATATTTACACCTTGCCGCCCCACTTAAAAAAATGGGCCATATATTATTTTCTTATTTCATTTAATCCATTGGACTTTAAATAAAAAGCCCACATGTGAACCAGACCCATTCTTACTAAAAGAAACAAGCCCACATGCTTTTCATTAATATATTAATATAATTGAGCAGCCCATTAAATAAATAATGTGCAAATTATATTCTTAATATATTAAATGCAATTCTAAATGGACCCATAAATTGATCCGGTAGAATATATCAAGTGATCCATGCAAGTCCGTGTGGATTGGGGATCTTGGCGGGCTATCTAAATTTAAGCTTCAATAGACATAACCTAATCACAATCAACAAATGATTCACTTAGGTCCGATCCATTAATTTTAACTCATTCCACTAAAGAGCTAAAATTGAACTCTTAAATAAAGATAGAATAAGAAGATGTTCCTCATTCATACCCTAGACAATCATATTAGAGATAGTGTATCCTCGTGATTAATATCAGTAATCGCCAAGAGTTCATAAACCGCCTATAACTCTCCAAGTTACCATATTTACTCATATGACCACGTTTTGAACTTGGATATTTTGACTTGTCCAGAAGCCATGTTTTCAATAGACACTATCGAAAACTCAACGTTGAGATTTAATATCCAATTACCTCAAAACATCCATATGATGATATTATACTCTCATTTAAAAAATGGAGCCACGATGTCCATATCTATAATTGAAGTCCTCTATCGATTAACAAATGAATATCACCAAACTATCGAGGATAGACTATGCTATATAATCGTACTCATTGATAACTCAAATGATATCACTTGCAACCATAAGTCCATCATTTATCTCAGGATTTAGATAGACTCTCCGATTGTCCTGATAATGAAAAGACTATTATCTATTGACGGTTCTAGATAAAGCTTTTCATTGTGATCCAGTTCAATGCACCCAGTACACTAGATTCTTTTACTCGAAGACACTCCGATGATTTTAGACTCATCATATCTCATTTGATCCCACTCAAATGCTAGCAAAAGAATTCTACAACTTTAACAAGATAAAGGTGCCCAACCTTTAACTTAAGTTGTGAACGTTATTCAAGACTAACTAAAGAATTGTGTCTACCACATACATATCCAGATGTACGAACAATTCTTCTTTTCTCATAGTCTTTAGACCTTATGATTATTTACTTTGACAATTATAATATTAAACTATAAATGCTATAAGATTTGTTAAACCAGAAATCACTTTATTAATATGAAAAAGATTGTCAATTATAACATTACACTTTTGCTATTGAGCATAATCCTAACAATCTCCCACTTGCGCTATAGCAAATGTGTCATATCTCTCATGCCTATGTTCTCTAGATGCCCATCGAAACTCTTCTGAGGTAGAGCCTTTGTGAAGGGATCCGCTAGATTTTCTACTGACGCGATTTTGGTAATCGTCACGTCACCTCTTTAAACAATCTCCCTTAAAAGATGATACTTTCTTTCAATGTGTTTTCCTCTCTTGTGAATTCTTGGTTCTTTCGAATTAGCCACTGCTCCACTGTTGTCACAGTAGATAGTGATCTGTTTATTCGCACTAGGAACCACTTCCAAGTCAATCAAGAATTGGCGGAGCCAAAAAGCCTCTTTGGTAGCCTCGCATGCAGCAACATACTCAGCTTCCATGGTGGAATCAGCAATACAAGATTGCTTGATGCTCCTCCATATGACTGCTCCTCCTCCAATAGTAAACACAGCCCCTGATGTGGATTTGCTGGAGTCAGAATCTGATTGGAAATCAGAATCTGTATACCCAACGGGAATCAAATCCCCTCTAGAGTATACAAGCATATTATCTCTTGTTCTCTTGAGATACTTGAAAATATGCTTGACTGCCGTCCAGTGATCAGGACCAGGTTTCGATTGAAACCTGCTAACTATGCCAACAGCAAAACAAATATCTGGTCTAGTACAGAGCATTGCATACATGAGACTTCCAACTGCCGAGGCTTATGGAACTCTACTCATGAATTGCTCTTCATGCTTATTCTTAGGAACTTGTTCCTTAGAAAGTTTGATTCCATGTCTGAAAGGTAACATACCTTTCTTGGAATCCTGCATGGAAAACCTAGACAAGATCTTGTCTATGTATAAAGCTTGGGATAGTGCAATCGTTCTATTCTTTCTATCCCTTATTACTTGGATACCTAGAATAAAACTTGCTTCTCCTAAGTCCTTCATATCAAATTGTTTTGCTAACCATTCTTTTACTGATGTCAATACACCTACATCGTTTCCAATGAGTAGTATATCATCAACATAAAGAATCAGGAAAACCAACTCGTCGCCTTTAATCCTTTTGTATACACAAGGTTCGTCAGGATTCTGAATAAATCCAAAACCTTTGACAGCTTGATCAAACCTTATGTTCTAGGATCTGGATGCTTGCTTTAATCCATATATGGATTTCTGCAACTTGCATACCTTTTCCATTTGGCCCTTTTCAATGAATCCCTCTGGTTGCATCATGTAGATGCTTTCGTCAAGACTTCCATTAAGGAAAGCTGTCTTGACGTCCATTTGCCAAATCTCTAGATCTAAAGATGCTGCAATAGATAAGAGTATCCTAATGGATTTAAGCATGGTCACAGGAGAGAAGGTTTCCTCGTAATCGATACCTTCTTTCTGTGTATACCCTTTAGCTACCAATCTAGCTTTAAAGGTTTCCACCTTTCCATCCATACCTCTTTTCCTCTTGTATACCCACTTGCACCTAATGGGTTTTATCCCTTTAGGCAAGTCTACAAGGGACCAGACTTTGTTATCGAACATAGATTCAATCTCAGATTGCATTGCCTTTTGCCAATGGCGACTATCAACATCCTCCATAGCTTCCTTGTACGTGTAGGGATCATCATCGTCTGGGAGATTCTCCACTGATTCTCCCAGACCGATGTATCTTTCGTGTTGTGTTCTAACCCTCCCACTACGACGAGGAATGGTAGGTTGTTGATTTTGTGTTGGATCGGAACTTACAATTGGGTTAGGTTGTGTAACCTCTCGTGGAATTGTATCTCTTGACATCTCATTCAGGACAATTCTACTTCTAGGCACAAAATCATTCATATAGTCCTTTTCCAGAAATTTAGCATTTGTCGAAACAAATACTTTAAGATCTGAAGGACTATAGAAATAGTATCCTTTAGTTTCTTTTGGATACCCTACAAATATACATGTTTCCGAACGGGACTCCATCTTTTCTGTCTTTCCTTTTAACACATTCGCAGGACAACCAAATATCCTTAAGTGTTGTAAACTAGGCTTGCGCCCAGTCCACAACTCATGCGGTGTTTTAGGAACAGACTTAGATGGTACATCGTTTAGAATATATATAGCAGTTTGTAAAGCATATCCCCAAAAAGAAATAGGAAGTGTTGAATAACTCAACATAGACCTAACCATATCCAAAAGAGTTTTATTTCTCCTTTTTGCTACCCCATTCTGTTGAGGTGTACCTGGTGCATAAAACTGATGAAACTAAATATAGCACGGTGTGTATAAACCTATCTAGAGGGGGGGGGGGGGGGGGGGGTGAATAGATTTTACGCTTTTTACCCAATTTTTCGTGTTAGTCAAAATTACGAATTTACCCTCAAGATAATATAAATAAGCAAGTGTAATATGGTGCGGAAATTAAATCAACACTTGATTTTTACGTGGAAACCCTCACGGGAAAAACCACGGGCTATGTAAGTAAGCCACACTCGAACCTCGAATCCACTAAATGTGCAAACGATTACAACCTAATCCTGGAAGTAATCACACACCTACCTAATCCCGGTATGAGTGAACCTAGTCCAATTTGCTTGTGATCTAAGCAACCTAATCCCGATTGCTACACACAAGACTTACCTTCTCTTGAAGAGAATACAACCCTAAGTGAATATGTGAAAATATCCAAAATGCAACATAGAGCAAGGGAAACCCTATATGCTTATCTAAGATGATTAATATGCAATTAAGAACAATCCTAGATATCAAAACTAAATGACATGTCAATTAGTTAAGCTAATCAATATCAAGCACAAAACCTAATATGCTAGCACAATACAACTTCTCAAACATACATCATACTAATCTCAATTTTGTATCTAAAGCATACAAAATAACAATCAAGTAATTAATTGAGATTGCTAGATAAAATAAACACAAAATATGTAAGATATTAGTGAAAAGCTTACCAAGCAAAGTATGATGAAGATTCCATGCAAGATGACATCTAGATGATCTATGATGATGCTAGATGATGATTGATGATCATGAAATTGTGTTTGAGTAATTAAAAATGAGTTCTTTGTGTATTTTTCTTCTCTTGAAAAATATCCTAAGTATGAAGCATGAATAAGAACTCTTTTTAGTGACCTAAAATCAAGTTAGCATATATATAGAGGCCATAAGTGAAGTGAGGTTGTTTTGAAATTTCGCCAGAAAAATGCTCTGTGCGCTGGTGGACCAGCGCAGGACTAGTGCACAAGCCAAAATTGGCTTGAGCGTTGGACGACAGGCGCTACCACCAGCTCCAGTCCAGCGGCGCACACCTGGGCGATTGGCGCTGGTGGCTTGCGCTGGTCCACACCAGCGCACGACCAGCGGCGCTCCACTGGACGATTTGTGCCGGTGAGCGGCGCTGGTGGACCAGCGCACAGCCCACAATTTTGTCCCCACAAGCAATCATGCAAGGGTAACAAAAGACAACCAATATGCATCCTAGAAGCCTAAATGCTATGATGTTATAAACACAAGATGCAATCATAAATACAAGCAAGAAGAGATGAAAATAAGCATTGATGCACAACAAAAAGAAACACAACATACAAAGATTAAACATATGCATGAGTTGTGAGTGTGTGCAACTATCTCTTCAAGACAAGTAAGCACTTAGAATATTACCTTTGGTGCTTGTCAATAATGAGGTCTTCAAAGGGCCTAATGCACTAATAACAACATCTAAACTACCCTTACAAAGGATCCCCATTTATGGTTTGATCACGAAATAAGCCAATTAAAAACAACGGGAATCCTTACAATCTCCCCCTTTGGCTATTTCGTGACAAAACCATCACTCACATTGAATCCTCACAAAAAAAAATAGAAACTACGGGATTACAATGATATTCTACATTACAAAGAGATAAGATAATGCAACTTGAAGTCTTCAATCCTCTTGTAGAATAATCAATCCCTGAAAAGAGTTTCTAACATTCCAATTCAAGTAAAGTGTGAGATTAATCATGTGAGAATAATACCAAGCATTTGCATTTTTAGAATTTAGGAACAACATTAGCAAATGCATGCAATGTATGATAAATGCAATGCTCCCCCTCAATGTATGTTCTCCCCAAAATGCACAAAAGCTTCTATATTTTGCAACTCCCCTAACCATTTCCTACTCCCCCTTTTTGTCATGATAAAGGCAAAGGAGTAGTCCCCAACCGGGTCACTCAAAGCAACGAGAGATAGAAGCATGCAAGATTTGCATATACATATAAGTCACTTTATGCACTTCAATTAATTTGAGAGAAACAAGGAGATTTATTTGAGAAAATGCGTGAATCCAACATGCTTTGCATACAAGACATATAGCATTCAAGTCCAAAATACATTGGTATTTGGCAAAGCAAATGACAAAGGTTTCTAATAAGAATTCAAACCAATTTCACCAATGTCATGGGAAAAGCAAGGATATAGAGATTATTGATTTCAATTTAAGAGTAACTATATCCAACTTTATAAACGAAACATGGCATGAGCGACTTTGCACCCTATTAGATTTTTCCGGATAAGATATCCGTATGATAGTAACCATGTTCAACTAATAAAGAAAGAGAGACATTTGGAATGTAAATTCCTTTGAACGGATACAAGATCCTTTATTCATTTTGAGTCTCATTAGCTTTCACACAAGTTTTGCATTTTTAAGAATATGCAATCATCAATTCATGCTTTTCATGTGAGCATGTTGTATGAATTTCATGTTTTTTTTTATTTTTTTTATTTAGCATTAGCATGTTATTTAGGAAACATCATGTCATGGAGATAACTATAGGTCATTCACATCATACTTCCTATGTAAATCTCCTAGTCCAAAAATGCATGTTTGAACATAAATATGACATGGATTGTAAACAAGCAAGGTTCACACTTATAGAATGGAAAAACATATATACATATGTACAACCAAGCTTACTCAAGCAATCAAAAGAAGAGGCATAAGTTATTTCAAATTTTTTGCAAGTTACAAGAATGCAAAATAGCTCTCTTTGCTTGAGTTCCCCATATGGGGTCAATCATAGAACATCACTCCACAAGACATATCCCAATAGATCTACTAAGAGTTTTAAATCGAGTAGCATCTAAGGGTTTAGTAAATAGGTCCGCAAGTTGATCATTAGTACCTACATGTTCAAGTACTATGCATTTATTTTCAACAAGCTCTCTAATGAAGTGATGGCGGATGTCAATATGCTTAGTTCTAGAGTGTTGAACCGGATTCTTGGAAATATTAATAGCACTCATGTTATCACAAAAGAGAGTGAGAGTACCTTGATTGAATCCGTAGTCTACAAGCATTTGCTTCATCCATAGGAGTTGTGTGCATCCACTCCCTGCGGCTATGTACTCGGCCTCGGCTGTGGACAAGGAGATTGAGTTTTGCTTCTTGCAAAACCAAGACACCAAGTTGTTGCCTAGAAAGAAGCAACCGCCCGATGTGCTCTTCCTATCATCACAATTTCCTGCCCAATCCGCATCACTAAAGCCTACAAGACTAGCATTAGTGTCAAAAGAGTACCAAATCCCATAGTTGGATGTCCCATTCACATAGCGAATGATCCTCTTCACGGAAGAGAGGTGGGACTCCTTAGGATCCGTTTGGTACCTAGCACACACACCCACACTAAAAGATATATCGGGCCTACTTGCGGTTAAATAAAGCAAGCTACCTATCATGCCCCGATAAAGAGTTTGTTCCACACTTTTACCACTAGCATCCTTGCTTAGTTTCAAAGTGGTACTCATGGGTGTATCACAATGTTTGACTTTCTCTAAACCAAACTTCTTCACTAGGTTCTTAGCATATTTGGCTTGGGTTATGAAAATCCCATCATGCATTTGCCTAATTTGCAAACCTAGGAAATAACTAAGCTCACCAACAAGACTCATCTCAAATTCAAGAGACATGACATCAACAAATTGTTGGACTTTGGTGTTGTTGGTGGAGCCAAACACTATGTCATCAACATATATTTGAGCCATGAAAAGCTCATCATTGTCTCTCTTGATGAATAGTGTCTTGTCAACACTACCTCTTGTGTAGTTATTGTCAACAAGAAATTGAGTGAGGCGCTCATACCAAGCCCTCGGTGCTTGTTTCAACCCATAAAGTGCCTTCTTGAGGCGATAAACATGATTGGGGTGGTGTGCATCCACAAACCCCTTAGGTTGTTCAACAAACACTTCCTCTTGCAAGAAGCCATTGAGGAAGGCACTCTTGACGTCCATTTGGTGCAATTTGAACTTGTGCACACAAGAGATGGACAAGAGAAGCCTAATGGACTCTAAGCGGGCAACGGGAGCAAAAGTCTCCTCAAAGTCGATACCCTCAATTTGAGAGTACCCTTGTGCTACAAGTCTAACCTTGTTCCGCACTATGTTGCCATCCTCATCGGATTTGTTCCTAAATATCCATTTGGTGCCTATGACATTAGTGGTCTTAGGCCTAGGAACTAGAGTCCAAACCTCATTCCTTTCGAATTGGTTTAGCTCTTCTTGCATGGCAAGAACCCAAAATTCATCATTTAAGGCTTCTTCAACCTTTTTGGGTTCAATTTGAGAGGTGTAGCAAGTATAGCTAATAAGATTAGCAAGTTGACGTCTAGTCCTAACACCCTCATTTACCTCTCCAATGATATCATCTTTATCATGGAGTTTCCTAACCCATGGAGCAGGTTCTTTAGAGTCCACGAGAGGAACTCTATCAATAGGTTGTGTGTCATTATTGTTGACATTAGATGTCCCAACATTAGGTGACACCACAACCTCCTCCAAAGGAGAATCATCACTAAAAATAACCTCCTCCTCATGATCATTAGACTTGAGCCTAGTATCATCAAATACGACATTGGATGATTCCATAACACTTAGAGTCTTTAAATTGAAAACTCTATAGGCTCTACTATTCAAGGCATAGCCAATAAAAATCCCCTCATCACTCTTAGCATCAAATTTGCCAAGTTGATCACGGTCATTCAAAATGTAGCATTTGCTTCCAAAAGTGTGGAAGTAGCTAACATTTGGCCTCTTGCCTTTCCATAATTCATAGGAGGTGTTTCTAGTACCGGGCCTTAGGAACACTCTATTTCCTATATAGCAAGCCGTGTTGATGGCTTCGGCCCATAGGTTCCTAGGGACATTGTTGCTAAGCAACATCACACGGGCCATCTCTTGAAGGACCCTATTTTTCCTCTCAACAACTCCATTTTGTTGAGGTGTCCTAGGAGCAGAAAATTCATGGGAGATGCCTAAACCATTACAAAAGGTTTCAAAGGTGGCATTCTCAAATTCCCTCCCATGGTCACTTCTAATCCGTTTAATGCTTTTAATAGTAGAGTTCATTTCATTTTGAATTTTATTACAAAGCATTTTAAACTTATCAAAAGTTTCGGATTTTTCTCTAAGAAAATATGTCCATGTGAACCTAGAGAAATCATCAACACAAACAAAAATGTATCTCTTTCCACCCAAACTTTCGGTTTGCATGGGACCCATGAGGTCCATGTGGAGAAGCTCCAGTGGCTCCTTGGTGGTGAGATACTTACCCTTTTTGTGCATGCTTTTAGTTTGCTTTCCTTGTTGGCAAGGTCCACAAATACCATTGGCTTTCTTCCCAAGCTTAGGGAGGCCACGCATACAATTGAACTTTCCAAGGGTCCGTAGATCCCTAAAGTTCATGTGGCCAAGTCTTTCATGCCACAACTCAATTTGCTCATCCATGGACACATGATTAGATACAATTCTAGCTTCAAGACAATAACAATTGTCGCTAGATCTCATGCCCTTCAACAAGGTTTGTCCATCGGGTTTTAGGATAGAGCAATAATCTTTAGAAAACAAGACGGAATATCCTTCATCACTAAGATGTGAAATGCTTATTAAATTGGCTTTCAAGCCATCAACAAATAAAGCATTGGATAAGGAGGGTAATCCGGGAACGGAAATGGTTCCTTTCCCTACAACATTTCTTTTGGATCCATCACCAAAAGTGACATTTCCACCTTCCTCCATAACAAGAGTCTCGAAGAAACTCTTGTTTCCCGTCATGTGCCTAGAGCACCCACTATCCAAATACCAAAAATTAGAAGAATTTGCCTTCAAGGCTATTTGTGCAACATGGCAAACATTTTCATTCTTTCTAATCCACTTAGCAACAATTTTAGCTTTCTTAGTGGTCTTTGGTACATGTGCTCTACTATTTCTAGGATCATGCAAATCAATATTTTCTTTCCTAGAAACATGCATCTTGGCTCTATTCTTTCTCTTTTCAATCATGCTTTGTTTTCTACACATTTTAATATATTGAAAGCAATTTGGTCTAATATGACCATCACAACCACAAAAGTGACAAATAGGGATGAAAAAAGGAATCATACCTCGTCTTTGTGCACGTATGGGAGCACGTCCATGTCTTTGTGGATAAGTGGGTTCAATCCATCTTCGTTGTTGAACCGGTCTTGGTTGCTTCCAAGCTTGAGGTTGCATGATTGGTCTCTTTCCTTTGTGAGCCAATTTAGGAGGAGTGTTGGTTTGAGGAACCTTAGGAGGTTGAGCTTGAGATTTCCTTCTTGGCCCCATTTTCACTTGTGCATTAGAACATTGTCCTACTTCTAAATTTTTTCTAGGAGGTTGCACAAATGAAATTTCTTCGTTCTTCAAGCTCTTGACAAACACTGTCTTGTTAGAGGTTGAGACTTTCTTGCCATCTTCATACCCAAGACCTCTCTTGTCACTTGGACTCTTTCCAACACCAAGTAAATGATCAAGCTTCTTGGTGCTAGAATCTATCCTAGCCAAGGACCCTTTAACTTCAACAAGTTCCCTCTTCAAGCCTTCTTCACTTCTCTTGGATAAGTCTAACTCCTCAATTAACTTATCCTCTCTCCTCTTCAATCTTTCCACTTGTTCACTTAAGTGGTCATTGTGAGCCGAAAGTTCAAGGTTTTCTTCTCTCAACCTCTCAATCTTTCTTGTGCTTTTAAGTGCTAAATCATTGAACTCGGCATGGTATTTAGCAAGCACCTTTTGCTCCACAAACTTCTTTTGGAACTAGAAGAGGAGTCACTTTCTACTTCACTAGAGTCAATTTCGTCTTGACTCATCTCCTCTTTTTCACTAGCACTTTTGCTCTTGTGAGAAGAGGCAAAAGCTAGAAAGTTAGCCATGAGCTCTTCTTCACTTGAAGACTCATCTTCCTCATTGGAGTCATCACTACTCCCACTCCATGTGGCGGCCATCACTTTGCCTTTCTTCTTTTCATTGTGATTAGCACATTCGGGGGCAAAGTGACCAATCCCACCACACTCAAAGCATCGGACTCCTTTCCTTTCGATCCTCTCTTGTCTAGGCTCAAACTTCTTGAAGGAACTCTTTTTCTTCAAATCTTGTCCTCTTGACCCAAATCCCTTCTTCTTCTTGAACCCCATAACCTTGTTGAACCTTTTCACAAATAAGGCAAGGTCTTCATCCGATTCATGCTTTGCCTCCTTTGCATCCTTAGATGCTTTCAAAGCTATTCCTTTAGACTTCTTAGGAGGAGTAGTGGTGCTAGGAGCCTTCCTAGACTCATATGCAAGGAGACGCCCAATAACCTCACTTGGCTTCATATCCATGTAGCCACTATTTTCTTCTATGGCCGTCACCTTTGATTCAAACCTATCGGGGAGAGATCTCATAATTTTTTGCTTGACTCTCCTATCCGAATACGGGTCTCCGAGTTGATGGCTTTGATTTACTATGTCCATCAATTTGATTTCGAAGTCGTTGAAGCATTCATCCTCTCCCATCCTAAGTAACTCAAATTGAGTTTGGAGGACTTGAAGCTTGGACTCCTTCACCACCTCGGTTCCCTCATGTGCAACTTGAAGGATGTCCCATGCCACTTTGGCAATCTGAGTATTCTGAATAAGCTTGTACTGATTCTCATCCATTGCACACATAATGGCATGCATCGCCTTTCTATTCCACTTTGAAGCCTCAAACTCTTGCGCGTTCCATTGCGCCTTAGGCTTCAAAACATCTTCTCCTCCACCCGCGGGAGTCATCATAGGGAGATCATATCCGTCTTCCACCGCCATCCATGCACGGTCATGAATTTGGCATATGTAGGATTCCATCTTCCCTTTCCATTGGGAATAGTTCAATCCGGTAAGAAGTGGAGGCCTTGTTCTAGAAGCTCCTTCGTGGCCACCACCATTTCCACCGTTTCCACTCATAGTGTTTATGAATGAATGAAATGAATGCAAATGTATGAATAATCAAAAATCACACAAAATGCAAAACATACCAAAAAAGCAAGGATCACCTATGTATGTCTAGGAACTCACTCTGATACCAATTGAAACTAAATATAGCACGGTGTGTATAAACCTATCTAGAGGGGGGGGGGGGGGGGGGGTGAATAGATTTTACGCTTTTTACCCAATTTTTCGTGTTAGTCAAAATTACGAATTTACCCTCAAGATAATATAAATAAGCAAGTGTAATATGGTGCGGAAATTAAATCAACACTTGATTTTTACGTGGAAACCCTCACGGGAAAAACCACGGGCTATGTAAGTAAGCCATACTCGAACCTCGAATCCACTAAATGTGCAAACGATTACAACCTAATCCCGGAAGTAATCACACACCTACCTAATCCCGGTATGAGTGAACCTAGTCCAATTTGCTTGTGATCTAAGCAACCTAATCCCGATTGCTACACACAAGACTTACCTTCTCTTGAAGAGAATACAACCCTAAGTGAATATGTGAAAATATCCAAAATGCAACATAGAGCAAGGGAAACCCTATATGCTTATCTAAGATGATTAATATGCAATTAAGAACAATCCTAGATATCAAAACTAAATGACATGTCAATTAGTTAAGCTAATCAATATCAAGCACAAAACCTAATATGCTAGCATAATACAACTTCTAAAACATACATCATACTAATCTCAATTTTGTATCTAAAGCATACAAAATAACAATCAAGTAATTAATTGAGATTGCTAGATAAAATAAACACAAAATATGTAAGAGATTAGTGAAAAGCTTACCAAGCAAAGTATGATGAAGATTCCATGCAAGATGACATCTAGATGATCTATGATGATGCTAGATGATGATTGATGATCATGAAATTGTGTTTGAATAATTAAAAATGAGTTCTTTGTGTATTTTTCTTCTCTTGAAAAATATCCTAAGTATGAAGCATGAATAAGAACTCTTTTTAGTGACCTAAAATCAAGTTAGCATATATATAGAGGCCATAAGTGAAGTGAGGTCGTTTTGAAATTTCGCTAGAAAAATGCTTTGTGCGCTGGTGGACCAGCGCAGGACTAGTGCACAAGCCAAAATTGGCTTGAGCGCTGGACGACAGGCGCTGCCACCAGCGCCAGTCCAGCGGCGCACACCTGGGCGATTGGCGCTGGTGGCTTGCGCTGGTCCACACCAGCGCACGACCAGCGGCGCTCCACTGGGCGATTTGCGCCGGTGAGCGGCGCTGGTCGACCGGCGCTGGTGGACCAGCGCACAGCCCACAATTTTGTCCCCACAAGCAATCATGCAAGGGGAACAAAAGACAACCAATATGTATCCTAGAAGCCTAAATGCTATGATGTTATAAACACAAGATGCAATCATAAATACAAGCAAGAAGAGATGAAAATAAGCATTGATGCACAACAAAAAGAAACACAACATACAAAGATTAAACATATGCATGAGTTGTGAGTGTGTGCAACTATCTCTTCAAGACAAGTAAGCACTTAGAATATTACCTTTGGTGCTTGTCAATAATGAGGTCTTCAAAGGGCCTAATGCACTAATAACAACATCTAAACTACCCTTACAAAGGATCCCCATTTATGGTTTGATTACGAAATAAGCCAATTAAAAACAACGGGAATCCTTACAATTAAGAAACTATCCCATTATCAATAAGATATTGCTGAAACTCACCAGATAAATATTCTCTACCACGATCAGATCTCAAGATTTTTATGTGTTTCTCAAGCTGATTTTCCACTTCAGCTTTGAATGCTTTGAACATGTCAAAAGCATCCGACTTATGTCACATGAGATACACATAGCCAAATCTCGAGTAATCATCTGTGAAGGTGATGAAGTACTCATATCCACCTCTAGCTTGAATGCTCATAGGTCCACATACATCAGTGTGTATCAATCCTAAACATTCAGTGGCTCTTGCACCTTTGGCAGAGAACGACCTTTTGGTCATTTTACCTTCCAAACAAGATTCACAAGTTGGTAGATCATCAACCTTTAAGTCACTTAAAGGTCCGTCACATACCAATCTTTTAATCCTATTAAGGTTAATATGACCTAGGCGTAAATGCCATAGGTAGGTTTCATCTATTGATAATTTTACTCTTTTATGATCAGGTTCCGTTAATTCTGTGTCTAACGAGTGAGAGATATTTCTATGCAAAAAGTATAGACCGTTTTCCAATGTACCTTGGCAAATAATTTTGTCATTCTTACTAATAATAAAAACTTTATTAAAAGTAACCGAATATCCAAATTTATTCAAACAAGAAACTGAAATTAAATTCCTCTTGAATTGAGGTACATAATAAACGTCTATCAAATCTAAATGCCTTCTAGAATCCAAATAAACTCTGATATCTCCCACTGCACTTGCAGACACTAACGTTCCATTGCCCAAGCGCAAATTGATTTCATTCTTTCTTGGAACCCCTGCAAGGAATAACAAACATGATTAGTGGCTCCAGAGTCTATGATCCAAGAATCTGTAGAATCTGCCAAAAAACATGTTTCAAGATAATTCACATTACCTTCTTCCTTCTTATTCTGGGACTTTGGGCAATTTCTTTTCCAATGTCCCTTTTCACCACAAAGGAAGCATTTCCCTTTGATCTTGGTTACTTTCTTGGTCTCCTTCTTGGTAGGCCCAAGTTGCTTTTTCTTCTGTTGTTTCTTGACCTTTTGACGGGCCTTAACAGTAGCAACTTTACCAACCATATGAATCTCTTGACCCTTGCCTTTCACAAGGATCTTTTCAGCACTTTGAACATCTTGCATCAAGCCTTGTAAGGTGTACTCCTTTTTGTTTAAAGTGTAGTCCAATTTGAACTGATCACAGGAATCTGACAATGAATTGACAACCATATCAATTTTTGTCTCACCATCTATCTCAGCGCCATACAGTTCAGCAATGTTGAGATGTGCTATGACTTTCATCATGTGATCCTTCACAGCCTGTCCAGGTTTCATTCTAAGATTCATAAAAGCAGTCACTGCCTCTCTCTTAGTCGTCCTGGACTTCATAGCAAACATCTCCTCTAGAGACATCATTATATCAGCAGCGGACTCCATTCCTTCATGCTGCTGTTGCAACACGTCGGAGATAGTGGCCATAATATAACATTTGGCCATATCATCTGAAGTCTTCCACCGCTCATACTCATTTCTATACATTATGCTAGATTCATTATTAGGAGCAGATGGTTTAGGAGTAGTTAGAACAAACTTATGTTTTTCACTTTGCAGCAACAACCCAATTTTCCTTTTCCATGTGACATAATTATCTCCAGTTAAAGTGTTATCTTTCAGGATGTTTGATCGCGCTTCAAATGTTTACATTTAGCGCCCCTTTTACATTGTTTTTGTAATCAATTTCTAAGCATTCCATGTGTTTAATTGTGTAAATAAGTATTTTCAGGTAAAATAGGTGTTTCAAGGGCATTTTTGTCCAAAGTGAAGAAATGAGGGCAAATTGGGAAGAATACAGAAGAAAAGCAAGAAGGCGAGTTCATGCATTCAGGCCGGTGGGCAAGAAGCCGCCGTCATCAAGGCGGGATCTTTCGGTGGGAATAAAGCCGCCGTGCATGCCCGCCACCGATTCTGAGAAGCTGCAATTTGACTGAAGCTCGCCCCAAAAGTCAAAGAAGGCTGCCCCTTTCTCCACCTATTGTCCTTGGAAGGCCTCCTCTCTCTCATGCATATACATAAGGTGTCAAAACAAAGAAATATACTTAGTTTTAGTTAGAGAGAGGAGATAGTTAGTTAGAGAGAAGATAGAAAGGAGATATTAATTAGAGATATTTTGTTCTTAGGAATCAAGAAAGATAGTATTTTCTTGGCCAATTTCTAGGTAGCCAAACACCACATGTTGGTTACTTAGAGTGATCACTTCAAGTTGCCATAGAAGAGTTAATTGCTTGGATTGCAAGGAAGACCATTTCCACTTCACAAGTTTGTCCATTGGTGATGTTTCCCTTACTTGTATATCTTTGTAATTTTGATACTATGTGTAGCTAATCTCTTTTGTTAGGGAATTAGATGTAATTCTTGTACTTCCTTGTTATCTAATCAATCATAGTTGTATAATCCTCTTAAGTCATGTTTTTGTGCATTTATAATTGCATGTGTGGTGGTTGCAACCACCTATCTCCTTATAGTGCAAAAACTTGATGAAATTGTATGCATGTACCATTTATTGCATATTAATAGTGAAGCACCTATGAGTAGAGATTACTAACTTGTAATTCTCTACTATTCAATCACTAATTTCCCCTTGATCACTCTCTAATCTTAGATTTCATTATGATTGAGTTGAGAATTAGCTGCTTAGAACATTCATATGGATATATGCATTTTAGTAATTGAAGGTTTGGCTTAATGAATGATTGATTAGAAGCTAGAACATTACTTGAATGAATCTAATTCCTTAACAATTTTCAATATAGAATTTAATTCAAGTAGTTGTAATTGCTAATTAGACAACTTCATCTTAGAATAATTAATTTGTTAATCACTAGTTAATTTAAGTAAAACTTGTTAGAATAATTAGGAAATTGTAGAGTTAATCTAAAGATAGAAAGCTTTTTAGTGCTTACCTAGTGGGAACGATACCCTTACTTGCTCACTGCACTAGTTTAACGACTTGTGCACTTACAATAGGGTCACCAGACTCGCACGTCCCTTTAGCACGACCGTGGTAGATTAAGTTAATTTCCAGTGACAATGGTAGAACCAGTCGGGGCGTGTCAATGTTCATAAGTGATGGGGTCATGATTTCTGAATAAAACAAAAATATATATAAATAAATAATCATGATAAAGCACTTTTAAATATTTATCTTGAATTAAATAAATAACTCAATCATAAAAATTCAACGGTGATCCAACACCCATAAACGTTACGCCTCCTTTGGGAGTTCGCACCATTTACTAGTTAGACTAGGTCCCACCTAATTGTTAACATAACAACTAGCGTTTTCAATTTTAGCCTTGCAATTTTACTGACAAGAACTCTTGGGAGGATATCAATAAAATTACATTGAGTGTGTTACCAAGATATCGACCCTCAATTTTCTCTCATGAAAATCCCTCCTTTGGGAGTAGATCTCGTTTGAGTCCATTGTCTAGTCTATCCTTGTAAGGAAGTATATTGCTAAATTCCATTCATGGACGCCCCTTGGGGGTATTACCAATAAATAATAAAGCTCAACTAACCTTGGAGGCCATAGGTGTTACAAAAACACCTTCTCCCACTCAATTATTTAAGGCGTGTGATTAAATCCCATAGAATGATTTACCAAGTTATCTAGATGCCAATTTAGATACCTAAATCATTCAATGCATGTTCATACCAAAAGAGATATATGAGTGGCACTCCTATTCTATATGTCATGTTATCATACAATAACAAATATTGTAATATTTATGCAAAAAATAAATAGCAACAATTTTGGTCCATCCTAGAAAAACAAGTAAATTACAATTGTCAGGAATACAAGATCTTCAGGTGGCCATCAACCATACGCTCATCCCTCGGCTTCCTCCCATGGGCGAACACACCCCACAACCCCACAAAGGGGCTACTGTGCGCAGCCCATGAGGCCACATAGGGCTGCCGTGTGCAGCCCACCAAGATTTGGGCTTGCCATGCACAGCCCAATCCAATCCTAGGGTGCGCACGGTGCTCGTTCTCGGTTCCGGTTGCTCCCTTTTTCTTCAAGTCTTCGAATCTTCGATGCTTGAACATATTGCAGCAGTAAATAAACTAATAAAATACTGCAGTATTATTTTTTTTATTTTTTTTATTCACTGCAGTACTTTTACAAACAAAAAACTGCACATAAAAAATAAATAAATAAACTGTAGTAAAAAATACTGCACTTAAAATAAATAAATAAAATAAAACCTAGCAACTACCAAGAAAGAATTATGGCGATGATAGACCACCCTTCTTGTTACAATTCCGAAACAAAAATTACATTGAAAATCTAGGACCAAAATCGAGCAATAGCAATCTACATAATAACATATATAAAACCATACATCCACATGTAATTATATATGCGAATACCTAGAGTGCCATCTGTTTCTAAACATGCATAATCACAATAAAAAGAAATAGATCCACGTATATATACGTTAATTAATTAAAAGGGTTCAACCAAGGCTCTGATACCAATTGTAGGGAAAAATACCGTAGTACACGCAGCGAAAGCGAGACTAAAAAATAGATTTAGTAGTTTTAAAATTTTTCCTTTTTATGAACCTTAACCCTGTAATTAATTAAGCATATATATAAACCAACAAAAGAAGAATACCTTTTGTCGCGTGATCCGATTGACTTACGTCGATGGTAATCCGCAAGATCTTCAATCCTAGCACGAATGTGAATCACCTAAGAGCGTGGTCTTCCTTTTCTTTAAATTGCAAACCTGAGAATGGACAAACAAACTTTTCTTTTTCTTTTGTTAGTCACAAAACAATCAAAAGAAGACAAAGATTATTCCGGTAACTTTTGAGTTCTCAATCTAATGATCGAAACTCGCGTGAACCTAATTCGATGTTGTACACACAAGCTTATTGATGAACAAGCAATTAGTGTACCATCAAAGAATAATCTCTTCTCTCTTTTATGTCTTAGTAGAATAAAAATAATACTTTTCTTTGAATTGAGAAGAAGAAGAAAAATTGAATCATTCAATCAACTAGGGTGGCCGAATTCTATATGTGGTAATATATAGGTGGCCGAAATTTTGCTTCCTTTTGTCTTTAGAGTTGCCGAAATCTTCCTCTAAATGGGACCAGGGTTGCCGCAAATCACATACCAAAAAGGGTTTGTGTTGCACCCTAATTTCCATCATACTTTAGACTTCAAACCCTAATCCAACTCATAGATATTTTTATTCTTTTATTGACTAAATAAAAAGATTTCTTATTTGATTAAATAAATAAAATTAATTATTTATTTTCTTGTCAAACAAGTCTTTTACTTTTAGTATACTACTACCAATAGTATAACTTTAGGAAATATATTTCCTGATCAGAAAAGATTTGTTTCTTAATTAAACAATTAATTAATAAATTAATTAATTCTGATTTAATTAAAACAATGAAACAAAATAATATATTAGGTAAATATTTACACCTTGCCGCCCCACTTGAAAAAATGGGTCATATATTATTTTCTTATTTCATTTAATCCATTGGACTTTAAATAAAAAGCCCACATGTGAACCAGAACAATTCTTACTAAAAGAAACAAGCCCACATGCCTTTCATTAATATATTAATATAATTGAGCAGCCTATTAAATAAATAATGTGCAAATTATATTCTTAATATATTAAATGCAATTCTAAATGGACCCATAAATTGGTCCGGTAGAATATATCAAGTGATCCATGCAAGTCCGTGTGGATTGGGGATCTTGACGGGCTATCTAAATTTAAGCTTCAATAGACATAACCTAATCACAATCAACAAATGATTCACTTAGGTCCGATCCATTAATTTTAACTCATTCCACTAAAGAGCTAAAATTGAACTCTTAAATAAAGATAGAATAATAAGATGTTCCTCATTCATACCCTAGACAATCATATTGGAGATAGTGTATCCTCGTGATTAATATCAGTAATCGCCAAGAGTTCATAGACTGCCTATAACTCTCCAAGTTACCATATTTACTCATATGACCACGTTTTGAACTTGGATATTTTGACTTGTCCAGAAGCCATGTTTTCAATAGACACTATCGAAAACTCAACGTTGAGATTTAATATCCAATTACCTCAAAACATCCATATGATGATATTATACTCTCATTTAATAAATGGAGCCACGATGTCCATATCTATAAATGATGTCCTCTATCGATTAACAAATGAATATCACCAAACTATCGAGGATAGACTATGCTATATAATCGTACTCATTGATAACTCAAATGATATCACTTGCAACCATAAGTCCATCATTTATCTCAGGATTTAGATAGACTCTCCGATTGTCCTGATAATGAAAAGACTATTATCTATTGACAGTTCTAGATAAAGCTTTTCATTGTGATCCAGTTCAATGCACCCAGTACACTAGATTCTTTTACTCGAAGACACTCCGATGATTTTAGACTCATCATATCTCATTTGATCCCACTCAAATGTTAGCAAAAGAATTCTACAACTTTAACAAGATAAAGGTGCCTAACCTTTAACTTAAGTTGTGAACGTTATTCAAGACTAACTAAAGAATTGTGTCTACCACATACATATCCAGATGTACGAACAATTCTTCTTTTCTCATAGTCTTTAGACCTTATGATTATTTACTTTGACAATTATAATATTAAACTATAAATGCTATAAGATTTGTTAAACCAGAAATCACTTTATTAATATGAAAAAGATTGTCAATTACAACATTACACTTTTGCTATTGAACATAATCCTAACAGTCTTTTCATGGATTTGCTTAACAAAATCTACTTTTTTCTTCCCATCTAAGTTAATATGCTTATTCACAAGTAAAGGAATTAAATCTAATAGAGTTAATGGATTAAACCCATACACAATTTCAAAAGGTGAAAATTGAGTTGTAGAATGCACACTTCTATTATAAGCAAATTCTACATGCGGCAAACAATCTTCCCACGTTTTCAAGTTCTTTTGTATGATAGTACATAACAAAGTAGACAAAGTCCTATTAACCATTTCGGTTTGACCATCAGATTATGGATGACAAATAGTAAAAAATAAAAGCTTAGTTCCTAACTTACCCCACAAAGTCTTCCAAAAATAGCTTAAGAACTTAGCATCTCTATCTGAAACAATGGTTTTAGGCATTCCAAGCAATTTAACAATTTCTTTGAAAAACAAATCAACAATATGTGAGGCATCATCAGTTTTATGACAAGGAATGAAATGTGCCATTTTAGAAAACCTATCAACAACCACATATATAGAATCCCTACCCCTTTTTGACCTAGGCAAACCCAACACAAAATCCATAGAAATATCAATCCAAGGTCCATTAGGTATAGACAAAGGAGTATACAAACCATGAGGCTTAGTCTTAGACTTAGCTTGTCTACATGTAATGCATTTCTCACAAATTCTTTCTACATCACGTTTCATATAAGGCCAAAAGAAGTGTTCATGCAAAACATCTGGTGTCTTGGCTATACCAAAATGCCTCATCAAACCTCCCCCATGAGCTTCTCTAATAAGCAATTCACGCGAAGAACTCTTAGGTACACACAACTTAGTTTCTCTAAACAAAAATCCATCATGCCTATAAAACTTGCCAAATGCTACTTTCTCACATGCATTGAATACATTACCAAAATCAGAATCTTCCACATACAATTCTTTGATGTAATCAAAACCAAACAATCTAGCATCCAAAGTAGAAAGTAAAACGTACCTTTTAGACAATCTTCCACATACAATTCTTTGATGTAATCAAAACCAAACAATCTAGCATCCAAAGTAGAAAGTAAAATGTACCTTTTAGACAAAGCATCAGCGACCGTGTTTTCCTTACCCTTTTTGTACATGATCACATATGGAAATGTTTCTATGAATTCCACCCACTTGGCATGTCCCTTATTCAGCTTGTGTTGCCCTTTTAAATGCTTCAATGACTCATGATCTATGTGAATCACAAATTCCTTCGGCCAGAGGTAGTGTTGCCAAGTTTCCAATGCTCTAATCAAAGCATACATCTCTTTGTCATATGTAAGATAGTTTAAGGCTGCTCCACTTATCTTCTCACTAAAAAATGCAATGAGACATCCTTCTTGCATTAGAACAGCTCCAATACCTATTCCTGAAGCATCACACTCAATCTCAAAAGCTTTAGCAAAGTCAGACAAAGCAAGCAAATGTGCATTAGTTAATTTTTCCTTAATCAAGTTAAATGCCTTTTCTTGCTCATTACCCCACTTAAAACCAACATTCTTTTTGATGACTTTAGTTAAAGGTGTAACTATACTACTAAAATCCTTCACAAACCTCCTATAAAAACTAGCCAACCCATGAAAGTTTCTCACTTGTCCTACATTTATAAGTTTCGGCCAATCCTTGATTGCCTTAACCTTCTCTTCATCAACCCAATCCCCTTAGCACTAACAACAAAACCCAGAAATATAAGCTTATCCGTGCAAAAGGTACACTTGAGATTAGCAAACAACTTTTCTGTTCTTAAAACACCTAAAACAAGTTTTAAATGTTCAACATGCTCATCCAAGTTTTTGCTATAAATCAGAATGTCATCAAAGTAAACAACAAATTTTCCAATAAAAGCACGCAAAACATGGTTCATTAACCTCATGGACGTACTTGGTGCATTAGTTAACCCATAAGGCATCACTAACCACTCATATAAACCATATTTTGTTTTGAAAGTAGTTTTCCATTCATCACCTTCTTTCATCCTAATTTGATAATATCCACTTTTAAGATCAATTTTAGTGAAAACACTAGAACCATGCAATTCATCAAGCATATCATCTAATCTAGGAATAGGATGTCGATACTTTACAGTGATATTGTTGATGGCACGACAATCGACACACATCCTCCATGTTCCATCCTTTTTTGACACAAGTAATACAGAAACCGCACAAGGACTCATGCTCTCAGGCACATACCCTTTTTCCATGAGCTCACTAACATTCTTTTGAAGTTCCTTTATCTCCTCGGGATTACTTTTGTATGCGGGTCTATTTGGGATGGGTGCTCCAGGTACAAATTCAATTTGATGCTGAATTCCTTTTATTGGTGGTAAACCAATAGGTATCTCTTCGGGAAACACCTCATCAAAGTCCTGCAAAAGTGAGGCAACAACATTAGGCAAAAAAGAGTCAATTTCATTAGTACTAAAACAAGCCTCTTTGTACAAAAGTACAATCATTGGCTAATGTGAAAACAAAGCCTTTTTGATCTCACTCCCTCTTGTATAGAAGCTCACGTGTTTACTCTCTTTGTCACTGCTCACGTGTTTACTCTCTTTGTCACTCTTTCTTTCTTTTTTTGCGGTTTCAGTCTTTTTTTCTTTTGTCTCTCTTTCTTTTGAACTCTCACTCTTTTTTTTTTTTTACATCTTTTTTTCTTTTTAACCTCACTTGATCTTCATATACTTGTCTTGGGGTTAAGGGTATAAGAGTGATTGGGTTTTTATTGAGTACAAAGGAGTATCTATTGGTATATCCATCATGTGTTACATGTTTATCAAACTGTCATGGTCTCCCCAAAAGGATATGGCCCGCAACCATTGGCACCATATCACAACAAACTTCATCTTTGTATTTTCCAATTGAAAATGTTACAAACACTTGTTTAGTCACCTTGATTTCCCCACTATCATTCAACTATTATAGCTTATAAGGTTTTGGGTGTTTCAAAGTAGCCAAATTTAGTTTTTCCACCAAAGTAGTGCTAGCCACATTAGTACAACTCCCCTCATCAATAATCATGCTACATACCTTATCATTAACATGGCAACGAGTGTGAAAGATATTGTCACGTTGTACCTTATCATCTTCCTTGGCTTAAGCACTAAGAGCTCTTCTTGCTACCAAAAGCTCTCCATTAACCGGATACTCAATGTCATTTGCATCCTCCAAAGGTGGCATGAACTCTTCGTCAAATTCACCCTTGGATTCAATTTCACCATCATCCTTCAAAACCATTAATCTCTTGTTTGAACATTGAGCTGCAATATGACCTGCTCCCAAACACTTAAAACACTTAATATCTCGATTTCTAGAAGGTTGGAAATCTGATTTACCTTGATTTGTTATGCCTCCGGCCTTATGATCTTTGAAAGGTTCGGCCTTGGCCTTGAAACTAGGTTGGTCTTCCCTCTTGCTCCAATTCAATTTCCATGATGATGAAGAACCCGAATTTTGCCCAGCCCGTGTGGAACCCTTCCTCTTCAACTGTTGTTCCACCTTAATAGCCATGTGCACCATGTCAATCAACTCAACATAATGTTGCACCTTCACTACATTTGCAATATCTCGGTGTAGTCCATTCAAAAACCTAGCCAGAGTAGCCTCTCGGTCCTCCTCTACATCAACTCGAATCATGGCAATCTCCATTTCCTTGTAGTAGTCTTTAACACACTAAGATCCTTGTGTAAAAGTTTGCAATTTTTGAAACAAACCCCTATAATAGTGGCTTGGAATGAAACGCTTTCTCATAACAGTTTTCATCTCCTCCCATGTCTCAATTGGTCTTTCTCCATTCTGTCTCCTACTCACTACTAGTTGATCCCACCAAACGATAGTATAATCAGTGAATTCTATGGCTGCCAACTTCACCTTCTTCAATTCGGAATAGTCATGGCAATCAAACACCAATTCTATTCTTTTCTCCCACTCAAAATAAGCTTCGGGATCGGTTTTCCCTTGGAACGTTGGGATCTTCACCTTAATGCTACCCAAGTTATTATCAACCCTCTCTCCATACCTATCTCCTTTATTCCCATACCTAACTTCTCTACCTCCCATTCCACGTCTAAATCTGTCCACACCCATATTAGACATGCGATCATCCTCTTCTAGGTCATTCCCATAATTATCTTCATAGTCATTCCTAGGTGGATTCCTTTCTCTTCGTTCCACATTAGAAGCCCTGAATGGCTGCTCCCTTTGTGAACTAGATTCCACTTTGTCTATCCTATCATTCACCTCACCAAACCTAATCTCCATCCGCTCCATGATTTGTTGCATGGCTTTATACAAAAAATTGAGATCAATTGTTTCTGGTGCTTCGTTGGGACTGTTATTGTGTGACATATTTAAAACCTGTAAAACAAACAAGAATTTAGTAAGCCTCACAAAACACTCCCTCACATGTTTACCCTCAAAGATGATGGCACTCACACTTGTGTTTCACTCAATTATTTTGGCTTTTACCCTCTAATGAACTCACACTCTCTTGCATTTTTCCACCCTTTGTTCACTCTTTAGTTCACCCCCCCCCCCCCCCCCCCCCCCCCCCCCCCACACTTTTTTTTGACTTATATGGACACTCACAAGAAAGTTCAAGGAGCAAGATGAAACAAGTGAAGTAATTAGGACCAGAATAATAAGAACAAAATTCAACTACCATATATATATATATATATATATATTTTTTTTGAATCTCAATGCACGAAATCAAGAAGAGGAATAACAATAGTTGATATAAATTCAACTTCAAGACTTTTCGATTTTTTATTTTTTTATTTTTTTATTTTTTGGTGATCAAACGATTTTTTTTGTGATCAAACGAAATCAAAAGAAGAAGAACAATGATAGATTAAACCTGATTAGAAGCCTAAGTTCTGATACCAACTGATATGAACATCACCAAGATTAGTGAGACCCGAAACCAATATATGGTAACGAAGGATCGTTGTCTGAATCAAGTTTATGAAATAAAGAAATTAAAGGACCATGACCCGTTATCTATATGGAAATAAGAACCAACAGTATCAAGAAGTATTATAGATGCCACACTCAAGAAGAGACGAAGGTGAGTGATAAGTTTGGTTTTTGAACGCCACAAGGATGAAGCCTTGATAAGTTTTGAGTTCAATGAAGAACCAAAGAGAAAACACTCTCAATTTTAATTTAATCAAAGTCTAACGTTTTTACAAAGGAGAAGAACCGAATATAAAGCTTCCTTGGAACAACCCTCCAAGCATGGGAAACACAAGAGATTGAATTGACAAAGTAAATTACAAGAAAATAATAAAGCTAATGCTGATATCAAGTAGAACTCTTCAAATCCCGTAGATTAGTTGAATCTAGCCACCAGAATGAATTTAGTCATAACTCTCTCTTGGGACCTTCAAATGACTTGATCCAAAATACGAAATTGAAGTTAAAGTGCTGATATTTCCAATGAAATAAGCCATGTCAGCTGATTCATCCGGAAACAAAAGTTGTGAAGTCCCCAAACTGCCCTTCGAAACTGATCTGATGCATTTACTAATCACCACAGCACCCCCCCGCAAATGGACTCTCCCATGTCATGCCCCTTGTAATCGGCCTACTCAATTGCCTTGATGATATTAATTAAGCCTTGGCCTTCATGTGGGCTCATCTTGGACTTCAACAATTCAAAATCAGCCCAAGTGTCTTGAATTAAGCCATTGATTGCATCTTTGAATCTCCTAGCCCTTGCCCTTGTTATTGGCCTAAATGGAACTTGCAATGGATCCTTTGGTACAACAGCCCCCTTATTCACATCAAAATTGGTCCCTGAAAAGCTGGAAAGAGATACAATCCCGACTAGAAATCAATTTCAGTCGGGTCTTATAACAAATCCCAGCAACCAGTGCCTAAGTTTTGCATGGAACCTCAAAAACCAAAGTGTAGATAGAGCAAATATATCCAAATTAAGGGCAGCATTCAAGATACCTTTTGCAAATCATTTTACCAACAGATAGAGCAGAGAGAACTTAAAAAAAATGTCCAAAAAGTTTTACCAAGGCTCATTGTGTACGAGCTAGAATGCAACAAAGCCCTTTTTCTCCAAGCTTCACTGAATGATAATCATCCACATAAATCCTATTCCTACAATCTGCAATAACAAATATTTTAGACTAACATAACAAGACTTTCATGGTCTTAATAGCAAAGCATCAGCCGACAATTGAGTAAAGACATGGAAAATGTTTTTCAAGGTTCCCCATCCCACATCACTTTTTCAAACTTAGGCACTCAGTTGAATTTCACATGTTCAGAAAGCATTGTCTACACTCTACAGCACCAACACTACAGCTGGAATCAGACCATAATGACCTCGTTAAAATTAGCATGTCCAGGCCTGCCCGAGAATAATGATAAATTTAATGAAAATATTCAGTTAAACAGTAATGGCCAGATAAGGGTTTTCATATTATAAAATGTAAGGGAATAAACTAAAAACCTGATCAGGTTTCAATTCAGCTAATGTGCTTGGTAAAATACGGGGCTTCTTCACCTTTCTCCCTCATGAGTCATGACATTCAATATGTAACCAGTAACAACGTCACCAAGACCAAGGACTTCGAAACTAGTACCAGTCAACAAGTCACAATCACAGATCACAAAGCTCATCATCCTAGATTTGGTGTAGAAAACTGTACACTTCAGACGTTCCTAAAAAAATTATGACAACAATACATATTTTATGCAGGGAAGACCAGCACCAATAAAACAAATCAACCAAATTAAATGTACCTTTTCGATTGAAAATTTTCTTTTGGTCTCTTTTCCCACCTACTTAGTAGGTTCCTTATACACTTTCTCTTACAACTGATAGGAGAAAAAAGAAGGGAGAATTTTATTCAGAAGTAAGCCTCCATAATCCATACGTTAAAATTTCATGGCTTAAATTTGGACACCATCAATTGCATTCCTAAAAGTAAACTACAGAGCTAATTAAGCAAATATACAATGGCTAACGCAAGACCATGACCATGCTTAGCAGTGTGTACCACGGATTGCAATTTAAGAAACTGAAAACAAATACTCTTATCGGTATAGACACAGCTTTCTAAAATTTTTCCTTTTGTTCTTTAGGTAATCAACTCTCTTTCATTTGCTATGGTGTTTGCAACAAATGGATAACTGGAATTGCCATCAATATTTTCAATCTCCTCCATTTGATAGTAGAACATTTCAAAAGCTCATCAAAAAATGGTTTAAGTTAAAATAGAGCATGAGCATTGAGCTGCAGCAACTAGCATCATGTATACATAAACCTGACACACAAGCATGACTATAGTAAACAAATATGATTCTTCAGGAGGTCACTCGTATTAATGGATTAGTTTATAATTTTCAAATTCAGAATGCAGTTACCTTTAGCAGCCTGGGAAGCTTGGTCGTTAAACATATATTCACCAATGATTCAATGTCAGGCTTGCAAAAGCAGTGATCTGATTACGCCTACTATCTTCAACCTTGGGGATGATCCAAAACCATAAATACTAAAAAACCGAAAATAAAATAAAAAAATAGCTATTCAATTTCATGGCAATCAAATAAGGAATAAGACACAAACATTATTGATGACATTGATCCAAATTCTAACCATGCAACACACTCAAAACATAAATAAATAAATAAAGAGAAGTAAATTTCATGGATCAAATGAACCAAATATGACAAGAGGAGGTTGGTCCGGTGGTACCCCTCACATCTATGCCAAGAGGTAGCAGGTTTGAGTCCTCCCCCTCCCAAAAGAAAAAAAAAAATAAATAAACCCTGAATTTATGTAATATTTCAAAAATAAAAATAAATAAATGAACCAAATATGAAAGTAACCAGATAGAATTGACAGGAAAAGGTTATAGTACAAAATAAGTTACATAATTAATTCTCACCTCCTGGCAATTGCATGCTCAATTGTCTTGCACTCTGAATTGCATGTCCCTCACATCCTGAAAAGCATGCTCAAAATCTTAAGAGTTTCTCAGCAGCCCTTTCGCCAAAGTCAACATTTTCATGTATTCAGCAAGCCTCAAGAAAAGTCTATGTTTTCAACAAATGTGGGATTTGCTTCATCTCTGTGATAGAGTTACCAACCTCTAAAAAATTTCCAGCACAACCAAGAATATCAATCATACATAATGAATAATGCTCAACTTTTGGAGTTATTCCATACACTTCACTCATTGAGCTTAAGATATTTTTCCAATCTTCAGTCACACCCGTGCAGCTATATGCAGAAAGTAATATGAAAGTGACGTCATCCGGTACTACATCTTCATCTAACATCGTCCTATAGGCTTCAAGAGCTTTTTCTCTTTCACCATGTTGCACAAAGACCCCTATCATTGCATTCCATGAGACTGTATCCCGTAATACTGACCCCCTGAATACAGCCTCAGAATATTCTATGCACCTACACTTCCCATACATATCAACAAGTGAAGTGGAAACAAACTTGTCAAGCAAATGCCCAGACTTGACTGCCATAGAATGCAGCAGCCTCCCACTTTCCAAGGTTGCCACATTGGAGCAGCTACTCACACAGCTGGCAAGAGTAAATTCATTGGGCCTCAGACCTTCTTGCTGCATCTTTCTAAAGCACTTAAGAGTCTCCTCCGCTTGATCAGCCTGTGCAAAACCAGCAATGATGGCCGTCCAAGCAACAACGTCTCTTGCGATCAATCTATTGAAAGCTACATACGCATCTTCCAGGCATCCAGTTTTGGCATACATGTAAACAAGAGTTGTCACAACAAAATTGTTACCAGCAAGGCTGTTCTTTATGATATTAGCATGTACTTGCTTACCAAAAGCTACATCTGAGAGACTTGAACAAGACCTCAAAATGCTGTCAAACGTGTACGCGCTGGGATTAAATCCTTTTAAAAGCATCTGATAGAAAATTTTTGGCCCTATATCATTAGTTACATGGTCTTGGAATCCAGATAAAAGAGCATTCCATGAAACCAAATCCTGATCAGTCATTGTCTCAAAAATCCGGGCCCCATCAAGCAAATATCCATTTTGCATGTACATAGTGACCAGGGCATTGCCAACCACACCATCTGACTCAAAGCCATATTTGCATATACAAGCATGGATGCTTTCACTGTAATGTAGGTCACCTATATCAGTAGCAGCACTAACAAGACTGGCAAGGGTAAATTGATTTGGTGTGACACCTGTGTATCTCATTAAATTAAATAGCTTGGCCGCCTCTCGGTTTTGTCCTTTCTGTTCAAGGCAAGTGACAATTGTACTCCAGGTTACTACATCTGGATCCTTAATTGTCTTGAAAATTTTTATCGCCTCAGCAGCCAACCCACATTTGGAGTACATATCAAGGAGAGTACAACTAACAAATTCATCAAGCACAAGACTTAGTCTGATTGCTAGAGAATGAACAACCTGGCCTGCTCTTATATAACCCGAATTTGCACAGCCCTTTAAGACAGTGACCAAAGTGAACTTGCTGAACTTTATTTCCGCATCTTTCATATCGTAAAACAAATTCATAAACTTTTCTCCATCACCCCTCTCAGAATAACCATTAAGCATTGCATTCCAAAGCACAACATTCGTTTCAGGCATACTACGGAACACTCTATCCGCAAATTCCACCTCACCACATTTCGCATAAAGGTCGACCAGAGCAGACCCAACAAACAAATCCAAACGAAACCCAAGTTTTATCACTTCTGTATGAACCTGTTTCCCAAAATCTAAATCCATGCACATAGAGCAAGCCTTCAAACCAGTAGCTAAAGCGAATTCATTTAGCCTCACTTCTTCCCTTTGCATCCGACAAAGCAAACTAACACCAACACCAGCGTGTCCTTGATCAACATACCCCGAAATCAGTGCAGTCCAAGACACAACATCTCGAACAGGCATTACATCAAACACCTTGCGTGCATACACAACACTCCCACATTTCACATAAGAATTAACCGTGGAAGCCCACAAATGGGTATCTGGTTCCAACCCAGTCACGATCACGTGGCCATGAATAATCTTGGACTCTTTTATAGACCCTTTTGCAGCACAAACACTCAACAATAACGAGTATTTCTTCAAACATGGAACTGGTCCAGGCATTACGTCGAGCACCCTGCGTGCATACAAAGTGCTCCTGCATTTTGCATAAGAGTCGACAAGAGAAACCCAAAAATGGGAATCTGGTTGCAACCCACTTCTAATCACATGACCATGAACCAATTTTCCTTCATTTAGAAGAAGACAATCGCGCAGCAATGACGTGCATTTTTTCAACCTCTTCTTACCATGTAAGTTATTGACCGGTACCAATATTTTTCGAAGTTGGCAACGCATATGTGTGAAGAAATTCTACACAGGCACGGTGCTTCAATGATATTGAAAGAAATTCGACAATAAAGAGCCTTCGTGTCTGTAAACCAGTATTTAAAAAAAAATAATAATAATAGGGTGCCTAGATTACCGTCCATAAATATAATTTAGGGCAAATTGCACAAACTTACCCTAACGTTTCCATTATGGCATAATATTCAACTAATTCATTTAATTGCACAAACAACCCCTCCTGTTAGTCAACTTCAGTTAAAGATAACCATTGACCATTATTTTTTTTGAAAACCCAAAATTGCCCATGCACTTTATTACAAAAAAAATCTTAATTGCCCTTTATTTAAAACATTATCTACTTTAAATTATTAGAATATAAAAAATAAATACTAAACATAATCCTTTTTAAATAAAAAAAATTCAAAAATAATATATTAAAAACAAAACAATTTAAGAAAACGTTATTTTGAGAAAATATAATTTAAAATTATGCAAGTCCAATATGAATAGTAGTAATGTGCTACATATTTTTGAAATTTAAAGCATTTTTTTTTATTTAAAAAGGATTATGTTTAGTATTTTTTTTTTTTTTTGAATC
The DNA here is from genome assembly GCA_030490815.1 of Acer saccharum. Classification (NCBI taxonomy): domain Eukaryota; kingdom Viridiplantae; phylum Streptophyta; class Magnoliopsida; order Sapindales; family Sapindaceae; genus Acer; species Acer saccharum. Next base: position 25,503,204 of record CM059878.1, read on the forward strand.
AAAATATAATGCGTTATTTATATTGAGTCAAATTATTTTGTCTTATAGAGATGAACATTGAACAAATTTTCGGTGCTACTGTATTTTATTATGACAAATGATTATATTTTTATTTCAAACTCTTGATGATTTTATTTATATTTGTGTTTAGAATACTAAACATAATCCTTTTTAAATAAAAAAATTCAAAAATAATATAATAAAAACAAAAAAAAATTCAAAAATATGTAACACATTACCACTATTTATATTGGACTTGCATAATTTTAAATTATATTTTCTCAAAATAACGTTTTTTTTTTTGTTTTATTTTTAATATATTATTAAATTGTATTTTCTCAAAATAACATTTTCTTAAATTGTTTTGTTTTTAATATATTATTTTTGAATTTTTTTTTAATTTAAAAAAGATTATGTTTAGTGTTTAATTTTTATATTCTAATAATTTAAAGTAGATAATGTTTTAAACAAAAGGCAATTAAGATTTTTTTTGTAATAAAGTACAAGGGCAATTTTGGGCTTTCAAAAAAAAATCATGGTCAATGGTTATCTTTAACCGAAGTTGACTAACAGGAGGAGTTGTTTGTACAATTAAAGATTATTTGAATATTATACCATAATGGGAAATGTTAGGGTAAGTTTGTGCAATTTTCCCTATAATTTACAAACTCATATTTATAAGTACATCCATATCTAAAATTTAAAATTAAATCATTGATATAAGCACTTATCCTAATGTCAATAGTACCATTATTATAATGAATATATTTATTTAGTCTTTCTATTATCAGTTCGAACTGATATAAAATATATCAGTTCCTTCCATGTGGGCTATTAGATTTAAAAGATGCTTTGACAAATGCATGCAGCCAAGTCAAAGTATTTAAATCCAATGGCCCACATGCAAGGAACTGATATATCTTTTATCAGTTTGACCTGATAATAGAAAAATTGTATATTTACTTTAATACATTTTATTTATATGTGTGGTAGCTAAAAATAGCTCTTAGGCACAAATGCTTAAGCCCACAACCAACTGTGGCGGGCTCAGGCCATATCCATCCAACATGGGTCGACTCTAGTTAAATCCTGATAACTCAATTGTATCAGTGGTTTGATAATATTTGAATTGGTCAATGATTATGTGATCCCACGAAATCCGGTCGAGATTTTAGGAATATTCTCTAACAACCACTTGATTTTATGAGGGGAATAAATTTTAATCAAGTCATATTACCAAATTTTCTTAATTAGTCAATATTCAATAAAAACCCCTATTTAGTCAAAACAACAATAAAATGTAAAATGCGGAAATTAAATAACACTTGATTTTTACGTGGAAACCTTTAATAAGGAAAAACCACTGGCTAATATGTGCGTCACACACGATCCTCGAATCCACTATTTGTAATGGGTGAATATATTTTAATCAAGTCATATTACAGATGTGGCCGTTTGTGCAAAACAAAATAATGTTTTATGTGTTCGTTTAGAAAACCAATTTTTACCATTATAAAATCCTTTTAAGATGTAAAGATTAGTAAAACGGTAAATAAGGATTCGTTCCACAGGGAATCGGAGTAATTAGTTGAATAAATTAACTAGTCCTAAATGCAATTAAGCAAATCATAGTAGGTGGATAGTGTGTGGTTTGAAAAACCACCAAACATGTATAAAAAGTAAATGTAACTAAAAAGGGGGTGATAGGAAAAACAGAATACTCAACAATCTTGATAAGAGGAATGGATGTAAACAATTAAGATAGATGTTAGGGTATTGATGGATTAGCAAGTGGTATGGGCAATGCTTTTTAAGCCACTTTAATAGACCAATCTCTATATGTTAACCATTTGTTTTCTAGGATGTGTTTAGGTCATCACTGTGAATCCTAAACATCTTCCCACCAAAATACCTAACCGATTAAGGAAAAGGGGTCAAGGTGAGATTGGTTGGTTAAAAATCAAGGTTTAGATTAGTGTGGTTGATATACCCTCCACTAATCTATCTTATTCACTGTGTTCCTTAACCAATCAAGGGTGTCAATCCAAGATTGATTTTACAACAATTTATCTCACGTAAGAGTATGATCTATTGGTGATATACAATGCAAATCATATAATGAATAGGACCTAGATATAAAGTGAATAAAACACAAATAGATATTCAATACAAAAACTTAAGCAAATACCCACAACCAAATGTTCCTCACATCTATCCCCTAGATTAGGGGTTTAGTTACACATAGTTACAATCAAAATAAAAAGAAAGTAATAAATAAGGAAATCACCATTGGGCCTCCTTCTTTAATGCTTGCTCTTTCCTTTCCTTAGATGCTCCTAGTGTAAAGAGTGGTAGAAAATGATGTGTCTAGATAGGTGGGTGTCTAATGGTGAGTGATAAAGGTATTGAGATGTAGAGAATGAGAAGAGTGGAATGGTTGGGTGAAGTAATCAAGATTTAGTGTTGAGTTTTTGGGTGGAAAGGTAGTTCAAGATTAGAGATGGAGGAAATTAAGAGGGGAATTATGGTGATCCTAGGTTGAAGATAGGATAGGATAATCTGTAAAAGTTGGTGTATTTATAGGGTAGGAAAACTAGGGTACAAAATGGGCATGAAATGACAAGAATACCCCTCTTAAATGCCAACATTGGAATTTCAACGCTGGAATTCCTACGTTGTTGCGGTTGGCAAACAGCGACATCAAGGGCGACATTCACACCTGATCGTTTTCCTCTCTATCGCTGTTGTGTCGTTATGGCGACAATGTCCAACGTTGGAATGTCAACGCTGGAATTCCTACGTTGTCACGGTGGGTCGAAGCGACACTTCATGACGACATAAAACGGCGACGCCAGACTTGATGGTTTTCTTGGGTTTCATTTTCTCTGTCGCGGTTTGGCTCAAGAGAGACACTATCAAAGGGCGACAATGCCCTGTTTTTCCCACTTTTATTGCACTTTTTGTACCAAATCCATCTCTTCTTCATAAATGCCCTTGTGGTACAATTAAGCCTGAAACTGATACCGGACAGCCCTCGCACAAATAAAACACACAAGAACAAATAAAAATAGATTAACTAATTTTCCAAGGGATACAGATATCACCACCCTTAGTAAACTAGTAGAAATGGCTCACCACCAAGATTAATCTAAAGGGATACAGAAACACCACCCTCTTAACTAACCAAGGATACAGAACTAATGATAAACTCACCACTCTAAAGGAATCCACCCAAGAGATACAGAGTTGAAAGATAAAATCTCAAAGAGATAATATTCTGAAATGTAATATCCATTAACTTACTTTTTACAAGGATAAAGGCTCATTATATAGCCTAATCATGGAACAACCCTCCATGCATAGGAAAGGAAAGAAAATAACAGATAACAACACATTTCAAAGCATTTTAAACAAAGAAATTAAAGATATTAAAGCTGGACTCTTCAAATCCCGAGATCAGTTGAATCTGAGCACCAAAATGAATTCAGTCATAACTCTCTCTTGGGACCTTCAAATGACTTGCTTCAAAATACGAAATTGAAGTTAAGAGGTTGATCTTTCCAATGACATCAAGTACGTCAGCTAATTCATCTAGAATCAAAAGTTATGAAGTCATAAAACTGCCTTTCTGACATGATCTGCTGCTCAACAAATTAAAGTAATAATTTGGAACATTTTGCACCTTGATCATGAGTCATGTAAATAGACACTCCCGTGTCAGAAACACTTGATTAATGTAGTTAAAACATGGGAAAATGCCCGAGAATCAAGCATAAAAGAGAAAGAAATGAGGGCCAAAATCATACCAATTTTGATTCGATCAATTACCAATTTTTCTTGATTAGTCAATATTCAATAAAAACCCATATTTAGTCAAAACAACAATCAAGTGTAAAATGCGGAAATTAAATAACACTTGATTTTTACGTGGAAACCTTCAACAAGGAAAAACCACAGGCTAATATATGCGCCACACATGATCCTCGAATCCACTATTTGTAATGGTGTTTACAACCTAGGTTGACCAAGTCAAACCTTACACGGTCACTAACCCACCACTACTACCCAACGGACCTTTAATAGCGAACCTAGATCAATTTTCTTGCGGACCAAGCAACCTTAGCCACAAAACTTAATTCTCACTAAATAGACCAACAACCTAAGTGGATATCATGATATTCAATTATGCAATTAATGTTGGGTTACACTAAATGCTTATCTAGGATGAAAGATGATAATAATCACAATCCTATATATCAATATTGCTATATAACATGGCATACAACATAGCTATCAAAGATAAAATAATCCTAGATGTTATAGCTATCAAAATACAACTCACAATCGAACAATACAATAATCTCAATCTTGTAAATAGAATTTAATCTAAATGCATTCAAGTAATAAAAGAGATTAATTTATAAGTAAGAACACTAAAATTGATGAGTATGGTGTTCAACTTACCAAACTATGTGTGTTGAAGAAGACCCATGCATAGATACATTCTAGATGATGTTTAGATGATGTTTGATGCACATGGATATGAGTTTGGAGAATCAAAGGAGCAATCTTTGTGCTTTTTCTCTCAAAAATCTCTTTTAGGGTTCTTGATGTTCAAAGAGCTGAGTGAAAAAGAGTGACACAATGGTGTATTTATAGAGAGCAACAAAAGGCTTGGTGTAAAGACAAGTTTGCCCTTAAAATGCGCCAATCGGTGGTATCATTCGGTGGCCACCAACCACCGATAACAACCATTGAATTGAACCCGAGAGCATCAAGGGAACAATGGCAATTTCATTCGGCGGTTTCATGGCCGCCAATTTGAGACTGAGATATTTAAATCAATTAGGTCTCATCGGCGGTTTTGATCAGCGGTTGGGGCCACCGATCATAACCGCTAATTTACTCTAGAACCTTCTAGACTCAAACGACGGTTTCATTTGGCGGTCACGGCCGCCGATTAAACCGTTGTTTCATCAATTGTGGTGAAACCTAAGGAGAAGCCAAGAGCATTCTCTGAAGGCGATCTTCGCGCTGAACCAAGCACACCATCGTGCATGCGTAGACGTTTCCAAACAATCTTCAGAAAACGAATTACTAGACACACTAACACGTAACAAGATACAAATAAAGAAGTGCAAGTGTGAAATGTGAAGAGAATGCACACAAGAGCAATGAACACATATGCAAGCATGAGAAATGTTTGTGTGCAACTAAGTCTCTTCAATGAAAATTAAGCACTAGAGATATATCTTTGGAGTGCTTATCAACTTAAGGTCTTGAGAGGGCCTTTGAGCTTGATCACCAACACCTAAGCTACCTTTAACATTTCAAACCCCAATTGTGGTTTGTCACCGAAATAAGCCAATCAAACTTGAGGAACTTACAATCTCCCTCTTTGGCTATTTCGTGACAAAACCACCACTCACATTGATCTTCACAACAAAATTGAAATTAAAGGTCAACAATGATTTTCTACATTACAAAGAGATATTAAAAAATAAAACTTCAAGTCTTCAATCTCTTGTAGAACAATCAATCTTTCAAAACAAAAAAGATTACACTTTCCAAAGGAAGTGTATGTGAGGTGATCAAGTGAAATCAAAACAAGCATTTGCATTTAAAGAAATCAAGCAACGTCATGCAATGAATGTATAATGCAATGATCCACCTCAACGGGTTACTCCCCCTCAATTAGTAATCTCCCCAAAATGCGAATTAGATACTACAACTCCCTTACACATACTACTCTCCCTTTTTGTCATGAGATAGGCAAAGGAGTATCCCCCAACTGGGTCATTTTAGGAAAGAGAGATAGTAGCATACGAGACATTTGCATAATCATATAAGCAACTTTATGCAACTCAATTAATTTGAGAGAAACAATGAGATTTATTTTATGAAAATGTGTGGAAAAAAAAGCTTTGCATGCAAGGCATGTTGCATTTTAGTCCAAAAATCAATGGTATTTAGTAAAGCAAATGACAAAGGTTTCCTAAAGAATTCAAACTAATTTCACCATTTGTTATGAATTAAAGCAAGGATATAGAGTAATTAATCATTCAATTTAATGAGCAACTATGTCCAACTTTATAAGCAAAACAAGGCATGAGCGACTTTTTGCACCCTATTCGATTTTTCCGGGTAAGATACCCGTATCATAATAGTCATGTTTAACAAATAAAGAAAGAGAGGCTTTGGATTTTAAAATCCTTAGAACGGATACAAAATCCTTTATTCATTTGAGTCTCATTAGCTTTTCACAATTTATTTATTTATTTTTATTTTTTTTTGCATTTTGAAATTTGTAATTTGAAATCATGCCTTTTTCATTTTCAAGCATGTCATTTGAAATCATGCTTTTCATTTTAAGCATGTCATTTAAAGAATCATCATGTCATGAAGATAATTATAGGTCATTCAAAGAGTACTTCCTAAGCATATCTCCTAGTCCAAAAATGCATGTTTGAACATAAATATGACATGGATTGCAATCAAAGCAATGGTTCACACTTATTGAAGAAAATATCATATAAATATATGTGCAACCAAAATAGCCCAAGCAATTAATAAAGAAGCATAAGATTTTTCAAATTTTTGCATTTGACAAGTATGCAAATTTACTCTCTTAGATTGAGCTCCCTTTATGGGGTCAATTTCCAAACCACATCAATCCACGAGACATATCCCAATAGATCTATTAAGTGCATGAAACCTAGTTGCATCTAAGAGTTTTGTAAATAAATCCACTAGTTGATCATTTGTACCTACATGTTCAAGTACAATGCATTTGTTCTCAATTAGTTCTCTTATGAAATGATTTCGGATGTCAATATGCTTAGTCCTAGAATGTTGCACCAGATTCTTAGAAATGTTAATGACACTTATGTTATCACAAAAGAGGGTTAGAGTACCTTGGTTGAATCCATAGTCGACTAGCATTTGTTTCATCCAAAAGAGTTGTGTGCATCCACTCCCGGCAGCAATATATTCGACTTTGGCTGTGGACAAGTAAATAGAGTTTTACTTCTTGCAAAACCATGATGAAATATACAAACGTAGTTAAATTGCCTAAAGCATACCTAGAGAAGGGGGGGGGGGGGGGGTGGGGGAATAGGTTTTTACATCTTTTTCAATCCCTTAAAACAAACGCAAGTTTGCCCCTCAAGATAGCTTACATTACAACACATAAACCATACATACATGTATCTATATAACAACAAGTAGCAAAAGGAAAAATAATATTAAAACACAACAACAAAGAATACTTGTATTTCCAATAATGTTAAATGTGTTACAAGTATCAATCAAAAAATAACTATACAAAAATAAATAAATATCAATGTCCAAAAGAATTACATATACAACTATGATCAAAATGATTTGCTTACATATCAAACTTAACAAAATCTTGTTTCAAAATATATCACAAGTGAATATTGTGCAACAAGATTAAAACATACACATATATAAATATGAAAGAGAGAGATAAAAAGAATTGACATAAGAGATTTTTTAACGTGATAAAACCTCTAAGGAGGAAACATCCACAGGTTAAACTACAACCATTGGGTACTATATATATTGGTGATAGATTAGAAATTCCTCAAAAGTGACCAACCTATGATCTACTCTCTATTGGAGTCTATGTCTACCCAATCCCTATTGGTAGAATAAAAATTCCTCAAAAGTGCAGAACCACTCTATATTGGAGTCTATGTCTACATAACATCGTTGGAAGATTAGAAATTCCTCAAGAGTGCATACACAACCCATGTACCACCCTCTATTGGAATTTATGTTTATTCAAATGTCCGGGCCTACCAATATTGTAGCCAACTCCCTATCCAAGGCACTCATGCCTCTAGAAAGCCTCCCATGCATAGTTATCCGGACCTTCCCGATCCTAGCCATGGCTTCTTGCATGGTTATCCGGACCTCTTGTCCTAACCAAGACTTCTTGTCCTAACCAAGACTTCCTTGCTTGACTATCTGGACCTCTTGTCCTAGTCAAGACTTCTTGCTTGGTTATCCGGACCATATGTCCTAACCAAGACTGCATGCCTTTTACAAGGACTTCCTAGTGTGATCAATGAATGTAAATGATGCAAACAAGCAATTCAACATAGAACATGTGATCAATACATTCCATGAAAACTAGACTTAATCATGTGAGAACACAAGTCAAAAAATGTCTAGTTATAAAACTTGAATTAAAACCTAGAGTATGTGAAAACAACTAACACATATGGCTCCTAGTTTCATTCACAAATCTAACACTTGAATAAATCATATACATGAAGCAAATATTCAAGATATTAGAAACATACACAAAAATGCTAGAATCATAAAATATGTTCAATGAATATTCTAGCCAACATTTAGAGCAAGGAAATCATGAAGAATCAATTAAATCCTATTAGGCTCTAAATACAAAATCACAAGTGCTAATCCTAGATTTGTTCAATTAGAGGATCCAAGCACATGCCAAGGTTATTGATCATAAAATGAATCAATCAAATCATAAATAACCCTAGATATCAAACTAATCACAATACAATACTCAAACATGTGAGAAACTTGAATCATAGAAAACTAGTTCACATTTGTCTCTAATTAGACTTGATTAGGCTTGATTATGAAGCTATCTTTCTCAATAGCATTCATCATATATACACATACATATAGAAGAAGAAAACCCAAGGTAATTAAAGGTTTAAAAAGAAGAAAACATAAAGATTAGTCAAATACCTAAGAATCATGAGCTGGTTCTGTTTTGTTGGTAGAGCCACTAGAAAACGCGATCAAACAGCTGCAAACTCTCTTGGAAAAGGTAAAAAACTTGATTATAAAGATTCTCCAACTTGAATCACTCAATTTGGAGTCCGAATGAGAAAGTTAAGGTGTTTGGAAGGTGAGAAAATCTGGAGTGAAAATTTTGCATATAGTGTTTTCTAATTTTTCTTCTTGAAATGAAATGGGAGGGAAAAGAGAGTTTAAAAGAGAGAGAGAGAGGGAAGATTTTCGAACCAATCAGGAGGTGACACATCACCACCCCGTGAGAGGCGTATGAGCCTCACGGGGCAGAGGGGTGCTTGGCCCATGAGCCTCACGCGCCCCTCACAGGAGTGCCCTCCAATGGCCTTTGACCATTGCTAGCCTCGATTGCGCTCCTTTCGCGTTCTTCGGCCATATTTGGGCCTCCAAACTCTGAATTTGAATCCTTTTTTAGATTACGAACCATGACTCCCTCATGCACAAGGAAGACTATGAAACTTTGACAAAAGTTTGAGAATTCGACTTGGTATACGATGACGAAGACAACACAACGTATGAGAACGTAAAGAAGCGTAACTTCCTAGTTTGGACTTGAAACCTAAAGAGTGAGTAACCGAAATGACCAAGACTCAATAAGGAATCATATGAGATCATGTTCAAGTCCAAAAACAATAAAAAAAAACAAATAAACATAAAGTCACACAAGTATGCCATTTCCTAGAGATAGTCTTAGAATATGCAATTTCACAGTGTTTATCAATTTAAATCTAATGCATATGCATACTTCAACAAGTGTGTGAATTGTTAGGATTATGCTCAATAGCAAGAGTGTAATGTTGTTTTTGACAATCTTTTCATATTAATAAAGTGATTTATGTTTTAACAAATCTTATAGCATTTATAATTTAATTATTATAATTGTCAAAAGTAAATAATCATAAGGTTAAAAGACTATGAGAAATAAAGAATTGTTGGTACATCTGGATATGTATGAGGTAGACACAATTCTTTAGTTAGTCTTGAATAATGTTCAAAACTTAAGATAAAGGTAGGGCGCCTTTACCTTGTTAAAGTTGTAGATTCTTTTGCTAGCATTTGAGTGGGATCAAATGTGTTATGATGAGTCTAAAATCATCAAAGTGTCTTTGAGTAAAAGAATCTAGTGCACTAGGTGCATTGAATAGGATCACAATGAAATACTTTATCTAGAAACTGTCAATGGATAAAAGTTTTCATTATGAGGACAATCGAAGAGTCTATCTTAATCTTAAGATAAATGATGGACTTATGGTTACAAGTGTTATCATTTGAGTTATCAATGAGTACGATTATATAGCATAATCTATCTTTGATAGTTTGGTGATATTCATTTGCTAATTGATAGAGGACTTCATTTATAGATATGGACATCGTGGCTCCATTTATTAAATGAGAGTAAAATATCATCATATGGATATTTTGAGATATTGGATATTAAATCTTAATGTTAAGTTTTCGATAATGTCTATTGAAACATGGCTTTTGGACAAGTCAAAATATCAAAGTTCCAAATTTGGTCATACGAGTAAATATAGTAACTAGGAGAGCTATAGGCAGTCTATAAGCTCTTAGCGATTACTGATATTTTCACGATGATACACCATCTCCAATAAAATTGTCTAGGATATGAATGAGAAACATTTACTTATTCTATCTTTATTTACTAAAATTAATAGATCGAACCTAAGTGAATCATTTGTTGATGGTGATTGGGTTATATTTGAAGCTTAAATTTAGATAGCCCGCCAAAATCCCCAATCCACACGGATTTGCATAGATCACTTGATATATTCTACCAGACTAATTTATGGGTCCATCTAGAATTGTATTAAGGCATGTGGACTTGTTTCTTTTAGTAAGAATGTGTCTAGTTCACATGTGGGCTTTTTATTAAGGTCCAATGGATTTAATAAAATGAAAAAAATAATATATGGCCTATGTTATGTACTTGGGCGGCAAGGCTAGTGTATTAGCCTATTATATTATTTTATTTTATTATTTAATTAAATGGAAGTTAATTAATTTATTATTTAATTAAAAATCAAAATTTTTTCTAACCAGGAAATAGGTTTCTTAGTGTTATACTATTGTTGGTAGTATAATAAGAATCAAAGATTTTATTTGATAAGTAGATAAATAAAAGGAATTTATTTATTTAGTCAAATTAGGAAGTATTTGATTAAGTCACAATTTAATTTATATTCAATATATTATTGGATAATACACTAAAGAGTTGGATTAGGGTTTGGATTCTAAAGATGATAGGAATTTTGGTGAAACACAAATCCTCTTTTGGGGAGGATTTTGGCTACGTGGATGAATCCTCTTTAGGAAGGATTTCGATCAACCCTAAAAGATTTAGGGGTAGATTTCGGCCCGCACTATTCTTTTTAGGGAAGGATTCGACCACCATATATATTCCACATCAAAGAATTCAGCCACCCTAGTTTATGGAAGAGAGTTATTTTCTTTTGCTTGAAAAAGAAAATCCAACTCTAAGACATAGTGTGTGATTTTCGGCCAAGAGGAAAAAGAGAGAAGAAACGTTTTATTTCGATAGTGCACTAGTAGCTTTTACATCAAAAATGCTTTGTGAACAACTTCAAATTAGATTCACGCAAGTTTCGATCAAAAGATTGAGAATTCAAAAGTGACCGAACGTTCTTCGTTTTTCTCTAGGAAGATTATTGTGACTAACAAAAGAAAAAGTTTTTTGTTATCCATCCTCAGGTACACAATTCAAAGAAAGGGAGCCCACACTCCTAGGTGATTCACATTCGTGATTGGATTGGAAGATCTTGCAGATTACAATCTACACAACATCAATCGTCACGTCAAAAAAGGTACGATATCTATGTTATACATTAATTAGTTAAGGGTTAAGGTTCTTCTTTTAGGGAAAATTTTTAAACTATACAAATCAATTTTTCGCTTCCGCTGCGTGTATTTTTCCTTACAATTGGTAACAAGAAGAGTGGCCTATTATCGCCATAATTCCTTCTTGGTAGTTGCTAAGTTTTTTTTTTATTTTTGCTATTGTAATAAATATATATATATATATATATATATTTATATATACTGCAAAAATATTGTATTAAAAATACTGCAGTAAATATTATTAAAAATGCTGTAGTATATATAATTTTTTTTTAAAAAAATTGGCAGTAAATATTTTTGCTGTAATATATTCAAGTATCGAAGAATCGAAAAGTTGAAGAATTGGAAGCAGAAAAAGGAAGCAACTGGTACCAATCCTACACCATGTGCACCAAAGCAACAAGCGAGCACGCAAACAAGCGTGCAGCTGCGTTTGTTGTAGTTTGGGGTGCACGGCTGCCCATGGGGGCTGGTGGCTAGTCTCTTTTAGGACTCTCGCAATAGGACGAGGTCAAAGAGTAGCACAATGGTAAATAAGATTCGTTCCCACAGGGATCAAGTGACCGATTATCGAAATTGATTAGCCTAGATGCTATTCAAACAAGCTGTTGACGGTGATTTTTGGTGATCACCAAGTCAATGATTCGTTCTCGAGTTACTGCAATTTATATGTGAGTATGGTCAAAGATTGTAAAGAAATAACAGGTGATTTACGTGGTAAAACTCCAAAAGATCGGAGAAACATCCACGGGATCGTTGCCTCTAGCAACAAAGCCAAATCCACTATGAATCACGATTACAAGATGAAGAATGACAGAATGATTACAAGCTCTTCAATACGATTCTCTCTCTCTCTCTCGTTCTACTTCTCACGTACCCCTGCTTTATGAATAAAAGGGGTATTTATACATGTTGTATCTAGGGTTTTAAGATGACCGCTAGGGTTTAGTGTTGTGGCCCCCAAGTCTCGAGCGGTTTCCTAGTCCTATTTAGATTGTACTTCCCTTTTTCGGCTGTATTCAATTCTGAATGAAACTCTTTCTCCTTTATTTACGGGAGAACTGCTTGTTTCCTTTTTTACCTTTTATGATCCACATCGTTGCTTATCGTGGACCCGCCGGTTGCTGATTGCAAGTGCTGGTGATTGTTTTATTGTTTCCCGAGTGAGTTTGCCCGAGTGTGCCCGAGTGTGCCCGAGTGTGTCCGAATCCGATCTGCTGCTCATGCTGATCGTCTTTGTTTGTGGTCGGACTACTTATCCTCTTTTCCGAGTAAGTTATCGTGAAGGTTCATACTCCATAGGTCGACTTATCTTGACCTCTGCTGACTTGGCCTTCCATGGTGATGACGTGTCCTATTACGACTATTTTTACCTATAACAATACCCCCTTAAATATTTGTGCCGATCACGCTTAGTCAAGTTCTCTCGGGTCTAATATTTAACTTCAATATTTCTCTGTAGTTAATCCTTACTTGTCGTTTCCTGCATTAAAGTATCCTCGTTTGGATCAGAGCTTTAAATGACGTGTTTTAATTGCGACCGCACACGTTTGATTTATCAATCATTTCAAATCTTTATGATGGCGATGCTTCTGCTCTTCGGCGGCGCCTGACGTTCCCTTGCTGCCACTTGTCCCCATTTGTTTGGCTGTGGTACGATGTATTTATGGGATGTGACCTTTCTGCTCGTCTGCGCTCAACCTACGTCATCAGTCCTAACCCCTCTTTTTTCCCGCTTTTTCTGCAACCGCTCCTAGGGTTTTGGTATTTTTAAAATCGAGACGTCGCCTATATATTCTGGTTTTGATCTCTTCTCTTATACCTTTTTCTTCCATTTTTCGCTTTTATCTTCCAGTATCTTTGCGTGTTCTTCGAAGGAGGTTTCATCTGTGCCTTTTGATCCTCTGTTTTCTGTTTGGTTTACTAGCCCGTTTCTTCTAACCCTGCCATCTTTGAGTTTACCTGCTTCAACCCCCAGATTTTTCCTCGGAGGCTTTTTCTTCTGCGATCTGCGCCGTCTTCATTCTTTACTTCATCGAGGTTAGTCTTTATGGATTCCGGAGCTAGATATCGTCTTTTTACTGTTGGTATGATTGCTATTGAGCGAAATGATGCTTTCACTGCGTCGGTTGTTCACAGGTTATTAGACGAGCCCCGTTTCGATCAGCCGCGCTATACCGACGTTGATATTTCTGGACTTTTTCCGGAAAGGCCTGCGACTTCTGAGGTTCCTCCTGCTTCAGAGATCCCTTCTGCTTCTGCCAGTTCATCACCACCTTACTCATACCAACCTGAAGCTTGGTCGGATTCTTCTGCTTGTACTGATATTCGCCCGAGCAGAAGACCAGGAAAGAGGATGACCACTCGCAAAGTTTACAAAGACTCGCATTCTCGGGAAAGCCGAGTGGCGGCCCAAAGGATTATTGAAGACGATATTGAAGAGGAGCACAGGGCCGCTCGCATTCCCTTTTCCCCCGAGCGTATTTGCGTCTATGATGTTGAGCCGAACGTGGTCGGCCCTGACGAGATAACGCGATATATGCGGCGGTTTGATCTGGACAGCAATGAGATTTCGCTGATTCCAGCCGAAGGTCGGGCTGCATGGAACCCACCCCCCGGCCACGTAGCAATTTACGGGTCCATGCTCACCTGCGGCGTCACTCTTCCTCTTCAGCCTTTCATTACTTGGTTCTTGGCTGAAGCCCGACTCGCTCCGGCCCAGCTAACGCCGAACAGTTATCGCATCCTGATGTGCATGTGGCACATGTGGCATAGAATGAAGCGGCCACCTCCCACTCCTCGCGAGGTTCGCCATTTTTATTCGCTGAGGCCAGTGGGGAAAACCGGGATTTATTTTCTCCAGTCGAACCAGCCCGAGTTCTGGATTCCAAAGAATGTCGTGGTCAAGGGCTGTGTCGAACCGACCACGGACGAGAAGATGAAAGGGTTCGTTTGGGGCTTCCCGACCTCGAACAAGTTTTGGAAGAACAGCTGGTTCTTCGTGGGCAAAGACTGGGGCCAGTCGATTAGTTTCGATTTGGACGGCACTCAGATGACCTGCCGGGTTCCTCGGTACTTCTGCACGCCGCAGTGGAACCATCTAACTTCAGCTTTTACTGATGAGGAGCTGAAGACCTTGGCTCGGGCAGCAGTCCGCCCCCTAGAGAAAAGGGGAAAACCCTATCTCTATAGAGAGGGGAAAATGATCAAGGCCCGTCTCTTCCCTCAGATTTCCGCGTGCCGCCGACGCCGTAAGTTTACTTGTATGCATTTTTTATTTGCAACCTGACTTCTAAGCTTGCTTGCTAACTCGGATTCTTCTCTTTTTTTTTTTTTTAAAGTGTTTGACGTTGATATAGTCAGTGATGGTCTGGCACGCCGGATGAAAGGCATCGTCGAGGCGAGTCGAAAGGCAGTCCTTCGTCAACGAGATGCTGGGATAGCCCCTCCTGAAGACGAATCTGACGAGGGTACTCCCGGGAACGCTCCCGAGGGAGATGATGAAGAGGGAGTACCCGATTATGTGCCCGAGGAGGCTCACGATCAAGAACCGACCGTGTGTTCGGCGGGAGCTGAGGGCGCCTCGGGGAACTTTGGAGTAAGTAGGACCTCTGCTGATTCGGGCAATCCCGCAGGTCCTTCCTCCAAGGGGAAAGAAAAAGTAGGGGATCTCCCTGAGCCCGAGCGGGCAAATCCCCCCAGCGGATCTGGTTCCCCCCACTCTGCTGCTGATATGCAAAACGTCCCTTTTGAAGCAGTTGGGGGGCCTTCAGGTGCGGTAGCTCCGGAGTTTCCGACTTCAGTTGAACCGAACCGTTCTTCTTCGGAGATTCCTGCCTCTGCTGATCCGATTTCTACTCCTGGGGACAGCAACACTGAAGCTGGGCAGACTGGGAAAAGGAAGGCTTCGTTTTCTTCTGGTCGCCCTTTCCCAAAGATTCCCCGAGTAGTTGCGTATGTTAATTCCTCTTCGGAGGATGAGGGGGAGGATGATGCGAGCGTGACCCCGCCGCGGGAGCAGGTCAGAGAGAGTGCTGGTGGCTCAGCCGGCCTTCCTCGGGCGGCCCCGTCCGCCGAACTCCCCGAAGGCGATGTGGGTGATATGGGCTCCTCTCCCCAAATCGATGATCCCACCCCCGAGACTATTTTCAGGGCCATGGCTTCGGGCCGAGCCTATATTGGGGAGGATCGTTGGAGTCATTTCAGGACCGGGACTGTGTCTGACCGACTCCGCAATTTCTTCAACAGCGCTTCCTACGTGAGTGACTCTCATATGCGTCATTTCGCATTCTTCCCTTTTTTTTATTTTATTTTATTTATATTCGTTGTTGATTTGTTTGTTGCAGATGGTGGCCGAGATGTCTGGGGCTTGCGAAGCTGGCGAAGCCCAAGCGGAAAAAATAAGAAGGCTAGAAGCCCAATTGAAGGAGAGCGAAGATCACTGTTCTCGGGCTGAGTTAGCTCGTCAGGAGGAGGCCAGGTCGAGTGAGATGCTCGTAAATCAGTGCTTAGCACGGCAAATGGAAGCCGAGCAACGGGCATCTTCTGCTGCGGAGGAGGTCAGGACTCTGCAGGATCAACTGTCATCCACCCGGGAAGCCTTGCTTCGAGCCGAACAGAACGCCGAAGACGCCAAGTCTGCTTATGAACGTCGAATCAACGACTTGGAGTGTCAGGCCCTGACGGCCAAGGAATTGTCGAAGGGATCTAGGTTGGAAATGGAGCTACAAAGCGTTGACCGTTTTAAGAGATCTCCAGCCTATGATGCTCTGCTTCTTCGGGAGTTCCAGCGTGGAATGGTCTCGGCCGGCGAATTTTTTAAGCAAAGGAACAGGGCGACTGATCGGGCCCGGGCCAACTGGAGCCTGTCAATTAGGAAGCATGTGGATACATCCTTGGAGTCTCTCCGGATCCAAATGAAGGAGTGGCGGGCGTATTGTAGAAGTAAAGGAAAAACGCCACATCCCATGCACCTTGAGGTTCCGACTGCCGAGTCGTTCTCTACCTTTTACGCCAGTGAAAGGGCGAGTTTTAGCAACGAGATACCCGACTTGGGGCCCGTTCCTGGTACCGACTACAGTCACTGGATGGATGACGAAGAAGATGTGATCATATGGCCATCGGACGACAGTCTTCTGAGCGAGTATGTGATGGAGCCTGACCCTGATGTTGGCAGAAGCAGCTCACCACCCCCGGCGCCTTCCTCTTGATCTTCAAGCCTTTTTGTAACTATACTTGTACATCTTTCATATATACATTGTGCATTGTATCTTTCTACGCAATATGAATATAAGACCAAATTTCACTCTTACATTCTACTTTTTGCCGAGTATCTTATGTAACTGGCTTATCAATTTAGACCGAGTATCTTATTTAACCGGTAACTAATTTTGTGCCGAGTATCTTATGCAACTGGCTTATTGATTTAGACCGAGTATCTTATTAAACTGGTAACTAATTTTGTGCCGAGTATCTTATTAAACTGGTAACTAATTTTGTGCCGAGTATCTTATGTAACTGGCTTATTGATTTAGACCGAGTATCTTATTAAACTGGTAACTAATTTTGTGCCGAGTATCTTATGTAACTGGCTTACACCCTTTGATTTTTTGGGGTTGTTTAACCTTCACGTTGCGTCGGGGCTCGCCGCGACCATACGTTGAGGTCCTTGCACAAGTCACCTAGGACGTCTCCTGGTTTTATCTGCGCAAGGGTTCGTCGAATCGTTGGGGTACTTTGTACCGGCCAACACGACTGCGCATCTCACTAGACTTTCTAGCGGCGCTCCGAGCATTTTCCCAGTTATCCTGGTGCCTCGGTTTTGCCTTTTTGCTAAGGGACGCGTTTGCATCGCTTTAACTAGGCGGGCATGCTACTACAGCTTTTCCGCCCTTCGAGCACCACTCGTCCGCTCTTTCGCGGCCTTATAGCGCTCGACTTTTTCGGCATTTATTCGGTCGCCTTGAGTGACCTCCATTGAAATATTGCTCATGGATTCTATTGATTCCGCCACATCATATTTGCAACTGAACTTTATTAGATGATCATGAACATGAAATTAATAAATAAATCTGAAATTTCAACGCAGAAACTAAAAACTGAGCTAAAGCAGAATAAATAAACTGTAGAACCATAACCGGATTCTTTTAGGGATAGAAGATCTTCAGATATTGTGCGTTGCATGGTCGGGGTACCAGGCTACCTTCTGGTCGGGCTATCATGTAGGCCCCGTGCCCTGCGATTCTCTTGATGATATATGGTCCTTCCCATTTGTCGGCGAGGGATCCTGATGATTTATCCTTGGTATTCGGTGATACTCTCCTCAGCACTAGATCCCCGAGTTGGAATCTCCGCTCCCGAACATGAGAGTTGTAGTACCTAGCGGCCCTTTGCTGGTATGCGGAATTTCGTACTTGTGCTGCGTCTCTGATTTCTTCAAGCTCGTCTAGGTTCTGCTGCAGCATGTCTATATTGTGCTCGGGACTATATAGCTGGACCCTGGGGGATGTGAAAGTAGTTTCTGCTGGGATAACAGCTTCTGTCCCGAATGCCAGCGCGAAAGGAGTTTCCCCTGTGGAAGACCTCACAGTTGTTCGGTATGCCCATAGCACCTCAGGCAGTTTGTCTGCCCAGCCACCTTTCTTTGCCTCCAGCTTTGCCTTCAATGTGTGCTTGATTACTTTATTCACGGCCTCCGTTTGGCCATTGGTTTGAGGATGAGCAGGCGATGCGTAGTAGTTTGCGATCTTGAACTCTTCACACATTTCTCTGAACTTCTTATTATCGAATTGAGTCCCATTGTCTGTTATGATGATGCTCGGGATCCCAAACCGATATATTATATTCTTTTTAACGAAGCTGGTAGTGTTTGCCTCGGTGATGTGTACGAGTGCTTCTGCCTCTGCCCATTTGGTAAAATAATCCACTGCCACAATAGCATGTTTGGCTCCTCCCTTCGTTCCTGTGGGCATTGGTCCTATCAGGTCGAGTCCCCACATGGCAAAGGGCCAAGGCGAGGTTAAGCTTCTGAGCAACTCTGGGGGTCGCCGAATGTCATTTGCTACTCTTTGGCATGTTTCGCAACTTTCTGCGAATTGCTGCGCTTCCGCGAACAGAGTCGGCCAGTAGAACCCTTGCCGGAGTATCTTGTGTGCTAAGCTTTTACCCCCAGTGTGGTTCCCACATACTCCACTGTGGATACTTCTCAGGATCTCTCCAGTCTTCTCACCGGAAATGCATCTCTGCAATACTTTCGAGAATCCTCTCCTATATAATTCTCCTCTCAGAATCGTGTACCGGGCTGACCTGTATCTGATGCGTTTAGCTTCCACAGCATCCTCCGGTAGTATGTTCTCCTCCAAGTACTTTCTGAGTGGGTATGTCCAGTCGCCCGGGCTAGGTCGGATCTCTGCTATTATGATTTCCTCGGGTTCCGCTGTACTTGGTTTAGTCAGGTGCGCCACTGGTATTGCTTTGGATCTGATGCTTGTGGTGGCTGAAGCTAATTTGGACAAAGCATCTGCCTTTTCGTTCTCTTCCCGAGGGATCTGAGAGATTCTGTATGCTTTGAACTTTTTAAGTAGTCTTTTTGCAATGTCCAAATAAGCTATCATGTGCTCTTCCCTGGCCTGGTATTCATTCAGTACCTGATGGACCACTACCTGTGAATCACTGTAAACTTCCAGCTCATCCGCCCCTAGTGCTATGCAGACTCTCAGACCGGCCAGCAAGGCTTCATATTCTGCTTGGTTGTTGGTTGCCTTGAAATCGAACCTCATGGCACATTCTACAGTATCCCCCTCGGGGGTCGTTATGACTATTCCTGCCCCGCTGCCATGCGTGTTCGATGACCCATCTACATGTAATTTCCATTGGAATTTAGTAGTCTGTTCATCCTCCATTGCCCTCCTTACCTCGGCGTCTGGCTCGGTGAATTCTGCTATAAAGTCGGATACCGCCTGCCCTTTGATGGCCGTTTTTGGTGTGTATCTGATGTCGTATTCGCTGAGCTCTACCGCCCACTTGGTCAGCCTTCCTGACACTTCTGGCTTTTGAAGAATGAGTTTCAGCGGGCAGTCTGTATATACCTCTATTGTATGTGCTTGGAAATATGGCCTTAGCTTCCTGGCCGATGTGATCAGAGCTAACGCTATTTTTTCTGCCGGCGAGTATCTGGTTTCCGCCGCTAACAACGCTTTGCTTGTATAGTACACTGGCTTTTGTATTCCTTCCTCCAGTCGGATCAACACTGAACTCGTCGCCACCTCGGTGACCGAGAGGTATAAGTATAATGTTTCTCCTACCACCGGTTTTGAAAGGATTGGTGCTCTCCCCAGATATTCTTTTAATTTTTGAAAGGCTTCTTCACACTCTGTACTCCATTCGAGCCCTTTCCCCTTTTTTATTGCTTTAAAGAATGGGGCGCATTTGTCTGTTGACTTGGCTATAAACCGGTTGAGTGACGCGAGGCATCCCGTTAGCCTCTGCACATCTTTTAGCGTCCTGGGTGAAGCCATTCCTTCTAGTGCTTTGATCTTCTCAGGATTTACTTCGATTCCCCTCTGGTGCACCTGAAAACCTAGAAACCTTCCCGAAGGTACCCCGAACACACACTTGCTCGGGTTGAGCTTCATCTGATACCTTCTTAGGACGTCAAAGGTTTCCTTCAAATCCTCCGTGTGTTTTTCTGCAGTGGTGCTCTTAGTCAGCATATCATCCACATAAACCTCCATATTTTTTCCAATCTGCCGAGCAAACATCCTGTTTACTAGCCTCTGGTATGTTGCCCCGGCGTTTTTCAATCCGAATGGCATTACTTTGTAGCAATATAAACCCTGGTCCGTGGTAAACGACGTCTTTTCCTCATCTGCCTTATTCATCCGGATCTGATTGTATCCCGAGTAGGCGTCCATGAAGCTCAACAATTCATGTCCTGCTGTCGCATCTACCAACTGGTCGATCCTCGGTAGTGGGAAACTATCTTTTGGGCAAGCTTTGTTCAAGTCTGTAAAGTCTACACACATCCTCCATTGCTTGTTCTTTTTCTTGACCAACACTACATTGGCCACCCACTCCGGATACTTGACTTCCCTTATCGACCCCGCGGAAAGTAGCTTTTCTACTTCCTTCTTGATTGCGACGCTTCTTTCTGGATTGAATAGTCTTCTTTTCTGTACCACGGGTCGGAACTCGGGGTCGGTGGAAAGATGATGTGAAATCACCTTTGGGTCTACCCCCAGCATATCTTCATGGCTCCAAGCGAAAACATCCTTGTAATTTCTTAGTAGCGCAATAAGTACGGTTTTGACATGTACGCTCAAACTTGCCCCTACTTTCACTGTCCTACCTGGATCCTCCGGGTCTAGTGCCACCTCTTGGGTCGGCTCGTCTTCCCTATCCTCCGGTCCTTCTCTGGGATCCAACTCAAAATCTTTCGGCACTTCTGCCTGTTCTTCAGGTTCTCTATCCTTTTGCTGAACTGTTACCATGTATACCTGGCGTACCTCCCTATCTTTATATACTGATAAGTTTGCTCTACGGGCCATCTCTTGTGACCCTTTGACCACTCCCACGCCATATTCGGTCGGGAATTTCATCATGAGGGCATAAGTTGCTGTCACCGCCTTGGCTTTATTCAAAAATGGTCGGCCCAGTAAAGCATTATACGGCCAGTTCTCCGTATCTACCACCACAAAGTCGAGCAGCACTGTTTTCTGGCAAGGGGCTTTCCCGATCTTCACAGGTAGCTTAACCGTGCCGAGTGACCTCACTTCGACCCCTCCAAATCCTCTAAGGGGTGTGGGAAAAGGCTGTAGGTCTTTCCTGTCTAGCCTCAGCTGGTCATATACTTCTGCACTAAGAATGTCTGCCGAACTCCCATTGTCGATCAGAATTCGATGAACTTCTCTATGGCCGATCCGAGCGCTGACTACTAGTGCGTCATTTGGCCTAACATCCACTCCGTGTGAGTCGGCCTCTGTGAACACGATCGGGTCCCAGCCCTCCTTGATTCTTTTCGGGTCGGGCTCAATAGAATTAACGTCCAGGTCTCTCCGTGCCTCCATAGCTTCCCGAATCTCCTGGGTTCTTTCCCTGTTACTCTTGCCCGTTGCTGGACCTCCGAAGATGGTGTTAATTGCTCCTTCATCCTCAGCTTTCTTGGGACTAAGTTTTCTTGCCCGTCCGTCCTGTCGGCTATCTTTCTGTCCATCTGCCCTGTCCGTCTTTTTGAAAACAATGTCCTTCAAATGCCCTTCCCTAATAAGAGTCTCGATATGATCCCTTAGCTGGAAACACTTGGATGTCTCGTGCCCATTCTCTTTGTGGAAACGGCAATATTTGGTGGTGTCCCTCCGAGCATATGTCGATTGCTTAGGTGGTTCTTTGGACATGTTCTTCTCTTCTAGGATTGCCAGGACTTCTTCTTGATCTTTCTTCAACGGGGTATAATTTGTATATCGGCCCTGGAACCTCTGCCGTGGTTGATCGGTTTTTGGGTCGTATGCTCGTCGTCCATCCCGACCATCCCGTGCTTTATTCTTCTGCTTATCACCTTTGGTATCGGGCATCTTGGTCTGGTCCTTGGTTTTGGATCCCTCTGGGCGACCGCCATGTACGAAGTAACCTCCTGTGGCAATTTCCTCTTCTTCGGCCAAGGCGTAACCTCCTGCCATGTCCATCATATCGGCATAGCTGGTTAGTCGGGCTCTTCTGAGGTCAAAGGACAATTGGCCATTCTGAAGGTTGTTAATGAACGCGGCAATTATTGCTTCGTCGTTTGCACTTCCGATCTCGGACACTTCCTGACCGAATCTTCCCAGATATTTCTTCAGCGACTCGTCTTTTCCCTGCTTGAGTTGGGATAAATGAGCCACTGACTTTTTCCTGTGTACATTCCCGAGGAACTGCCTTGAGAAAGCCTTGCTCAGTTCGCCGAAGCTACTTATGCTTGCTGCTGGCAACCTTCCAAACCACCGGGAGCCTAGATCCCCAAGAGTTTGAGGAAAATTTAAACATAGTAGTGCATCATTATGGACATATTGCGCCATAGCGCTCCTATACCTCCGGACATGCTCTTTTGGGTCTGTATCCTTCTTGAACAGCTCGATGTGGGGCATTCTGAATCTTTCTGGGAAAGGCATCCTCAAAACCCCATTGGTAAAAGGGCTTCCGGATTCATCGTCTGACAGCTCATTACGCCCATACCGCCTGACCAAAGCATCCATTTGCCGACGATTATTTTGAACTTCCCGGGTGAGGCTCTGTATAAGTATGTCTCTGTCCCCTTCAGGCTCTCCTGACGCATTGAAGTTCTGGCTTATGGTCAGTTTTTGGCCCCTCTCCTCGGGATTCAACTCTCTATGATCTCGGTTTAGGCCATGCAGTCGGACTGTGCCCCTTTGGCGCTTGCGATGATGGTTCTGCTCACTTTCTTCCGAGGATGACCGGTCTCTCCGGTGGCCACGCCTCCTGGGGCGGTCTCGATCTCCGGCTACCCGATCTTGATAGTACTCTTTGTCGGAATCATTCCCCTCTCTGTGCTCCCTGCTTCTCCTGGCTATTCTTTCAGATAGCATCTCTGGCCTGCCTGTAGGGTCTTGTCTCGCCTTTGGGGGTGCATCAGGGGTTGGTATCACCACCGCGGAGCGCAGTCTTGCTGTCTGCTGGCTTGGGGCGGACAGTTCATGAGGTGACATCAAACCTTCCGTAACAGAGAGATCAATTCCCTGCCTTGCTGCGTCTGATATGAGTTGTTGTAGAGAAGCACGGAGTCGCTGCGCGATTTCTTCATTCGCTGTAGGTAAACGTCGAATACCAGCCAGGGCAGCTGACTGGTCTGCCGTCGTCAAAGTTGCATCCGCCGTATTGAGCGCGGTGTCATCTTCCAACTCGTTACTTGGCACGCCCTGACTGTACCTGGAATCGCTACCATCTCCGTCGCCAGCCATTGTTGTCACAAAGTTCTGGGTGCCCCTCCTTCTAGCGCCAATTGTTGACGGTGATTTTTGGTGATCACCAAGTCAATGATTCGTTCTCGAGTTACTGCAATTTATATGTGAGTATGGTCAAAGATTGTAAAGAAATAACAGGTGATTTACGTGGTAAAACTCCAAAAGATCGGAGAAACATCCACGGGATCGTTGCCTCTAGCAACAAAGCCAAATCCACTATGAATCACGATTACAAGATGAAGAATGACAGAATGATTACAAGCTCTTCAATACGATTCTCTCTCTCTCTCTCGTTCTACTTCTCACGTACCCCTGCTTTATGAATAAAAGGGGTATTTATACATGTTGTATCTAGGGTTTTAAGATGACCGCTAGGGTTTAGTGTTGTGGCCCCCAAGTCTCGAGCGGTTTCCTAGTCCTATTTAGATTGTACTTCCCTTTTTCGGCTGTATTCAATTCTGAATGAAACTCTTTCTCCTTTATTTACGGGAGAACTGCTTGTTTCCTTTTTTACCTTTTATGATCCACATCGTTGCTTATCGTGGACCCGCCGGTTGCTGATTGCAAGTGCTGGTGATTGTTTTATTGTTTCCCGAGTGAGTTTGCCCGAGTGTGCCCGAGTGTGCCCGAGTGTGTCCGAATCCGATCTGCTGCTCATGCTGATCGTCTTTGTTTGTGGTCGGACTACTTATCCTCTTTTCCGAGTAAGTTATCGTGAAGGTTCATACTCCATAGGTCGACTTATCTTGACCTCTGCTGACTTGGCCTTCCATGGTGATGACGTGTCCTATTACGACTATTTTTACCTATAACACAAGCGAAAAAGGATTTTCAAACTAAGTAAATTAAACTAAATTAAACTAAAGGATTAATGCTAATGCAAGAAAGAAATAATACGAAAAATAAACTCGAATGTGATAATATAGAGAAACATGCTAGGACTTGACTACACCCCACCCCATGTTGACTTCCGTTTTAGACTCAATTATTCACCTATAACATGCTCATGTAATTCATAGATTCATGCACCCAAATATTAACTTACAATCTTGGTCAAGTAAAGTAAGTTACACCCAAATTCATACCCAAGCCTATCTTTCAATTACACGGAATATATGAATGAGTTCATTAAGGTTATTGGCACACTAACGAATCCTATACGCTAGCCTAAGTAGGTCAACTTTTCTAGACATGCATAGAGAACATTTCGTCGAGCACGTGGCATGCGTCTCCGGTCAATACATAACTCATCACAATAATTCATTCAAAAGGAGATCAATCAATTGAAAGCTTTAAGCACACTAAAATATCCATACAAACTACAAGTTGCACATAAATGGGTAAATAAGAATCAATATAAATATATAGTCATGGGTGGGGTTTCATCAAATCCTAGCAATTAATATTTAGTTCATATCACAAAATGTAGCCATACAATAGATAATCTCAAGTGAGTACATAGCTAACAAAAAGAAAGCAAGGGAAAGAGTTTAGAGAAAACTAATAGAGAGCTTCCTCTTCTTCTTTGAATCTTCTTCTCCTTCTCTCTTTCTTCAACTCTCTTTTGCCCAAAAGGTGGAGTGATGGTGGATGTGGTAGATGGAAATGGGAGATGTGATGGTGTGATGGTGTGTGGAAGAGATGTGAAAAGAAAGGGTTTTTGGGTGAGTTGGATTGAATTTTTGGATCTTTGTGTGTGCCCCCTCCCTCTCATGAAAGAACATAAGATGTATTTATATGGGCTCAAAATAGGGCAAGAATCTCGTCTAAAATGACCTAGAGACGGACTGCCGCAGTCTGGGTTTGTCACGGTTGGCGGAAGCGGCAACTGAACCGCAGCAAGATTGAAAAATTACTGTCACTCGGGTTGCCGTTGTTGGACGACCGCGGCATAGAATGGGGATTTCTATCGCTAGGGGTGCCGCTAGCATGCCACGGTGGGGAGAAATGAAGCTTGGAAGCCATAGAAGAATGGAGGATTTGGAGGCTAGGAAAAAGTGTTGCATGGAGACCTAAAAGTGGTGCCAAACGGACGGGGAGGAGTCCGACCGGCGATCTGGGATGAAAACTGCTAGAAAAGGCACCGAAAACTGGTTGAAACTGACTGGGTCAGTCGTCGGGTTGAGACCGGGTCAGGTCGAACCGGTCAGGTCTGCAAGCGGGTGCTCAATGAAGAAGACGACTTGACGTCATCATGATGTCACGCTGATGTGTTGGGGCGCTCTAAGCACTGGGCTGGGGTACACTCAGTAGCTGGTCCTTTCTTCTTTTGGCGGACCGGACCTAGGCCGAGTTGGGTCAAGCCCACTAGTGAAATGCACCATTTCACTAATCCACTTGGTGCGCTGCGCGTGCTGGCTGGAAATTTACAATAAGCTCCCCTATACTCTCCTTTAATCACAGAATCTTCAATCTATTCTTCATATTTGCAATTTGACCCCTGATTCTCCAAAATTACATCAATGCCCTTGAACTCCAAAAATACCTGAAACACTTATTTTATCATATTAAATACCCGATTTTACCCAAGAAATGAACTCAAAACGATACAGAATTGGGGCTACACTTTGTATAGAATTGAAGCAATCAAACACCCCCAAACCTATCTTTTGGTCGTCCTCGAGCAAAACCAAAACAAACAAACAAAAAGAAAAATAAAACAAAAGAAAGTAAAAACAAAACGAAATAAAACGCACGGATAAGTCTTTTAAACCCCATAGGCAATCCCTAGTAGGATGAGTGAAGTCTCGTGAGGGTTTACAGTATGACACCCACAAACGTCTTTCCTACCGAGCCAACTATAGACAGAGATGCAATAATGGGTGAACTGAATTAAGGCACATGCATGCTAAGACCCCTAAGAAAAAGCTTGGGAAGTGCAAGCTAAGGTGCTACAATAAGAGAGATTGCAATTCCATACTTCTTAATGAACAAAGCTTCAAAAAGCATCGAACACAAGAGTCTCATGATAGCATTTCGCCTCGACTCTATACCTTTCCGGATCTCTCTCATTTTACCACTCAAAACCTAGGCTCACTCAACAAACATATGCGGTTGGAAATTAAGCACAAGAAATTTTCAAATTACATGCATATGACAAATTTTGAAAAATCGCTAATGTTTAAATGCAATTGGACCACAAGAACAGATTTGAACATTAAGAACAAGAGCAAAGCACCATTTAATACCTTCATCAACAGGCTAAAACTCCTCCTAAAGATCAATTAGGACTTCTTTAAAGTTCAAGTGATGCTATGGTGAAATGGTGGTGGAGAGGCTAGGTGGGTACGGGATTATGGGGTAGCTACCGATTATGCTTAAGCTTTATTAGGCACACTCTTCACAAATAAACATCTAGGCATGAATTATTCAATTAATCATCTTGTGCTCACATTTTTAAGTCGCTTTACATTTTAGCAACTTTTACACTTTAGAGTTTAGAAGGCTTTTTTTTTTTGTTTTGTTTTTTATAGCCTTAATCTTTGCACAACTTACACATCTAGCCTAAGTACACACTATTTTTACACTTTTGATTTTTCTTGAGTTTCATTATGATATGATAACAAGCCATAATCATAGCAAATAGGATGGTCCAGTGTTTATATAAGATATGGTGATATGTATGACATGGGAGGATATAGTGATGGGGTTTAGTGTGTAGGTCAACATAGATAGGACAATTTAAGCACACACACAAGGAATGGGACGTGTTTGGGATATTTGTAGTGACTTAACACACATTGCCTACGTCATCTCTGTAGGTACGAGTTAAGCAAGCAAACAAAGGCGAAACTACGATGATGCTCTTAAAATGACGTTTTTTAATGTCCAAAGCATGGAGTGAGGTCCTTTTTATATTTATGCTTATTTATCTACAAGAAGAGTGTTTAAGATGAAACAATGAAATAAAATCACACTCATAAGGACTCTATGTAGGCTCTGGCCTCACGCGGGTAGTCTCCACTAATGATCTAGACATTTTAAGTGCGATACCTAATTACTTAGACACTTTCGAGTCTGGTAGGGTGTGTGCAAGCAATGTGGTGTAGCTTTAACTAGCACAACCTTTGCCTAGACTCAGGGATTCAACACATGCAAAAATTGCCTCAAAAGGCACAACCCAAAAACATCACATTAAGCAAGCTAATGCTCCAAAATTTGGCTCGAAGCAAGAGAACGAACAAAACACACAATCATGCAGAAAATTTTAAAAAAATCACAAAAATAAGCACAAACAAAACAATCATGCAAAAAAAATGGTCATAGAATGGCCGCACCCCCAAACCTAAACGAAACATTGTCCCTAATGTTTGCACAAAAGCAGATTGGACAATATAAGCTTAGAAGCGGGAAGGAGGCCAAACGCAACCCTAAACAAGCACGCTGTAAACCTAAAAACTAGGCACAATACAACGCCACACACTTAATCTAGGCAAGAAAAAATAAGACTCAACAAAGACAAAATTAAAATAAAACAAAAATAGCATAAAATTAGAAGAGTTATCTAGGTGGGTTGCCTCCTACCAAGTGCTTGATTTAATGTCTCGGCTAGACGCATTTCGCTCCTCTCATCAATCTGGATCAACGGTTGGTGCCACATCATCGCCACCTTCCTTTCTCAACTTATGTGAGGCATAGAACATCCTCACACAAAATCCATTCACTATTCTTGTTTGGCCCACCATGCATGATTTCTTCATATTGTCCCTTTTGTCCAATTTCTTCTCAATTTTATCCGGAGGAGTCACTTTGGTTTTATTCATAACTCCATGAGAGCCCAGTTTGTGGACACCTTTCATCTTCTTTCTTGGAACATCTAGAACCACACAAGAATTAAGCGGCTCTTTCGGAGTGGCTTTTCTTGAAAATTCCCCTATGGGAGGATCAACCACCTCGACCAACAAACACCTATCTACTTCCATCGGCTTCTTGGTCGACTTTTTCAAGTCAAACACCACGTGTTCTTCTCCTACCCTCAATGTCAACTTGTCCTCTTTGTGATCAACCAATGCTCCACTAGTTTTTAAGAATGGCCTCCCAAGAATCAATGGGACCTCAAAATCTTCCTCCATATCTAAGATCACAAAGTCAACTGAGAAGTAAAATTTACCCACTTTCATCAAGACATCTTCTAAAACTCCTTGTGGGTGCTTGATAGATCGATCCGCTAATTAAAGAGTCACTCTTGTAGGTTTCACCTCACCCATTCCTAGCTTTTTGAAAACTGAGTAAGGCATCAAGTTGATGCTTGCTCCTAAATCTATTAAAGCACTCCTAAACTCCACATGGCCAATGGTGCATGGGATTGTGAATTTCCCGGGGTCCTTTAGCTTAGGTGGGAGCTTGTTTTGTAGGATTGCACTACATTCTTCTGTTAATGCCACCGTCTCGAATTCTTCTAGCTTCCTTTTGTTGGAGAGCAATTCCTTGAGGAATCTCACATAAGTAGGCATTTGGGAAAGTGCTTGGGCAAAAAGGATGTTGATTTGAAGTTTCTTAAATATCTCTAAAAACTTGCCGAAATTGTGAGCATCTTTGTGTTTCTTCAACCTTTGCGGGTATGGTATGGGAGGAATATATGCTTTGACTTGGGGTGGTGGAGGGGGATCTTGTGATGTGGTAGGCACGTTATCATAACTAGAACCCTTCTTTTCTTCAACAATACCCTCTTCTTCAACAACATCTTCTTTTCCCATCCCAAAGTTTTCTGGTAACTCAACTTCTTTTCCACTTCTTAATGAAATGGCATTGCATTGCTCTTTGGGGTTGACCACCGTGTTGCTTGGTAGTGCCCCTTGTTGCCTCCCTTGGATTGCCCTTGCCAATTGCCCAACTTGCGTTTCCAAGTTTTGGATTGAGGCTTTTGAATGTTGAGCAACTTGGTCAATCTTCGTGTCAAGCTTCCTCAAGGCTAAGTCTTTGGCCTCCATTCTATTGTCCAACTTACCCATATACCTAGAGAACATTTCCTCTAGGTTAGACTTTTTCTCCACTTGGTTATTTGGGACTTGGTTAGGGTAGTTTTGTTGGTGAGGTTGTGGGAATCCGGGGGGTTGTCTTTGGTTAAGGTTTTGTTGTTGTTGGGGTTGGTTGTCCTTCCATGACAAGTTTTGGTTGTTTCTCCATGTCGGGTTGTATGTGTTTGAGTAGGGATTGTTTTGGGGATTTTGGGGTTGTTGGGGTTGATTTTGGAAGTTTCAGTTGTAGTTTACAAAGGAAACTTGTTCTTGTGAACCCAAAGCAAATGGGTTTCCAACTTGACAATCCATGCTAGAGTGTGACCCCAAACACCACTCACATGAGGCTACTTGCACATTACCAGGCCCCGCACTCATCTTGTTCATTTGATTTTGAAGTGCCGCCATTTGAGCCTTTACACTCATTAACTCATCTACTTCCAACACACCCGGAATCTTCTTTGGTACTTGTCTTTGGTTTTCCCAATGGCTATTGTTGGGTGCCATTTCTTCTAGGAGAGCATTGGCCGCATCCATTGACTTGCTCATTAGAGAACCTTCGGTGGCCACATCCACTAAGTTCTTTGTTGACACCGTAATTCCGCAAAGTCTGCCACCTTGCAAGACCATTATGAGGACATCTCCTTTGAAGCTCCTTAAACCTCTCCCAAGCTTCGTAGAGACTCTCATTCTCAAATTGTTGGAAAGAAAGGATTTCATTCCTAAGACGAGCGGCCTTCCTTGGTGGAAAGAATCTATTCAAGAATGCTTGGGCCAATTGGTCAAAGGTAATGATTGAGTTTGGTGGTTGGGAGTTCAACCATATCTTCGCATCATTTCCCAAAGAGAATGAGAATAACTTCAACTTGATAAACTCATCGGGAATCCCGTTGTACTTGAAGGTGTCACAAATCTTGTTGAAGTTCTGAATGTGCAAGTTTGGATCATCAGTCGCCAAGCCATTGAACATACACGTAGTGCCAATCATTTGAATCACCAAAGGCTTTATCTCAAAGGAATTTGCCGCAATTGTTGGTCGGCGAATGGAAGACTGGTTATGCTCGACTCTAGGCATCGTGTAATCCCGTAGGGTACGCTCATCTCCAACATGGGGCAACCCTTCTTGCATTGGAATGGCCTCAGGAGGTAATTCCCCTTGATTTTGGTTTGCCACAGGAGGCAAATCCATGTGTCCTAACTGTGCATTTCGATCACCCATCTCTACTCTTCTCCTTGCCTCACGTCTATTTCTTCGAGCTATTCTCTCAATCTCAGGATCAAAATTCAAGAAGTGAAGATTTTGGCTCCTTGTACGTGGGTGCATGAAAGAGCAATGGTACCTAAGAAAAAAAACACACAAACTAAATTAAAAGGTTCAAATTAGCAATAAACTAACTAGTATCGATATCAATCATCCGCTCAATCCTTGGCAGCGGCGCCAAAAATTGGCTAGTCTCTTTTAGGACTCTCGCAATAGGACAAGGTCGAAGAGTAGCACAATGGTAAATAAGATTCTTTCTCACAGGGATCGAGTGACCGATTATCGAAATTGATTAGCCTAGATGCTATTCAAACAAGCGAAAAAGGATTTTCAAACTAAGTAAATTAAACTAAATTAAACTAAAGGATTAATGCTAATGCAAGAAAAAAATAATACAAAAAATAAACTCGAATGTGATAATATAGAGAAACATGCTAGGACTTGACTACACCCCACCCCATGTTGACTTCCGTTTTAGACTCAATTATTCACCCATAACATGCTCATGTAATTCATAGATTCATGCACCCAAATATTAACCTACAATCTTGGTCAAGTAAAGTAAGTTACACCCAAATTCATACCCAAGCCTATCTTTCAATTACTCGGAATATATGAATGAGTACATTATGGTTATTGGCGCACTAACGAATCCTATACGCTAGCCTAAGTAGGTTTACTTTTCTAGACATGCACAGAGAACATTTCGTCGAGCACGTGGCGTGCGTCTCTGGTTAGTACATAACACACCACAATAATTCATTCAAAAGGAGATCAATCAATTGAAAGCTTTAAGCACACTAAAATATCCATACAAACTACAAGTTGCACATAAATGGGTAAATAAGAATCAATATAAATATATAGTCATGGGTGGGGTTTCATCAAATCCTAGCAATTAATATTTAGTTCATATCACAAAATGTAGCCATACAATAGATAATCTCAAGTGAGTACATAGCTAACAAAATTAATGCAAGGGAAAGAGTTTAGAGAAAACTACTGGAGAGCTTCCTCTTCTTCTTTGAATCTTCTTCTCCTTCTCTCTTTCTTCAACTCTCTTTTGCCCAAAAGGTGGAGTGATGGTGGATGTAGTAGATGGAAATGGGAGATGTGATGGTGTGTGGAAGAGATGTGAAAAGAGAGGGTTTTTGGGTGAGTTGGATTGAATTTTTGGATCTTTGTGTGTGCCCCCTCCCTCTCATGAAAGAACATAAGATGTATTTATATGGGCTCAAAATAGGACAAGAATCTCGTCCAAAACGACCTAGAGACGGACTGCCGCGATCTAGGTTTGTCACGGTTGGCGGAAGCGGCAGCTGAACCGCGGCAAGCTTGAAAAATTACTGTCGCTCGAGTTGCCGCGGTTGGACGGCTGCGGCACTTCAACCGTAGCATAAAATGGGGGTTTCTGTCGCTAGGGGTGCCGCTAGCATGCCACGAGAAGCTTGGAAGCCATGGAAGAATGGAGGATTTGGAGGCTAGGAAAAAGTGTTGCATGGAGGCCTAAAAGTGGTGCCAGATGGACGGGGAGGAGTCCGTCGATGATTTGGGATTAAAACCACCGGAAAAGGCACCGAAAACCGATCAAAACTGACCGAGTCAGTCGCCGGGTCGAGACCGGGTCTGGTCGAACCGATCGGGTCTGCAAGCGGGTGCTCAATGAAGAAGACGACATGACGTCATCATGACGTCACGCTGATGTGTTGGGGCGCGCTAAGCACTAGGCTGGGTGAACTCAGCAGCTGGTCCTTTCTTCTTTTGATGGATCGGATCTGGGTCGAGTCGGGTCCACGAGTGAAATGCACCATTCACTAATCCATTTGGCATGCTGCGCGTGCTGGCTGGAAATTTACAATAAGCTCCCCTATACTCTCCTTTAATCACAGAATCTTCAATATATTCTTCATATTTGTAATTTGACCCCTGGTTCTCCAAAATTACATCAATGCCCTTGAACTCCAAAAATACCTGAAACACTTATTTTATCATATTAAATACCCGGTTTTACCCGAGAAATGAACTCAAAACAATACGGAATTGGGGCTACACTTTGTGTAGAATTGAAGGAATCAGCTGGGTGCATGCACACGCCCATGGGTGGGGCAGCCAAGGTGCACGCACGAGACGGCCGCTTGAAGACTTGTTTGCCAAGTTAGGGTTTTTGTATTTCCAACGAATGTAATTTACTTGTTTTTCTAGAATTGACCAAAATTGTGGCTATTTATTTTTCCATAAATATTACAATATTTGTTATTGTTTGATAACATGTAATATAGAATATGAGTGCCACTCATATATCTCTTTTGGTATGAACATGCATTGAATGATTTAGGTATCTAATTAGCATCTAGATAACTTGGTAAATCATGGAATTTAATCACATGCCTTAAATAATTTAGTGGGAGAAGGTGTTTTGAAACCCCTATGGCCTCCAAGGTTAGTTGAGCTTTATGTTTTGTGTGATAACCCCCCAAGGGGTATCCATGAATGGAATTTAGCAAGATACTTCCTTACAAGGATAGACTAGACAATTGACTCAAATGATATCTACTCTCAAAGGAGGGATTTTCGTGAGGAAAAATATTGAAGGTCGATATCTTGGTAACACACTTAATGTGGTTTTATTGATATCGTCCCAAGAGTTCTTGTTAATAAAATCGTAAGGCTAAAATTGAAAACGTTGGTTGCTATGTTAACAATTAGGTGGGACCTAGTCCAACTAGTAAATGGTGCAAACTCTCAAAGGAGGCATGACATTTATGGGTGTTGGATCACCGTTGAATTTTTCGATTGAATTATTTATTTAATTCAAGATAAATATTCGAAAGTGCTTTATCATGATTATTTACATATATATATTTTTTTGTTTTATTCAGAAATCATGACCCCATCCCTAATTAACTTCCTAAAAGATAACACTTTAAATGGTGATAATTATGTCACATGGAAAAGGAAAATTGGGTTGTTGCTGCAAGCTGAAAAACATAAGATCGTTCTAATTACTCCTAAACCACCTGCTCATACTAATGAATCTAATATACTGCAAAGAGATGAGTATGAGCAATGGAAGACCTCATATGAGATGGCCAAATGTTACATTATGGCTACCATCTCCGATGTGTTGCAACAGCAGCATGAAGGACTGGGGTTTGCTGCTGATATAATGATGTCTCTAAAGGAGATGTTTTCTATGAGGTCTAGGTCAACGAAGAGAGAGGTAGTGACTGCTTTTATGAATCTTAGGATGAAACCTGGACAGGCTGTGAAAGATCACATGATGAAAGTCATAGCACATCTCAACATTACAGAACTCAGTGGTGCTGAGATAGATAGTGAGATCAAAATTGACATGATTGTCAACTTACTGTCAGATTCCTTTAATTAGTTCAAGTTGGACTATACCTTGAACAATAAGGAATACACTTTGTAGGGCATGATGCAAGATTTTCAAAGCGCTGAAAAGATCCTTGTGAAAAGCAAAGGTCAAGAGATTCATATGGTTGGTAAAGTTGCTACTGTTAAGACCCATAAAAAGGTTAAGAAACAACAGAAGAAAAAGCAACTTGGGCATACCAAGAAGAAGACCAAGAAAGTAACCAAGATCAAAGGGAAGTGCTTCCTTTGTGGTGAAAAGGGACATTGGAAAAGTAATTGCCCAAAGTCTCAGAAAAAGAAGGAAGAAGGTAATGTTAATTATCTTAAAACATGTTTTCTGGCAGATTCTACAGATTCTTGGATCATAGACTCTGGAGCCACTAATCATATTTGTTATTCCTTGTAAGGGTTCCAAGAAAGGAGAAAGTTAAGTAAGAATGAAATCAACTTACGTTTGGGCAACAGAGCGTTGGTGCCTGCCAATGCAATGAGAGATATTAGAGTTCATCTAGATTCTAGTAGACATTTAGATTTGATAGATGTTTATTATGTACCTCAATTCAAGAGGAATTTAGTTTTAGTTTCTTGTTTAAATAAATTTGGATATTCGGTTGCTTTTAATAAAGATTTTATTATTAGTAGGAATAACAAATTTGTTTGCAAAGGTACATCGAAAAACAGCTTATTCTTTTTGCAGAGAAATATCTCTCAATTGTTAGACATAGAATCAATGGAACCTAATTGTAAAAAGTAAAATTATCAAAATATGAAACCTACCTATGGCATTTGCGCCTAGGTCATATTAACCTTGATAGGATTAAAAGATTGGTTAGTGATGGACCTTTAAGTGACTTAAAGGTTGATGATCTACCAACTTGTGAATCTTGTCTGGAAGGTAAGATGACCAAAATGTCGTTTATGACCAAAGGCAAAAGAGCCACTGAATGTTTAGGATTAATATACACTAATGTATGTGTTCCTATGAGCATTCAAGCTAGAGGTGGATATGAGTACTTCATCACTTTCACAGATGATTACTCGAGATTTGGCTATGTGTTTCTCATGAGACATAAGTCGGATGCTTTTGACATGTTCAAAGCATTTAAAGTTGAAGTAGAAAATCACCTTGAGAAACACATAAAAATCATGAGATCTGATCGTGATGGAGAATATCTATCTAGTGAGTTTCAGCAATATCTTATTGATAATGGGATAATTTCTCAGTTTTTTGCGCCAAGTACACCTCAACAAAATGGGGTGGCAAAAAGGAGAAATAAAACTCTTTTGAACATGGTTAGCTCTATGTTGAGTTATTCAATGCTTCCTAATTATTTTTGGGGATATGCTTTTCAAACTGCGATGTACATTCTAAACGATATACCATCTAAGTCGGTTCCTCAAACACCGCATGAGTTATGGACTGGGTGAAAACCTAGTTTACAACACTTTAGGATATTTGGTTATCCTGTGCATGTGTTAAAAGGAAAGACAGAAAAGATGAAGTCCCGTTCAGAAACATGCATATTTGTAGGGTATCCAAAAGGAACTAAAGGATATTATTTCTATAGTCCTATCAGATCTTAAAGTATTTGTTTCGACAAATGCTAAATTTCTGGAAAATGACTATATGAATGATTTTGTACCTAAAAGTGGAATTCTCCTGAATGAGATGTTAGGAGATACAATTCCACAAGAGGTTTTACAACCTAGCCCAATTGTAAGTTCCGCACCATCACAAGATCGACAACCTACCATTCCTCGACGTAGTGGGAGGGTTAGTAGACAACCCGAGAGATACATCGGTTTAGGAGAATCAGTGGAGAATCTCCCGGACGATGATGATCCCTACACATATAAGGAAGCAATGAAGGATGTTGATTGTTGCCATTGGCAAAGGGCAATGCAATCTGAAATTGAATCCATGTTCAATAACAAAGTCTGGTCTCTTGTAGTCTTACCTAAAGGGATAAAACCCATTGGGTGCAAGTTGGTATAAAAGAAGAAAAGAGGTATGGATGGAAAGGTGGAAACCTTTAAGCTAGATTGGTAGCTAAAGGTTACACATAGAAAGAAGGTATCAATTACGAGGAAACCTTCTCTCCTGTGGCCATCCTTAAATCTTTTAGGATACTCTTATCCATTGCAGCATCTTTAGGCCTAAAGATGCTGCAAATGGACGTCAAGACAGCTTTCCTTAATGGA
This sequence comes from Acer saccharum, assembly GCA_030490815.1. Classification (NCBI taxonomy): domain Eukaryota; kingdom Viridiplantae; phylum Streptophyta; class Magnoliopsida; order Sapindales; family Sapindaceae; genus Acer; species Acer saccharum. The sequence continues at coordinate 25,539,647 of CM059878.1, forward strand.
AGTCTTGACGAAAGCATCTATATGATGCAACCAGAAGGATTCATTGAAAAAGGCCAAGTGGAAAGGGTATACAAGTTGCAAAAATCCATATATGGATTAAAGCAAGCATTCTGATCCTGGAACATAAGGTTCGATCAAGCTGTGAAAGGTTTTGGTTTTGGTTTTGTTCAGAACCTTGACAAACCTTGTGTGTATAAAAGGATTGAAGGCGACAAGTTGGTTTTCCTAATTCTTTATGTTGATGATATACTACTCATCGGAAACGATGTAGGTGTATTGACATCAGTAAAAGAATGGTTAGCAAAACAATTTGATATGAAGGACTTAGGAGAAGCAAGTTATATTCTTGGTATCCAAGTAATAAGAGATAGAAAGAATAGAACGATTGCACTATCCCAAGCTTCATACATAGATAAAATCTTGTCTAGGTTCTCCATACAAGATTCCAAGAAAGGTATGTTACCTTTCAGACATGGAATCAAACTTTCTAAGGAACAAGTTCCTAGGAATAAGTATAAAGAGCAATTCATGAGTAGGATTCCATATGCCTTGGCAGTTGGAAGTCTCATGTATGCAATGCTCTGCACTAGACTAGATATTTGTTTTGCTGTTGGCATAGTTAGCAGGTTTCAATTGAAACTTGGTCTTGATCACTCGACGGCCCATATTTTCAAGTATCTCAAGAGAACGAGAGATTATATGCTTGTATACTCTGGAAGGGATTTAATTCCCATTGGGTATATAAATTATGATTTCCAGTTGGATTCTGACTCTAGAAAATCCACATCAGGATCTGTGTTTACTCTTGGAGGAGAAACAGTCATATGGAGGAGTATCAAGCAATCCTGTATTGTTGATTCCACCATGGAAGTTGAGTATGTTGTTGCATGCGAAGCAGCCAAAGAGGTTGTTTGGCTCCGCCAATTCTTGATTGACTTGGAAGTGGTTCCTAATGTGAATAAGCAGATCACTATCTACTATGACAACAGTGGAGCAGTGGCTAATTCGAGATAACCAAGAAGTCATAAGAGAGGAAAACACATTGAAAGGAAGCATCACCTTTTAAGGGAGATTGTGTATAGGGGTGATGTGACGGTTACCAAAATCGCGTCAGCAAAAATTCTAGCGGATCCCTTCACAAATGCTCTACCACAGAAGAGTTTTGATAGGCACCTAAAAAACATGTGAATGAGAGATATGACACATTTGCTATAGCGCAAGTGGGAGATTGTTAGCATTATGCTCAATAGCAAGAGTGTAATGTTGTTTTTGACAATCTTTTCATATTAATAAAGTGATTTATGTTTTGTCAAATCTTATAGCATTTATAGTTTAATTACTATAATTGTCAAAAGTAAATAATCATAAGGTCAAAAGACTATGAGAAATAAAGAACTGTTCGTACATCCGAATATGTATGAGGTAGACACAATTCTTTAGTTAGTCTTGAATAATGTTCACAACTTAAGATAAAGGTTGGGCGCCTTTACCTTGTTAAAGTTGTAGATTCTTTTGCTAGCATCTGAGTGGGATCAAATGTGTTATGATGAGTCTAAAATCATCAAAGTGTCTTTGAGTAAAAGAATCTAGTGCATTAGGTGCATTGAATAAGATCACAATGAAATACTTTATCTAGAAACCGTCAATGGATAAATGTTTTCATTATGAGGACAATCAGAGAGTTTATCTTAATCCTGAGATAAATGATGGACTTATGGTTACAAGTGTTATCATTTGAGTTATCAATGAGTACGATTATATAGCATAATCTATCCTTGATAGTTTGGTAGTATTCATTTGCTAATCGATAGAAGACTTCATTTATAGATATGGACATCGTGGCTCCATTTATTAAATGAGAGTAAAATATCATCATATGGATATTTTGAGGTATTGGATATTAAATCTTAACGTTAAGTTTTCGATAGTGTCTACTGAAACATGGCTTCTGGACAAGTCAAAATATCAAAGTTCAAAATGTGGTCATACGAGTAAGTATGGTAACTAGGAAAGCTACAGGCGGTCTATGAGCTCTTATTGATTACTGTTATTTTTCATGAGGATACACCATTTCCAATAAGATTGGCTAGGGTATGAATGAGAAACATTTACTTATTCTATCTTTATTTAAGAGTGCAATTTTAGTTCTTTAGTGGAATGAACTAAAGTTAATAGATTGAACCTAAGTGAATCATTTGTTGATTGTGATTGGGTTATATCTATTGAAGCTTAAATTTAGATAGCCCACTAAGATCCCTAATCCACACGGACTTGCATGGATCACTTGATATATTCTTCCGGACTAATTTATGGGTCCATCTAGAATTGTATTAAGGCATGTGGACTTGTTTCTTTTAGTAAGAATCGGTCTAGTTCACATGTGGGCTTTTTATTAAAGTTCAATGGATTTAATAAAATGAAAAAAATAATATATGGCCCATGTTATGTACTTGGGCAGCAAGGCTAGTGTATTAGCCTATTATATTATTTTATTTTATTATTTAATTAAATAGAAGTTAATTAATTTATTATTTAATTAAAAATCAAAAAAATTTTCTAACTAGGAAATAAGTTTCTTTGTGTTATATTATTGTTGGTAGTATAATAAGAATCAAAGACTTTATTTAATAAGTAGATAAATAACAAGAATTTATTTATATAGTCGAATTAGGAAGTATTTGATTAAGTCACAATTTAATTTATATTCAATATATTATTGGATAATACACTAAAGAGTTGGATTAGGGTTCGAATTCTAAAGATGATAGGAATTTTGGTGAAACACTGATATAAACCTCACCAAGAGCAGTGAGACCCGGAACCAATATATGGTAACGAAGGATCGTGTTCTGATCAAGTTTGTGAAATAAAGAAATTAAAGGACCGCGACCCGTTATCTATATGGAGATAAGAACCAACGGTATCAAGAAGTATTGTAGACGCCACACTCAAGAAGAGACGAAGGTGAGTGATAAGTCTGGTTTTGAACGCCACAAGGAGGTATCCTTGATAAGTTCGAAGTTCAATGTAGAACCAAAGAGAAAACACTCTCAATTTTAATATTATCAATGTCTAACCTTTTTACATAGGAGAAGAACCGAATATATAGCTTCCTTGGAATAACCCTCCAAGCATGGGAAACACAAGAGAAGTAATTGACAAAGCAAATTACAAGAAAATATTAAAGATAATGCAGATATCAAGTAAAGGCTCTTCAAATCCCGTATATTAGTTGAACCTGGCCACCAAAGTGAATTCAGTCATATCTCTCTCTTGGGACCTTCAAATGGCTTGAGTCAAAATACGAAATTGAAGTTAAAGTGCTGATATTTCCAATAAGATAAGCCATGTCAGCTGGTTCATTCCAGAAACAAAGTTATGAAGTCGCCAGACTGCCCTTCGAAACTGATCTGATGCATTTACTAATCGCTCCCCTTGCAAATGGACTCTCCCATGTCATGCTCCTTGTAATCGGCCCAATCAATTGCCTTGATGATGTTAATTAAGCCTTGGCCTTCATGTGGGCTCATCTTGGACTTCAACAATTCAGAATCAGCCTAAGAGTCTTGAATTAAGCCATTGATTGCATCTTTGAATCTCCTAGCCCTTGCCCTTGTTATTGGCCCAAATGGAACTTGCAATGGATCCTTTGGTACAGCCCCCGTATTCACATCAAACACAAATCCTCTTTTGGGAAGGATTTTGGCTACATGGATGAATCCTCTTTAGGAAGGATTTCGACCAACCCTAAAAGATTTAGGGGTAGATTTCAGCCAGCCCTATTCTTTTTAGGGAAGGATTCGGCCACCATATATATTCCACATCAAAGAATTCGGCCAATATAGTTTTTGGAAGAGAGTTATTTTATTTTGCTTGAAAAAAAAAATCCAACTCTAAGACATAGTGTGTGATTTTCGGCCAAGAGGAAAAAGAGAGAAGAAACGTTTTATTTCGATAGTACACTAGTAGTTTTTACATCAAAAAGGCTTTGTGCACAACTTCGAATTAGGTTCACGCGAGTTTCGATTAAAAGATTGATAGTTCAAAAGTGACCAAATGTTCTTCGTTTTTCTCTATGAAGATTATTGTGACTAACAAAAGAAATTTTTTTTTTTTTTTTTTTTTTTTTTGTTATCCATCCTCAGGTACACAATTCAAAGAAAGGGAGCCCACACTCCTAGGTGATTTACGTTCGTGATTGGATTGGAAGATCTTGCGGATTACAATCGATGCAACATCAATCGTCACGTGGAAAAAGGTACGATATCTTTGTTATACATCAATTAGTCAAGGGTTAAGGTTCTTCTTTTAAGGAAAATTTTTAAACTATACAAAATAATTTTTCGCTTCCGCCACGTGTATTTTTCCCTTTCGCCACGTGTATTTTTCCCTACATGAATATGTTATACCAATGGTATACAACTATGTAGGGACACATATGAATGCCATGTGTGTGTGTGCCTATGCCTTGTATTAGGAATGAAGTCTAATATACCTTTGATGAGCAATGTAGCTTATTCCTCTTTGATGACGCCATCTTGCATGGAAAGTTGCCAAGTCTTCCTTGAAGCTCGAAACATCATCAAACTAAGACAACTAAACAATACAAGAGAAACAACGTTTTGATATGGAACTCATGCCAACACAAACCAAAATCTTAACACATGACACCAAGTTGTTCCCTAGAAATAAGCAACCGCCCGACATGCTTTTCCTATCATCGCAATTTCCTGCCCAATCCGCATCATTAAAGCCAACTAAACTAGTATTAGTATCAAAAGAGTACCAAATCGTATAGTTGGATGTCCCATTCACATAGCGAATAATTCTTTTAACGGAAGATAGATGTGACTCCTTAGGATCCGATTGGCACCTAGCACGCACACCCACATTAAAAGATATATTAGGTCTACTTACGGTCAAATAAAGCAAGCTACCAATCATCCCCCGGTATAGAGTTTGTTCCACACTTATTCCACTAGCATCCTTGCTTAGCTTCAAAGTGGTACTCATGGGTGTATCACAATGTTTGGCATTTTCAAGACCAAACTTCTTCACTAGGTTTGAAACTAATAATGCACGGTGTGTATAAAACTATCTAGAGGGGTGTTAATAGATTTTAAACTATTATTACCAATTTTCGCAATTAGTCAATATTCTGAAAATACCCCTAACTAGTTAAAGCAATAAATCAAGTGTAAAGTGCGGAATTTAAATAACACTTGATTTTTACGTCGAAACCCAAACTGGGAAAAACCACGGGCTGGTAAGTGCACCACACTCGAACCTCGAATCCACTAATGGTAAGGTGAATACAACCTAATCCCAGTATAACTCACCACCACTACCTAATCCCGGTATAAGTGAACCTAGTCCAATTGCTTGAGATATACGTAACCTAATCTCGGAAGCTACATAATACTTACTTCTCAATGAAGAGATAAAGTGACCTATGTGAATATGTATGATATCTAAAGAGCAAATAGAGATAGGGAACCGTATATGCTTATCTAAGATGATAAGATGACAATAAGATCAATCCTATATATCAAATGCTAAATGACATGTCATAAAGCTTAGCTAAACATAGATTAGGCAATCCTATGAAGCTATCACAATACAACTCTTAAACAATCAATACACTAATCTCAATCTTGTATTTAAAATATATTCAAATGACATACAAGTGATAAATGAGATGGATTGTTAAGAAAGACACAAAATATATAAGATATTAGTGAAAAGCTTACCAAGCAAAGTGTGTTGAAAAACCATGCAAAGATGACACCTAGATGATCAAGGATGATGCCAGATGATGATTGATGCTCATGGAAAATGATTTGAGTGATCAAAGAAGATGAAAGATGATTTCTTTGGTAAATTTTTCTCTTTGGTAAATTTTTCTTTTTGAAAAAGCTCTCAATGAAAAATAAGATATTTTGAGAGTTGTGAACGACCTAGAAAACAAAGTGGTGTATTTATAGGTGTCCAACGAAACTGCAGCGTTTTGGGCACGCATCAAGCTCGACGAACTGTTGTGGTCCCGATTGCCGCGGTTGTCCAACCACGGCAGTTGCACCGCAGCAAAGACAACAAATCTCTATCGCTTTCATGCCGCAGATGTCCAACCGCGGCAATTGTACTGTGACAGAGAAAGCACTTCTTTATTGCTTGCATGCTGCGGTTCGCCAAGACGGCAACATAACCGCGACAGAGAAGGGCAAGGCCTTCTCATGCAGCTTCTCACATAAGAACAATGCAATAAGTGCAAGTGTGTGAGTGAAGACAATGCATCCTAATGCTTAACATGTTATGGCATTTAACAAGCTAGATGCAATTAATTAATCATGCAAGAAGAGAGATTAATGAACATAAATGTACACATTTAAAAACACACAACATACAAAAATAAGAATTATGCATGAGTTGTGAGTGTGTGTAACTATATCTCTTCAAAGCAAGTAAGCACTTAGAAATTTACCTTTGGTGCTTCTTCTCTTGAGGACTTTAGAGGGCCTTGGTTGTGCAAAGCACCAACCATTAGAAGCCTAAAGCTACCCTTACATCAAATCCCAAATTGTGGTTTGTCCACAAAATAAGCCAATCAAACTTTGAGGAACTTACAATCTCCCCATTTGGCTATTTCATGACAAAACCACCACTCACATTGATCCTCACAACAAAATGGAAACTAAAGGGATTTTCTACATTACAAAGAGATAATATAAAAGCAAGATCTTCAAGTCTTCATTCTCTTGTAGAACAATCAACCTTCAAAACAAAGTTTCTATACTTTCCAAAGCAAGTATATGTGAGATGATCAAGTGAAAATAAAACAAGCATTAACATTTAAACATTTATGCACAACATCATGCAATATATGAGTAATGCAATGCTCCCCCTCAACGGGTTACCCCCCATAAATTTGCAATCTCTCCAACATGCGCATTTCCTACTACCATTAACAAACTCCCTTTACCACCACATTATACTCCACCTTTTTGTCAAGATATAGGCAAAGGAGTATTCCCCAACCGGGTCACTTGTAGCAAGGAGAGATAGTAGCATACAAGATACTTGCATAATCATATAAGCAACTTTATGCAACTCAATTAATTGGAGAGGGACAAGGAGATTTATTTTTAGAAAATGTGTGATTAATATGCTTTGCATACAAGACATATAGCATTCAAGTCCAAAATACAATGGTATTTAGCAAAGCAAATGACAAAGGTTTCCAATAGAATTCAAATCAATTTCACAATTTGTCATGATTAAAAGCAAGGATATAGAGATTTCATTGAATTCAATATAAAAGCAACTATATCCAACTTTATAAGCGAAACATGGCATGAGTGACTTTGCACCCTATTTGATTTTTTCGGGTGAGATACCCGTATGATAGTAGCCATGTTCAACTAATAAAGAAAGAGAGACATTTAGATTGTAAAATCCTTTGAATGGATAATTGATCCTTTATTCATTTGAGTCTCAATAGCTTTTCACACATTGCTTTGCATTTAAATATTGCAATCATCAATTCATGCTTATTCATTTGAGCATGTCATTTGAATTTCATGCTTTTCATATGTCATTAGCATCACTACTACAAAAATGTTAAAAGACATCGGTTGTTTACATTAGTTTTTAGATTACCGATTTAAAAAAACTTTTAGTAATTGGTTTTTATAAAAACCGATTTCTTAAATATTGTGGTTTAAAAAGACAACGGTTTTTGGGAAAACCAATATGGATTTATTTTCCAATAAGAAATCGGTTTTCCTTAAAATCGATGTCTTAAATATTGCTGTTTGAAAAGACAACGGTTTTTGGGAAAACCGATATGGATTTTTTTTCCAATAAGAAATCGGTTTCCATTAAAACTGATGTCTTAAATATTGCGGTTTGAAAAGACAATGGTTTTTGGGAAAACCGATATGGATTCAAAAGCAAAATTCTGCTGAAATTCAAATCTTACCTATGTCCACATTCAAGTGTGCATCTCTAACAATACTCAATGTTATTTGCTCAAATTTTGATACAAGAAAGTAGACATACAAACAAACACTTTTTGTTCAGAAATATTCCAAAAATCGATTTGGGAAAGTGTGAAAATGAGTGATGAAAACATCTCACTCGCGGATTCGCGTTGCTTCTGACCTTTGACTGAATAATTGATCATAACTTTCAAAATACCGCCCAGAATTTTACGTTCTTTATGCCGTTGGATACATATCAAAAACTCAAAGAACCCAACATAGATAAAAAAAATTTATTTCCTTGTCAAAAGATACAGTTTTAAGGAAAAAGTTTGCATAAAAATTGATCATCTCCAATCACTTCTTACCTTTGACTGAATAATTGATCATAACTTTCAAAATACCATCCAGAATTTTATGTTCTTTATACCGTTGGATTCGTATCAAAAAATTGAAAAACCCAACATAGACAAAAAAATTTATTTCTTTGCCAAAAGATACAATTTTAAGTAAACAATTTGCACAGAAATATCTCCAATTGCTTCTAACCTTTGACTGAATAATTGATCATAACTTTCAAAATACCGCCCAAAAATTTACGTTCTTTATACCGTTGGATTCGTATCGAAAAATTGAAGACCCCAATATGGATGAAAAAATTTATTTCCTTGCCAAAAGATACAGTTTTAAGGAAAAAGTTTGCACAAAAATATCTCCAGCAGAACACAAAACCACACAAAAAATGAAATGAAAAATAAACCCACCAATAATTTTTTTTTTTTTAATATATGTTTGTAGTAGAAATTAGAATTTTGATTAGTTGAGTAAATTTTAATTTATCAAACAAGTTTTTATTTTTTTTATTTATAACAACTCATATAGGTTATATATAAATATTGTGCAATTGTTAACACATCCAATCTTATAGTCAGGCGATAAAGGCTTACTACTTTGACTTTGAGGTTGCAAGTTTAATTCCTCTTAATGACAATTGTCATTAATATCAGAGTGGGGCGGGACGGTGGAGCGGTCGGACGGCGGGATTAATTTTCGTAATACAACAATTTTACGTTGTGGTTTTTAAATCAGTTTTATATATAACCGATGTGTTTTCGCATGTTTTTACATCAGTTAAAAACTGATGTCTTTAGCGCGTTTTTTTCTAAATCACTCAAATAGACATCGGTTTTAAAAATTTGAAAAACCGATTTCTTCCATGTAAAATAACCGATTTCTTTTGCTTTTTTTTTTTTTTTTTTTTTTTTTTTTTTTGTAGTGCATGTTATTAAAGAATCATCATGTCATGGAGATAACTATAGGCCATTCAAAATGTACTTCCTATATAGATCTCCTAGTCCAAAAATGCATGTTTGAACAAAAATATGACATGGATTATAGTCAATGCAAGGTTCACACTAATTGAAGAAAATATCATATAACATATGTGCAACCAAGATACTCAAGCTATTAATAAAGAAGCATAAGTATTTCAAATATTTGCATGTGATAACTATGTAAAATAGCTCTCTTTGCTTGAGTTTCCATATGGGGTCAATCACCAAAATACATCACTCCATAAGACATATCCCAAAAGATCTACTAAGTGTTTTAAACCTAGTTGCATCTAAGGGTTTAGTGAATAAGTCCGCTAGTTAATCATTTGTACCTACATGTTCAAGTACAATGCATTTATTCTCAACTAGTTCTCTTATGAAATGATGACGGATGTCAATATGCTTAGTCCTAGAGTGTTGTACCGGATTCTTGGAAATATTAATAGCACTCATATTATCACAAAAGAGGGTTAGAGTACCTTGATTGAATCCGTAGTCGACTAGCATTTACTTCATCCATAGGAGTTGTGTGTATCCATTCCCCGCGGCTATGTACTCGGCCTCGGCCGTGGACAAGGAAATCAAGTTTTGCTTCTTGTAAAATCAAGAGACCAAGTTGTTTCCAAGGAAGAAGCAACCACCCGATGTACTTTTCCTATCATCGTAATTTCCTGCCCAATCCACATCACTAAAGCCTACAAGACTAGCATTAGTGTCAAAAGATTACTAAATCCCATAGTTGGACGTCCCATTCACATAGCGAATGATTCTCTTTACAGAAGAGAGATAGGACTCCTTAGGATCCGCTTAAAGGATATATCGGGCCTACTTGCGGTCAAATAAAGCAAGCTTCCAATCATGCCCCGATATAGAGTTTGTTCCACACTTTTACCACTAGCATCCTTGCTTAGCTTCAAAGTGGTACTCATGGGTGTATCACAATGTTTGGCATTTTCAAGACCAAACTTCTTCACTAGGTTCTTAGCATATTTGGCTAGGATTATAAAAATCCCATCATTCAATTGTCTAATTTGTAAACCTAGGAAGTAACTTAGCTCACCAACAAGACTCATCTCAAATTCATGAGACATAACTTCAACAAATTGTTGGACTTTGGTGTTATTGGTTAAGCCAAATACAATGTCATCAACATAGATTTAAGCTATAAATAACTCGTCTTTGTTTCTCTTGATGAACAAGGTCTTGTCAACACTACCCCTTGTGTAGTCATTGTCAACAAAAAATTGGGTGAGGTGCTCATACCAAGCCCGAGGTGCTTGTTTCAACCCATATAGAGCCTTCTTGAGGCGATAGACATGGTTGGGGTGGTGTGCATCCACAAACCCCTTGAGTTGTTCAACAAACACTTCCTCTTGCAAGAAGCCATTGAGGAAGGCACTCCTGACATCCATTTGATACAATTTGAACTTGTGCACATAAGAAATGGACAAGAGAAGCCTAATAGACTCTAAACGGGCAGCAAGAGCAAATGTCTCCTCAAAGTCAATACCCTCAATTTGAGAGTACCATTGTGTAACAAGTCTAGCCTTGTTACGCACTATGTTGCCATCCTCATCAGATTTGTTCCTATAGATCCATTTGGTGCCTATCACATTAGTGCTCTTAGGCATAGGAACTAGAGTCCAAACCTCATTCCTTTCGAATTGGTTTAGCTTTTCTTGCATGGTAAGAACCCAAAATTCATCATTCAAGGCCTCATCAACCTTTTTGGGTTTTATTTGAGAGGTGTAGCAAGTATGGCTAATGAGATTAGTTATTTGACGCATAGTCCTAACAATCTCATTCACATCTCCAATGATGTCATTTTTATCATGAAGTTTCATAACCTATGCAGCGGGTTCTTTAGAGTTCAAGAGTAGAACTCTATCAAGAGGTTGTGTGTCCTCATCATTAAGGTTAGACATCCCAACATTAGGTGTCTCTACAACCTTCTCCAAGGGAGAGTCATCATCTATAACAACATCCTCCTCATGGTCACTAGACTTGAGTCTTGTATCATCAATGACAACATTTGATGATTCCATGACGCTTCAAGTATTCAAATTGAAAACTCTATAGGCTCTACTATTCAAGGCATAGCCAATAAAGATACCCTCATAACTCTTAGCATCGAATTTGCCAAGTTGATCACAGTCATTTAAAATGTAGCATTTGCTTCCAAAGGAGTGGAAGTAGCTAACATTTGGCTTTCTACCTCTCCACAACTCATAGGAGGTATTCCTAGTTCCGGGCTTTAGGAAAACTCTATTTCTTATATAGCAAACCGTATTGACAGCTTCGGCCCATAGGTTCCTATTGACATTGTTGCTAAGCAACATCACACTAACCATCTCTTGAAGGACCCTGTTTTTTCTCACAACAACTCAATTTTGTTGAGGTATCTTAGGAGCTAAAAACTCATGAAAGATGCCTAAACTATTGCAATAGGTTTCGAATTAGGCATTCCCAAACTCCCTCCCATGGTCACTTCTTATCCGTTTAATACTTTTAATGTTAGAGTTCATTTCATTTTGAATTTTAGGACAAAGCATTTTAAACTTGTCAAAAGTTTCGGATTTTTCTCTAAGAAAATATGTCCACGTGAGCCTAGAGAAATCATTAACACAAACAAAAACGTATCTCTTTCCACATAAACTCTCGGTTTGCATGGGACCCATAAGATCCATGTGGAGAAGCTCAAGGAGCTCCTTGGTGGAGAGATACTTACCCATTTTGTGCATGCTTTTGGTTTGTTTTCCTTGTTGGCAAGGTCCACAAACAACATTGGCTTTCTTTCCAAGCTTGGGAAGGCCATGCAAAACATTAAACTTATCTAAGATCCTTAGATCCCGAAAGTTCATATGGCCTAGTCTTTCATGCCACAACTCAATTTGCACATCCTTGGACATATTGTTTGAGACTATTCTAGCTTCAAGATAATAACAATTGTCGCTAGATCTCATACCTTTTAACAAATTTTGTCCATTGGGTAATAGGATAGAGCAATCGTTTTTGCTAAATAAGATGGAAAGTCCTTCATCACTTAGATGAAAAATGCTTATCAAATTGGCTTTCAAGCCATCAACAAATAAAGTATTGGACAAGGAGGGTAATTCGGGAATGGAAATTGTTCCTTTCCCTACAACTCTCTTTTGGATCCATCACAAAAGGTGACACATCCTCTTTCCTCCATGACAAAAGTCTCGAAGAAACTCTTGTTTCCCGTCATGTACCTAGAGCATCCACTATCTAAGTACCACAAATTAGAAGAATTTGCCTTCAAGGCAATTTGAGCAACATTACAAAAGTATTCATCTCTTCTAATCCATCTAGGTGAAACACTTTTCTTCCTAGTGGTCAATGGTACATGGGCTCTAGATGTCCTAGGATCATGCAAATTTGATCTATCATTCCTAGGAACATGCATCTTGGCTCCACACTTTTTCTTTTCTATCATGCTTTTAGCTATACACATTTTAATGTAACGAAAACAATTTGGTATAATATGACCATCAATGCCACAATAATGACATATAGGGATGAAGTAAGGAATCATACCTTGTCCTTATGCTTGCATAGGAGCTTTCCCATGTCTTTGTGGTTGCATTGGTTCAATTTGTCTTCATTGTTGAACCAGTCTAGCTTGCTTCCTTGGTTGAGCTTGCATGATTGGTCTCTTTCCTTTTGCATGTAAACTTTCTTTTTGGCTTTCAGGCGTTCTTTTAGGCAAGCAAACTTTCTTTTTGGCTTTCGGGAGTTCTTTTTGGCATGCAAAATTTCTTTTTGGAATGCGGGCATGCTTTTTTGAATGTGAGAGTACTTTTTAGTTCTCGAGCTTGTTTTTTAGTTTCCAGACATTCATTTTGGCTTTCGGACGTTCTTTTCAGCAAGTAAACTTTCTTTTTGGCTTTTGGGCGTTCTTTTTGGCATGCAAACTTTCTTTTTTGCTGCGGGAATTCTTTTTTCAATGCGAGAGTGCTTTTCAGTTCCCGAGCGTGCCTTTTTAGTTTTCAGATGTTCTTTTTGGATTTCGGACGTTCTTTTTGGCAAGTAAACTTTCTTTTTGGCTTTTGGGATTTCTTTTTGGCATACAAACTTTCTTTTAGGCATGCGGGAATGTTTTTTTGAACGCGAGAGTGCCATTTAGTTCTTGAGAGTGCTTTTTAGTTTCCAGATGTTCTTTTTCGCTTTTGAGAGTTCTTTTTGGCATGCGGGCATGCTTTTTTTAACGCAAGAGTGCTTTTTAGTTCTCGAGCATGCTTTTTAGTTTCCAAACGTTCTTTTTGGCTTTCAAATGTTCTTTTTGGCAAGTAAACTTTCTTTTTGGCTTTCAGGCGTTCTTTTTGGCAAATAAACTTTCTTTTTGGCTTTTGGGAGTTCTTTTTGGCATGCAAACTTTCTTTTTGGCATGCAAGCATGCTTTTTTGAACGCGAGAGTGCTTTTTAGTTTTGAGCGTGTTTTTTAGTTTCCAGACGTTCTTTTTGACTTTCGAATGTTCTTTTTAGAAAGCAAACTTTCTTTTTGGCTTTCAGGAGTTCTTTTTGGCATACGGGCATTCAATTTTGAACGCGAGAGTGCCTTTTAGTTCTCGAGCGTGCCTTTTAGTTTTTAGACGTTCTTTTTGGCTTTCAGACATTCTTTTTTGCAAGTAAACTTTCTTTTTGGCTTTCGGCCATTCTTTTTGGTATGCAAACTTTCTTTTTGGCATGCGGGCATGCCTTTTTGAACGCGATAGTGCTTTTTAGTTTCCAAACATTCTTTTTGACTTTCGAGCGTTCTTTTTAGCAAACAAACTTTCTTTTTGGCTTTCGAGAGTTCTTTTTGGCATGCAAACTTTCTTTTTGGCATGCAGATATGCTTTTTTGAACGCGAGAGTGCTTTTTAGTTCTTGAGCGTGCTTTTTAGTTTCCAGACGTTCTTTTTGACTTTCGAACGTTCTTTTTAGCAAGCAAACTTTCTTTTTGGCTTTCGGGAGTTCTTTTTGGCATGCGGGCATTCAATTTTGAAAGCGAGAGTGCCTTTTAGTTCTCGAGCGTGCCTTTTAGTTTTCAGACATTCTTTTTGGCTTTCGGACATTCTTTTTTGCAAGTAAACTTTCTTTTTGGCTTTCGGGCGTTCTTTTTGGTATACTAACTTTCTTTTTGGCATGTGGGTATGCCTTTTTGAACGTGAGAGTGCTTTTCAGTTCTCGAGCGTGCCTTTTAGTTTCTAGACGTTCTTTTTGGATTTCAGACGTTCTTTTTGGCAAGTAAACTTTCTTATTGGCTTTCGGGCTTGCTTTTTGGCATGCAAACTTTCTTTTAGGCATGCGAGAATGTTTTTTTTTAACATGAGAGTGCCATCTAGTTCTTGAGCGTGCTTTTTAGTTTCTAGACATTCTTTTTGGCTTTTGGGAGTTCATTTTGGCATGCGGGCGTGCTTTTTTTAACGCAAGAGTGCTTTTTAGTTCTCGAGCATGCTTTTTAGTTTCCAAGAGTTCTTTTTGGCTTTCGGGCGTTCTTTTTGGCAAATAAACTTTCTTTTTGGCTTTTAGGAGTACTTTTTGGCATGCAGGCATGCTTTTTTGAATGCGAGAGTGCTTTTTAGTTCTTGTGCATGTTTTTTAGTTTCCAGATGTTCTTTTTGACTTTCGAATTTTCTTTTTAGCATGCAAACTTTCTTTTTGGCTTTCGGGAGTTCTTTTTGGCATGCGGGCATTCAATTTTGAACGCGAGAGTGCCTTTTAGTTCTCGAGCGTGCCTTATAGTTTTTAGAAGTTCTTTTTTACAAGTAAACTTTCTTTTTGGCTTTCAGCCGTTCTTTTTGGTATAAACTTTCTTTTTGGCATGCGGGCATGCCGTTTTGAATGCAAGAGTGATTTTTAGTTCTCGATCGTACTTTTTAGTTTCCAGACGTTCTTTTTGACTTTTGAGCGTTCTTTTTAGCAAGCAAACTTTCTTTTTGGCTTTTAGGTGTTCTTTTTAGCATGCAAACTTTCTTTTTGGCATGCGGGCATGCTTTTTTGAATGCGAGAGTGCATTTTAGTTTCCAGGCGTTCTTTTTGACTTTTAAAGGTTCTTTTTAGCAAGCAAACTTTCTTTTTGGCTTTCGGGAGTTCTTTTTGGCATGCGGGCATTCAATTTTGAAAGCGAGAGTGCCTTTTAGTTCTTGAGCATGCCTTTTAGTTTTCAGACATTCTTTTTGGCTTTCAGACGTTCTTTTTTGCAAATAAACTTTCTTTTTGGCTTTCGGGCGTTCTTTTCGGTATGCAAACTTTCTTTTTGGCATGTGGGCATGCCTTTCTGAACGTGAGAGTGCTTTTCAGTTCTCGAGTGTGTCTTCTAGTTTCCATACATTCTTTTTGGACTTCGGACGTTCTTTTTGGCAAGTAAACTTTCTTTTTGGCTTTCGGGCTTTCTTTTTTGCATGCAAACTTTCTTTTAGGCATGCAAGAATGTTTTTTTGAACGCGAGAGTTCCATTTAGTTCTTGAGCGTGCTTTTTAGTTTCCAGATGTTCTTTTTGGCTTTTGGGAGTTCTTTTTGGCATGCAGGCATGCTTTTTTTAACTCAAGAGTGCTTTTTATTTCTCGAGCACGCTTTTTAGTTTCCAAATGTTCTTTTTGACTTTCAGACGTTCTTTTTGGCAAGTAAACTTTCTTTTTAGCTTTCGGGCGTTCTTTTTGGCAAATAAACTTTCTTTTTGGCTTTCGGGAGTTCTTTTTGGCATGCAAACTTTCTTTTTGGCATGCAAGTATGCTTTTTTGAACGCGAGAGTGCTTTTTAGTTCTTGAGCGTGTTTTTTTTGTTTCCAGACCTTCTTTTTGACTTTTGAATGTTCTTTTTAGCAAGTAAACTTTCTTTCTGGCTTTCGGGAGTTCTTTTTGGCATGCGGGCATTCAATTTTGAACGCGAGAGTGCCTTTTAGTTCTCGAGCGTGCCTTTTAGTTTTTAGACGTTCTTTTTGGCTTTCGGACGTTCTTTTTTGCAAGTAAACTTTCTTTTTGGCTTTCAGCTGTTCTTTTGGTATGCAAACTTTATTTTTGGCATGCAGGCATGCCTTTTTGAACGCGAGAGTGCTTTTTAGTTTCCAGACATTATTTTTGACTTTTGAGCGTTCTTTTTAGCAAGAAAACTTTCTTTATGGCTTTCGGGAGTTCTTTTTGGCATGCAAACTTTCTTTTTGGCATGCGGGCATGCTTTTTTGAACGCGAGAGTGCATTTTAGTTCTCGAGCGTGCTTTTTAGTTTCCAGACGTTCTTTTTGGCTTTCGGGCATTCTTTTTTGCATGTAAACTTTCTTTTTGGGTTTCGGGCGTTCTTTTTGGTATGCAAACTTTCTTTTTAGCACGCGGGCATGCCTTTTTGAATGTGAGAGTGCTTTTTAGTTATTGAGCGTGTTTTTTAGTTTCCAGACGTTTTTTTTTTTAATTTCGAGCGTTCTTTTTAGCAAGCAAACTTTCTTTTTGGCTTTCAGGAGTTCTTTTTGGCATGCCAACTTTCTTTTTGGCATGGGGGCATTCTTTTTTGAATGCAAGAGTGACTTTTAGTTCTCGAGTGTGCCTTTTAGTTTCCAGACGTTCTTTTTGGCAAGTTAACTCTCTTTTTGGATTTCGGGCGTTCTTTTTGGCATGCAAACTTTCTTTTTGGCATGCGGGCATGCTTTTTTGAACGCGAGAGTGCTTTTTATTTCTCGAGCATGCTTTTTAGTTTCCAAATGTTCTTTTTGGCTTTCATACGTTCCTTTTGACAAGTAAACTTTCTTTTTGGCTTTCAGGCCTTTTTTTTGGTAAGCAAACTTTTGTTTTGGCTTTTGGGAGTTCTTTTTGGCTTGCAAATTTTCTTTTTGGCATGCGTGCATATTTTTTTGAACGCAAGAGTGCTTTTTAGGTCTCGAGTGTGCTTTTTAGTTTCCAAACATTCATTTTGGCTTTCAAGAGTAATTTTTGGCATGCAAATTTTCTCTTTGGCTTTCGGGAGTTCTTTTTGGCATGCAAACTTTTTTTTTGGCATGCGGGCTTGCTTTTTTGAATGCGAGAGTGCTTTTTAGTTCTTGAGCATGCTTTTTAGTTTCCAGATGTTCTTTTTGGCTTTCAAGCATTATTTTTGGCAAGCAAACTTTCATTTTGACTTTCAGGAATTCCTTTTGGCTAGTAAATTTTCTTTTTGGCATGCTGGCATGCTTTTGTGAATGCGAGAGTGCTTTTTAGTTCTCGAGCATTCTTGTTATTATTCAGACGTTCTTTTTGGCTTTCAGATGTTCTTTTTAGCTAGTAAACTTTATTTTTGGCTTTCGGGCATTCTTTTTGGCAAGGAAACATTCATTTTGTCTTTCGGGCGTTCTTTTTGGCATGCAAACTTTCTTTTTGGCATGCGGGCATGCTTTTTTGAATGCGAGAGTGCTTTTTATTTCTCGAGCGCTCTTTTTAGTATCTAGATGTTCTTTTTGGCTTTCGGACGATCTTTTTAGCAAGTAAACTCTCTTTTTGGCTTTCTAGCATTCTTTTTGGCATGCAAACTTTTTTTTTAAGCGAGAGAGTGCTTTTTAGTTCTCGAGCGTGCCTTTTAGTTTCTAGACGTTCTTTTTGGCTTTCGGGCGTTCTTTTTGGCAAGCAATCATTCATTTTATCTTTCGAGTGTTATTTTTGGCATGCAAACTTTCTTTTTGGCATGCGAGCATGTTTTTTTGAATGCGAGAGTGCTTTTTATTTCTCGAGCGCTCTTTTTAGTATCCAGACATTCTATTTGGCAAGTAAACTATCTTTTTGGCATGAGGGCATGCTTTTTTGAATGCGAGAGTGCTTTTTATTTTCCGAACGTTCTTTTTGGCTTTCAGACATTTCTTTTGGCAAGTAAACTTTCTTTTTGGATTTTAGGCGTTTATTTTGGCAAGCAAACTTTTTTTTTGGCTTTCGGGAGTTCTTTTTCACATGTGGGCATGCTTTTTTGAGCGCGGGAGTGCTTTTTAGTTCTTGAGCATGCTTTATAGTTTCTGGACGTTCCTTTTGGATTTCGGACGTTCTTTTTGGCAAGCAAACTGTCTTTTTGGCAAGCAAATTTTCTTTTTGGCATGTAGGCATACTTTTTTGAACGTGAGAGTGCTTTTCAGTTCTCAAGCATGCTTTTTAGTTCCCAGACGTTCGTTTTGGCTTTCGGACGTTCTTTTTGGCAAGTCAGGTTTCTTTTTGGCTTTCGAGCGTTCTTTTTGGACAAGTAAACTTTCTTTTTGGCTTTCGGGCGTTCTTTTTGGCATGCAAACTTTCTTTTTGGATTCCAGGCATTTTTTTTGGCAAGTAAACTTTCTTTTTGGCTTTCGGGAGTTCTTTTTTGCAAGCAAATTTTCTTTTTGGCATGCGGGCATGCTTTTTTGAACGCGAGAGAGCTTTTTAGTTCTTAAGCATGCTTTTTAGTTCCAAGACATTCTTTTTAGCTTTTGGACGTTCTTTTTGGCAAGTAAGGTTTCTTTTTGGCTTTCGGGTGTTCATTTTGGCAAGTAAACTTTCTTTTTGGTTTTTGGGTGTTCTTTTTGGTTTTTAGGTGTTCTTTTTGGCTTGCAAACTTTCTTTTTGGCATGCGGGCATGCTTTTTTCAACACGAGAGTACTTTTTAGTTCTCAAGCTTGCTTTTTAGTTTTCAGTCGTTCTTTTTGGCTTTTGGACGTTCTTTTTGGCAAATAAACTTTCCTTTTGGCTTTCGGGCGTTCTTTTTGACAAGCAAACTTTCTTTTTGGCTTTCGAGAGTTCTTTTTGGCATGCAAACTTTCTTTTTGACTTTCGGGCGTTCTTTTTGGCATGCAGGCATGTTTTTTTTAATGTGAGAGTGCTTTTTAGTTTTCAGTCATTCTTTTTGGCTTTCGGACGATCTTTTTGGCAAATAAACTTTCTTTTTGGCTTTCAGGCGTTGTTTTTGGCAAGCAAACTTTCTTTTTGGCTTTTGGGAGTTCTTTTTGGCATGCAAACTTTCTTTTTGTCATGCAGTCAAGCTTTTTTGAACACAAGAGTGCTTTTTAGTTCTCGAGCGTGCTTTTTAGTTTCCAGACGTTCTTTTTGGCTTTCGGGCGTTCTTTTTGGCAAGCAAACTTTCTTTTTGGCAAGCAAACTTTCTTTTAGGCAAGCCAACTTTCTTTTTGGCTTTCGGGAGTTCTTATTTGCATGCAAACTTTCTTTTTAGTATGCGGGCATGCTTTTTGTAACACAAAAGTGCTTTTTAGTTCTCGAGCGTGCTTTTTAGTTTCCAGATGTTCTTTTTTGCTTTCAGACGTTCTTTTTGGTAGGTAAACTTTCTTTTTGGATTCCGAGCATTTTTTTTTGGCAAGTAAACTTTCTTTTTGGCTTTAGAGAGTTCTTTTTGGCAAACAAACTTTCTTTTTGGCATGCGGGCATGCTTTTTTGAACGCGAGAGTGCTTTTTAGTTCACGAGCGTGCTTTTTAGTTTCCAGACGTTCGTTTCGGCTTTCGAACATTCTTTTTGGCTTTCTAGCGTTCTTTTTGGCAAGCAAACTTTCTTTTTGTCTTTCGGGAGTTCTTTTTGGTATGCAAACTTTATTATTGGCTTTCGGGCGTTCTTTTTTGCATGAAAATTTTCTTTTTTCAGCATGTGTGCATTCTTTTTTGAACGCGATAGTGTTTTTTAGTTCTCAAGCGTGCCTTTTAGTTTCCAGACGTTCTTTTTGGCTTTCGGACGTTCCTTTTGGCAAGCAAACTTTCTTTTTGGCTTTCGTGAGTTCTTTTTGGCATGAAAACTTTATTATTGGCTTTCAGGAGTACTTTTTGGCATGCGGGCATGCTTTTTTGAACGTGAAAGTGCTTTTCAGTTCTCGAGCGTGCTTTTTAGTTTCTAGATGTTCTTTTTGGCTTTCAGACGTTCTTTTTGGCAAGTAAGGTTTCTTTTTGGCTTTCAGGAGTTCTTTTTGGCAAGTAAACTTTCTTTTTGGCTTTCAGACGTTCTTTTTGGCAAGTAAGGTTTCTTTTTGGCTTTCAGGAGTTCTTTTTGGCAAGTAAACTTTCTTTTTGGCTTTCGGGCGTTCTTTTTGGCATGCGGGCATGTGTTTTTTAACGCGAGAGTGCTTTTTAGTTCTCAAGCATGCTTTTTAGTTTCCAATCGTTCTTTTTGGCAAATAAACTTTCTTTTTGGCTTTCAGGCGTTCTTTTTAGCAAGTAAACTTTCTTTTTGGCTTTCGGGCGTTCTTTTTGGCATGCAAACTTTCTTTTTGGCATGCGGACATGCTTAGACGTTCTTTTTGGCTTTCAGGCGTTCTTTTTGGCAAGCAAAATTTCTTTTTGGCTATCGGGCATTCTTTTTGGCAAGCAAACTTTCTTTTTGGCTTTCGAGAGTTCTTTTTGGCATGCGGGCATTCTTTTTTGAACGCGAGAGTTCCTTTTAGTTCTCGAGCGTGCCTTTTAGTTTTTAAACGTTCTTTTTTGCTTTCGGATGTTCTTTATTACAAGTAAACTTTCTTTTTGGCTTTCGGGAGTTATTTTTGGCATGCAAACTTTCTTTTTGGTATGCAGGCATGCTTTTTTGAACGCGAGAGTGCTTTTTAGTTCCCGAGCGTACTTTTTAGTTTCCATACGTTCTTTTTGGTAAGTAAACTTTCTTTTTGGCTTTCGGTCGTTCTTTTTTGGAAAGCAAACTTTCTTTTTGGCTTTCGAGAGTTCTTTTTGGCATGCCGAAGTTCTTTTTTGAACGCGAGAGAACTTTTTAGTTCTCGAGCGTGCTTTTTAATTTCCAGTCGTTCGTTTTGGCAAATAAACTTTCTTTTTGTCTTTCGGGTGTTCTTTTTGGCAAGCAAACTTTCTTTTTGGCTTTTGGGAGTTCTTTTTGGCATGCAAATTTTCTTTTTGGCATGCGGGCCTTCTTTTTTGAACTCAAGAGTGCCTTTTGGTTCTCGAGCATGCCTTCTAGTTTTTAGACGTTCTTTTTGGCTTTTGGACGTTCTTTTTTGCAAGCAAACTTTCTTTTTGGCTTTTGGGAGTTCTTTTTGGCATGCAAACTTTCTTTTTGGCATGCGGGCCTTCTTTTTTGAACGCGAGAGTGCCTTTCGGTTCTCGAGCGTGCCTTCTAGTTTTTAGACGTTCTTTTTAGCTTTCAGGCATTCTTTTTGGCAAGCAAACTTTCTTTTTGGCTTTCGGGAGTTCTTTTTGGCATGCAAACTTTATTATTGGCTTTTGGGGGTTCTTTTTGTTATGTGAACTTTCTTTTTGGCTTGCGGGCATTCTTTTTTGAACGCGATAGTGCTTTTTAGTTCTCGAGTGTGCCTTTTAGTTTCCAGACATTCTTTTGGGCTTTCGGATGTTCCTTTTGCAAGCAAACTTTCCTTTTGGCTTTCGTGAGTTCTTTTTGGCATGCAAACTTTATTATTGGCTTTCGGGAGTTCTTTTTGGCATGCAAACTTTCTTTTTGGCATGCGGGCATGCTTTTTTAAATGCGAGAGTGCTTTTTAGTTTCCAGACATTCTTTTTGGCAAGTAAAGTTTTTTTTGGCTTTCAGGCGTTCTTTTTGGTAAGTAAACTTTCTTTTTGGCTTTCGGGAGTTCTTTTTGGCATGCAAACTTTATTATTGGCTTTCGGAGGCTCTTTTTGGCATGTAAACTTTCTTTTTGGCGTGCGGCCATTCTTTTTTGAACGTGATAGTGTTTTTATTTCTCGAGCATGCCTTTTAGTTTCAAGACGTTCTTTTTGGCTTTCGGACGTTCCTTTTTGCAAGCAAACTTTCTTTTTGGCTTTCGTGAGTTTTTTTTGGCATGCAAACTTTGTTATTGGCTTTCGGGAGTTCTTTTTGGCATGCAAACTTTCTTTTTGGCATGCGGGCATGCTTTTTTGAACGCGAGAGTGCTTTTCAGTTCTCGAGCGTGCTTTTCAGTTTTCAGACGTTCTTTTTGGCTTTCAGACATTCTTTTTGGCAAGTAAGGTTTCTTTTTGGCTTTTAGGAGTTCTTTTTGGCAAGTAAACTTTCTTTTTGGCTTTCGAGTGTTCTTTTTGGCATGCAGGCATGCTTTTTTTAATGCGAGAGTTCTTTTTTGGTCTCAAGCGTGCTTTTTAGTTTCCAGTCGTTCTTTTTGGCAAATAAACTTTTTTTTTTTTGGCTTTCAGGCGTTCTTTTTGGCATGTAAACTTTCTTTTTAGCTTTCGGGCTTTCTTTTTGGCATGCAAACTTTCATTTTGGCATGCGGGCATGCTTAGACGTTCTTTTTGGCTTTCGGGCATTCTTTTTGGCAAGCAAACTTTCTTTTTGGCTTTCGGGAATTCTTTTTGGCTTGCAAACTTTCTTTTTGGCATGCGGCATTTTTTTCTTAACGCGAAAGTGTTTTTCATTTCTCGAGTGTGCTTTTTAATTTTCAGACATTCTTTTTGGCAAGTAAACTTTCTTTTTGGATTTCGGGCATTTATTTTGGCAAGTAAACTTTATTTTTGGCTTTTGGGAGTTCTTTTTGGCAAGCAAACTTTCTTTTTGGCATGCGGGCATGCTTTTTTGAACGCGAGAGTGCTTTTTAGTTCTCGAGCGTGCTTTTTGATTTCCAGACGTTCTTTTGGCTTTCGGACCTTCTTCTTTACATGTGAGCTTTCTTTTTGTCTTTCGGGCATTTTTTTTGGCAAGCAAACTTTCTTTTTGGCTTTCGGGAGTACTTTTTGGCATGCAGGCATGCTTTTTTGAGCGCGAGAGTGCTTTTTAGTTTTCAAGCGTGCTTTTTAGTTTCCAGACGTTCTTTTTAGCTTTCAAATGTGCTTTTCAGCAAGTAAACTTTCTTTTTGGCTTTCAAGTGTTCTTTTTGGCAAGCAAACTTTCTTTTTGGCTTTCAAGAGTTCTTTTTGGCATGCAAACTTTATTATTGGCTTTCGGATGTTCTTTTTGGCATGAAAACTTTCTTTCTGGCATGCGAGCATTCTTTTTGGAACGCGAGAGTACTTTTTAGTTCTTAAGCGTGCCTTTTAGTTTCTAGACATTCTTTTTGGCTTTCGGACGTTCTTTTTGGCAAGTAAACTTTCTTTTTGGCATGCAAACTTTCTTTTTGGCTTGCGGGCATGCTTTTTTGAACGTGGGAGTGCTATTTAGTTATTGAGTGTGCTTATTAGTTTTCTGACGTTTTTTTGGCTTTTGGACGTTCTTTTTGGTAAGCAAACTTTCTTTTCTGCTTTTGGGAGTTCTTTATGGCATGCGAGCATGCTTTTTTTAACACGAGAGTGCTTTTTAGTTCTCGAGCATGCTTTTTAGTTTCCAGACGTTCTTTTTTGGCTTTTGGACGTTCTTTTTTGCATGTAAGCTTTGTTTTTGGTTTTCAAGCGTTCGTTTTGGCAAGCAAACTTTCTTTTTGGCTTTTGGGAGTTCTTTTTGGCATGCAGGCATGCTTTTTTGAATGTGAGAGTGCTTTTTAGTTCTTGAGCATGCTTTTTAGTTTCCAAACATTCTTTTTGGCTTTAGGACGTTCTTTTTGGTAAGTAAACTTTCTTTTTGGCTTTCGAGTGTTCTTTTTAGCAAGTAAACTTTCTTTTTGACTTTCGAGAGTTCTTTTTGTTAGGATTATGCTCAATAGCAAGAGTGTAATATTGTAATTGACAATCTTTTTCATATTAATAAAGTGATTTTTGGTTTAACAAATCTTATAGCATTTATAGTTTAATATTATAATTGTCAAAGTAAATAATCATAAGGTCTAAAGACTATGAGAAAAGAAGAATTGTTCGTACATCTGGATATGTACGAGGAAGACACAATTCTTTAGTTAGTCTTGAATAATGTTCACAACTTAAGTTAAAGGTTGGGCACATTTATCTTGTTAAAGTTGTAGAATTCTTTTGCTAGCATTTGAGTGGGATCAAATGAGTTATGATGAGTCTGAAATCATCGGAGGGTCTTCGAGTAAAAGAATCTAGTGCACTGGGTGCATTGAACTGGATCACAATGAAAAGCTTTATCTAGAACCGTCAATAGATAATAGTCTTTTCATTATCAGGACAATCGGAGAGTCTATCTTAATCCTGAGATAAATGATGGACTTATGGTTGCAAGTGGTATCATTTGAGTTATCAATGAGTACGATTATATAGCATAGTCTATCCTCGATAGTTTAGTGATATTCATTTGTTAATCGATAGAGGACTTCATTTATAGATATGGACATCGTGGCTCCATTTATTAAATGAGAATATAATATCATCATATGGATGTTTTGAGGTAATTGGATATTAAATCTCAACGTTGAGTTTTCGATAGCGACTATTGAAAACATGGCTTCTGGACAAGTCAAAGTATCCAAGTTCAAAACGTAGTCATAGTAGTAAATATGGTAACTTGGAGAGTTACAGGCGGTCTATGAACTCTTGGCGATTACTGATATTAATCATGAGGATACACTATCTCCAATATGATTGTCTAGGGTATGAATGAGGAACATCTTCTTATTCTATCTTTATTTAAGAGTTGAATTTTAGCTCTTTAATGGAATGAGTTAAAATTAATAGATCAGACCTAAGTGAATCATTTGTTGATTGTGATTAGGTTATGTCTATTGAAGCTTAAATTTAGATAGCTCGCCAAGATCCCCAATCCACACGGACTTGCATGGATCACATGATATATTCTACCGGACCAATTTATGGGTCCATCTAGAATTGCATTTAATATATTAAGAATATAATTTACACATTATTTATTTAATGGGCTGATCCATTATATTAATATATTAATGAAAGGCATGTGGGCTTGTTTCTTTTAGTAAGAATGGGTCTGGTTCACATGTGGGCTTTTTAATTAAAGTCCAATGGATTAAATAAAATAAGAAAATAATATTAAGCCCACATATATATGATGTGGGCGGCAAGGCTAATTTATTAGTCAAATATATTATTTTATTTTATTGTTTGATTAAATGAGAATTAATTAATTTATTAATTAATTATTTAATTAAGAAACAAAATCTTTTTCTGATCAGGAAATATGTTTCCTAGGTTAAATACTATTGGTAGTAGTATACTAAAAGTAAAAGACTTATTTGGTAATAAAATAAATAATAAGGTTTATTTATTTAATCAAATAGGAAGTCTTTTAAAATAGTCATAATTGAATACTACACATTAGAGTTGGATTAGGGTTTGGATTCTCAAGAGTGATAGGAGTTTTGGTTAAACCTAAATCCTCTTGAAGTGAGAATTTTGGTCACCAACAATCTCCTACACTAGAGAATGCGGCAACCCTAGAAAAATAAGGAGTGGAATTTCGGTCACCATATATATGGCAAGAGATGAAATTCGGCCACCCTACTTGCTTGGCTTGAGAATTATTTCTTTTGCTTAGAAAAATAAATCCTTCTCTAGTGATTAGTGTGTGTAGTTTTCGGCCAAGACACAAGAGAGAAGAGATTATTCTATTTTCGATAGTACACTAATTGCTTATACATAAATAGGCTTGAATGTACAACTTCGAATAAGGTTCACGCGAGTTTCGATCGTTAGATTGAGAACTCAAAAGTGACCGGAATAATTTTTGTAGTCTTTTGGATGTTTTGTGACTAACGTTAAGAAAAAAAGATTTTGTTTATCCATTCTCAGGTATGCAATTCAAAGAAAAGGGAGACCACGCTCTTAGGTGATTCACGTTCGTGCTAGGATTGAAGATCTTGTGGATTACCATCGACGTAAGTCAATCGGATCACGCGACAAAAGGTATTCTACTTTTGTTAGTTTATATATATATGTTTAATTAATTTAAAGGGTTAAGGTTCATCAAAGGAAAAATTTCAAAATATACTAAACTCGATTTTAGTCTCGTTTCCACTGCGTTGACCCTATTTTTCCCTACATTTTTGGCATGAAAACTTCCTTTTGGCTTTCGAGCATTCTTTTTTGCATGCAATCTTTTTTTTTGGCATGCGGGCATTTTTTTTTTAACGCGAGAGTGCCTTTTAGTTTCCAGACGTTCTTTTTGGCAAGTAAACTTTCTTTCTGTCTTTCGTACATTCTTTTTGGCAAGCGAACTTTCTATTTGGCTTTCAGGCATTCTTTTTAGTAATCAAACTTTCTTTTTGGCTTTAGGGAGTTCTTTTTGGCATGCAAACTTTCTTTTTGGCATGCAAACTTTCTTTTTGGCATGCGGGCATTCTTTTTTGAACGCAAGAGTTCCTTTTAGTTCTCGAGCATGCCTTTTAGTTTTTAAACGTTCTTTTAGCTTTCAGATGTTCTTTATTACAAGTAAACTTTCTTTTTGGTTTTCAGGAGTTATTTTTGGCATGCAAACTTTCTTTTTGGTATGCTGGCATGCTTTTTTGAACGCGAGAATGCTTTTTAGTTCCTGAGTGTACTTTTTAGTTTCCAGACGTTTTTTTTGGCAAGTAAACTTTCTTTTTGGCATGCGAGCATACTTAGACATTCTTTTTGGTTTTCAGGCGTTCTTTTTGGCAAGCAAACTTTCTTTTTGGCTTGCAAACTTTCTTTTTGGCTTTTGGACATTCTTTTTGGCAAGCAAACTTTCTTTTTGGCTTTCGGGAGTTCTTTTTAGCATGCAAACTTTCTTTTTGGCATGCGGGCATTCTTTTTTGAACACGAGAGTTCCTTTTAGTTCCCGAGCGTACATTTTAGTTTTCAGATGTTCTTTTTGGCAAGTAAACTTTCTTTTTGACTTTCGGTCGTTCTTTTTTGGCAAACAAACTTTCTTTTTGGCTTTCGAGAGTTCTTTTTGGCATGCCGAAATTCTTTTTTGAACGCGAGAGTGCTTTTCAGTTCTCGAGCGTGCTTTTTAATTTCCAGTCGTTCTTTTTTGGCTTTTAGACGTTCTTTTTGGCAAATAAACTTTCTTTTTGTCTTTCAGGCGTTCTTTTTGGCAAGTAGACTTTCTTTTTTGCTTTCGGGAGTTCTTTTTGGCATGCGGGCCTTCTTTTTTGAATGCGAGAGTGCCTTTTAGTTCTTGAGCGTGCCTTCTAGTTTTTAGACGTTCTTTTTGGCTTGTGGACGTTCTTTTTTGCAACCAAACTTTCTTTTTGGCTTTCGGGAGTTCTTTTTGGCATGCAAACTTTCTTTTTGGCATGCGGGCCTTCTTTTTTGAACCCGAGAGTGCCTTTTAATTTTTGAGCGTGCCTTCTAGTTTTTAAACGTTCTTTTTGGCTTTTAGGCATTCTTTTTGTCAAGCAAACTTTCTTTTTGGCATGCAAACTTTCTTTTCGGCATGCAGGCCTTCTATTTTGAACGCGAGAGTGCCTTTTAGTTCTCGAGCATGCCTTTTTGTTTTTAGACATTCTTTTTGGCTTTTGGACATTATTTTTTGCAAGTAAACTTTCGTTTTGGCTTTCGAGTGTTCTTTTTGGCTTGCAAATTTTCTTTTTGGCATGCGGTCATGTTTTTTTGAACGCGAGAGTGCTTTTTAGTTCTTGAGCGTGTTTTTTAGTTTCCAATCATTCTTTTTGGCTTTCAGGAGTAATTTTTGGCATGCAAATTTTCTCCTTGGCTTTCAAGAGTTCTTTTTGGCATGTAAACTTTCTTTTTGGCATGCGGGCTTGCTTTTTTGAACTTGAGAGTGCCTTTTAGCTCTCGAGCATGCTTTTTAGTTTTCATACGTTCTTCTTGGCTTTCGAACATTCTTTTTGGCAAGCAAACTTTCTTTTTGGCTTTCGGGAATTCTTTTTGGCAACCAAATTTTCTTTTTGGCATGCGGGAATGCTTTTTTAATGTGAAAGTGCTTTTTAGTTTTCGAGCGTTCTTTTTAGTATGCAGACATTCTTTTTGGCAAGTAAACTTTTTTTTTTTTTGGCTTTCAGGCGTTCTTTTTGACATGCAAACTTTCTTTTTGCCATGCAAGCATGCTTTTTTAAACGCGAGAGTGCTTCTTAGTTCTCGAGCGTTCTTTTTAGTATCCAGACGTTCCTTTTGGCTTTCGGACGTTTTTTTTGGCAAGTAAACTTTGTTTTTGGCTTTCGGGCATTCTTTTTGGAATGCAAACTTTCATTTTGGCTTTAGGGAATTCTTTTATGCAAGCAAATTTTCTTTTTGGCACACGGGCATGCTTTTTTGAACGGGAGAGTGCTTTTTAGTTCTCGAGCGTTCTTTTTAGTATTCAGACCTTCATTTTGGTTTTCAGACGTTCTTTTCGGCTAGTAAACTTTGTTTTTGGCTTTCGAGTGTTCTTTTTGGTAAGCAAACATTCATTTTGTCTTTCAGGCGTTCTTTTTGTCATGCAAACTTTCTTTTTGGCATTCGGGCATACTTTTTTGAATGTGAGAGTGCTTTTTATTTCTCGAGCGCTCTTTTCAGTATCTAGACATTCTTTTTGGCAAGTAAACTCTCTTTTTGGCTTTCGGGTGTTCTTTTTGGCATTCGGGCATGCTTTTTTAAACGATAGAGTGCTTTTTAGTTCTTGAGCGTGCTTTTTAGTTTCTAGACGTTTTTTGTTGTTTTTCGGACATTCTTTTTGGTAAGTAAACTTTCTTTTTGGCTTTCGGGAGTTCTTTTTGGCAAGCAAACTTTCTTTTTTGCTTCCGGCATTTCTTTTTGTCATGCAAACTTTCTTTTTTGCATGGGGGCATGTTTTGTTTCACAGGAAAGTGCTTTTTAGTTCCCGAGGGTGCTTTTTAGTTTCCAGACATTCTTTTTGGCTTTCAAACGTTCTTTTTGGCAAGTAAACTTTCTTTTTGGTATTCGGGCTTTCTTTTTGGCTTTTGGGAGTTCTTTTTGGCAAGCAAATTTTCTATTTGGCATGCGGGCATGCTTTTTTGAACGCGAGAGTGCTTTTTAGTTCTCGAGCGTGCGTTCTAGTTGCTAGACATTCTTTTTGGCTTTTGGACGTTCTTTTTGGCAAACAAACTTTCTTTTTGGCTTTCGGGAGTTCTTTTTGGCATGCAAACTTTCTTTTTGGCTTTCGAGTGTTCTTTTTTGCATGCAATCTTTTTTTTTTGGCATGTGGGCATATTTTTTTTTTTAACGCGAGAGTGCTTTTTAGTTCTCGAGTGTGCCTTTTAGTTTCCAGACCTTCTTTTTGGCTTTCAGACGTTCTTTTTGGCAAGTAAACTTTCTTTTTGTCTTTTGGACGTTCTTTTTGGCAAGCAAACTTTCTATTTGGCTTTCATGCATTCTTTTTAGTAAGCAAACTTTCTTTTTGGCATGCGGGCATTCTTTTTTCAACGCGAGAGTTCCTTTTAGTTCTCAAGCATGCCTTTTAGTTTTTAAACGTTCTTTTTGGCTTTTGGATGTTCTTTATTACAAGTAAAATTTCTTTTTGGCTTTCGGGCTTTATTTTTGGCATGCAAACTTTCTTTTTGGTATGCGGGCATTCTTTTTGGAATGCGAGAGTGCTTTTTAGTTCCCGAATGTACTTTTTAGTTTCCAGATGTTCTTTTTGGCAAGAAACTTTCTTTTTGGCTTTTGGTCGTTCTTTTTTGGCAAGCAAACTTTCTTTTTGGCTTTCGGGAGTTCTTTTTGGCAAGCAAATTTTCTTTTTGGCATGTCGAAATTCTTTTTTGAACGCGAGAGTGCTTTTTAGTTCTCGAGCGTGCTTTTTAATTTCCAGTCGTACTTTTTGGCTTTCGGACATTCTGTTTAGCAAAAAAACTTTCTTTTTATCTTTCGGGTGTTGTTTTTGGCATGCAAACTTTCTTTTTGGCTTTCAGGAGTTCTTTTGGCATGCAAACTTTCTTTTTGGCATGTGGGCCTTCTTTTTTGAACGCAAGAATGCCTTTTAGTTCTCGAGCATGCCTTCTAGTTTTTAGACGTTCTTTTTGGCAATCAAACTTTCGTTTTAGCTTTCGGGAGTTCTTTTTGGCATGTAAACTTTCTTTTTGGCATGCAGGCCTTCTTTTTTGAACGCGAGAGTGTCTTTTAGTTCTCGAGCATGCCTTTTTGTTTTTAGACGTTCTTTTTAGCTTTTGGACGTTCTTGTTTGCAAGTAAACTTTCTTTTTGGCTTGCAAATTTTCTTTTTGACATGCGGGCATGTTTTTTTGAACGCGAGAGTGCTTTTTAGTTCTCGAGCGTGCTTTTTAGTTTCCAAACATTCTTTTTGGCTTTCAGGAGTAATTTTTGGCATGCAAATTTTCTCTTTGGCTTTCAAGAGTTCTTTTTGGCATGCGGGCTTGCTTTTTTGAACGCGAGAGTGCCTTTTAGTTCTCGATCATGCTTTTTAGTTTCTATGTGTTCTTCTTGGCTTTCGGACGTTCTTTTTGGCAAGCAAACTTTCTTTTTGGCTAGCAAACTTTCTTTTTGGCTTTCGGGAATTCTATTTGGCAACCAAATTTTCTTTTTTGGCATGTGGGCATGCTTTTTGAACGTGAGAGTGCTTTTTAGTTCTCGAGCATTCTTTTTAGTATGCAGACATTCTTTTTCGCTTTCGGACGTTCTTTTTGGCAAGTAAACTTTTTTTTTTTTTTGCCTTTCAAGCGTTCTTTTTTACATGCAAACTTTCTTTTTCCCATGCGGGCATGCTTTTTTAAACGTGAGAGTGCTTCTTAGTTCTCGAGCGTTCTTTTTAGTATCTAGATGTTCCTTTTGGCTTTCGGATGTTTTTTTTGGCAAGTAAACTTTGTTTTTGGCTTTCGGGCGTTCTTTTTGGCAAGCAAACTTTCATTTTGGCTTTCGGGAATTCTTTTTAGCAAACATATTTTCTTTTTGGCATACGGGCATGCTTTTTTGAATGCGAGAGTGCTTTTTAGTTCTCGAGCATTTTTTTTAGTATTCAAACCTTTTTTTTGGCTTTCAGACGTTCTTTTCGGCTAGTAAACTTTGTTTTTGGCTTTCGGGCGTTCTTTTTGGCAAGCAAACATTCATTTTGTCTTTTGGGCGTTCTTTTTGGCATGCAAACTTTTTTTTGGCATTCGGGCATGCTTTTTTGAATGCGAGAGTGCTTTTTATTTCTTGAGTGCTCTTTTTAGTATCCAGACGTTCTTTTTGGCTTTCGGACGATCTTTTTGGCAAGTAAACTCTCTTTTTGGCTTTCGGGCGTTCTTTTTGGCATGTAAACTTTCTTTTTGGCTTTCGGGCTTTCTTTTTGACTTTTGGGAGTTCTTTTTGGCAAGAAATTTTCTATTTGGCATGCGGGCATGCTTTTACACTATTCTACTACGGTTATTCTAAGGGGGCGTGCGAGTATTTCACCCTTTTTGCAAGCGCACAAGTCGTACGAGTGTAGTGTTCAGAATAAGGGTTATCGTTCCTACAGAGGTTAGCAATTTACACTTACTTAGAATAAAAGTTAATGATACTAGAGTTCAATCCAACTAAAGTCAATTCAATTAACTAAGATGTTCAACACATTAACTATGCACAATTTGGAATTGATTAAGGAACAATTACAACTATTGGAATTTGATTCTAGATTAAAAGATTGCTAAGGAATAGATTAAATCAAGTAACAACCTATTAAATAATTAATCATGTATTAAACTCCATCATAAGGATTCTACATGCATCTATTCATTGAAATCATAAGGCATTAAGTCCTCAACGTTAGTCATAATCTAGGATTAGAATAATGACTAAAGGAAGCTTACTCAAGGTATTAGTAAAGATTAACAAGTTAGTAATCCCTACAACATAGATGGCATAAGGAACTCATGCATAAATGGTCTTAATTGCATACAAGCTCATCAATTTATTAGTGCATCAAATGATAGATTGGTGGTTGCAAGCACCACTCTTAGTTGAATTAAAGAGCACATACATAACTTGAGAAGGTGAAGTCAATATGATTGATTATAAAGCAAGGTTAATTATAATAATTACATCTAATTCCCTAACAAGAAGATTTAGCTACCCATAGAATTAAAGCAACTAAGAAATACAATTGAAGAAAACATCACCATATGATAACTCTTGTTGAATGGAAATGATTCCCTTTTGCAATCAAAGCAACAACTCTTCTATGATAACTTGAAGTAATTTATATTAAGATACCAAAAGTAGTGTTTGGTTTCCTAGAAAATTTGCCAAGAACAACTAGCTTGGCTTTTCTAGTAGAAAAATATCTAATAATATCTATTCCTATCTAATTTCTCTATATCTTTTTTCTTACTACTTGTTCTACTTAGAGAAGTAAAGTTGGATGGATAATTACAATAAAGGGGTGGCCTTTCAAAGACAAGCAAGGGCCCTTTTGTCCACACAAAGGCTAAAAATGTAAAAGGGATGGAAAAAATGAATATGAAATGTTGGATTCCATCCACTTGCAGCTCGTGAGAGTGTCCCGCGGGTATGTTCCGCGGCTTCTTTCTCATGGAATGAACCCGCGGCTAATCTTCCTCTGTTCTTGTGGATTCCGTCCATGGGAATTGTCTCTCCGGAGGCTTGGTCTGAAACCGCTGCTGTGTTCCCGCAGTTTTGGTTGGCGGCTTTATGCCCGCGGCATAGAAGACATAAAGTCACCGGATGAGGTTTTGATGCATCCCGCAGCTTCCTTCAGCTGGCACATTCCCGCGGAGCAGGGGAGCTGAACTCGCGGGTCTCTGTTTTCTTTCCTTCTGCTTCCGTCCATTGGACCTTTCCCGCGAGGCTTTGATGTCTGAACCTGTAGGAACATGGCATGCTCTATTTCTCCACCTTTTTTGCCTTCTTTTCTTCATTTTGGACCCGAATGCCTTCGAAACGCCATACTTACCTGAAAACACATATTTACAATATTAAACCCCTAAAATTGCACGGAAAATGATTACAAAAACCAAGTAAGGGGGTGCTAAATGTGAACATTTACAGCACGATCAAACCCCCAAACCTGACTTTTGCTCGTCCTCGAGCAACTATAAACGCAAAAATCAAGTTAAAAACAAGAGTCTACTATGTATTAAATATATAAAACGCACAC
Source organism: Acer saccharum (assembly GCA_030490815.1). NCBI lineage: Eukaryota > Viridiplantae > Streptophyta > Magnoliopsida > Sapindales > Sapindaceae > Acer > Acer saccharum. The sequence continues at coordinate 25,572,705 of CM059878.1, forward strand.
TAAAACATTTCCGAAAGCCAAATTACAAAGATGCTAAATGATTAGATGATTCAGGAATAAAGCATGCCAAAACCTCTGGTTGGAAACTAGCACAATTACACCCCTCAAAAACACGCAACAAGGCGAATCCCACACTCTTAATACTCTGTTTCATAAACAAAACACTCAAGAGCAGAACTCAATTTGCTTCGACTCTATCCTCACCGGAATTCAGTCGAATTTTCTCTCAGAACCTAAGTTGCTCTCGAATAACGTATGCGTAAGAGTATGTATAAGAATCAAATGTAACGCATATGTAATCAAAATAACGCACAAATTATGGAAACTGTTTCATGAATGAATTGATATGCCACAAATGTGGAAAGAATATGTTTCGACTTGCATTCCCCAACTAGATTCTCTAAAGGATCAACTAGGGCTTTCCTTGGTTGTAATAGGGCCAAAGGGTGATATCGAATGAATAGAAGAATCACTGGAATTCTAAAGTCTTTGATCAATTTTGTTATGTTGTTTCCTTATCTCATTATAAATAAGTCTCCAAGCGTCTAGGCTAAGATGCATGGTTTTAATTGTGCTAATTAGTACTCGGGTTTGAGCACTTCTAACAAGTATCGTGGCTTGCTCGAGTTTTTTTTTTTTTTTTTTTTAATTTTTAAATTTATTTATTTATTTTTTAACTTGATAACTTCTACAAGCCAAAAATTTGCATCACTCTCTATTATCGCCTGAGTACACGCTATTACAGAAATTTTGAGCTATCCTAATGTATCTATAATCATGCATAATCCGTGATCAAATACTACATTATTCCAAGTGATTGTATATGGGTATGTGGTGGTGATGAAATGAACGGTTTGTGTTTGGCCTCAAGTTTGACAATTGGAGCACACATCACAACAAGGACAGTGTTTGGGCATTTGGTAGCTAAGCACACACATGCCTAGAATCCTTTCCAAAAGTTCGTCTAACGAGGGGATACAAGTCTAGCAAGCTGTCCACAATTTTCATATTCATGGCCATTCAATTATGAAAATGAGATCATATGATTAATGAAGAGTGTTTACCCTCTAAAGGTGATTATTTTAGGCACTGACTCTCACGGTAGTCTCCACTATTGGTTAAGGCAATCTCGTGCTAAGTTCTGTTCACCAAGCAAAAGAGAAAGGGACTATTACGCAAAGCGCAATGTCTTCTCGGGATGCTATCGTGATAGCGACACTTTAGTAATTTACGCATACACCTACTCCTTAACACACATACCTCCTAGCATCTTATTTAAACAAAATGTGTTTCCTTGGCTTTATCGGAAAAGTTTTGTGGAAAAGAAATTTTTTTACAAACACACACGATTGGACAAGTGTTTAATGTGTCCACACCCCCAAATCTAAACACGACATTGTCCTTAATGTTTGCACACGGAAGACAATACACGGTTACAAGGTTTGGTTATTTGGCCAACAAACAACTCCCTAATCCATACAAAAAATGGACACAAAATGTCCAATCCCAAGGTTGTGCATCCATCCAAGATGCTTCAAAATATTCTAATTTACTAGATATTATCATCCTAGGCACTATGATTAAAGCATACAAAAACCCACACCTAGATCTAAGCATGTTACTAACTATGAAAATTATATGCAAGTAAATAGTAAATACTATATATAATAATGAAACGAAAAATATTGTAAATACAACCCAAAAGTAAAGTACTGTGTATACAAAAATATGGAATAATGCTCCGCCCACAAAATTCGCGGAGTACCAATCCGCCTAAAACTGTCCATTGCCATCACTAGTATAACTAGTGCTGGCACTGCTGCTGGTGGGGTCTAAAGGTGTGAAATGAACGCCTCTAGTAGAGTACTAGAAAAATGGGTCAGCTATAGGAGGAGGCCCAGCATACCGAACTATGCTAGTAGGTGACTCGGGCTCTTCCACTATGTACTCCACTGTCTGGGCACCCGAACAATCGCATTCCTCCGGAAGAAGCTCGATGCTCACGATGAACGACTAATCATTCTGCTCCTCCCTTGGCTCCGGCTCTTGCATCGGCTTCTGCTCGCCCATCATTGCCTGATAATGTTCGCTCACTATTTGGGCTAGACTCTACTCGAATTGCTACTGCTCATCATAAGGTAAATCCATGAAATAGAAGTCTTGATCATATGGGTCCAGTTGGGCCATTGGACTGAAAAAACATTCATCAATGTTAGTGTAAAATGAAGGATAAGAAAAAGGTATACCTAACTGTGGTGCCGTAGGCATGGATGGTAAATCGGTGGCGAGAGGTGGATCAGGCATCACGGGTGGCTCCTAGTGTCTGTGCTTCTAACGGCGTTCTTGTTCCTGCTCAGTGGTCTCCTCAGAAGGATCCTCCCTTTGGTATCCCGTCAGACAAGCGACCACTCCCTTCAATTTCCTAACTTGCTTGGCAAGTTTACTCACTGTCTTTGCTAAGGCAGAATTGGATTCAATCAGAGCCTTCGCCCAAGATGGTGCCTTATCCTCTCTCTCAGACTCTGAATGCTCAAATCTGCTCTCATCATCTCCCACATCATACTCCTCTTCTTGAACCTGCGCCTCTTGTCTCTCAAGCTCTCTCTTGGGAATCGATCTCTGCTGCTCCCTTCTTTACTGTTTCAACTCCTTTGGGCTGAGGAGTTTCTCAATTCCTTCCTTCCCTTCAGTTGTCTCATTGTAGGCTCTCTTGCCTATAGTGCCCTTAGGGGTCACTATCCCATCCTGAGGTTTATCGACTCAGATCCCGGCCTCTCGTGCAAAATATGTGATCAAACACGGGGAGAAAAGGCTCAAGTTGGATCTCCTTCCAGATTCCACTATTCTCCTCATAATGGTTTTCCCCACATCGAACTCCAAATGGTTTCTCATTTGGTAAAGCATGATTGCGACTTCCTTGTTGACATCCGTGTGATGTTGGCTTGGTATGAGTGAGTAGCTAAAGTATATGTTCCAAAAGTGCTCGTTGAACTCTAGCTCCCTCTGGTGAACCTTGCGGTCCTTGCCCTCCCATGGAATGTCCTCTATCCATGTGATAGTTGCGCCAAGCCTCTGGTCATAATTCTAGAAAAGTTCATTAGGTTCGTACCCGTCTTCCCACATTGGGTAGTCCAGAGTTATCAAATACTTATTGATTTGCTCGATGGTCATGGAAATCGGTCTATTACGGACCACCACTAGAGCCCCCATCTCGAACTCATCCGGACCGATGCTAGCATAGAACTTTTAGACTATCTTCCAGTTAGCTCTCTTTGGGAATGAGACATGGGCTTCCCATCGTCTTCGAGGAACTTCCTCAAAAACGACCGTGTGACCTAACTCCTCGAAGCTAAGATCCCTCTCTAGAATCATGGGTCACTTGGAAGTGCCCGTGAGCCGCATCTTGAAAATTTTCTCCGGTGTCGGTTTTGAGGTAAAGACCCCCTTCCCCTTTCTTCTTCTTAAGGCGTCGCCCTCCTCTAAGGCTTGGGAATGTCTTCTTTTCGGTGCCATCTGTGGTTAGAACACAATACGCACAAAAACGCTCCACCAAAGTTAGTACTTGGGTTAAAGAACCCCATAATTCAAAACTATATAAAAACATCCTAACTATATATGTGTAGTGTATGTGTGTGTATGAACTTCAACAAAGAATTCAAACAATCTAGGTGAACCTAGTTCTCAAATTCCTAGTCAAAAGTTACTATAAAAAACCTCCTCAAAACATAACTCAATGCACAATTTTGCAAACACATTGCACGAAGTCTATCTCGTTCACGTGTGTGCACACAACAAGTGTATCAATTGTGTAACAAAATTGTACAACAACAATAATGTGTGCAACCATGCAATGTGTGCCATAATTTCTATGCATATAGGTGTTTTGATTCAACATTCTCAAAAATAAAACACCTATCACAACATACATCTCCAATAGGTATATATCATTACCAATTCATCTCAAATAGGCACATATCAACACTATGTCCTCACAAATGGGCATATTCACTACATGTCATCACAATTAGGCATAGATCACTACCAATCCATCTCAAATGCTAAATTCCACCATCACAACATGTGTACAACTTTAGTTGTAATTTAAATCCATCATTGCTAACAATAAAATAGTGTTCATGACAACACTTCCTAAATTCGGCCAAATACAAACCCTAACACTAAAATTTTGCAAAATGGGTTCAATCTTTGGGGTATGTGGGTCGAAATTAGTTCTAGCATGGATAGAAAACAAGTACAAACTCAATCAACTCCATGCAATCCATTTTCATTCACTTTTTCTTAAAAAACCCTAACTATCATGAGTTAGGCAAGAGAAGATGAATTTAGAATGAATTTAGTAATTAAAAGGGATTGAATTGAGTTTACATACCTTTCTTGTGATGATTCAACCGATTTTGAGCAAGATTGGAGCAAGATTTTGGTGATTTTGGCACGGGAAGTTGAGAGAATTTCAAACAAGGGAAAGTGACTCGTGAAAATGACAGGTGGGTTTATATAGTGGGCCAGAAATTTGGACGCCCGCAAGTTTATTTCTGTGGATGGAAACCACGGGGTCCTAAAATCAGCCAAAATGCTTCGTTTTACCTATTGGGATTGCCGCGAGATTGTCTCTAGCGGGAATATTCCAGCGAAGGAAACCGTGGGGATATTCAAACTTAGTCTCCCCGGGGTTTACTTCTTCTGGTCCGCGGGATTATTTCCACGGATTAAACCTCGCCAGGATTCCCTAGAAAATTTTCAAATTCCCGCGACTTCAATCATTCTGGTTCGCGGGAGAAGTCCAATAGAGATAAACTCGCTAGATTTCTTCAAAAATCCTTCACCATCATATGGGTTTCTTCTTTCTGCCTAGCGGGCAAAGTCCCACGAGAATGTAACTATCCAGATCTCCTAAGTATCCTCCACAACTTTCATACAGTCTAGTTTGCGGGATTATTCTCACGGAGATGAACTCGCCAGATTTTCTTGTGTTTCCTCCTTCTCCGCGAGTTTCTTTCCTCTGGCTAGCGGGTAAAGTCCCGCGGACTAAACTAGCAAGAACCTAAACCTATTCATTTTCCTTGTCTGAATTTCTTTTTTCGAAATTTCCTATCACCTACACAATCATGACAATGCAAACACACAAAACACCATATATATATACTACATTACGCTATCCACATTAAACTAAGGTATGGTTAGGACATTAAAGCCCCAAACCTTTCTTTTGTTCTCCCTACTATTGGAAAATAAATCTTAAAGCTTTTCGGGGAAAACACAAGCTAGATTTGGTTGCTCAATTATCCTACCTCACACCATTGAAACAAATAACTTATTCGACAATCAAAATATGTACAATGCTTGTGTTTGCTAAGCATGCCTTTGAAATACAACCTATGCACACCTTAGCAAACCTTTAAACCATTTATCTCCTCCAAGCCCCACCTAAATTAGGTGGCTCAATAACAACGTATCCCTTGTCCTCCCTTTTGACCCAAAGGGGTCCCTTTCCACCAATGCCCTCCATCTTGGATTTCTCAACCTAAATGGACTTAATACGTGTTTTGGGCAATGAGGTGGTACTTTTTCTAACTTGCCACCTTTTGTTTGGGCAATGAGGCCTAATGTGGCCTATCTGATGGCAATAATGACAAGTCAGAACAAAAGTAAAAAATGTACCTCCCGATGTAGTCCTCGAAGGTTGAACATTGTTCTTTCTCCTTCGCCTCCTTCTTGGGTTTGGAGTAAAGGTATTGGGCTCCTTATGTGACACATGTATTGTCTTCCTGGGAGGTGGCTTCACCACTTCCTTGGACTTAACCTGGGTTCCTATCTTTGGCATAGCACGTTCAACCTGGTCTTCTTTCATCTTTCCTTTCAAGATCTCTAGAGCATTGTCTCTTGATGTGATCTCTTCCTCCATGACCTTCATCTTGCCTTCGAATTCCTTGTTTAAAGACTCATTCCGTTCACCGAATTCATCCTTCACTAGAGAGAAATCATCCTCGATTTTGTCTTAGAGAGCATAGCTTTCCTTTAAAGCCTCATCAAGCTTGTTAGTGAGTTTGAAGTTCCTTTCCGACAACTCCCGATTTTCTTCCTTGGGTTGAGCAATGGTGTCTTCGTAGCTCGATGAGTCATGCTTTAGGAGAGGGGTTTTGTTAGTCACTTCGCCATGAGCGAGTGCTATGTACTCTCCTAGAATGGAATGACGGTCATCCTCATGTTCAGCACTTCCAATGTTGAAACAATCACTACCCTCCAATGGGTTCCTCATGCTCTCAAAAACTTCAAACTATGCGGTTTGTCCTAAGACTGTCATGGAAAGCCGTCCCTTGTGGACATCGATGATTGCCTTGGCGATAGACATGAAAGGTCGTCCGAGCAATATCGACATTTCCCTAGCCTTAGATGAGTCACTCTCCATTTCTAGAATAACAAAGTCAACTGGGATTATCAGTTCTCCCACCCTAACCAAAACATCCTCGACCATTCCTATTGGATGTCTTACTGAGCGGTCTGCTAAAATCAATTCCATGGTAGTTGGTTTCAATCCTTCTAACCCTAGATCCTTAAACAATGCGTGAGGCATTAGATTGATTGAAGCCCCTAAGTCTAACATCGCCTTCTCCTTTCGAGTTTCACCGACTGATACAGTAATGATGAAACTTCCAGGATCCTTCATCTTAGGTGGCAATGCCGTTTCCATGGCTGCAGTTGCTTCCTTGGAGATCACTATCTTCTCCAGAAATTCTTTCTTTGGCGCTTTTGAGTTAAGCTCCTTAAAGAACTTAGCGTAGGCGGGCATCTTCTCAATGAATTCAAGTAGGGGGAGGCTCACATTCACTTTTGACAGAATGTCGTATATCTCTCGGAAAGCTTGATCTAACTTCGTCTTCTGGAGCCTTCCCAGAAATGAAATTGGAGGTACATAGGGGTTCGGAGATTTGTGTATTCTGAACGTGTCCTTCTGACCTAATTTCGGACCTCTATTTGTCCCTATCCCTACTTGGGTTTCAAAATTCTTCATACTAGGTACTTCCCTGTCTACTGTAACATTAACAGGAATATTAGAAAATTCAGGTGGAGATGGGCTTGAAAGTACCTTACCACTTCTGAGCACTGTAGCTGTCTTGGCTTGCTCAGATTGACTTGGGAGCTTCCCTAGCTCCTTCTTCTGACTAACTTTAGCATACTGCCCTATTTGTCTTTCTAATGTCTTGACCACCCCTTCCATCGAGGTAATTCTTGTGCGGTTAAAATCATTGTGGCGATACTTGTTAGTGGGCCTATACTCATCGTCTCTCTAGCCCTGTTGGCGCCAAGGTAAATTTTCTTTTAGCTTCCACGGTTGCATACTCTGTTGTGGTCTTGGTTGGTGTCCCTGAGGTGGATACCAATTGTTGTTGTTGTTGTTGTTCTGTTTAGGTAAAGGGGGATTCAAACAATGGTTGTTCCCGTAATTCAGGTTTGGATGCCTTGCCCATCCCGGATTGTATGTGTTGGAGAAAGGGTCGTCCAACTGTCTTGACTAACGTGGCAGATACACCACTTGTATTTCTTCCTTCCTAGGTGGCACTAGCTCAACCATGGGATTCATGTCCATCCCACAGTTTTCCTTAACAAAAACCTAATCCGCTATCGTAGGTTGGTTCCTAAACCTACTCATGAGTGTCTCGATGTTCTTACTCATATCACTCATTTGACTTGCCATTTCCATGCTCACTCTTCCTCGACTACCTCGAGTGTTCCTCTGTTGGGAATTCTGTTCAAGCATTCGTACTTATCAAACACAAACTGTGTCGTCTTCTCTCGCATCGCTCCTTCACATGCGTTATCAATAATTGCCTGTAAGAGCCTTATTAATCCATCATAGAATGACTAAACTTGGGATACTAAAGTATACTCATGGTGAGGGCACTATGCTAAAAGTAGCTTGAATCTACCCCATGACTCATGAAATGCATCGCCTTCCCTTTCTTGGAAATCAGCTATCATACTCTGTATTTCCTTCGTTTTCCATGGTGGAAAGTACTTAGCAAAAAATTTCTGCTCTACACCGCTCCATGTGGTAAGTGATCCTGTCGGTAATGCCATGAACAACTTCTTGGCGTCATCTCTCATACAATATGAAAAACATCGCATGCGTAAGTGATCTTCCGTCAGATTCCTGAGTAGGAACGTGGTCACCACATTATAGTATTCCTTCATGAATTGAAGGCAATCTTCACCAAGGGTACCACCAAAGTGTGGGAGTGTGTTGTAATGCAATTTTTATAGCTCGTAGTTCCTCTGGACATCATCTAGCAGTATGGCTGAGGGATGTGATCCAACAATGAGAATTCCTTCATCATCCGTTTGTTAGGATTATGCTCAATAGCAAGAGTGTAATGTTGTAATTTACAATTTTTTTCATATTAATAAAGTGATTTCTGGTTTAACAAATCGTATAGCATTTATAGTTTAATATTATAATTGTCAAAGTAAATAATCATAAGGTCTAAAGACTATGGGAAAAGAAGAATTGTTCGTACATCTGGATATGTATGTGGTAGACACAATTCTTTAGTTAGTCTTGAATAATGTTCACAACTTAAGTTAAAGGTTGGGCACCTTTATCTTGTTAAAGTTGTAGAATTCTTTTGCTAGCATTTGAGTGGGATCAAATGAGATATGATGAGTCTAAAATCATCGGAGTGTCTTCGAGCAAAAGGATCTAGTGCACTGGGTGCATTGAATTGGATCACAATGAAATACTTTATCTATAACCGTCAGTAGATAAAAGTCTTTTCATTATCAGGACAATCGGAGAGTCTATCTTAATCCTGAGATAAATGATGGACTTATGGTTGCAAGTGATATCATTTGAGTTATCAATGAGTACGATTATATCGCATAGTCTATCCTCGATAGTTTGGTCATATTCATTTGTTAATCGATAGAGGACTTCATTTATAGATATGGACATCGTGGCTCCATTTAATTAAATGAGAGTATAATATCATCATATGGATGTTTTTAGGTAATTGGATATTAAATCTCAACGTTGAGTTTTCGATAGTGTCTATTGAAAACATGGCTTCTGGACAAGTCAAAATATCCAAGTTCAAAACGTGGTCATATGAGTAAATATGGTAACTTGGAGAGTTATAGGCGGTCTATGAACTCTTGGCGATTACTGATATTAATCACGAGGATACACTATCTCCAATATGATTGTCTAGGGTATGAATGAGGAGCATCTTCCTTTTCTATCTTTATTTAAGAGTTCAGTTTTAGCTCTTTAGTAGAATGAGTTAAAATTAATGGATCGAACCTAAGTGAATCATTTGTTGATTGTGATTAGGTTATGTCTATTGAAGCTTAAATTTAGATGGCCCGCCAAGATCCCCAATCCACACAGACTTGCATGGATCACTTGATATATTCTACCGGACCAATTTAAGGGTCCATCTAGAATTGCATTTAATATATTAAGAATATAATTTGCACATTATTTTAGTAATGGACTGCTCAATTATATTAATATAGGGCATGCAGTACCGAATATATATATTCTTATATAGCATGTAGAGTAATAAATATATATATATATATATATATATATATATATTATTCTTGCAACAAAAAGGTGGGTGCCGCAATATATATTTTGTTTAGGCGTGCAGCGTTGGTGCACTAATATATATAGGTGTGCAGATTTATGTAATATATATAGTGATATATAGATATTATATAAAGATAGAATTCGATGAACCCTATAGGCTAAGCTTGAGAGATTTATTTCTTTTGCTTATAAAATAAATCCAACTCTGAGACTAGTGTATTTTATTTTCGGGCAAGAGAAAAGTGAGAACAGATTGTTCTTATTTCGATAGTGCACTGGTAACTTTTACACCAAAAGGTTTTGTGCACAATTTCGAATAAGGTTCACGCGAGTTTCGATCTAACAATTGTGAATTCAAAAGTGACCGGAACATTCTTTGTAATCTCTTGGAATTTATTGTGACTAACAAAAGAAAAAGAAAGTTTGTTTGTCCATTCTCAGGTTTGCAATTCAAGGAAAAGGGAGACCACGCTCCTAGGTGATCCACGTTCTAGGTGATCCACGTTCGTGCTAGGATTGAAGATCTTGCGGATTACCATCGACGTAAGTCAATCGGATCATGCGACAAAAGGTATTCTTCTTTTGTTGATTATATGTATGTTTAATTAATTAAAGGGTTAAGGTTCATAAAAAGGAAAAATTTTTAAAACTACTAAATCTATTTTTAGTCTCGCTTCCGCTGCGTGCACTACGGTATTTTTCCCTACAGATGGCATAAGGAACTCATGCATAAATGGTCTTAATTGCATACAAGCTCATCAAGTTATTAGTGCATCAAATGATAGATTGGTGGTTGCAACCACCACTCTTAGTTGAATTAAAGAGCACATACATAACTTGAGAAGGTGAAGTCAATATGATTGATTATAAAGCAAGGTTAATTACAATAATTACATATAATTCCCTAACAAGAAGATTTAGCTACCTATAGAATTAAAGCAACTAAGAAATACAATTGAAGAAAACATCACCATATGATAACTCTTGTTGAATGGAAATGATTCCCTTTTGCAATCAAAGCAACAACTCTTCTATGATAACTTGAAGTAATTTATATTAAGATACCAAAAGTAGTGTTTGGTTTCCTAGAAAATTTGCCAAGAACAACTAGCTTGGCTTTTCTAAGAGAAAAATATCTAATAATATCTATTCCTATCTAATTTCTCTATATCTTTTTTCTTACTACTTGTTCTACTTAGAGAAGTAAAGTTGGATGGATAATTACAATAAAGGGGAGGCCTTTCAAAGACAAGCAATGGCCCTTTTGTCCACACAAAGGCTAAAAATGTAAAAGGGATGGAAAAAATGAATATGAAATGCTAGATTCCATCCACTTACAGCTCATGAGAGTGTCCCGTGGGTATGTTCCGCGGCTTCTTTCTCGCGGAATGAACCCGCGGCTGATCTTCCTCTGTTCTCACGGATTCCTACCACGGGAATTGTCTCTTTGGAGGCTTGGTCTGAAACCATTGCTGTGTTCCTACGGTTTTGGTTGGCGGCTTTATGCCCGCGGGACAAAAGACATGAAGTTGCCAGATGAGGTTTTGATGCATCTCGTGGCTTCCTTCAACTGGCACATTCCCGCGGGGCAGGGGAGCTGAACCCACGGGTCTCTGTTTTCTTTCCTTCTGCTTCCATCCGTTGGACCTTTCCCGCGGGGCTTTGATGTCTGAACCCGTGAGAACAGGGCATGCTCTGTTTCTCCGCCTTTTTTGCCCTCTTTTCTTCATTTTGGACCCGAATGCCTTTGAAACTCCATACTTACCTGAAAACACATATTTACAATATTAAACCCCTAAAATTGCATGGAAAATGATTACAAAAACCAAGTAAGGGGGCACTAAATGTGAACATTTATAGCGCGATCAGCAAACCCTTGTCGCGGATGGCGAGGTATATGGTCTCTCGGGATGCATTGAGACGGGTGTAATAGTTGTACCAGTCCTCTTCGCTTTCTACCCGTGCTACCTCTCTCAGTGAATGCAAGGTTCTAGGAGGGGTCCTTCTTACGGGATATCTATCCTGATGTTTGGAAGGAGGTGGTGGCTGGTAGGTAGACCAGTTTGGAGGATGATTCTGAAACTTCTTTGAAGGTGTAGGCTTCGGAGACTCTTTCTTCGGACGCTTGGCTGATCGGGCTTCATCATGCTTGACCTTGACCTGGAGCTGTTCGTCTCTGTTCACCTGTTCTAGTGCCTTATCATAGGCCTCTTGGTAAGTCTTGGGTGGATGTTTGGCAAATGACCGGAACAACCTGCTAGCCCACAGGTTTCTTCTGAAATTAGCCAAGGTCTCCTTCTCGGCAAACACTCCCATTTAAATCACTTCTTTATGGAACTTCTCTACATAGGATCTCATCATCTCACCCCTCTCTTGGATCACGTATTGGAGTAGAACGGGGTCTGATCGCGCTGTCAATGTTCACATTTAGCACTTATTTTCCTGTCTTTTGCAGTCGTTTTTCAAGCACTTGTGTGTATATAACATATGTTTGGTTAAGTACAGATAAGATACTCACCAAGGGAAGTGATTGCGTGAAAGTGGAGAAAAAGAGGTCAAAATAGAAGTGAAGTCAACATCAGAAGGAAGCCGCGGGAACTACCCCGTGGGAACTAACCCGTGGAAACTAACCCGTGGAATAAAGTCACGGGAAGGACGGTTGGAAAGAAACCGCCAGGCAGAAGGAAGAAACTTGCGGGAACCTTTCTTGCAGGTTCAGTTGGCAAGAAAGAAGCCACCAGACAGAAGGAGCCAAACCTGCGGAAGAAGTCGGTTTATGCCCATGGGTTTAGATTGGCGGGATAAAAGCGCGGGAAAGTAGATCCAAAGCTGCAGATGCTCTGAAAGAAGACCTTGTGGGATCCAACTGCGAGATAAAACCCATGGAAGAAAGTCGCGAACAACACGTTGGGGACATTTACGGCATTTCCCCTTTCCCAATTTGAAGGGAAGTCATAAATAGTCCTTTTTCTGATACAAGAGAAAAAAGGAGAGGAAGTGAAAAAGGATAGAGACTCTCTTTAGCATAAACTAGTTCTAGACAATCTTGAGTGAGTATCTTGACTTACGTAAGCATTAAGTAATTTCTCTTAGCAAGTAATTTTGTAATAGAATAGTTTACAATCCTTTTAGTTGTAATCACTGTGAAAGAGAGCTGCCTTCTTGGAATCCCACACGAATTCAAGGGTTGTATCTCTTACCTTTCTTACCTTTCTGTTGTTCATGCTTTGTTTAGTTATCATGTGTAACTAACCAACTTTTGTTGGGGGATTTATGAGGTAATGATGTGAGCCATCCGGTCATTCACTCTCTTTTATGGATAATCACTTATTTGCTTATCAATGTTAAAAGGGCTAAATTATTACATGTTGTTCATAGACTCTAGGATCACATGTATTGGTAAGTTGTGCTAAGAACAGACAACAGTGTTGCTTCATAACTCGTGATTGCTATTGTCATCTCATACGTCATTGAATAAAGTGTGTTATTAATTGGTAAAACTTGTGAATCATACTCTTAAATGATATTCCATGATCAAACACTAACTTGGTATTGCTTTAGTACTTGAAGAGTATCTTGAGTGAGTGTTGTGTGTTCATTCTAATCATATATGGAACTAGCCTTAGTGATTTTGGCCTAATATGCATAAGAGTGGGAACTTGGTGGTTTATTATCATTACAATCATATCTCCCTTAGCATCTCCCTCTCATTAATCTCTTATCACATTTTAGTATTGCAGTAGACTAGCCTAGTAATCAATTAATTAGCTTTCTAATACTCAATCGTCCTAGTTTTCTGTGGGAACGATAACCCGGATTTGTGCACACTATACGACTTGTACGACTCGTGCACTTGTGAGGGGTGAAAACACTCGCATGCCCCATTAGTATAACCGAGGTAGAGTAGTTTACAATAGTATTTGTAAAACCGGTTTGGGCGCGTTAGGCTCCTTGAGACGAGGCTTGATCCCCTAAAATTGAGCACAAAAATATGTAGTAAGCTTTGTAAAAGAATCCACACTACCTGGAGGTAACTTTCTAAACCAGGTCTTGGCACAGTCTGTCAGAGTGGAGGGGAACATCCTACACATCGCTGACCGGGTAGCATTTTGGACCTCTATCTGGTGGACAAAACTCTCCATGTGGCTCACGGGGTCTTCCGATCCAGAATACTTCTCGGCAGGCATCTTGAACTTGGGGGCGGTAACTCTGCTTCTCTGATTCTCCTGGAGAAGGGTGCATTCATCTCCCCCAAAGGGTTCTTCCGAGTACTCCAGTGTTTCCCCTTCCTTAGCTGATGGAGTTCCTTTGTCATTTTGGCCATTTGGTCTTCCAAGCGTTTGGGCCCCTCATGCCTAGATCGGGCTACTGAGCCTTCATTGTCCGAAGTCTCGGATAATATGGTTGCCTCCTTGCACTCTTCCTTTTGAGGCCGGATACCTTGCGGGTTTCTCTTGGGCCCAACACTGCCACCTGCATCGGGTTGTGGAGCTCTATTCTCTGTTACCGGTTTAGTCGCTAGCTGGTTCTTTCTAGGAGGAATGTTAAACACTAACTTCACTTGTCAGGGTCTAAAATCTCCAAGATGACTTAGAAATGGTAGTGGCAGTCTGAGTTTGTCAAAAACTGGTACCCGGGTACTCGGTCTAACTTCTCATATGAGCCTGGGTGCTTTGAAGGGTATCCCTTAGGCGATCATCTAGAGGTGGATACTTTCCATATGGGCAGCAGCGTGTTGTTCCATAGTATCCTGATTTATCTCTTGGATCGCAGGATCCTGGGTTGCGGAGCTCGTATTAGGTGGAGGAATAGGAGTCGGGATATGGCTTTTCGTTCCCTTTCCCTTCCTCTGGTTTCTCTGAGTGGAAGCGATGGAATGGGGTCCCGATAGGTCGGGCTACCCCTAAGAGGATTGGATTCTCATCTTCTGTATCCTCGGGGTAGAGCTAGGTAGCTTTTGTAAATGATATGGGAATACTTCCCACAGAAGGCGCCAAAAGTGTTAACCGAAAATTGTCAGTGGGGTGAATTTCCAATTAACAACTCTAGTGACTAAAATCAGGGTAGATCACAGTCGAAGAGATATCAAGTAGTTCGATACCTATAGATTTTTAGTAAAACAGTTTAACACAATGACGGTGAAATAAACGATATATAGCAATAAAATCACATATAACTCATTTTTATTGATTATAAACACGTAATGAGAATACAATGAAGATTTTATATGGCTATGGTGATAGCGTTAAAACTCAGTTGGTGATGGAGATGGCGATGAAGCTTTTGTGTGTGTCGATAAGTGGCAAAGTAAACTGTAGGGTTTTTGGACTCAAGTTGTCGTCCCTTTATGTATGGTAACATGTTGTATATATACGTCCTAATGCTTGCTGAACACTCCTCTAAATTCGGTCTAATGACATAGAGATTTTCGGGACGTTCCATGGCGATTGGTGAGAAGATCGTAGGATTGATTCTAGGAATCAAGCGATCTCTTATTTGACGGAATTTGATAGAGTTGACTTTACTTTCTAATAAAACTCTCGAGTGGCGGGAACGAGTCAATTTCCCTGTTATTAAAACGCTGTCGTCTCACTGTCCTTCTTATTAGCTTGATCTTAGCATACCTGCTCTTATCTTGATACTTGGTAGTCTGCTAATCTGCTACTCGCCGCTTGGTTGGCCGACTCTAGGAGGGATCAGGGTACATAGGTATCCCACCTCCTTTTAGGTCTTGGTACCAAAGTTTCGGGGTATCGGGGTATCGGGTGATAGTGGGGTACCAGGATCCTATAGTAGTGGAGTCTTTAGGAACTTGGCTTCTTGTGTTTCCTAGTACCTGGAAGTCTAAGAGCCTTTGATTTTGATCCGGATTGGTATAAGGCCTACTTGGTCACTTTAGTGGCGGGGTACTGGCATGCTCTTCTATGATGTCATTCTATCTTAATTACTTCTTCAATATTGATGGAAAATTCTTCTTTGAAACCCTTCCATTTTTTGCGGTTAATAGAAACAATGCCTGTAACCTTTTCAGCTCAGTAATCTTCAGGAGGATTTCACCCGAGAACCGATTGTGAGAAAAGTCAAGAAGAAAGAAACAATGCCTGCAACCTTTTCATCTCTGCAATCTTCAGAAGAAAGAAAGAATTTTTCTACATTATGCACTTGTGCTAGGGGTGGCATCAACTAAAAAGGGCTTTACCAAGTTTGGAAATTGATTCTTTTTCACAACCCAAACAAATTGAGTTGACTTCCCCTTTTTCTTTCCTTTGGGTCTAACTTGGTTAACCAAGTCTTTTCTTAACAAAATTTTCTTAACTCTAGATGGATTTTTCCTATTCCTAGACTCTCTCAACTTTTTATGCTTATGGAATTTAAAACAATGAGCTTTTAAGTGCCCTTTTTGTGAACAAAAATAGCAAGTAGGAGGATGGTTAAGAAAACTCCCTCTTGGTAGGTGACTATGTGGTCTATGGTGTTGTCTTATTTGTAGTGCTTTTACCTCATTTTCCACCTTGTCTAGATTGACTATGTAGTCACATTCCTTGACCTTGGCTACTTTGAGGGCTTCATCCTTCCTACCAAGTGCTTCCTTCGTTTTTACCAAAGCATTTACTTCTCACTCCACTACCATAAGCAACTTTCTTATCTTCCTTGCATATTCTTCTTCAAATTCTTCCAATAGCCTTACAAGGTCTTTGAATTCCTTTGATGTGGAATTCCTCTCAACTTCAAGTCTCCCAACTTGTATTTCCAAATCTTTGTTCTTGTTGGAGACTTCTCTTACCTTCCTCCGAAATGTACTATTCTCCTCTTTGAGCATTTTTACTTCAAGAGTGAGCTTCTTGTTTTGCATTTCAAGCTCTTCTACTTTCACCTTTCCTAAGACCTCATTGTCTTTAAACTCCTTTATCATGAGTTGTAATTTTCTTTCAAACTTTTCCTATATTTCTTCCTTCTCTTGGGAAGTTTCCACTAATTTCTCTTGAAGTAAAGACAACTTTTCCTCCAATTTCGTGCTTCGCTCTTGGTTCTTCGGCGGTTCTTCCTCAATTTCCGCACCCTTCTCAAATACTTGTACAAGAGCGTGTACACAGTTTCTTGTCCTCCCTTGCTTGGGATTGTCTGACTCTATTAATTGGTCTAGTTAGCTAAGTAACACATGGTTTGTCATCTTCTTCTCATGTGCTTGTTATATGGACTGGAATAACTCCATGGTTTTTTGTTGAGAAGCTTGGATGTTCTCGATTTCCCGAAAATGATTCTCCATGAAATTTTTCCTCTCATCATCAATAGAGTTTGATTGGTATGATGAGATGGAGCCTTGGTTAGTCCTCCAATCCAAATTGTAGACATTCCCATAAGTCTCGTAGCTCGGCTCTTGATTTTCCGTGAAGAAATCCATAGAATCCTGAAACAAAAAAAAAAAACAAAAACTACCAAAGAAATAAAAAGAAACTAAAGAGACTAAAAACAATTAAGAAACTAAAAATTATTAAAACTAAACTAACCACTACTAAGAAAAGATAATTGATTCAACAATCGCTACCAATTCCCCAGTAGCGGTGCCAATTTTGATGAGGTCGCTTCGTACTCAACAAAATACATTTTTATGTGTTCATTTTGAAAACCAATTTTCACCACTAGAAAATCCACTTAGGATGTAAAATTAGTAAAATGGTAAGCAAGGATTCATTCCACAAGGAATTAGAGTAATTAGTTGAATTAATTAACAAGTATTAAATGCGATTAAGCAAATCATAGTAGATGGATAGAGTATGGTTTGAGAAACCATCAAACACGCATATAAAGTAAATATAACCAAAAGGGTGATAGGAAAAATAGAATACT
Source organism: Acer saccharum (assembly GCA_030490815.1). Taxonomy (NCBI): domain Eukaryota; kingdom Viridiplantae; phylum Streptophyta; class Magnoliopsida; order Sapindales; family Sapindaceae; genus Acer; species Acer saccharum. The sequence continues at coordinate 25,590,160 of CM059878.1, forward strand.
CAACAATCTAAGATAAGAATATGGAATGTATCAATTAAAAGAATTGCTAGGGAAATGATGGAGTTACAAGTGAATTATGAGCAGTGCTTCTTAAGCTACCTTAATGAACCAATCTCACATTTGTTAACCATTTGTATCCTTAGATGTGTTTAGACCATGACTATGAACCCTAAACAACTTCCCACCAAAATGCCTAACCGATTAAGAAGAGGGGGTCAATGTGAGATTGGTTTATTACAAATAAAGGTTCAGATTATCGCAGTTGATATACCCTCCGACAATCTATCCTATTCACTATGTTCTTAATCCATAAATGGTGTCAATCCAATATTGATTCTATAACAAATTATCCTAAACAAGAGTATAATAAACTAGTGGGTATACAATGCTAATTATATATTGAATAGAATCTAGTTATCAAATGAATAGAACACAAATAAAGATTCAAAATACATATAGCTTAAGCAAAACCCAAATCCAAATGTTCCTCACATCAATCCCCTAGTATGGGGATTTAGTTACACATAATTACAATCAAAGGGAAGGTAAGTAAAAGATTAGGAAATCACCCTTGGGCCTCCTTTTGTAGTGCTTGATCATTCCTTGCCTTTGATGCTACTTGTGTAAAGAGTGGTAGATTAGGATGTGGCTAGATAGGTGGATGTCTAATGGGTAGTAACAAAGGAAATGGTATAGAAGATGGGTAGAGAGGAATGATTGGCTGAAAGTAATCTAGATTAGGTGTTGAGTTTGGGATGTAGGAGATAAGTTCAAGTATAGAAATGGAGGAATTTTAGAGGGGAATTATGGTGATCCTAGGTTGAAGAAGAGAATGATTTCAAATGGAAAACTATGATGAATTGATAGTGTTTTCAAATTAGGTCACGAGTGGTTGATTACCAAAACACCCATAACATGGCAAATTACCATTTTGTCCCCTCTAAGGGGCCATTTTTGTAATTTTTAGAGAAATCAGAACTGGTTCGTTAATGGTCTTCACGATGGTTTCACGACGACATTTGAGGGCGACAGTGTCAAGTGCAAAATCCATTCTTTGTTGTTGTAGAGACATTGTGGCGACGGTGAAAGTGGAATTGCGACAATCATAAGGCATTTTTCGCGGTGGTGTTACGATTGGAATAATGGCGACAGTGGAGAGGCGATGCTGGCGAGAAGAGAAGATCGTGGCTGGAGATCCCGGCTGTTTGGTGAGCCGAAAAAGGACTCATCGAGTTCGCATTGAGCTTACCAATCTTTTGGACCAGAAATCGGCCGGAATAAGGTGGGAAATGGCCTTTTTAAAGCAACTGAAGAAAACTAAGGTTTGGCTGGTCGTGGTTGCTGGAGGTTGATTATGAAGTTGAGGAAGGTGAGGTGCATTTAGCAGTGGGCTGGGGTGCATGCAAGCTTCACTTGAATCAGGTTGGGCCAGTGTTTGGGCTTATCTTTGGGCTCGTGTTTGGGCCTTGCCTGGTTGCCCCATTTCATTGAAACGCAACGTTTCACTAACTAATGTGGCGTGAGCTGTCTGATTTGCATGGCAAATTACGACACGCCTCTCTGATCTCTTATAAAATCATAATAGCTTCAATATTCCTTCAATAATTACACTTATACCTCTAATTGACCAATATTACTCCAATGCCCCTGAACTTTATAAATATCTGAAAACACTTAATTCACGCAATTAAATCATGGGAAATTGCCCGAGAATCAAGCGAAAAGAGAAGGAAATGATGGCTAAAATCATACCAATTTTGGTTCGATCAGGTCGCTATCCATGAAGTGGTTTGGAGTGTGTGGTTTGTCCGTAGTTAGTAGATCTTAGAGATAAATCGGTGGATTTCAAGTATGCTTTTTCTCTGGTTTGGCATGTGGTTTCTAATGCTAATTGCATGGAGATTGGTTGTATGCATAATTGTGTGGATGATGTTATGATTTTTCGGCGGTTTGGTCTTCATGGTTGTCATACTAGGGCCAAGTTATCAAAAGTGTCATTTGGTCACCTCCGACTTCTGGTTGGATCAAAGTCAACATGGATGGTGCTGCCTTGAGTTCTTTAGGAGTTGGAGGTTGTAGGGGAGTCTTCCGTAATTGTTAGGCTTTTGTCAAAGGTTGTTTTGCTATCCTTCTTGGGTAGGTGTTTGTGTTTGAGGTTGAGCTTCTTGCGGCTTCTCTGGCCATTAATTTTTCTTGGAAGTATGTGTGGCATCAGATCTGGCTTGAGAGTGATTCTTCTTATGTGGTTCAATTACTCTCTTCTCGCTCTGAGCACGTTCCTTGGCAAGTTCATCAGACGTGGTAGCATTGTATTTTCCAGATTTCGCAGATGGATTTTCAGGTGCCCCATATTTTTAAGGAGGGTAATTAGGTTGCGGATGCTCTGTCTAAACATGCTTTGGCGCTGGAGGCAGATTCTTGGTGGTTATCCACCCCGTCGTTCTGTTCCTCATTGATTGACAATGGTTACATAGGTCGGGAGTTTTTTCAATTTTCATGATGCTTTCTGTTTCTTTTTGGTATGGCTTACGTGCCACTATTTGTTGGGGTTGTTTTCCCCCTAGTTTTTGTGCTTATTTGGTTGTTATTACCCTTTATTCCTAAGGTTTTTCAGCATATGATCTGTTGTGATGCTTTTTCCCGTTAGATAAGTCCAATTTTATCAACAACCAAAAAAAAAAAAAAAAATTCCCAAAACTTATTGGCCTGGCGTGCCAACTAAAGTACTTTTTTATCATATTGTTTTTTGATTTTGATAAAAATTATTTAAAAATGAACAAGAAGAAGAAGCGGAGAAAAGTGTGAACATTCCTTTCTTGAAACATATATTTTCACAAGAAAGAAAGTAAAAGTTAGATGAATTGGATGATGACCCATCTCTTGAAATTTTGAGATCTGAAATGGGGTGTCCCCAGAGGTCCATAGTGTACAACGGGTCCCTCTGCGCGTGTCCGGCGGGTCAGCTGCTCAACAGCGGCAGGTGCTTGGCTTTCAAGGAGGGCCCGGCGCTCTCGACGGACTCCGGGGTGGACTACTACGGAGTATCGTTCCCGGAGACGATTTTCTCGTTCGACTCGATTAAGAAATTCAGTCAGTCGCAGGCGGTGTTCTTGGAGGCGACGCTGGTGATGGTCTTGACCTGGCTGCTCATGTGTCTCTTCTTGCGCTTCGCCAACCTCCGTGATGGCAGGACCATTTGGTTCAGGATCAGGTGGTGGATCACTCGACTCGATATTTGCTTCGCTACTAGGCATTGGCTGGTACGAATTAGTTATTTGTTCTAAAATGATATATATGTATTTCAAAATTCTTTATACTCATTAACTACTTCTAAATTGGTAACTACTGAGTGCTTCGTTTAAAGGAACTTCAGGGACCGTTTTTATTCAACCAAAGAAAATGACATATAAATTCGACTTAAAATCATTTTTTACTTTGTAAAAGATCTAACTATTCATTTATATATGGGTGTGTTTGAAAGTGTTTTCTGTGAAAGCATTACAAGTGCTTCATGAAAATATAAAGTAGCCTAGCACTCATCAAGTAGTTCTTCTAAAATGGTTCCCACTAAGTGTTTCATTTAAAAGAAATTCAGGGGCCATTTTTATTTAGCCAAACACTATAAAATATGAGATGGACATGAAAAGCGCTTTTTACTGTAAAAAAAGCACTCCCAAATGCGCTATTGATCAATGTTGTGTTTTTTCTATACTGTGTATAGGATGATCAGAAGGTTGTGACAAAGCGGAAAACAGAACTTGGTGGGACTTTCTCAATAGCAAGTTGGATGCTTTTCATTGGTCTATTTGCTGCGTGAGTGTTATAACTATGAGTTACAATCCTTTTTTTTCTGAAAATGAGAAATCTGTGAGAAAGTTTTCTACTGTAAGGATTGCTGGTCATATGACTGGAAATTGGATTGGTTTTTCAGGTTGCTTTATCAAATCATATCAAAGAGGACAATTGAGGTGCATAATGTAAGAGCAACAAATGCACCTGACTTAGCGGCGTTCATCAATGATATTGAATTCAATATAACCACAGTTTCTAGTATGACATGTTCGAATTTACGCGGACTTGGTACTTTAGTTATTGGGAGTCCTGGTTTCGTAGACTTTAGGCTTGCTCCTCTTTCAAGTTTTGTCAACTATTCTTGTCACAACACAAGTACTGGGCCAACCTTAAGTTTTAAGTGTCGCGACTGCCGCCTCATTCATGATTATATGTACATTTCATGGCAGTTTGTTGACCTTCCTAACAATCCCGCATCTGCAGTTGGTTTTCGCTTCAACTTTACTGCAAAGCATCATGCTGATAAGAAACATTTGAGTTTTGTGAGTGGAACAGTGAAGAACGGTAGTGCTTTTGATGATACACCAGTTACGTTTAGAGGGACCGGTACAAACATATTAAAATTCAATCTGTTCCCCCGTTTATACCATAATTTACATGATCTAAGACTCCTTCAACCTCTATTTCATGAGTTTGTCCCGGGTTCTTCTTTTAGTGAGACAACTCAACTACGGGCTTCCCTTGAAAGATCTAGTGATGGGCTACTAAACACGACATTATATATCAACTATCTTTCAGCCTACATCATTGAGATCGAAAATCGAAGTATAATTGGTCCTGGTAAGTAACATGCTTTAACCTTGTATGCATATTTAGTCGTTGATATATTTAATTCTATTTACAATCTTCATTGTTTTCTTTATGCCTTCCAACTATTGTTGATTTGGATGATGCGCACAGATGGTACTATATTTACCCTGGTATTGTAAATACATCTTTGCTCATTAAGTTTCAAAGAGAGGGGAGACCACTCCCTTGTAGTAGGAGTTGCATTTCAGGTTGTGTTTGTAGAGTCTAATCTCACCGGGTCCTGACAGACCTCAGCTTTGAAAAAAAAACTATTGTTGATTTTGATAAGTTGGTGTTGTAAACTATATGTTTGATAAATTTAATCAATTTTATAGTCACTGGTTATGTGTGTGTTTTGGGTGGTGCTGTTGGGGAGTGAGAGAGTGTGTGTGAGAGTGAGATGGTGGCACATTCATTGGTGGTGGAGAAGCATTGAGAGCCTCGGTTTCTTTAATCGGAGCTGTTATTTTTCCCATCCCTCCACCCCAGCATAGTGCTTGACTTCCAGTTTGTCAGAATAATCAATTGACTTCACTGTTTTTCATTAATGTGGGGAAAAATGACCATCTTACGTTTGGAAGCTAGATATCCTCATACCCGGTAAGTGGCCTCATAAGGATAACTAAGCTGACACTGAAGTTGGTTGCTTGCACAACAAGGTGGTGAGTCACTGCACTGCATGCAAATTTGCAGTAGAATTTGCTGTGGACCTTCAACATTCCTGTCTATTGTATTCAAGATTAGAACGAGCTTGCTTGCAGAACATCGCCTGTCCCATTCTGGAGTGAGCTGGAGACAGACAGAGAGTGTGCGGGATACTGAGGACTCAGAGAGAAGTACAAAATGACTAGAAGAGATTATTTTAGTTTCTATGGGTGACTTTCTTTTGGGATTGGGAGTCTGATGTCATATTATACATTTTTACTTGGCCTATTAATTTTTTGCTCAGCCATCACAGCAGTGAACAAATTATTTATTAGTTTATCAGGTAGGTCTCTGTTGTGATCCAAATTGTTCCATTCACGATACCTTTGACAGGGTTTGGTAAAATTGCCACTTACTTAGGTCTCCTCTTTGTTGATTGTACTGCGTGAAAAATAAAAATTCCATGTAATTCAAATGTTAGATGCTTTAATCTAGCAATTTTAAGTTAGCACTCATAAATAAGCAGAGTTATACTGTTTTACCATTTGTTTGGTGTTCAAACAACTTATTTTTGGGATGAGCTTCATTTTTACTACCATTCTGTGTAACTGCAACGTCCTTGGGGGTACCTATTTTGTATTCCTTCAGTCCCATTATGTTCTTCTCTAACTGCTATCATGCTGGTTGTTCTTTGCCTTGACTTGCTGATTTATGGTTTTCTTGATAGATTGGTGTTTCAGCTTACTAATCTAGTATGGATTTATTTCTATTGAAGATATACTAATTGCTGATTTTGAATTGTTTTCATCCTTCTTCAACATGCAGTGAGCTTCCTTGCAGATCTTGGTGGCTTATACTGCTTTAGTATTGGCATATTTTTCTACTTGTTGGTGCAAGTATGATTCATTTCCCTTTTAAGATCGTCTTCTTTTGTTTTTATTTTATTTTATTTTATCTTATTTTATTTTTTAACTTCTAGTTTTTATGACTATTTGTTTAATTTTCTAAGAATAAAATTGGGATTCAATTTAAATACACAAATATGTATATACATAAGAATATGGTTATAAAAATTAATGATATGACAAATATTTAAGCATGTATATGCCTATGTCAACTCAAGAAGGCTAGATATATGTATGTGAAGAATTTCAGATTTGAAGGAATATTATTTTTCTATCTTTCTGCAGTGTACAACCTAGTTTAAATAGAAGTCAAATAGCTAAATTTCATGGCTAAAAAATAACTAATGTCAGACACTAATCTAGGCACTAATCTAGGCTAATTACATCTGTACAGAAACATAATAATATACAATAAATGGTCTAGATACATAGAGAGATTAATTAAGGATTTGACTCCAAAAATCTCTCGACTGAATTAGGAATTTGATTCCTAGAATTTCTTTTGACTAAACTCAAGTCATTCGGTCAACCCTTCATTCCAACACTCCCCCATAAGCTGGTTCAAAGATGTATTTCATGGCCAGCTTGGGTACCAAATCATTGAACTGTCTTCTTGGTAGACTTTAGTGAGGATGTCAGCTAGCTGTTCTGAGGTTGGTAGATAGGGCATGCAGAATTGCCCACTATCTATCTTCTCTGTAATGAAGTGCTTGTCAATTTCTACATGTTTGGTTCTATCATGTAGAACTGGATTGTGTGCTAAAGGCTATAGCAGATTTGTTGTCACAGTATAGCTTCATTGGAGAAGTTTGTTAGATCTTCAAGTATTCTTTGGATCCATAGCCCTTCACTAATTCCAAGTGTTGCAGCCCTATTTTTAGCTGCACTTTGTTTCTTGCTTGCCAAGACACTAAATTTCCACCAACAAATGAACAATATCTAGAAGTTGATCTCTGGTTTGTGATACTGCCCAATCAGCATCGGTGTATATTTCAACCTGAAAATATCCATTGTTAGCGAAAAATAAACCTTTCCCCGAAGTCCCCTTTAGATACCTTAGGATACTTATCACTGCATCATAGTGTTCTTGTCCTGGTGAGTGCATAAATTGGCTCACAACCCCAACAACAAAGGTAATGTCTGGTCGGGTATGAGCTAAATAGATGAGCTTGCTTACTAGCTTCTAGTACTTATCTTTGTCAATCTGATTTTTTAGTTGGGCAGCCTCAAACTTCATATTACACTCCATTGGTGTCTCGGCAGGTTTACATCCTAACATATTTTCTTTGGCACACAAATTCCTTGCTTAGATCTTGCAAATTCCATGCCAATAAAATATTTTACTTCCCCTAAATCTTTGATCTCAAACTCAAGTGCCAAGAATTTTTAAGCTTATCTATCTCACCATTATTATCCTTGGTTAGGATGACATTATCAACATAGACAATTAACACAGCTTTCTATTTCATTGGAATGTTTGACAAATAAGGTGTGATCCCCTTGACTTTGTTTAAACCCCAAATTCTTCACAATTTCTCCAAATCTTTCAAACCTAGCCCTATGGGACTGTTTTAGTCCGCAGAAGGATTTAATTAACCTGTACACTTTCCCTTTCCCAATAGTTTGCTCAAAACCGGGTGGAGGTTCCATGAATACCTCTTCATCAATATTGCCATTTAGAAAGGTATTCTTTACATCAAGTTGATGTAGAGGCCAGCCAAGATTTGCAACCAAAGAAAGGAGAATTCGAATGGAGTTTACCTTGGCCACGGGTGCAAAAGTTTATTGGTAGTCTAAGCCATGTGTTTGAGTAAAACCCTTAGCTACCAACCGGGCTTTATCCCTTCCTATCGAACCATCAGCTGTGCATTTAATGGTGAAAACCCACTTACACCTACTATCTTTTTTCCTCTAGGCAAATCAACACTTTCCCAAGTCCGATTTATAACAAGTGCACTCATCTCTTCCATCATTGCAGTTTTCCATTTAGGACACTCTAGGGCTTCTTATATGTTTCTAGGGATAGATAAATGTGAAATTTGGAAGTGAAGGCCTTATGATTATCTGACAATCTATGATAAGAAAGATACCTAGCTATAGGAGGATTGTTGCAGGATCTGGCACCTTTTCTAATTGCTATAGGAATGTCCAGGTCTGGAAAATTTTGGTTGTTAGATGGAATATTTTGCACAGGGTTAGGTTCGGTCATAAGAGGAGATTCAATAGAAGTTTCAGTTTGAGTAGGAAAGACGGAAGAGTGAGAAATATTACCTAAATTGGACTGATCTTGGACAGGAATAATTGAAGAAGTTGATTGGCTCTGTTGTTGTTGAGTAGTTTGAGGAATTCCACTACTTTTAGGTCTTTTCCTTGTATTCAATAACAACTCTTTTATAGGTTGATCTACAACATAGTTCTTATCTTGTAATGATATTTCTCCCCTTGAAATCAGACTTGATTCAGTTGTTTCCTTTGCAAACACAACTTTCTCATTATTAGGAATAAAAATTTATGGAAAAACACAGTTTTTTCTTTCTAAGACAACAGCAGTCTCATCTTCTCCCACTTTATTTTTCTCCCCTTGAAGATGAGATTCAAAAAAATGGTTTTTGTTCATTGAAAACAACATCCATACTAGAACCTTTTTGGTTGTTGGATTAAAAATTCTATATCCCTTTTGATTACTAGCATAGCCAATTAAAATTCCTTTTTCAACGCTTCTAGTTTGGATCGAAATAAATTAGGGATATAAAGAAAAACATTACAACTAAAAATTTTAAGAGGTAAATCAGATGTTAATCTATTATGAGGAAACCATTGTTTAAGACAATTAAGAAGAGTTTTATGATTCAAAATTCTAGAAGGAACCCCATTAATCAAATATGCAGCAGTTAAGACTGCATCTCCCCATAAGTAGTGAGGAACATTCATAGCTAGCATGAGGGCTCTACTAACCTCAAGTAGATGTCGATTTTTTCTCTCCGTAACCCCATTTTGTTGGGGGTGTTGTGGCAACTAGATTGATGTTGGATGCCCTTTTTAATTAAAAATTGTCCTAGATACTGATTAAAATATTCTTTACCATTATTGGTATGTAAAATACTGATTTTGGTTTGAAATTGTGTTTCAATCAGATTGTAGAACATTTTAAGTAAGTTTTGAACTTCAGATTTTTGTTTCATTAGGTAAACCCAACACAATCTAGTGTGATCATCGATAAATGTTACAAACCATTTTTTTCAGATAAAGTTGAGGTTTTACAAGGCCCCCATACATCACTGTATTAATTAAAAGGGTAATGCTAGACATCCTAATTTTTTTTCTAAAATTCTATCTCAAATGATGTGGCACGTGAAGTGTCAACATCACATCAGTCACCACATAATCTCATGATTTGTATGATGTTGACACCTAATGTGCCACATCATTTGGGATAGAATTTGGGACGTCTGGCTTAGAAGTCCGATAGGGTTTAGAGTGATAAGACTGCCAGGTACTCTTAGAGAAAGAACATATATCACATTGAAAATGAGAGTTTGACAACTTTTGAAACAAATCAGGAAATAGATGTTTTGAATAAGGAAAACTAACATGACCCAACCAATAATGCCAGGTCATTATTTGTTCTCTAACAGGGAGAGAACTTACATCACAAGATAAACCTACAGCTGTCTTATTTTTACTGCCTTCAAAGTAGTAGAGTCCTTGATCCTCTCTAGCACTTCCAATCACCTTCCCCAATTTCCTGTCCTGAAAAATACAATTTGTAGGTCTGAAAAGAATAGAACAATTAGAATCTTTGAAAATTTTACTCATAGATAAAAGATTGCAGGATATATGAGGGACATGCAAAACAGATTCTAGAGTGATGGTGTCTGAAATTTTAATAGACCCTTTTCCAGCTATAGGAGACAAACTCCCATCAGCTATACAAACCTTCTGATTACCAGGGCAGGGAGTGTAATTTTGGAACAGAGAGGAAAAACTAGTCATGTGATCGAATGCACCCGAGTCAATGACCCAAGGTGTATGATTAATATAACTCACAAGGCCAGTGGATAAGTTACCTGTATAGGCTAGAGAACAGCTAGGATTAGAAAAGTGAGGTACCGATTTTAGAAGCTGATTGATCTGCTTCTTTGTAAGAGTAACTTGGTCGGCTGTGTTTGCACTAAAGAAGAAAGATTTGGATGACTTGTCTCTAGGCTTCCAGTTTTCAGGTTTACCGTGTAGTCTCCAACATGTTTCCTTGGTATGCCTAAGGCGGTGACAATGATTACACCCAACTTTGGTCTTCTCTTCCGGTTTGTGAGCAACTGCCTTGTAAGTTGAGGTATCCCGTGAGATTAACGTAGAAGTCTCAACAGGGTTCGCTGTTTGCTCCTTTTTTCCCAACATCACTGTCCGCCTACTCTATTCTCTTCTAACCTCTGCAAAAACGAGGGGTGGAAGAGTCTGCCTGCCTATGATCAGACCCCTTACATCATCAAATTCCACATTCAGGCCTGCAAGAAAATGGAACACCCTTGTGCTATCAACCTCCTTTGATAGTGCGCCCCATCTGCAGGGTCTTTCCACTTTTATTCCCGGAGCATGTCTAGGTCCTGCCGCAACCTTTTCAAACCAAAGAAATATTTTGTGACAGTCTCATTCACTTGCTTCAACTCCCCAAGCTTTAGTTGTATCTCTTAAATCTAGGATTGATTGCCCAAATCAAAGTACATTTGTGTCAGATTGTCCCACATCTCCTTGGCTGTTGAATAACCAAGGTAGTTTGAACTTATATCTTCTTCCATTGAATTAACCAACCATGACATCACCACTGAATTCTTAGCATCCCAAGTAGCATGCTGTGAATCAGACTCCCCATGCTCCTTTTTTTCACCAGTCAAATAGCCTATCTTTCCACGCCCACGAATATACATTCATACAGATAGAGACCAACGATAAAAGTTGTCTCCATTAAGTTTAATTGTGGTGATTCGGATAGAATGATGATCCGAATTACCTGCTGTGTTGTCAATGGTTTTTTGGGAATCGTTGGAGTTTGTTTTCTCCATGATAAACGGAAAAGATAGGGTACGGGAAGAAAAGAATAGGAGTTTTATCTGTAGGGGTTTTTTGTGGAAAAAAGAAAAAAATGTGGCCTAGGTTTCAGAGTTGGAACCGGGCTTTGATACCTTGAAGAATTTCAGATTTGAAGGAATATTATTTTTCTATCTTTCTGCAGTGTACAACCTAGTTTAAATCGAAGTCAAATAGCTAAATTACAGGGCTAAAAAATAGCTAATTTCAGACGCTAATCTAGGCTAATTACATCCATACAGAAACACAATAATTTACAATGATACATAGATTAATTAGGGATTTGACTCCTAAAATCTCTCTTGATTGAATTAGGAATTTGATTTCTAAAATTTCTCTTGACTAAACTCAAGTCATTCGGTCAACCCTTCATTCCAACAGTATGAATATGATTAGTGAATTCAATGTACATCCTGTGGTCTCAAGCCCTACTTAAGTGGATTTGAGACTCGTTGACTAACAAAATTCTCCTTGTCAATCTAGTGTGAATACAGAATCAAGAAACTCCGCAATGAAGATAGCATTTTGCAAAAGATTAGAAACCGTCGAAGAGCTCAGGAACGCTGGGATAAAGTAATTTATTTCTTATCCTAAGAAAATAGCTTGTGTCTGCTCAATTATTTTCATTTGAATATTTCATTTCTATATCTGTCGTGTTTCTGTTGTCTGACATATACATGTTCTTATAACTAGTTAAGGAAATACGTAATGTACACTTGGGGTTGCAACACATTGGTTGATGACTACAAAGACACTAAAAATGAATCGACTTGCAGTAATCTCTGTATTCCATCAATTCGCGGTCTTCGCAAAAGTGGGTCATCACTGAACAGGAGGCAACAAAACAGTTTGGATACTATCAGTTTTCACAAGAAAACCAGCTTACCTTCTGAGAAGGTTAGGCTCAATCTATTTCTCTCTCCAGTATGGTGGATTTACATGCTCCAACTCTTTATTTATTTATTTTTGTAATTATTATTATTATTATATATTTTGTGGTGGAGTGGTTGGGATTTCTACTGTTGTGTATTTCAATTTTTTTTTTTTAATTATTATTATTATTATTATTATTATTATTATTTTACTTTATACGGAATGACTGTCTTTTATATTGTGCAGAATGGGACTCCAGATTGCTCCCACACCTGTGAAGTGGAACGTTGTGTAACAGTAACTGAGGAGAAGCAGTCATGTCCAACAGATAAACCGGTATAATGTTTTTTCTGTGTACTCGTTGTTTACCATGGAATGGATCTGATCTTATTTTAATGTAGTTTTATACAGAACCTTTTGCACTTAATGTCCCCTCTTCCATCCCCAACCCTCCCACTCCATCTTCTATCCCCTTGAAGTTTTTTGGTTTCTTTCCATCAGTAGACAGCATCAGTAATTATTTAATGTCTCTATATTATAATTGTTTTTATTATTGTATTGTTTTTTGATATCATTTAAATTAGTATTTTATTCAAAGACATAAAATACTATGATGTTAAGCCTTCTTCCGTATTTGATAATACATTTAATGTTTCATGGTACACAATATAATAGCTGTATGATTAGCTTGAAATTGGGATAAGATGTGTGAGAATTTCATGGTCTGGTACTGAAATGTATTGCTAATTTTTTATTATTTTATTTTGCCAAATGGCTAGTGCTCAATATCTTTAATTCATAGTTGTATAGAATTAGTTGCAAATACCAATAGATGTTTTTGTCACGTCAACTTAAATGTTATATGTATATATAGACAAGATCAGATGATCTAAGCCGTTTATCAATTGGAGTGATGTTTTAACATATTTGATTATGTTTTGTTTCCTGTTTTCTGTCATGGAAAACTTATATTTATTTTAAGTGTTAGTGTTTAAAGTTAATGTCTTGAATGCTTTGTCGTCCAGTGTCAAAATCCTCAAGTGCATGGCTCCGCAAATACTGGGAAAAAACGAATGCCTTCTGCATGTGGGGAATGCGCCTCCCAACCTCAAAAATTCGCTTCCAGTGATGAGAATATCATTCCCCCACCACCTCCACTCGGTAACAAATAATCTTTTACAACCTTTTTTTTTTTTTTTTTTTTTTTTCATATTGCATTAGTTGGGGTTAAAGTGATGTTATCCAATAACTCTGTGACTTTTCCCATGCAGTATTGAAGCCTGAATCTGAAGTGGAGATGTCTGATATCCAGAAGAACTTCCAACGTTTGTATGACTACAATGTGATGCTGAGGGAGAAATTGGTTGCTGCACAATCTTCTCTTCATGCTCTGGCAGCCAAATCCTCATCGCCGGCACCAGAAAGCCAAACAAACCTAGAATTGTGAAGTTAGCAATTAAAAAGAATACTCTTCCAAGTTTGTGGAACTTTGCGTCCTTGGGAGTGAAACTGTTATTGAGCTAAAGTGGCCCTTCTCGTCCTCCCCAAAATCCGTAACTCATCAGGCTTTCAGGCTTAAATCTTACCATCATTGCTTCATTAAAGAGCAACTCTACGTTGGTATGGAAAGGGAAAAATTCTGCGGCAAGGATCGTTTGCTTGATGAGTTGTGTGGTTACAGCTTCTTTATACAGGTTCTTTGTGCAGGCTGATTGTAAGTATACTGTATACATGTATTTTTGCCCTGTATAATGCCGGAAAAAGAGGAATATTGGATGATGATACTCTTTGATTCATTCGTGAACCGAATCTTTAACCTTGTAATGTTTGTTGGTTATGAAGCAATAATACAAATCGATTATTTTTTTGTTTTCCTGCCTTATGATTGAATTATTTCAATATGGATGCAAAAGATGTAATCCGAACATTTAGACTTCCAAACTCTAATATTACTATAATTTTAGCATTGTAAAATTCATTTCTCTACTGATATTTACTATAATATTGTCTCATTATTATAACCCATTTTATTGCAAGGGAAGGAAGAGATGCTTAATATTTTAGCACTGTTTTCTTATTGAATAAAATAAAAAAGATGTGTTAAAGAACTAAACATAATTTAAAGGGACCGTTGTAGTTTTCCATATTAGATAGACTGTCCCGTCTAGTTTCATTTATGGCCAGTTTGCCCCCTAGAACATAAATATCGGTCATATCCCCTCTTATTGTCGGGATTTCAGTTTAAAAAGGTAACTCTGACATGAAAAGTGAATTGAAAGACGTTATTGCCCTTAAACACCCTTAAACACGTGATGTTTCTGGATGGATGTAATCGTATCTGTGTGTGCATCTAAACCTGTTATGAATTTTTGGCTGTTGGCGTATTTACATATGCGTGTGTCGTAAAGGCATGTAGTTATTCTATATAATATACATGTGTTTTGCTGCTGGTATGATTATGATTTTTATATATATCGCATGATTATGTATATCTTTTTTTATACGATTGTTCATCTCTGGTGTGCAAAATCAATGGTGGTTGTGGACTGTGGAAGCGACCTGTTATATGTGCAAATTCGGTTGAGTGACATGTCAGCGAAGATAGTGGATAAAATGGGGATAAAACGGGGATGTGATAGTGCCATGTCATCTAGAGCCAATCAGCCAACTGGAGAGGCTATGGCTAGAGACACATCATCAGGTTTGGATGCGTGTCAGGGAAGTTCGTGTGAGCCCAGAACGTGCCTGCCAAGTAAAGCCGATCGATCTAGGAAGTGTTAATTAATGAAGATTCTGCTCGTCGAAGATCTCGCCTCCACAAAGATCTACTCAGCCAAAACATGAAATATGACCAAATTAGGATACCCCATATCAAGAAAAGATCCACTAAGATACGGAATTCAAGAATCATATTCCAATAAGGAAATATCATTATTTCCTCTCGAGAATCCAAGAATTCCAATTGGAAAAGAACTCAAAGCTTCTAGAAGGATAAACACCAAACGAGAAACAATTCCCAAAACGGGCTACAAGACTAGAATCATACCAGGATTCTAGTTATGAATGTGCTACTTACACAGTAAGGATTAGGGCAACACCTCATCAACCCATATAAATAATAGTTTAATCAATGTACAAACGGCGTGACAAATCAGAGAGAGAAAGTGAGCTTTGAGTGTGTAATCTCTAATATTCATAGTGATATTCTTCTCCACCATCTCCGGCAACCATGGTTTTTTCCATTTCTTAGGGTTTTCCACGTAAAATCTATGTTATGCATGTTTAGTCTTTATTTTCATATATTTTAGTATCATCGTCATTAATATTATCATTGTTGGACGCGTGACTTTTCAACAATCCAAAAATCATTGTCAACAATTGGCGCTAGAAGGAGGAGGCTACTCTAGAACTCAACTTCAATGAACCCTCATGAACAAATCTGAAACATGGACAACAACAACAACAATACTGATGGTAACCCTAGTAACAACAACAATCAGCAGCTCCCAGGCACCACTAAAGCAACTAGAGAACAATCGATTGAAGCACCGGATACCTAGGCGGCAGTTGGTTAACTAGGGTAAGTCCTCCATTTATTTTGGATCTTCTGTCTCCCCTCTCAGATTGATAGTTTGTAGTCTCTGGTTGGTATGCAGATTGGGCAGCTTCCGTTTTCTTATTTGGGAGTCCCTTTTTTTCGGGGTAAGCCTCGAAAGGCGATGTTACGGCCTATTGCGGATAAGATCTTGTCTAAATTTGCTAAATGGAAGGGCAAGACCCTCTCTCTAGCCGGTTGTGCTACTCTGATCAAGTCGGTCATCACTGGTTCATTTGTGCACTATTTCATGATTTTACAAGTGGCCTTCTTCTTTACTGATGTTGATTAACTGCAAGTTGAGGAACTTTTTGTGGAGTGGTTCTTGTGAGGAGGCTAAGTTGGTTCGGGTCACTTGGGATCGTTGTTTTAGGCCTTATTCTTAGTGTAGTCTTGTTATGAAAGATCTTAGGTTGCTGAATGACTCGCTGTTACGAAAATTCACTTGGAAGTTTATGACATCTGATGGTTTTGCTTTCTCATTTCTTAAGGAGAGGTATCTTAGGCAATTGCAGAAGCCTCATAGAGGGTATGTCAGCTCCTCGATTTGGTCTTCTCTTCAGACAAATTATAGTTCCCTTCTTAAGGAAGGTATTTGGTTGATTGGTGAGAACTTTCAGCGGGACTTTTGGCATGATAATAGGCTGAGGTTCTCATTTTGGAGCTTTTAAGGATTCTGGATTATTTAGCTAATCCGCTCCAGACGAGGGTCTTGGATTTTATTCATAAGGGTAGATTGGTGCTAGACGATTATTTCTGAGTACGCTTCCTAGATCTATGTTTCTGAATTGATCGGATTACGATTTCTCTTGTTATGGATTCTCTGGTTTGGGCTAATTCTCGGGATGGTCTTATTTCTTGCAAAGCTGCTTATTCCTAGTTTCTTCGTGATATTCCTCAGGTTGTTTGGTGGAGAGATGTTTGGTCTCGTTTTATTCCCCCCTCTCGCTCAGCTTTGACCTGACGTCTTATGTTGAACAGGCTTTCCTACTGAGGATCACCATTGCATGTCTAGGTTCCAGTTGGCTTCTCGTTGCAGCATTTGTGGGGTTAGTAATGAATCTGTAGATCATATTTTTCTTCATTGTCCCCTGGCAGTTGCTCTTTGGGAGGCTGTTTTTCTCGGCTTTCCAGCGACATGTCTTAACCGAAACTTGGCAATCCTTTTTCTTACAGGCCATGTCTGGTTTAGCGTGCGGCTTCAGAGGCTAATCGCCTGGAGATTGGTTGTATGCATAATTGTATGTATGACCTTTTGATTTTTCATTGATATGGTCTTCAGGGTCGCCATTCTAAAGTCCCGTGATCAAGAGTGGTTTGGTCGCCTTCGGCTCCTGGTTGGATCAAAGTGAATACATATGGTGCTACTATGGGCTCTCCGGGGGTTGGTGGTTGTGGTGGTATCTTTCGGAACTGTAGAGCCTTTATGAAGGGTTGCTTTGCTATTCCTTTTGGTTAGGTTTTCGAGTTTGAGGCCGAGCTTCTGGCGGCCTCATCGGCCATTAATTTTGCTTGGAAGTATGGGTGAAATCGAATCCGGCTTGAGAGCGATTCTTCTTATGTGGTTCAGCTTCTTTCTTCTCGTTCTGAGATGGTTACTTGGAGGGTTCGTTAGGTGTGGCAACGCTGCATCTTCCAGATCTTGCAGATGGATTTTCATATTTCCCATATTTTAAAGGAGGGGAATCTGTAGAGAAAAATATGGTCACACAGCGGAAGCGAGACTAAAATAGAGTTTAGTATAATTTAAAATTTTTCCATAATTTGAACCTTAACCCTATAATTAATTAACATATAATACTAAAGATATTATACCTTTGTCGCGTGATCCGATTGACATTGCGTCGAGTGTAATCCGCAATATCTTCAATCCAATCACGAACGTGAATCACCTAGGAGCGTGGTCTCCCTTCTCTTTGAATTGTGTACCTGAGGATGGATTAACAAAACTTTTTCTTTTTCGTTAGTCACAACAAGTTCCAAGAGACAACAAATAATGTTCCGGTCACTTTTGAATTCATAATCTTTAGATCGAAACTCGCGTGAACCTTATTTGAAATTGTGCACACAACCTTTTGATGTAAAAGTAACTAGTGCACTATCGAAATAAGAACAAACTTTTCTCTCTATTCCTATTGGCCGAAAATCACACTAGTCTAAGAGTTGGATTCTATTTTTCTCTAGCAAAAGAAAAAACTCTCAAGTCCAAGACATGAGGGTTGCCGAATTCCTTTTCACATAAAATAATGTGTGTCTCGAATTCTCTTCACATATATATATTTATATATATGGTTGACGACTTCAACTTGCCTTATAATATATCAATTGCACAAATTCCACTTCTATTATATATATGACCGTGCACAATATATTATATATATCTAGTGCGATGATCTTGCACAATATATTATATATATGACCGTGCACCATATATTATATATATCTGACCGTATGCTTTATAAATAAATATATATATATATATATATATATGTATTCCGGCAATTAATTGCCATATATATTTCATATATACCTATATATTGAGGCCGAAATCCTTTACCATTTAGGATTTGTGTCTTTTGACTTAAATCCTAACCCTAAGTAGATTTTCTTAGAATTCCAAACCCTAATCCAACTCTTTAGTGTTTTTGTGACTATATTAAAGACTTCCTAATTTGACTAGATAAATAAATCCCTTATTTATCTACTTACAAAATAAAGTTTTTTATATTTATTATACTATCACAATAGTATACTACTAAGAAACATATTTCTTAGTCAAAAAAAGATTTTGATTTTTAATTAAAAAATTAATTAATCCATTAATTAATTTCCTTTTAATCAAATAATAAAAATAAAACAATATAATATCATATATATATCTCGGCCATATGCCATATATATTAATATATCTATATATTGTTTTTCTATTTTATTATATTCATTGGACCTTAATAAAAGGCCCACATGTGAGCTAAACCCATTCTTACTAAAAGAAACAAGTCCACATGCCTTAATACAATTCTAGATGGACCCATAAATTAGTCCGGTAGAATATATCAAGTGATTCATGCAAGTCCGTGTGGATTGGGGATCTTGGCAGGCCTATCTAAATTTAAGCTCTAATAGACATAACCCAGTCACAATCAACAAATGATTCATTTAGGTTCAATCTATTAATTTTATTTCATTCCACTAAAGAAATAAAATTGCACTCTTAAATAAAGATGGAATAAGTAAATGATTCTCATTCATTCCCTAGACAATCTTATAGGAGATAGTGAATCCTCGTGAAGAATATCAGTAATCGCCAAGAGCTCATAGACCGCCTATAGCTCTCCAAGTTACCATATTTACTCATATGACCACACTTTGAACTTGGATATATATTATGACTTGTCCAGAAGTCATCTTTCAATAGTCACTATCGAAAACTTAACGTTAAGATTTAATATCCAAAACCTCAAAACATCCATATGATGATATTATACTCACATTTAATAAATGGAGCCACGATGTCCATATCTGTAAATGAAGTCCTCTATCGATTAACAAATGAATATCACCAAACTATCGAGGATAGACTATGCTATATAATCGTACTCATTGATAACTCAAATGATACCACTTGCAACCATAAGTCCATCATTTATCTCAGGATTAAGATAGACTCTCCGATTGTCCTGATAATGAAAAGACTATTATCTATTGACGGTTCTAGATAAAGTATTTCATTGTGATCCAGTTCAATGCACCCAGTGCACTAAATTCTTTTACTCGAAGACCCTCCGATGATTTCAGACTCATCATAACTCATTTGTTCCCACTCAAATGCTAGCAAAAGAATTCTATAACTTTAATAAGATAAAGGTGCCCAACCTTTAACTTAAGTTGTGAACATTATTCAAGACTAACTAAAGAATTGTGTCTACCTCATATATATCCAGATATACGAACAATTCTTCTTTTCTCATAGTCTTTTGACCTTATGATTATTTACTTTTGACAATTATAATAATTAAACTATAAATGCTATAAGATTTGTAAACCAGAAATCACATTATTAATATGAATAGATTGTCAAAAACACTATTACACTCTTGCTATTGAGCATAATCCTAACAATCTCCCACTTGCGCTACATCAAATGTGTCATATCTCTCATTCCCATGTTCTCACCCCTATATACAATTTCCCTTAAAAGGTGATACTGATATTCTTCACGAGGATACACCATCTCCAATAAGATTGTCTAGGGTACGAATGAGAAATATTTACTTATTCTATCTTTATTTAAGAGTTCAATTTTAACTCTTTAGTGGAATGAGTTAAAATTAATAGATCGGACCTATGTGAATCATTTGTTGATTGTGATTAGGTTATGTCTATTGAAGCTTAAATTTAGATAGCCCGCCAAGATCCCTAATCCACACGGACTTGCATGGATCACTTGATATATTCTACCGGACCAATTTATGGGTCCATCTAGAATTGTATTTAATATATGAAGAATATAATTTGCACATTATTTATTTAATGGGCTGATCAATTATATTAATATATTAATGAAAGGCATG
The DNA here is from genome assembly GCA_030490815.1 of Acer saccharum. Taxonomy (NCBI): domain Eukaryota; kingdom Viridiplantae; phylum Streptophyta; class Magnoliopsida; order Sapindales; family Sapindaceae; genus Acer; species Acer saccharum. Next base: position 25,610,478 of record CM059878.1, read on the forward strand.
TGGGCTTGTTTCTTTTAGTAAGAATGGGTCTGGTTCACATGTGGGCTTTTTAATTAAAGTCTAATGGATTAAATAAAATAAGAAAATAATATTAGGCCCATGTATATGGTGTGGGCGGCAAGACTAGAATAATAGTCTAAAATATTATTTTATTTTATTGATTGATTAAATGGAAATTAATTAATTTATTAGTTAATCATTTAATTGATGAAATTTCCCTTAAGTAGTAGTGAAATATACCTAGAGGGAGGGGGGGGGGGGGGGTGAATAGGTATAGGCTCTAAATTCTCAAAATTAAAAAATAATGCGGAATATATCAATGAAAATGCATACTTGATTAAATTTGACAAATTAATTGATTTCACTTATACAAGAGTTAATTAATTTACAAGATATGCAATCAATGAAAGAAATGGAAGATAAAGAAAAGTAAAAGCAAAAATGAACACAAGTGTTTTAACGTGGTAAAACCTCAAAGAGGAAACATCCACGGGTTGATACCATAACCACCGGCGAAGCAATCCACTATGTGAAAAAGGACTTACACACTCAAGCTATCACTCATGATATCCGCTCAAGCTATCAACTCCTAATCTACCCTCGGGCTAGTGAATCACCAAGCCTACTCCCTATTCGAGATGTGTCCTACACCTCTAGAAAGCAACTTCCTATCTAAGACGCTCACGTCTCTAGGAAGATGTAAGGTTTATGATTTGTATTGGCTTGATTCCATTGCAAAACACTCTATGTTTGTATTAGTTGTTGCTTAGGACATTATTTGAAGAAAGGTAGCTTAAAGAGTGAAGAGCAACGTTTAGTGCAAAAGTCGTCTTCAAGAGGTGAAAAACGTCAAAGGTAAATCTTGACTTCCATCCTCTTGCAAGGCGTTAGCGCACACATACACACAATTCATACGTGTGTGTCCCTACATCGTGGTTCAAACATTTGGTATAACACATTCACACACTTCATAGCATGCTCATGCATTGATCTTGTATTGACAAACATTGTGAAATTGCATGCTTTGTGACTATCTCTTTGATATGGCATGCTTGTGTGAATATGTGTTTATTTGTTTGTGTATTTTGTGTTTAGGACTTGAACATGTTCTCATTTAATGCCTTATTGAGCTCCGGTCGTTTCGGTTACTCATTCATAAGGTTTCGAGTCCAAACAAGTTGACTATGCTACTTTTCGTTCTCATTTGTTGTGTTGACTTCATCATCGGATTCCGAGATGATTTCTCAACCATTTTTCAAAGTTGAGCAGTCATAGTCGTAGTCGTAGTCGTGCGTGAGGGAGTCACAGTTCGTAATCCGTAAACAGATTCAAAATCGGAGGTCGGATGCCCAAGATATGGGCTGAAGAACCGAAGGAGTGCATGAGAGAAGTCGGGAGCACGTGTGGCCACAAGGGCTGCCCGTGTGGGAGGCCGTGGGCCCCACGGCAAAGGGAGCCCTCTGCTCCCGTGGGCCCCACGGCCAGGGGAGCCCTCTGCTCCCGTGTGGGCCACGCGCCCCCCACGGGGTGGTGACGTAACGTGCTCCGATTCGCTCGTAAAATCTCTCTCTCTCTTCCTTTTAAACCCATCTCCTTCCCTCCACACTTGGTTGATGAAATTGAAGAACAATCACGAAATTCTGTAGCTTTCATCTATATTTTCGTTTTCCTTGTTTTGATCATATCTCCCTCATATTAACTCGAAATCAATCGATTCAAAAACCAAAATTGTTGGTCTCGAAGAGAGCTACAAAGCCCAAGCATTTCTAGAGGCAGCTGACTTCGCCATTTTTCTCAGCTGAGCCATTTTCAATCCGTGGTCAGTATGTTAGTTTCAACTTCTTCTTTTTCAATTTCATCTTTGATCATCTCTTGATTCTTACTATTTGATTGATGAAATTTGTTGAGAAGTATGTTAGATCACTTGCTAGGGTTGTTTGATCATTTGTTAATTGAGTTTTAGCTTTGTGATTTGTTTTGAACATATATGTGCTAAACTTGATTGTGTGTGAAATTGATTCTAGAAATTGAATATATGATGTATCTCATATTATTTTCTAGGTTCTATTTCTTGATCTAAGAACTAGGTTTTTAGTGTGATAAATTGAATATTCATACCTTTGTTCTTATTGATTTGCATGTCTTGATTTCTAGATAATTTTGTGATTGTGTGTTGAAATCATATTCTAGACTATCATTGAACATGTACATTTTGTTTGATTGATCATCTAGCTTAATTTGATTGTGTTTGCATCATTTGCATCACTTTAGATCATAGCCTTGCATTAGGTTGAAGTCTCTAGTAAAGTGAGTGAAGCTTTGTGGATAGAGCAGGGAAGACTTGATTAGAGTCGGGAGGACTCGGATAATCAAGCAAAGGAGTCTTGTCTAGGGTCGGGAGGATCCGGATAGGCAAGCAAGAAATCTTCCTAGAGACGTGAGCGTCTTGGATAGGAAGTTGCTTTCTAGAGGTGTAGGACACATCTCGGATAGGAAGTAGGCTTGGTGATTCACTAGCCCGAGGGTAGATTAGGAGTTGATAGCTTGAGCGGATATCATGAGTGATAGCTTGAGTGTGTAAGTCCTTTTTCACATAGTGGATTGCTTCGCCGGTGGTTGTGGTATCAACCCGTGGATGTTTCCTCTTTGAGGTTTTACCACGTTAAAACACTTGTGTTCATTTTTGTTTTTACTTTTCTTTATCTTCCATTTCTTTCATTGATTGCATATCTTGTATATTGATTAACTCTTGTATAAGTGAAATCAATTAATTTGTCAAATTTAATCAATTGTGCATTTTCATTGATATATTCCGCATTATTTTTTAATTGGAAGAATTTGGAGCCTATACCTATTCACCCCCCCCTCTAGGTATATTTCACTACTACATTAAGGGAAATTTCATTTGGTATCAGAGCGGGTGTCTAGACGCACTTAGATAGATCCTTTCTTTGTAGTGTTTTGTGTTTTTATTTGTGATAAATCATGATTAAGGAAGTGTATTCCTATGTGGCTTCTTTTGTTGAACATATTGACTTAGATGAGAAAAAGATCGATGATCTTATTTTTGAAAATGAACGTTTATCCAAAGTCAATATGTCCCTCAACAAGAAGTTAGAGAATCATGATCTTGGCTCAAAGGAGTTCAATGAACTCTGTTGTATGTATAAATTCGCTAACTTGACACGTCATCAAAAGAGCTAACAAAAGACTGCCACGTCATTCATTGACCGGGTCAAGGGAAGAAGTCTGACAAGTCAGAATGATAGAATAGCTTAAACCAGAAGGAAGTCAAAGACATGGTCGCCAAAGCTAAATACCTACTCGCCGAATATAGAAGTGTACTCGCCAAACACGCAATACCCAGAAAATAAAGGTACTCGCTGGACCAGCATACTGGGCTTGAACCAACTCGGCAGAAACACAGAAGTAAACCCTAAACTTCTAGAAGACCCAGAGCAACAAGGAATCATAAAAAGGAAAGTAGACCTAATCCGTAACAAGAAAGGATCCTAGTACAAATCAACAAGGGGAAACCCTAAGTAAACATGTATAAATAGAACCACCTATCCCACGAGGAAGGGGTTCAGAAATCTAGAGAGAGAAAAGAGAGCGATTGTGAGAGATCTGAGTGTGTAACAAAGCAACGAAAACCTAGTATTATTCTTCTGCCCTCAGGGGCGCCGTGGTTTTTTCCCATTCAAGGGTTTTCCACGTAAAACTTGTCTTTTGCATGTGTTCTTAATTTTCTTGTTTTATATTAAATTGATATAATTGTTGAGTGCGTGGCAATCCAAATTTCACCGTCAACAAACTTAAAGACAAGATCCTAAGTCTAGAATTGAATCTAAAAGATAGCAATGATAGACTTGGTATCTTGAAGCAAGAAATTGAGCAAAGAGATTGTTCTCTTGTTAATGCTAAGAAACTTGAAAATGTACTTAAATCCAAACTTAATGAGCATTTAAATCAAGAGAAAAAGTATCAACAATGGCTTGATAAATCACGTAAAGATGTTATGTTTAGTGATGACATAGCGGAAAAATATGCCATTGAAATTAGGATGCTTCGTGAGAAACTTGATGAGGCTAATAGGGTGATTAGCAAGATGTCATCTAGTTCTAACAAAATTGAAACCCTCATTAAAAGTGGAAAGCATCCATGTGACAAAAGAGGTTTGGGTTATATCAATGAGAAGGAGACTCCTTCATCTAACAAATCTACTTTTGTCAAAGCAAGCATTGTAACAAATGTAGGTACACTCTCTCAAGGTAAAGCTATGAAAGCTACCGGAGGTGCCTCTACATTAACAAGGAAGTTCAATGGAAGAACTCAACAAGATCAAATTCAAAAAACATCAACCTCAAATGGAAGAGGTGAAGCACCAAGGGTTGCTCTTCAAAGAGGTAAAATTGTGAGAAGACCAAATGCTATGGAAGCAAATGCAAATGGTAAAATTCTCAAATTCATACCTATTTGTCATCATTGTAATATGGTAGGACATATTCGACCTAGGTGTTTTGAATACATTCGGAAATACGAATTTGATAATGCTTTTCATGATATGTCTTTGAATGGACCTAGGCAATCATCCATGTATGGATATAGAAATAGACCTAGGAAGACCTTGGAAAAGCATGTTGTTGAAAAAGTTGTTGATGACTTGCTTGCTAAATCTTGTGTTGTGCCTGACTCTACTATGCATAAGAAAGTTGATAATGCTTTGTTTGATATTTTTGAAAATGTGACCAATGAGGTCAAGGTGCATGTTAAAAAGCCTAACATTGAATCAAAGCATGTTAGAAGTAAGAGTGAGAGGCATGTTGTGAAAAATGTGTGGATTAGAAAAGACACATCTAAATGTCATGTTGCACAATATGCTTTACGTGCCAACTCCTCCTATTCTTGGTACCTAGATAGCGGTTGCTCTAGGAACATGACCGGGAACAAAGAGTTCTTTAAGAATCTTGTTTTAAAGGATGGAGGTTGGGTTACTTTTGGTGATGGTACCAAAAAAAAAAGTTCTAGGCAAGGGAACAATATGTATCCCCGGGTTGCCTAAACTTCGAAACACTTTGTATGTTGATGGGTTACAAGCTAACTTGATAAGCATTACTCACTTGTGTGAAATTTATAAAGAAGTTAGTTTTAACAAAGATGTGTGCACTATAATTGATAAAAAGGACAATGTTGTCCTAAGAGTCAAAAGGTCTATAGACAATTGCTATTGTCTTGAGATAGACCCTTTAACTTGCAACATGGCACATGAGTGCAACAAGCTTGATTTGTGGCATCAACGTTTGGGCCACATGAACTTTAAGGGCATAAATAAGCTTGAAAAAGGTTGCATTGTTAGAGGTCTACCTAGTCTTGGTAGTAAGCTAGAAAGTGTTTGTAAACCTTGTCAATTAGGTAAACAAACCAAAGTGTCTCATAAGAAGAGCACTTCCATAGCTACCAAGAAGCCTTTGGATCTTGTGCACATTGCCAATAATCTTGTAAAGGAACATACTAGGAAAGCTTGGATTAAAAAGTATGATGTGAAAAATGTTCCTAGTCATTCTTCTAAACATGTTTCTAATGATAACTCTTTGAATGTTGTGCATGTTAATGACAATCATGTCAAGAAGAATGTCAAGAAGATTTGGTTGAAAAAGAGTGTTTCACATGATCATATTCATAGTCTTGATGATATTTTTGTTGATGGCAATAATGATGTGTTTAACATGAGTAATATCTTTATAAAGAAGATTGTTGATGTTTTATCTTCTAGATATACTATTGCCTTAAGAAATGATCATGATATTTGTGTTTGTGCTCCAAAGACCATATAGGTCAATGATGAGGACTCTAGTGAGGAGGAGGGCTCTAGAGATGAGTCTTCTAGTGATGAAGAGCTTGTGAGCAACTTTGTTGCCTTCACGGCCTCTCATTCTATCCTAGAGAATGTTTGTCAAGATTTATTAGACAAGGAGGTTGATACAAATCATCAAGTGTGCTTAAGTGAGAATTCTACCTATATTGATCTTTTGGCTAAGGTGAAGTGTCTTGAAGATAGTTTGAAGATAGCCTTAAGTGAGGTGGATGAGAAGAATGATTTGATCAAATTACAAGTGGATGAGTTTGTTTCAACAACTCAAAGGCTCTTAGGTGAAAAGAATGCTCTTTTCAAGAAGCTTAGAGAAGTTGAAGGGATTGTTCTTGAAAGGGATAGGATTATCTCTAGTTTGTCTTTAGGAGGCTCAATTGACTTGGTAGTTAAGGAGAAGCTCATAGAAGCATCACTTCCTACAAGTGAGGATAATGTCATTGTTGATGTGAAAGCTCCTAAGAAGAGACGTTCCAAGAAGAAGAACAAGTTGAAGAATAAGGTACCCCTTGAAACTTCCATTTGTGCTTCTCCAATCCCGGAAGGTAAAATTTCTCATTTTGTTCCCATATGTCATTCTTGCAATACCATAGGTCATACCAAGCCCAAGTGCTTTGAATATATTGAATATTGCGAAATAGGAAATGCATCTAGGGATAAAGAGATTGAACTTCATTTAAGCATGTTAAAGCTTTTTAGTATGAAAAGCATGATAATGTCTAAAGAGCATGTTAAGAATGTCCGGATTGTGAACAATGGAAACCTTGTAAAAATTGACAATGCATGTGTTGCTAGTAATGTTGAAAAGAAGAGTATCAATGATATTCTTGTGAATCAAGAGATGGAAGAACTTTATTCTAGTTTCAACATTGTTGTCAATAAGAATCTTGATAGTGTTTGTGTAGTTTCACCCAAGACAGAATGGGTCAAGGTTGAGTGCTCTTACCATTAGTGTAAGATTGCACATGTGAGTTAGCTTTAAGATTAGTGTCAAGTTGTTAAGTAACTTAGCTATCTAGCTTTGTTTCTATATAACTTGATATGAACTTAGCTATCTCACATATTTTCTATGATAGTCAAAATCTATTGATTAACTTTTTGAGAAGTTGTTTTTATGATATCTATATGGTAACAATCATGTTATGACTTTTAAAGAAAGTAATTTTTGTTTGTTTGAGTTGGATTACATTGTCTTTAGTCTCTTGGGATCGACACACCTATAACTTGTAGTCATGAGGACTTATAAGCCAAGAGAACTCATAAAAAGGGTGAAGGCTGAAACTAATTATAGCATGGTGTGTATAAAACTATCTAGAGGGGGGGGTGAATAGATTTTACGTTGTTTACCCAATTTTTCGTGTTAGTCAAAATTACGAAATTCCCCCTAAATAGATAAAGCAATAAATCAAGTAAAATATGCAGAAATTAAATAAGACTTGATTTTTACGTGGAAACCCTCACGGGAAAAACCACAAGCTAGTAAGTAAGCCACACTCGAACCTCGAATCCACTAAATGTGTAAAACGATTACAACCTAATCCCGGAAGTAATCACACACCTACCTAATCCCGGTATGAGTGAACCTAGTCCAATTTGCTTGCAATCTAAGCAACCTAATCTCGGATGCTACACACAAGACTTACTTTCTCTATGAAGAGAATAACAACTGTTAGGTTGATAATTAGTGTTGGCATTAATTCAATATCAAAACGTGTTTAATTTGTAATGTTTAGTGGTTAGTAATTGAAGAATTTCGAAGACGAAGGACGTCTCAACCACAATTCGTTCAAGTTGCCGGCTTTTAAGAGATTCGGGCATTATCGGTCTACAAAGGTATTCAAAGACCTCTTATCTCTTACAAGGCTAGGCACACACTCACACATATCATTCTTGTGTGTCCCTTCATGATTTAATTTCATTTACATTTCACTTTCACACACTTGGCAAAATATGCTCATGCATTCACATTTAGTTAATAAACTTGTGTTTTGCATTTTCTAGGACTATGTCCGGAAACTAGCATATGTGTGTGTATTTGTGTTTGTATGTTTTCGTATTTTGTGTTTAGGACTTGAACATGTTCTTATTCAATGCCTTATCAAGTTTCGGTCGTTTCGGTTACTCATTCATAAGGTTTCGAGTCCAAACAAGTTGACTATGCCACTTTACGTTCTCTTTCGTTGAGTTGACTTCATCAATGATTTCCGAGATGATTTCTCAACCGTTTTTCAAAGTTGTATAGTCATCATCGTGCGTGAGAGAGTCACGGTTTGTAATCCAAAAACGAATTCGAATTCGGAGTTTGGACGCCCAAGATACGGGCCGACGAACCGAGGGAGCGCGTGAGATGACAGCCTAGGCCGTGGGCCACATGGGCTGGAGCAGCCTCTGCTCCCATGTGGGCCACGCGCCCCCCACGGCCAGGGGGTGACGTGGCACCACCTATTTGGCCGGAATCTTCCCTCTCTCTCTCCATTTTGAAAATTTAAGAAGAAAAATTTCAGTTTCCCGTAATACATCCTCTCCAATTTTTCCAAACTTCAAAACACCATATCTTCCTCATCCGGAGTCGGATTTGAGTGATTCAAGTTGGAGAGTGTTTGTATTTGAGTCCTCTAACATCTCCAAGTGATTTGGTGGCTGTTTAATCATGATTTCAAGTTGAACACTGAATTTCACACCAGCTGCAGAATCCGAGGTTTGAGTCTCAACTTTGGGATTTCTTGTTATTTGACCTTCCATTTGCTTGGGGTTTCTTCTTCTATATCTATGTTATTGTTTGGTAAAAGCTATTTGGAAAGATAGCTTGATTATCATTCTAATTGAAACTCAATTTGTGGACTAATGTTGACTAGATTCTATGATTCTAGGTTTTACATATGTTTGTGAGTTGTATTGTGATTAGAATGGCATCTTAGGTTGTTTGATACTTAATTGAATTAATTTTGTGTTAAAATGACTTTGAGATTTGATTTGATCCTTTGATTATTAAAATCTAGGATTTGTGTATTTGTTTGTGATTTAGAGAATATAGGTTTTGATTGATGTAAATCTCAAAACCTTGCTCTATATTTTTGTCTAGTATATTGATTGATTTTAATCTCATATATCTAGCTTTTAATTGTATATTGATAGCATCTTGAATTTGTATTTCATGAACATTTTGTGATTCAAGTGTTATGTGTGTGAATGAGACTTTGAGTATATGTGTTAGGTGTTTCACATGCTTAGGTTTCTATTCATGTATTTTTGCATCTAGACTTGATTATTTGTGTTATCACATGTTTAGGTCTATTTATGCCATAGAATGTATTGATCACATGTTCTATGTTGTATTGAATGTTTGCATCATTTGCATTCACATGATCACACTAGGAAGTCCTTGTAAAAGGCATGAAGTCTTGGTTAGAGTCGGGATGACTCGGATAGCCAAGCAAGAAGTCTTGCCTAGAGTCGGGATGACTTGGATAGGTAAGCAAGGAGTCATGGCTAGAGTCGGGAGGACTCGGATAGTCATGCATGGGAGGCTCCCTAGAGGCAAGAGTGCCTTGGATAGGGAGTTGGCTATTGTATTGGTAGGCCTAGGCGTATGGTTAGACATAGAGTCCGATAGAGCGGGGTACACGGGAGGTGTATGCACTCTTGAGGAATTTCTAATCTACCATCGATGTTGGTTGTGTGTGTTGTCCAATATATGGTGGTTCCGCATCATTGAGGGATTTCATACTTTCCAATAGGGTTGGGTAGGCTTAGACTTCATTAGGTTGGGTGAGCTAAAGATTGGTCACTTTGTGAATGTTCTATGTTTACTTTCCAATAATATAGTACCAAATGGTTGTAGTTCAACCCGTGGATGTTTCCTCCTTGGAGGTTTTACCACGTTAAAAAATCCCTTGTGTTAATTCTTCCTATCTCTTTCTCTTATATTTTAATTGTATATTTTATTGTCTTGATTCATAATATCCACATGTGATGTATTGTGAAGCAAGTCATTGTATAGTGTGATTAGTGTATTCATTCTATAGATCAATTTGTATCTTTGATTCTTTTATATATTGTAATTTTTGTATAGTGATATATTGATCACTCTTGTAACACATTGAACATCTTATGAAATACAAGCTTATTTTGTTGTGTTGTTTATTTGCTATTTTACCTCACATAACTTGTTGATATACTTAGACATTGCTCTTATGATTGTATTATCTCATTGTCTATGTGTGTCTTCCTTGGCTTATTGTGTTGTGTGTAAGGCTACCTTGAGGGACAAACGAATGTTTGTTCAAGGGTTTGAAAAAGGTGTAAAAACCTATTCACCCCCCCCCCCCCCCCCCCCCCCCCCCCCTCTTTCAGGTATGCTTTAAGCAATTTAACTTCGTTTGTGTACATTCAACAACCCTAAGTGAATATATGAATATCCAAATGCAACATAGAGCAAGGGAAACCCTATATGCTTATCTAAGATGATTAATATGCAATAAGAACAATCCTAGATATTAGAAACTAAATGACATGTTCAATCAAATAGTTTAGCTAATCAAGATTAAGCACAAAACCTAATTAGCTATCACAATACAACTTCTCAAACATACATCATACTAATCTCAAAATTGTATCCAAAATATATAAAATAACATACAAGTAATTAATTGAGATTGCTTAGTTAAGAAAGACACAAAATATGTAAGATATTAGTGAAAAACTTACCAAGCAAAGTATGATGAAGAATCCATGCAAGATGACATCTATATAATCTAAGATGATGCTAGATGATGATTGATGATCATGGAAAAAGTGTTTGAGTGATTAAAAATGAGTTCTTGGAATTTTTCTTCTCTTTGAAAAATATCCTAAGTATGAAATCTGAATATGAACTCTTGTGATTGACCTAAAGTCAAAGTGGCATATATAGGGGGCCAAATCAAAGTGTGGTCGTTTTGATAAGTTGGCCTGAAATTTGCCTTGGGCGCTGTACGTAGAGTGCCTCTGTACAGCGCCTGTACAACGCCCCTACTCTGTTCTCACGGGAAAACAGAGGGGCGCTGTACGAACAGCGCTTCTGTACAGTGCTCGTACAGCGCCCATCCAAAATGCATCAGACCTGATGCATTTAAATGGCATTTTTGCATCAGGTGTGATGGGCGCTGTTCACAATAGCGCTTTGTAGAGCACTTTGAACAGCACCCGTTGCAATGCTTGAATTCTAAGAATGTGCATGACAAGACAATGGGCAATGCAAGATGCAATCAACCTAACATGCAATAAGAGATGTTAATGAGCATTAAGGCACACAAATAAGACACACAACATACAAGGATTAAACATATGCATGAGTTGTGAGTGTGTGCACCTATCTCTTCAAGACAAGTAAGCACTTAGAGTATTACCTTTGGTGCTTGTCAATAGTGAGGTCTTCAAAGGGCCTAAGCAATAACAATCAACATCTAAGCTACCCTTACAAAGAAACCCCATATATGGTTTGATCACGAAATAAGCCAATTAAAAACTACGGGAATCCTTACAAAGGCTTTGTATTTGGTGAAAATAGCTTGCGAAGGTATCTTTATATCATATTGCTTGTTTACTTGATTTTTCATCTATCAACTCATTGTTTGTATCACATTCATGAAGCATGTCATAATTGAGAACTAGTATAGTGTTTATATGGTCCTCTTTGACATTTGCTAGTTTAAGATCTTTTGATGATAATTGTTCACATTGATCTTAATCATGATATGTGTTATTGTATGTATGATTGCGGTCAAAAGTGCATGCACATAATTACTTTAGATGAAACAAATCCTTAAGGATTATGAGATAGAACAAGGAAAAATGACACTTTATTGTGATAACTTAAGTGCCATTAACATCTCTAAAAATCCGGTTCAACACTTCCGCACAAAACACATAGACATTAGGCATCATTTCATTAGAGATCTAGTTGAACATTCTATTGTTACTCTAGAGCATTTGCCTACTAAAAATCAACTTGCGGACTTGTTCACTAAGCCCTTGGACAAAGAGAGGTTTAAGACTCTTAGAATGTCCATTGGCATGATTTGTGTTGATTGATGTCTTTGTGTGATTGTGAGTGGCTTGATGAGCAAAACTTTAATTGAATATCAATGTCTTTGAGAGCTACTCACTTGAGAAGTAATGATCTTTAACAAGTATCTTTTATTGTTTCTAGATCATGCACTTGAGCTTGGAAAATCTTATTTTTGAAAAGTGAACTAATGCTTCTCTTATATGTTTTTGGTTTTGAGTTTTTGTGGTTGAATATGTGTAGATAATGGATGCATCTAGAAGTTTATTGTTAAGTACATGATAGATGACCTATGGTATGTATCCATTTTGCTTCGGCACTACATAGTAATCAATGAGCACCCTCATGGAAAGGGCTACACACCTTGGTTGTGAAGCCACCCAATGTAGGAAAGGGCTACGCCATTGTGATGAGTGAAAGCCGCCATGAGGAGTATATGTTTTTGTTAGTAAAATCAAAGAAGTGTTGAAATGAATCATTAAAAAAAAAAAACAAAATCTTTGATTCTAAGCTTAAAAGAAATGAAAAATAAAAGGCTTATTGGTGTATAGTTGAGAATTGTGAAAAAGCTCGGGTTGACAAATAGAAACGGGAAAACAAGCCACATGCACACACACGCTCATATGTTGATATCTATTCATTTTAAAAGCAAAAAAACCGAATGAATATCGGTTTGACCTATTTTTGGAAAGGCTTTAAATGGATAGGTGTGGATAGAGTTTGCATGTTGATATCACAATTACTCCTACTATATATTTGAGAAGCATTCACACACACACATTTTGCTTATGTGCTTGATTCATTAGCAATGTGAGAATATTTTTGAGAGATTAATGAAAATCTATGATTCTCTCTTGGACTTTGACAAGTTATGAAATATTTTCTCTTATTGCTTGATTGTGTGATTGTGTGAAGTCCCTTGTGAACAAATCTACTTGTTGATAATATGTGGAGCATATGTTAGGGGGGAGCTTTAGTTTATTCAACTTTTGCTCTCTATACAATTTGTTTGCTTAATATCTCGTTCTTTATCTCTTGTGTCCCTTGTCTATTCCTTGACAAAAAGTGGGAGAAAATGTATACCTCACCATGTTTGATATTGGAGAGATTTTGTATACTTTGCACTTTATGTGAAAAATGTTTCAATTGTGTGATCATATTCCTCTTTGTGCTTAATTGTGACTTTGTCTTAAGGGGGAGAATTCTTGTCTTAAGGGGGAGAAAGAATTCTTTCTTGATAATGTTAAGGATAGTTGGTCCTTGGGAATTGGGAAACTAAGGGAATGCTTTAATATGAACATATTTTATTCACTTGAGATAATGCATTTGTGTATGAGATAAGGGATATCTTCTATGTTTGTTGTTTGGTTAAATATCTCACCATTCTTCTTTAGAGAAGATCTCTTGTTTGGTTGCTACTTTCTCTCATAGGTACTTTGAAGACCGAAAGAGGAATTCTTGAAGACTTGAAGACTTTTTAGTCTAGGAATTTCTTTGTAATGTGAGATTGAGAGTATGCTATCATCTTGAGTTTATTTGAGTGAAACATTGTACGGTGAGGTTGAGTGTTTTTGCCATGGAATAGCCAAAGGGGAAGATTGTAAGATTTATGATTTGTATTGGCTTGATTCCATTGCAAAACACTCTATGTTTGTATTAGTTGTTGCTTAGGACATTATTTGAAGAAAGGAAGCTTAAAGAGTGAAGAGCAACGTCTAGTGCAAAAGTTGTCTTCAACAGGTGAAAAACGTCAAAGGTAAATCTTGACTTCCATCCTCTTGCAAGGCGTTAGCGCACACACACACAATTCATACATGTGTGTCCCTGCATCGTAGTTCAAACATTTGGTATACCACATTCACACACTTCAAAGCATGCTCATGCATTGATCTTGTATTGACAAACATTGTGAAATTGCATGCTTTGTGACTATCTCTTTGATATGGCATGCTTGTGTGAATATGTGTTTATTTGTTTGTGTATTTTGTGTTTAGGACTTGAACATGTTCTCATTTAATGTCTTATTGAGCTCCGGTCGTTTCAGTTACTCATTCATAAGGTTTCGAGTCCAAACAAGTTGACTATGCTACTTTTCGTTCTCATTTGTTGTGTTGACTTCATCATCGGATTCCGAGATGATTTCTCAACCATTTTTCAAAGTTGAGTAGTCGTAGTCGTGCGTGAGGGAGTCATGGTTCGTAATCCGTAAACAGATTCAAAATCGGAGGTCGGATGCCCAAGATATGGGCTGAAGAACCGAAGGAGCGCGTGAGAGAAGTCGGGAGCACGTGTGGCCACAAGGGCTGCCCGTGTGGGAGGCCGTGGGCCCCACGGCAAAGGGAGCCCTCTGCTCTCGTGGGCCCCACGGCCAGGGGAGCCCTCTGCTCCCGTGTGGGCCACGCGCCCCCCACGGGGTGGTGACATGGTGTGCTCCGATTCGCTCGTAAAATCTCTCTCTCTCTTCCTTTTAAACCCATCTCCTTCCCTCCACACTTGGTTGATGAAATTGAAGAACAATCACGAAATTCTGCAGCTTTCATCTATATTTTCGTTTTCTTGTTTTGATCATATCTCCCTCATATTAACTCGAAATCAATCGATTCAAAAACCAAAATTATTGGTCTCGAAGAGAGCTACAAAGCCCAAGCATTTCTAGAGGCAGCTGACTTCGCCATTTTTCTCAGCTGAGCCATTTTCAGTCCGTGGTCAGTATGTTAGTTTCAACTTCTTCTTTTTCAATTTCATCTTTGATCATCTCTTGATTCTTACTATTTGATTGATGAAATTTGTTGAGAAGTATGTTAGATCACTTGCTAGGGTTGTTTGATCATTTGTTAATTGAGTTTTAGCTTTGTGATTTGTTTTGAACATATATGTGCTAAACTTGATTGTGTGTGAAATTGATTCTAGAAATTGAATATATGATGTATCTCATATTATTTTCTAGGTTCTATTTCTTGATCTAAGAACTAGGTTTTTAGTGTGATAAATTGAATATTCATACCTTTGTTCTTATTGATTTGCATGTCTTGATTTCTAGATAATTTTGTGATTGTGTGTTGAAATCATATTCTAGACTATCATTGAACATGTACATTTTGTTTGATTGATCATCTAGCTTAATTTGATTGTGTTTGCATCATTTGCATCACTTTAGATCATAGCCTTGCATTAGGTTGAAGTCTCTAGTAAAGTGAGTGAAGCTTTGTGGATAGAACAGGGAAGACTTGATTAGAGTCGGGAGGACTCGGATAATCAAGCAAAGGAGTCTTGTCTAGGGTCGGGAGGATCCGGATAGGCAAGCAAGAAATCTTCCTAGAGACGTGAGCGTCTTGGATAGGAAGTTGCTTTCTAGAGGTGTAGGACACATCTCGGATAGGAAGTAGGCTTGGTGATTCACTAGCCCGAGGGTAGATTAGGAGTTGATAGCTTGAGCGGATATCATGAGTGATAGCTTGAGTGTGTAAGTCCTTTTTCACATAGTGGATTGCTTCGCCGGTGGTTGTGGTATCAACCCGTGGATGTTTCCTCTTTGAGGTTTTACCACGTTAAAACACTTGTGTTCATTTTTGTTTTTACTTTTCGTTATCTTCCATTTCTTTCATTGATTGCATATCTTGTATATGGATTAACTCTTGTATAAGTGAAATCAATTAATTTGTCAAATTTAATCAAGTGTGCATTTTCATTGATATATTCCGCATTATTTTTTAATTGGAAGAATTTGGAGCCTATACCTATTCACCCCCCCTCTAGGTATATTTCACTACTACATTAAGGGAAATTTCATTTGGTATCAGAGCGGGTGTCTAGACGCACTTAGATAGATCCTTTCTTTGTAGTGTTTTGTGTTTTTGTTTGTGATAAATCATGATTAAGGAAGTGTATTCCTATGAGAAAAAGATCGATGATCTTATTTTTGAAAATGAACGTTTATCCAAAGTCAATATGTCCCTCAACAAGAAGTTAGAGAATCATGATCTTGGCTCAAAGGAGTTCAATGAACTTAAAGACAAGATCCTAAGTCTAGAATTGAATCTAAAAGATAGCAATGATAGACTTGGTATCTTGAAGCAAGAAATTGAGCAAAGAGATTGTTCTCTTGTTAATGCTAAGAAACTTGAAAATGTGCTTAAATCCAAACTTAATGAGCATTTAAATCAAGAGAAAAAGTATCAACAATGGCTTGATAAATCACGTAAAGATGTTATGTTTAGTGATGACATAGCGGAAAAATATGCCATTGAAATTAGGATGCTTCGTGAGAAACTTGATGAGGCTAATAGGGTGATTAGCAAGATGTCATCTAGTTCTAACAAAATTGAAACCCTCATTAAAAGTGGAAAGCATCCATGTGACAAAAGAGGTTTGGGTTATATCAATGAGAAGGAGACTCCTTCATCTAACAAATCTACTTTTGTCAAAGCAAGCATTGAAACAAATGTAGGTACACTCTCTCAAGGTAAAGCTGTGAAAGCTACCGGAGGTGCCTCTACATTAACAAGGAAGTTCAATGGAAGAACTCAACAAGATCAAATTCAAAAAACATCAACCTCAAATGGAAGAGGTGAAGCACCAAGGGTTGCTCTTCAAAGAGGTAAAATTGTGAGAAGACCAAATGCTATGGAAGCAAATGCAAATGGTAAAATTCTCAAATTCATACCTATTTGTCATCATTGTAATATGGTAGGACATATTCGACCTAGGTGTTTTGAATACATTCGGAAATGCGAATTTGATAATGCTTTTCATGATATGTCTTTGAATGGACCTAGGCAATCATCCATGTATGGATATAGAAATAGACCTAGGAAGACCTTGGAAAAGCATGTTGTTGAAAAAGTTGTTGATGACTTGCTTGCTAAATCTCGTGTTGTGCCTCACTCTACTATGCATAAGAAAGTTGATAATGCTTTGTTTGATATTTTTGAAAATGTGACCAATGAGGTCAAAGTGCATGTTAAAAAGCCTAACATTGAATCAAAGCATGTTAGAAGTAAGAGTGAGAGGCATGTTGTGAAAAATGTGTGGATTAGAAAAGACACATCTAAATGTCATGTTGCATAATATGCTTTACGTGCCAACTCCTCCTATTCTTGGTACCTAGATAGCGGTTGGACTCGAAACCTTATGAATGAGTAACCGAAACGACCGGAACTTAATAAGGCATTAAATAAGAACATGTTCAAGTCCTAAACACAAAATACACAAACAAATAAACACATATTCACACAAGCATGCCATATCAAAGAGATAGTCACAAAGCATGCAATTTCACAATGTTTGTCAATACAAGATCAATGCATGAGCATACTATGAAGTGTGTGAATGTGTTATACCAAATGTTTGAACCACGATGCAGGGACACACATGTATGAATTGTGTGTGTGTGTGTGCGCTAACGCCTTGCAAGAGGATGGAAGTCAAGATTTACCTTTGACGTTTTTCACCTCTTGAAGACGACTTTTGCACTAGACGTTGCTCTTCACTTTTTAAGCTTCCTTTCTTCAAATAATGTCCTAAGCAACAACTAATACAAACATAGAGTGTTTTGCAATGGAATTAAGCCAATACAAATCATAAACCTTACAATTGAGAATCAAAATCTTTTTCTGACTAGGAAATATGTTTCTTAGTAGTATACTATTGTGGTAGTATAATAAATATAAAAGGCTTTATTTGGTAAGTAGATAAATAAGGGATTTATTTATCTAGTCAAATTAGGAAGTCTTTGATATAGTCACAAATACACTAAAGAGTTGGATTAGGGTTTGTATATAATATATATGCATGCGGAATATATAAATAAATATATGCATGAATGCATGCGGAATGCATGCGGAAATATATATATACATATATGCATGCGGAATTCATGCGGAAATATATATATACATATAGGCATGCAGAATATGTAATCTATATGTTTGAGATAATATATTATTTATATGGCATATAGAATTGGTCGCATATATATATATAGATTTATATGGTAAGTTGAATTCTAATATATTTGTATATTATTTTATATGGCAAAAAGAAAGGAGAATTCACCCAATATATATAATTTACATTGAGCAAGGAATTCGCGCAAGATAATATATATATTCTTTGTATATTTTCGGCAACCCTAATTCTTTTTGTGAGAGTTTTTTTCTTTTGCTAGAGAAAAATAGAATCCAACTCTTAGACTAGTGTGATTTTCGACCAAGAGGAATTGAGAGAAAAGTTTGTTCTTATTTCGATAGTGCACTAGTAACTTTTATATCAAAAGGTTTTGTGCACAATTTCGAATAAGGTTCACGCGAGTTTCGATCTAACGATTGTGAATTCAAAAGTGACCGGAACATTCTTTGTAGCCTTTTGGAATTTGTTGTGACTAACGAAAAAGAAAAAGTTTTGTTAATCCATCCTCAGGTACACAATTCAAAGAGAAGTGAGACCACGCTCCTAGGTGATTCACGTTCGTGATTGGATTGGAAGATCTTGCGGATTACCATCGATGCAATGTCAATCGGATCACGCGACAAAGGTATTATATCTTTAGTATTATATGTTAATTAATTAGAGGGTTAAGGTTCAAATTATGGAAAATTTTTAAACTATACTAAACTCCTTTTTAGTCTCGCTTCCGCTACGTTGACCGTATTTTTTCCCTACATGAACATTATTCAAGACTAACTAAAGAATTGTGTCTACCTCATACATATCCAGATGTACGAACAATTCTTCTTTTCTCATAGTCTTTTGACCTATGATTATTTACTTTTGACAATTATAATATTCAATCTATAAATGCTATAAGATTTGTTTAAATCAGAAATCACTTTATTAATATGAAAAGATTGTCAAAAACTATTACACTCTTGCTATTGAGCATAATCCTAACAGAATCATGTTGCAGATGCGCTTTCTAAGCATGCTTTAGAGTTTCAGGCTGATTCTTGGTGGTTCTTTGCCCTGCCGTTTTGTTCTTCTTTAGTTGGCAATGACTGCATGGGCTGAGAGTCTTTTCATTTTTCTTGATGTTTTCTTTTTCTTTTTGGTGTGGCCTGCGTGCCTCTTTTTGTTTGGAGTTGTTTTCCCCCTGGTTCTTTGTGCTTTGTTGCTTTTTGTCACTATTTATTTTTCTTTTATCTTTTATATATATGGATATTGTCTAAGGGTTTTTCAGTATATAATCGCTCGTGATGCTTTTTCCCATTAAATCAGTCCAATTTTATTATATATATAAAAGATTTGGAATTTTTTTTTAATCTAGAAATGAAACCTAAATTCATATTTTCACCAACATCATCATCAACTCACCACCACACAAATCACCCACCATCAACAAACCACCGCACCACCATCTTCAACCCATAAAACCCAAACCCAGCAAATCACACAAACCCAAACCCAAACCTAGCCACCACCAAAGTCACACCATCGATCAATCTGGGGAGCCAAGGAGACTGTCGATGTGGGAGCCACATCGTCTCTCTATCTTCTCTCTCGTTCTTTCCATCTCAATCTCTCTCACATTAGGTCAATACCATTTCTAGGCGGCAGCAGCAGCGGATGAGGGTTTATGGTTCAGCAGCAATGACAAACAAAGAATCTGGTTCAACATCATCATCATCAAAAAACGCATCTCTTTTTCTTTTTCAAGAACCCATCAAGAAAAGCATTCCAAAGTGAGTTTAAAAAATATTCAGTGATCTCCTCGGTAGGAGAATGGAGGAGATCTGGAATCCAGATCTCTTCATAACGTCTTCCATATTTTGAAGATCTATTCGATCTCCTTGAAAATACATAGGGGATTGAACCGGTGGTGGAAGATGGAAGCACGGTGGCAGGGTTTCATACGCATAAGGGAGGGGATCGAAGATTCGTAGATGATGAGTGCTTAGCGGATGGAATCGTGAAGAGTTCTCAAATGGAGAATTGGGTTTTTACGTTTGAGATATTATTATTATTATTATTATTTTGAGTTTATCTGAATCTAAATTTGAGGGATTCAATCCCTTCGATACCTCTAGCCTAACATTCAATCTCTTTGAATGAGATACTTTAGACTTTTTTATTTGGGGCCTTTGTTTATATGGCCATTTTCAAGTTTCAAAAGGCAGAAATGTCCACTTTAAAAAAAAAATTGCATTTGTGTTCTTTTTTAAGTTGGTTTTACCAAACTACCCCTTGATTTCATTTATTTCAAAATGACCAAGTTACCCTCCTTTATTCCCCAAACTCTAACACATTACCAAACTACCCTCCCTTCTTCATTAACCCCTATTTTCCCCATTTTCCCTTTAACACCACAGTAAACAATCCTCAAATCAAATTAATTTGAAACCAACACCAGCCATCAGCCTTGAATGAGTAGAATAGAAGAAGAAACAGAAGAAGGTTGATCGCCTCGCCATCGCGCCATCCCTAGCCGAGATAAGGAGACGTCCCCATTTTCCCTCTAACACCACAATAAACAATCCCCAAATCAAATTAATTTGAAACGAACACCAGCCATCAGCCTCAAACCAGCAGAATAGAAGAAGAAACAAAAGAAGGTCGATCGCCATCGCCCCATATCTAGCCGAGATAAGGAGATGTGTGGTCACCTCGACTGAGAAGAAGCCCAGAAGAAGAACAAGTAGAAAAAGAAGAAGAAGAGTTGTAGATTGGGAGAAGAAGAAGCCTAAAAGAAGAACGAGAAGAAGAAGAAGCAACCCAAAAGAAGAACGAGAAGAAGATGAAGAAGAGGAAAAACCCTAAGCATAAGAAGAGAAGCGACTCGGCCACGCGACTCGTCAAAGAAGAAGAAAGACAACTGCCCTGAGCTTGAAGAACAAAGAACAGAGGTATGGAATTTGGATTGTGAAACTAATACGCGGTGTGTACTAATATAAAGCTAGAGGGGGGGTGAATAGATTTTATCAAATATTACCCAATTTTCGCATGCAAGTCAATTTGACGAAAATGCCCCTAACTAGTCAAAATAATATATCAAGTGTAATATGTGCGGAATTTAAATAACACAAGATATATACGTGGAAACCCAACCACTGGGAAAAACCACGGGCTGTATAGTGCGCCACACTCGGAACTTGAAATCACTAATTGAAATGAAGTTTACAACCTATGTAGACCTCGTCTAACACTCCGGTCTGTAACTCCTCACTTCTACCCAACGGGCCTTTATTAGCAACCCTATTCCAATTTGCTTGAGGCCTAAGCACTCTTAGCCCCAAGACTTACTTCTCAATGAAGAGAAACAACCTAAGTGAATATGTATGAATATTCAAACAACAAACAAGGCTAGGGAACCTTAGATGCTTATCTAGGATGATGATATAATCAATTAAAATCAATCCTAGATATCAAGTGCTAAATGACATGTCATAATAGCTTAGATAAACATAGATTATAAAAACCTAGATATCTATCACAATACAATACTCAATCAATTAATCACAATCAATTCTCTATTCTTGTATTTAGCATATGATCTAAAAACATACAAGTAATTAAAAGAGATGGCTTGATAGTAAAAATACTAAAATAAGATGAAGTTAATCAAAATCTTACCAAGCAAGTTGTGATGATGCAAACCCATGTATGGATGCATTCTATATTGACATAGAAGATGCAATATGAAATTTGATGCAAAAAGGATTTGATTTGAGTGGTTAAAGGTGAGTTCTTGATTTGATTTTCTCTCAAATCTCTCTTTCTCTCTCAAGAATATGGAGCCTCTCTCTCTAGGGTTTGATTTTGTGGCACACCCCTTAAAATGATGAGAAAGATATGTATTTATAATGCCCAAGTGAAACTATGTCTTTTTGGAAGAAATGGAAAAAATATGGGCATTTTCGCGGTACTCGCGTCAGTGCAGCGACTCAAGATTCGAGAGCTTTGAAACATGACCAAACGACATCGAAACCTTTCGTATGATATATCGTTGGAAAGGTATAGAAGTCTACTTTCTACTCGTTGTTATAGAATGACATTTCGATGTCTGTAGAAAAATTTATGGTCAATTGAGTGACCAAAGGTCAGAAACGGACAACAACAGAGTTGCCCTGTTTTGGTTGTAACTTTGGAGATTTTAAAACCAATTCAAACGGTCATGAAATATTACGAATAATATACCGTTGGAAAGGTATGGGTGTCTAGTTTGTACAGAAATTTTCAAAACTCATTTTGAAGCTTTGTATAAAAAGTTATGGTCACAAGACCAGGCAAATGTCAGTTTTGAAAAACATTTAAAACATTGAAATCTAATCTTTTGAAACTAGACACTTTACTCCAAACAATCAAATCAAAACTACCACTTATCCAAGAGAAGAATGAGACCTTCTCAAGTGGTCAACCATCGCGCTAAGACATGCACACCATCGTGCAAGCGCGGACGTTTCCGATCAAACAAACGGAAACGAATTACACCACACTTAAGACTAATAATGAAGTGCAAGTGTGGGAAGTGAATGCATCCTAATACCTAAACATGTCATGGCATTTCAATGAACAAGATGCAATTAAAATAAAACATGCAAGAAGAGATGTTCAAGAACATGCATGCACACATATAAAACACACAACATACAAGAATAAGATTTATGCATGAGTTGTGTGTGTGTGCAACTAGATCTCTTCAAAGCAAATAAGCACTAGAATTTACCTTTGGTGCTTATCAACCTTGAGGACATGAGAGGGTCTTGAGCTTGAATATCAATCACTTAAGCTACCCTTACATACAATCCCCAACACGTGGTTTGTCCACGAAATAAGCCAATCAAGATATGGGAATCCTTACAATCTCCCCCTTTGGCTATTTCGTGACAAAACCACCACTCACATTGATTCCTCACAACATAATAGAAACTATAGGTCAACAAAGATTATCTACATTACAAAGAGATATATTTATAAAAAAATCTTGAAGTCTTCAATCTCTTGTAGAACAATCAGTCCCTGTAAGCAAAGTTTCTATACTTTCCAATTCAAGTAAAAAGTGAGGTGAATCAAGTGAGAATAAAAAACAAGCATTTGCATTCTAAGAATTTAAGTACTACTACATCATCATGTAATAATTGTGAATGCAATGCTCCCCCTCAATGTGTTACTCCCCCTTAATGTATTGTCTCCCCAACATGCATAATTGCTACCACAATTTGCAACTCCCCTTACCACCATTCTACTCCCCCTTTTTGTCATGATATAGGCAAAGGAGTAGTCCCCAACCGGGTCACTTAGCAAAGAGAGATGATAGCATCCAAGTCATTTGCATAATCATTAAATGTACTTTATGCAACTCTATCAAATGGAGAGAAACAAGGAGATTTATTTTGATAAAATGTGTGAATAAAAAAAAATGCTTTGTATACAAGACATGTAGCATTCAAGTCCAAAATACAATGGTATTTGGCAAAGCAAATGACAAAGGTTTCTAATAAGAATTCAAACCAATTTCACCATTGTCATGAGAAAAGCAAGGATATAGAGTTTTCATTGATTTTAATTTATGAGCAACTATATCCAACTTTATAGGTCAAACATGTCATGAGCAACTTTGCACTCTATTTGATTTTTCCGGGAATGAAACCCGTATGATAGTAGACATATTCAACAAATAAAGAAGGAGAGACATTTGGATTTTAAAATCCTTTGAACGGATACAAGATCCTTTATTCATTTTGAGTCTCATAAGCTTTTTCACACAAGTTTTGCATTTAACAATAGCAATCATCAATTCATGCTTTTTTATTTGAGCATGTCATAAAAATAACTCATGCTTTTCAATTTTTAAGCATGTCATTAAGAATCATCATGTCATGGAGATAACTATAGGTCATTCAAATCATATTTCCTAAGTAAATCTCCTAGTCCAAAAATGCATGTTTGAACATAAATATGACATGGATTGTAAACAAGCAAGGTTCACACTTATTGAATTGAAAACATATATACATATGTGCAACCAAGCTTACTCAAGCAATCAACAAAGAAGCATAAGATTTTTCAAATATTTGCATGCAACAAGTATGCAATAGCTCTCTTTGCTTGAGTTCCCCATATGGGGTCATCATCAACCTTCATCAATGAAGGTCATGAGGTCTTATAGACCTCCCAAGTCCATTTGACTTGGATGAACCTATTTGAGACTTGTTAGTCTCGTAGCAAGCGGGTTCATTTTTTCTTATCCACATAGATATGACATTTTTCTTCTTCTTCTTAGTGGTTAATGGTTGCATGTCATTCACTAACCTAGGATTATTGACAAAAGATTTCCTAGGCTCATGCAAATGGGCTCTTCTTAGCCTCTTTTTCTCTATCATGCTATTAATCCTACAATGCTTAATGTACTTAAAGCACTTAGGCCTAATATGCCCATAAACACCACAATAATGACAAGTTGGTACAAAGTAAGAATTCATACCATGTCCTTGTGAAGTCATTGGAGACTCATCATGCATTTGATGTCTCCTTTGGTGTTGAGTCAGTTCATGTCTTCTTTGTGGTTGAACCGGAATGGGTTGCCTCCTTGGATGAGGTAGCATGTTTTGCCTCTTCACATAGTGAGTCATTTTTTGAGGAGAGTTGACTCGAGAGGTACTAAACCGTTGAGCTTAGGGTTGTCTTGTTTTCACCACCTTTACTTGTGTATTTTTCGAACATTGTCCTAGTTCTAACTTCTTCCTAGGAGTTTGCATCGGTGACGCTTCTATCTTACCCAAACTCTTCACAAAGACGGTCTTCTTAGGAATAGAGCAATCCTTGCTCACTTCGAATCCAAGACCTCTTTTGTCACAAGGGCTTTTTCCTACACCAAGTATGTTGTCAAGCTTCTTGGTGCTTGTGGTCATTCTAGTCAATGACACTTTGGCTTCGACAAGCTCTCTCTTCAAACCCTCTTCATTCCTCTTAGACAAAGCTAGCTCATCTTTTAGCTTGTCTTCTTCCACCATGGATCTTACCACTTCATCATTCAAGTGATCAACTTGTGTTGAAAGCCTAAGTAGTTCTTCCTTTAACCTTTGAATCTCTTTTTCATTCTTTAACTTAGAGCTTTCAAAACTTTCAAAGTTGTCCTTAAGATCCATCTTCTCCACTTGCTTCTTTAAGTGGTCATTGTATGTCGAAAGCTCTAGATTTTCTTCCTCTAAAATCCTTAGAAACCTATCTTTCTTCTTCATGGAGCTTTCAACATTGACTATAAAGTCATGCACATCCATATTCTCTACATTTCCATTTGTAGAGTTAGATAAGGAGTCATCTCCACTAGTGTCATCTTCTAGACTCTCCTCCTCTCCTATGGATCCAATATCCTCATCAAGACCTTCACCTTGATCTCTTGAGTCAATAAGTGCCATATCCCAATGTGAAGCAACAACTATCTCCTCTAGAGCTACTTCTTCGACTTTCTCTTCTAAGGGATCACTAGCAACGGAATTCTTACCAACAACTTCATTTTCTTCACAAGTGGCACCCAATGCCTTGAAGTTATTGATAAGCTCATCATCACTTGATGACTTATCTCCCTCTCCGGAGTCATCACTTTCACTCCAAATGGCGGCCATCATTTTTTCTCTCTTGTTCTTCAAATTCCCACAATCTAGTGAGATATGACCTATGCCACCACACTCATAACATTGGATCCCTTTCCTTTCGCTATTCTCTTGCCTATGCTCAAACTTCTTGAAAGGAACCCTTTTCTTCAATTCTTGCCTTTTGGATGCATGACCCTTCTTCTCGAATTTTACAAACTTCTTGAATTTTCTCATTAAAAGTGCCATGTCTTCATCCGAGTCATCCTTGTCCTCCTTCTCAACCTTGGAAGCTCTCAAAGCAATCCCTTTTTGCTTTTTAGGAGGTGAAGAGCTAGGAGCCTTCCTAGACTCGTAGGCGAGGAGTCTTCCAATTACCTCGCTCGGCTTCATGTTCTTAAAGTCACTATTCTCCTCTAAAGCCGTCACCTTGGACTCAAATCTCTCGGGAAGCGATCTCATTATCTTTTGCTTGATCCTTCTATCCGAGTAGGGGTCACCAAGTTGATGACTTTGGTTGACAATGTCCATCAACCTAATCTCGAAGTCGTTGAAGCACTCATTCTCCTCCATCCTAAGTGTCTCAAATTGAGTTTGGAGGACTTGAAGTTTGGAGTCCTTCACTACTTCGGTTCTCTCGTGTGCAACCTCTAAGATGTCCCATGCCTCCTTGGCTATCTTAGTGTTCTGAATCAGTTTGTACTGATTTTCGTCCACTGCACATATAAGGGCGTGCCACGCCTTTTGATTCCACTTGGACAACTCAAACTCGGGTTGTGTCCACTGTGCCTTAGGCTTGAGCACTTCTTCTCCTCCACCCGTGGGAGTCATCATAGGAGGCGAATATCCATCTTCAATGGCCATCCATGCCCTGTCATGGATTTGACACACATATGCCTCCATCTTCCCTTTCCATTGGGAGTAATTTATGCCAGTGAGGAGGGGTGGCCTTACGCTCGAAGCACCCTCATTTGAACCACCGATTCCACTCATAGTGTATAATGAATGGATGAAATGAATGCAAAATGTATGAATGATCAAATAATCACACAAATGCAAAACACACCAAAAAATGAGCTAGGATCACCTATGTATGTCTAGGAACCCGCTCTGATACCAATTGAAACTAATACGCGGTGTGGACTAATATAAAGCTAGAGGGGGGGGTGAATAGATTTTATCAAATATTACCCAATTTTCGCATGCAAGTCAATTTGACGAAAATGCCCATAACTAGTCAAAATAATATATCAAGTGTAATATGTGCGGAATTTAAATAACACAAGATATATACGTGGAAACCCAACCACTGGGAAAAACCACGGGCTGTATAGTGCGCCACACTCGGAACTTGAAATCACTAATTGAAATGAAGTTTACAACCTATGTAGACCTCGTCTAACACTCCGGTCTGTAACCCCTCACTTCTACCCAACGGGCCTTTATTAGCAACCCTATTCCAATTTGCTTGAGGCCTAAGCACTCTTAGCCCCAAGACTTACTTCTCAATGAAGAGAAACAACCTAAGTGAATATGTATGAATATTCAAACAACAAACAAGGCTAGGGAACCTTAGATGCTTATCTAGGATGATGATATAATCAATTAAAATCAATCCTAGATATCAAGTGCTAAATGACATGTCAATAGCTTAGATAAACATAGATTATAAAAACCTAGATATCTATCACAATACAACACTCAATCAATTCATCACAATCAATTCTCTATTCTTGTATTTAGCATATGATCTAAAAACATACAAGTAATTAAAAGAGATGGCTTGATAGTAAAAATACTAAAATAAGATGAAGTTAATCAAAATCTTACCAAGCAAGTTGTGATGATGCAAACCCATGTATGGATGCATTCTATATAGACATAGAAGATGCAATATGAAATTTGATGCAAAAAGGATTTGATTTGAGTGGTTAAAGGTGAGTTCTTGATTTGATTTTCTCTCAAATCTCTCTTTCTCTCTCAAGAATATGGAGCCTCTCTCTCTAGGGTTTGATTTTGTGGCACACCCCTTAAAATGATGAGAAAGATATGTATTTATAATACCCAAGTGAAACTATGTCGTTTTGGAAGAAATGGAAAAAATATGGGCATTTTCGCGGTACTCGCGTCAGTGCAGCGACTCAAGATTCGAGAGCTTTGAAACATGACCAAACGACATCGAAACCTTTCGTATGATATATCGTTGGAAAGGTATAGAAGTCTACTTTCTACTTGTTATTATAGAATGACATTTCAATGTCTGTAGAAAAATTTATGGTCAATTGAGTGACCAAAGGTCAGAAACGGACAACAACAGAGTTGCCCTGTTTTGGTTGTAACTTTGGAGATTTTAAAACCAATTCAAACGGTCATGAAATATTACGAATAATATACCGTTGGAAAGGTATGGGTGTCTAGTTTGTACAGAAATTTTCAAAACTCATTTTGAAGCTTTGTATAAAAAGTTATGGTCATAAGACCATGCAAAGGTCAGTTTTGAAAAACATTTAAAACATTGAAATCTAATCTTTTGAAACTAGACACTTTACTCCAAACAATCAAATCAAAACTACCACTTATCCAAGAGAAGAATGAGACCTTCTCAAGTGGTCAACCATCGCGCTAAGACATGCACACCATCGTGCAAGCGCGGACGTTTCCGATCAAACAAACGGAAACGAATTACACCACACTTAAGACTAATAATGAAGTGCAAGTGTGGGAAGTGAATGCATCCTAATACCTAAACATGTCATGGCATTTCAATGAACAAGATGCAATTAAAATAAAACATGCAAGAAGAGATGTTCAAGAACATGCATGCACACATATAAAACACACAACATACAAGAATAAGATTTATGCATGAGTTGTGTGTGTGTGCAACTAGATCTCTTCAAAGCAAATAAGCACTAGAATTTACCTTTGGTGCTTATCAACCTTGAGGACATGAGAGGGTCTTGAGCTTGAATATCAATCACTTAAGCTACCCTTACATACAATCCCCAACACGTGGTTTGTCCACGAAATAAGCCAATCAAGATATGGGAATCCTTACAGATTGTTTGTCGTTTGTTTTTGAATTTTTTTCGTTTGCATTTGATGTTGTATATGTTTGTGGGTTTGTTTTTATTATTATTATTATCTGTAGGGAAAAATACCAAGAAGTACACGCAGCGGAAGCGATACTAAAAATTAGATTTAGTGACTTTTAAAACATTTTTCCTTTATGAACCTTAAACCCTTTAATTAATTAAACATACATATACAATAACAAAAAGTAGAATACCTTTTGTCGCGTGATCCGATTGACTTACGTCGATGGTAATCCGCAAGATCTTCAATCCTAGCACGAACGTGGATCACCTAGGAGCGTGGTCTCCCTTTTCTTTGAATTGCAAACCTGTGAATGGACAAAACAAACTTTTCTTTTCTTTGTTAGTCACAAAAACAATCAAAAGAATGACTAAGATTATTCCGGTCACTTTTGAGTTCTCAATCTAATGATCGAAACTCGCGTGAACCTAGATCGATATCGTATACACAAGCTTATTGATGAATAAGTAAATAGTATACTATCAAAGAATAATCTAACACTCCTTTTTGTTTTAGTAGAATAAAAAACTTTCTATGAATTGAGAAGAAGAAGAAATTTGTATCATGAACACATGTGGTGGCCGAATTCTATACTTGTCAATATATAGGTGGCCTAAGTTTGCTTCTTCTTTTCTTTTTTTATTAGGGTTGCCGAAATCCTAACCTAGAAATAACTAGGGTTGCCGAAATCACATGCCCACCATAGGCTTATGTTGCACCCTAATTTCCATCTAGTTTTTAAGACATCAAACCATAATCCAACTCATAGATCTTTTATTCTTTTATTTTGACTAAATAAAAAGACTTCTTATTTGATTAAATAAATAAAACTAATTATTTATTTCCTTATCAAACAAGTCTTTTACTTTTACTTTTAGGAAATATATTTCCTGATTAGAAAAGATTTGTTTCTTTAATTAAACAATTAATCAATAAATTAATTAATTCTTATTTAATTAAAACAATGAAACAAAATAATATATTAGGTTAAACTAACCCTTGCCGCCCCACTTAGAGTAAATGGGCCAAAATATTATTTTCTTATTTCATTTAATCCATTGGACTTTAAATAAAAAGCCCACATGTGAACCAGACCCATTCTTACTAAAAGAAACAAGCCCACATGTCTTTCATTAATATATTAATATAATTGAGCAGCCCATTACTAAAATAATGTGCAAATTATATTCTTAATATATTAAATGCAATTCTAGATGGACCCTTAAATTGGTCCGGTAGAATATATCAAGTGATCCATGCAAGTCCGTGTGGATTGGGGATCTTGGCGGGCCATCTAAATTTAAGCTTCAATAGACATAACCTAATCACAATCAACAAATGATTCACTTAGGTCCGATCCATTAATTTTAACTCATTCCACTAAAGAGCTAAAACTGAACTCTTAAATAAAGATAGAAAAGGAAGATGCTCCTCATTCATACCCTAGACAATCATATTGGAGATAGTGTATCCTCGTGATTAATATCAGTAATCGCCAAGAGTTCATAGACCGCCTATAACTCTCCAAGTTACCATATTTACTCATATGACCACGTTTTGAACTTGGATATTTTGACTTGTCCAGAAGCCATGTTTTCAATAGACACTATCGAAAACTCAACGTTGAGATTTAATATCCAATTACCTCAAAACATCCATATGATGATATTATACTCTCATTTAATTAAATGGAGCCACGATGTCCATATCTATAAATGAAGTCCTCTATCGATTAACAAATGAATATCACCAAACTATCGAGGATAGACTATGCGATATAATCGTACTCATTGATAACTCAAATGATATCACTTGCAACCATAAGTCCATCATTTATCTCAGGATTAAGATAGACTCTCCGATTGTCATGATAATGAAAAGACTTTTATCTACTGACGGTTATAGATAAAGTATTTCATTGTGATCCAGTTCAATGCACCCAGTGCACTAGATCCTTTTGCTCGAAGACACTCCGATGATTTTAGACTCATCATATCTCATTTGATCCCACTCAAATGCTAGCAAAAGAATTCTACAACTTTAACAAGATAAAGGTGCCCAACCTTTAACTTAAGTTGTGAACATTATTCAAGACTAACTAAAGAATTGTGTCTACCACATACATATCCAGATGTACGAACAATTCTTCTTTTCCCATAGTCTTTAGACCTTATGATTATTTACTTTGACAATTATAATATTAAACTATAAATGCTATACGATTTGTTAAACCAGAAATCACTTTATTAATATGAAAAAGATTGTTAATTACAACATTACACTCTTGCTATTAAGCATAATCCTAACATTATCATCTTTGTATGTTTATGTTTCTGGGTTTGTTTGTTTTTAGCATTTATGTTTGAAGACTTGGGTGAACTCCTATGGCTAGGCTATTGGGTTTATGTAGTTGGTTATTTTTAGTTTCGGATTGGTTCAGGGAGAAATGTGGGGAATTGAAGTGAAGTTGTAAAATTTCTTTGTTGATAAGTGAAGAAATAGACATAAGCAATTTCAATTTGCAGAGTATGAGATATATATATATATATATATATATATATAGCACAATTTGAATGCAATTAGTTGTGCCTGATATGAAAGAACACAAATTTGTCTTTAAGAAAAAACAAGTATTTTGGTTGGATTGTATCGAAAAACAGCTTCAAATACAATCCGGAAGTGGGTTTTTCGTGAGCTCGTATTCAAATAGTTTTTCAAAACTTTGAATCTTATCTTAGTTTCTAAAGGGGTGTACACAAAGTTAGCTAATGTTTATGGGTAGGGTAGTGTTTTATTGTTCCATGCCCCTTCATTCATGACTATGTTTGGGGTTGTATGTTCATTTGGTTTTTTTTGATAGCTATGGTTCTCGTTTCTCCTTTTGTTCTTGTTTGTTGTATTGGGGGTGGGTGGGTTGTAGTTGTGGTGCGGGGCTGCTAACTACTATGGTATGGTTGGGCTCTTGGTTTCTCTTTTTCGTTGTGTTGTGTTTGTTGTTATAAGGCCCGGGAATTAGAGCCACGTGCCCCGCATCTGGTGAATGTGAATATGAAGCTTCACATCTCAATTTCACAGTTCAATTTCATGGGCTTCATAATAGATTAACAGGCCTTACATGATTTTCCCTGGCTTCAATTTCACACTTTGGAATCTCGGGCCTTACATGCATTTCCCTGTCTTTTTACATTGCATTTTGTTCTATTTTGCTATGTTTAATATCTATTTAAATTTTTTTTGTTTTTCATGCTTTACAATGACCTTAAGTATTATGTTTGTTTGGTGTTTAAGCAGATGCCTCCAAATCCAAATGCTAAACTATGGCGTTTCCTCGACCACAAAGAGTGGGTGGTTAATGTGAGAGTAAACTCTCAAAGCAAGAAAAATCTAATTAAAGATATTAAGGAGGACCTAAGGAGTTGCAGCATGGTGCAAAGATTTAAGGAAGGACCGTTTGGCAATTACTTGGATTTGCCACAACCATCGAAGATTCATGGAATACTTATTCACAACCTTTTAAAAAGGGAGGTTATTACAAAGAGACGATGAAATCTGGCTAGGTTTGGGGAGGTCGTAGGTTCGTTTTGGTAAAGAAGAATTTTGTTTGTGTAGTGGTCTGAAAATGGGCCCGCTGCCTCAAGGGTTCAATAAAAAGAAGGTTCCTGAAGAGGGTTCGTTGTTAAATAGACATTTTAAAGATAAAAGGCCGACTGCTGACCTGTTGTATGCCACTATAAAAAGGCTCACAAGTGACGAGGGTGAAGATGTATTAAAGATGGCGTCCATCTTTATGATTAGCCAATTTTTTGGCACAGATGACGGACGGAAAGCCATTCCTAGATGGATGTTTGCATTAGTTGATGACGAAGAAGCATTCAAAAAATTTCCGTGGGGGTCTTACATATACAGTATTACACTGTTTTGGTTGAAGAGATTTACTCAGAAACATGTTCACACACTGAGAGGTACAACTAAGGAGGAAGAGAAGAAGAAAGAGGTAGTAGAAAGGGGGGGTGGGAGAGAAATAAAAGGAGAAGATGGAGAAGAGGAAGATGGGGAAGAGGAAAATGAAGAAGACGAACATGAAGATGAGAACAAAGAAACAGAAATATAAACAGAAGGGCAATAGGTGAATGAGAACGAAGAAACAAAAGGCAACAAGTGGATGACAACAAAGAAGGAGGGCAACCCCCGAAAATTACGGAGCATGGAAAGGAGAAGAAGAAGAAATCTAAGTACCATACCTTAAATATATTCGGGTTTACTCTAGCATTTCAGGTATGACTTATATATCCTGGTCTTTTGTACATTACACACAATATTCATGCATATAATGATAGAATAACATTGTTTGATATTTAATAAAATAGGTATGGGTCGTGGAGAGAATTACTCGATTGACGAATGTCGTCGGGAAACAAGTTGGTACCGGGTTTCCACGATTTACCAGATGGGATTTCAATACAAGGGCTACCAATATCGAATCCAGATTTATATTATCGGTGTGTGTAAGGTTTATGATTTGCATTGGCTTAATTCCATTGCAAAACACTCTATGATTGTATTAGTTGTTGCTTAGGACATTATTTGAAGAAAGGAAGCTTAAAGGGTGAAGAGCAACGTCCAGTGCAAAAGTCGTTTTCAAGAGGTGAAAAACGTCAAAGGTAAATCTTGACTTCCATCCTCTTGCAAGGCGTTAGCGCACACACACACAATTCATACATGTGTGTCCCTGCATCGTGGTTCAAACATTTGGTATAACACATTCACACACTTCATAGCATGCTCATGCATTGATCTTGTATTGACAAACATTGTGAAATTGCATGCTTTGTGACTATCTCCTTGATATGGCATGCTTGTGTGAATATGTGTTTATTTGTTTCCGTATTTTGTATTTAGGACTTGAACATGTTCTTATTTAATGCCTTATTGAGTTCCGGTCATTTCGGTTACTCATTCATAAGGTTTTGAGTCCAAACAAGTTGACTATGCTACCTTTTGTTCTCATTTGTTGTGTTGACTTCATCGTCGAATTCCGAGAAGATCTCTCAACCATTTTTCAAAGTTGAGTAGTCATAGTCGTGCGTGAGGGAGTCACAGTTCGTAATCTGAAAACGGATTCGAAATCGGAGGTCGGATGCTCAAGATATGGGCTGAAGAACCGAAGGAGCGCGCGTGAGGAGTTGGGATCACGTGTGGCCACATGGCCAGCCCGTGCGGGAGGCCGTGGGCCCCACGGCCAAGGGAGCCCTCTGCTCCCGTGGGCCCCACGTGCCCCCCATGGGGTGGTGATGTGGCAGCTCCTGATTTGCTCGTAAAAATTCTCCTTTCCCTCCTTTTAAGCTTACCTCCTTCCCTCCACACTTGGATGAATTTTGAAGAACACTTGAAGATTTTCGCATCAGAATTCTACATTTTTTGTTTACTTGTTTTGATCATATCTCTCTCATACGAACTCGAAATCAATTGATTCAAAACCCAAAATTGTTGGTCTTGAAGAGAGCTACAAACCCCAAGTATTTCTAGAGGCAGCTGACTTCACCATATTTCTCAGCGGAAGCATTTTCAGTACGTGGTCAGTGTTTGAATTTTAACTTCTTCTTTTTCAATTTCATCATTGATCATCTCTTGATTCTTACTATTTGATTGATGAAATTTGTTGAGAAGTATGTTAGATCACTTGCTAGGGTTTGATCATTTGTTAATTGAGTTTTAGCTTTGTGATTTGTTTTGAACATATATGTGCTAAACTTGATTTATCATGAAATTGATTCTAGAAAATATATGCGTGATGTGCTTCATGTTATTTTCTATGTTTTATTTCATGATCTAAGAACTAGGTTTTTAGTGTGATAAATTGAATATTCATACCTTTGTTCTTATTGATTTGCATGTCTTGATTTCTAGATAATTTTGTGATTGTGTGTTGAAATCATATTCTAGACTATCATTGAACATGTACATTTTGCTTGATTGATCATCTAGCTTAATTTGTTTGTGTTTGCATCACTTGCATCACTTTAGATCATAGCCTTGCATTAGGTTGAAGTCTCTGGCAAAGTGAGTGAAGCTTTGTGGATAGAGCAAGGGAGCCTTGATTAGAGTCGGGAGGACTCGGATAATCAAGCAAGGAAGTCTTGTCTAGGGTCGGGAGGATCCGGATAGGCAAGCAAGAAATCTTCCTAGAGACGTGAGCGTCTTGGATAGGAAGTTGCTTTCTAGAGGTGTAGGACACATCTCGGATAGGAAGTAGGCTTGGTGATTCACTAGCCCGAGGGTAGATTAGGAGTTGATAGCTTGAGCGGATATCATGAGTGATAGCTTGAGTGTGTAAGTCCTTTTTCACATAGTGGATTGCTTCGCCGGTGGTTGTGGTATCAACCCGTGGATGTTTCCTCATTGAGGTTTTACCACATTAAAATCATTGTGTTCAATTTTGCTTTACTTTCCTTTATCTTCCATATATTACATTGATTGCTCATCTTGTAAATTGATTAACTCTTGTCTTAGTGAAATCAATTCATTTGCTAAATCTAATCAAGTGTGCATTTGCCTTGTAATTTTCCGCATTATTTTTAATTGGAAGAATTTGGAGCCTATACCTATTCACCCCCCCCCCCCCCCCCCCTCTAGGTATATTTCGCTACTACATTAAGGGAAATTTCAGTGTGTATTTAACTAGTTTTCCATTTTTAGTTTTATAATAATACCAAATTGTTACAATGCAAAACCGTAACATTGATTTTCCTCACACCGATGCAGATGTCATTTTATCCTTGGGAGGTTAACAAATATGAGAAGGGATTGGATTACTATAAGTCCTTGAAGCTGGACTATATGTGTGGCCCACTGATACACAAGAGGAAGGGTTTGTTAAAGCAAGTTGAAAGTGTAATTGAAAAAGAACAGAAGGATAGTTCTGACGAGGACCAGGATAAGAATTTTAAGATAGATGAGGTAGATGAATCTATGTACAACCACCGTACAATAGCATCCTTCGTGAGATCACCAGATGATCCCCCATCTAGGAAGAAGCTGTTTGATGATACTGACTTCCAAACTCATAAGGTACGATTTTATTTTACAAGAATAATTAGTGTAGTTTATTATAATTGTTTAGTGTCTTTAAAATTTTAGAACATCAAAAGATACTTGTTTAGCGTCTCTTATTAGGGGTCTTGTAAACTTTATATATTTAGAATGACTGATATTTTGGTGTGGAATGCAATTCGTTAATAGATTTTTCCAATAGCATTTCAAGATTGTTTCCGACTCTCAAAATTAAAACATATATATAGAAATATGTTATGAAAAATTATTTAGGATAATAATTAGTATTGGTTGGATAGTTGGATGTGAACCTCGGACAATATCATTCTCCCACTAATTATTTTAGTTATGTTGTAAACTTTGACACGTATTTCTGTCATTGCAATCTACATTTCATACTTCGAATCCGCCGTCCACAATCGCCGACCTCTATTCAGCTATTGCTTCGCTGATTAAGGAAAGCGATTCAAAAACCGTGACATTGATTAAGGAAAGCGAGGAACGACAGCTATCATGTTTTAGAGCATAACTTAATAAGATAAGAGAAGAAATCAGGGTAGGAGATACACCGGGCAAGAAATCAACAAAGGAAAACTCAGGAACAAGCAACCAAAAGAATGACAAGGTTTCTGAAGAGGTAATGTATTGTCATCCCCTAAACTTGGTACTAATCTAATCATTTTTTTCCTGTTTATGATACTGTATTCCTTAATGGATTACTTATACTTGTCAATGTAGGATCACGATGGTGAGTTGCCGTTCAAACAAGTTGAAAAAAATGACGTTCAAGCTGATGCTACATGCAATGTTACGGTTATGGAAGAGAGTGTTGGTTAGGCTGAAGTTGTAACCAAGTCTGATGGTCTTACTTCAAAGGGTGATTTTGATAAACATTCGAGTGATCCTTGGGCTGATGATCCAGCCGATTCAAAAATGGTTGAGGTACACATAGTCATAAAGTTTTTGTATATATATATATATATATCAATTGCATTAGAGTGACTTAATATCTTTGTGCATTTAGGATGTGGACAACCGAACTATCCTTGATGAAAATGAGTTGAAGGAGATCAACAATTGTGTTGAACTTTGCATTGAACAGATTGTTCAGAAGGTAAAACCTTCGACAAAGAAGTCTGTCCAACCATCCATAGTTTTGGATGATTTAGCTTTAGATTTTGCAACACTGGAAATCACTGGGTCCTTTGTCACGTAATTCTAAAGAAAGGCGAAGTACATCTGTATGATTCATTGTGGCCCCGCAACGGTAACAGTGCTTGGTTAAAAGACATCAGATGCCTACTTTACCTGTTGCTGTCCATATTGAAGCACTCGGGTTACTATACAGAATCGAAATCCGATCCTCACACTAGTGCATTCACTGCAACAAACATCAGTCACACCACGATTCCCCAACAAAATGATGGGTATTGTTCTTTTTCCTCATTTTCACTTGCTTAATTTCTTCATTGTCCTGTAGAATCTTATGTTTGTCTAATCTTAACATGTTGCAGTTCTAGGTGTGGTGCCTTCATGTTGAAGTATGCTGAATTGATACTCTCTGGAGTTAGATTACCGTGGACGAACAAAAGAATTTTCCCAAAAAGATATACCTGCTTTTCGTAAGGCAATGGCAATTGACATTTTCATAAATGGGCAAATTGTAAATTCCCCTTAAATTTGTCCCTGTAAAGATTGATTGTCTATGTCATAAATAGATAGTGGGGTGGGCAGAATAGTTCATTGTATGTATATATTCGTGAATGTTTGGTGTCCAAGGCCTAGTTGGGCAGTTATGTTTTGGATGGAAGATGGGAAAAATCTTAGAAGAAGCTGGGTATATATTTTGAATGTTTGAGCCTAGGAATGAATATAAAGTTTTGACCCCCAGGGGAATATCTATCTGAAGCCTATGAATGAAATGAAAAAGGAAGTTATTATTTTGTTTTGATTTTGTATCATTTACATTAACGTTAAATGTATTCCCGGGCTTTACTCTAATATTCCCAGGCTATAACTATAGTATTCCCGGGCTTATAATATGGAAGAACTTACACAACACGAGAACACAAATGGTAATTTCCAACCGATCCATATGCGACTTCCATTGTGACTTTGGGTAAAGTCGCTTCTAAAGTTGCAATGGTCTTGGTTTTATGGTGTTCGGTACATAATTTCATGGGCTTCAAAGTTACGTTCCCAGGCTTTATATATTATTTCTCAGGCGTTACTATAGTATTCCCGGGCTTATAATATGGAAGAACTTACACAACACGAGAACACAAATGGTAATTTCCAACTGATCCATATGCGACTTCCGTTGTGACTTTGGGTAAAGTCGCTTCTAAAGTTGCAATGGTCTCGGTTTTATGATGTCC
Organism: Acer saccharum; assembly: GCA_030490815.1. Lineage (NCBI taxonomy): Eukaryota > Viridiplantae > Streptophyta > Magnoliopsida > Sapindales > Sapindaceae > Acer > Acer saccharum. Next base: position 25,648,440 of record CM059878.1, read on the forward strand.
GGTACCTAATTTCACGGGCTTCAAAGTTACTTTCCCAGGCTTTATAAATTATTTCACAGGCGTTATTATATTATTCCCGGGCTTATAATATGGAAGAACTTACACAACACGAGAACAGAAATGGTAATTTCCAACCGAGCCATATGCGACTTTAGATTGTGACTTAGTGTAAAGTCACTTCTAAAGTTGCAATGGTCTCGGTTTTATGCTGTCTGCTATTTAATTTCATGGGCTTCAAATTTACCTTCTCAGGCTTTACGATATTATTCCCGGGCTTATAATATGGAAGAACTTACACAACACGAGAACACAAATGGTAGCCCCGGGGTAATTTCCAACCGAGCCATATGCGACTTCCATTGTGACTTTAGGTAAAGTCGCTTATGAAATCGCAACGGTCTCGGTTTATGGTGTCCGCTATTTAATTTCACGGGCTTCAAAGTTACATTCCCAAACATTATAAATTATTTCTCAGGCGTTAAAATAATATTCCCGGGCCTATAGTATGAAAGAACTTACACAACACGTTCATTAGATATTTCTCATTCTCAGGCTTTATGTATTATTCCCATGTTTTAAATATGTATTCCCGGGCATTACAGTATAACAAGCCTAGCACATGTGTTCCCTGGCTTATGATATGAAACGTTATAATTTCCATCATAAAATTCATGCCACGTGTTGTTACATTATAGGGGGGTTGGTAATGGTTTACAGCCGGATCCCACAAACTTGTTCTTTCTTCTTTAAGGCTGAAAGGAAACCTAAAACCAAACTTGTTCTTCTTCATACATTCGTGTTCTCAAACCCAAAACCTGAAAAACTACAGACCCCTCAGACTTCTCCTTTGCGTTGTATACCAATTCAAAGCAAAACTTCAGCCACATACTCCACGACTATAGGTAAAAAATCTTCATCGTTTATACATCTCCTTGAATTTGTACAGGGTTAACATTCGGGGTTAAGTAATGATGTCATTGGGTTTAAGTTTCAAAATTTTGTCATAGCAGTTAGTTATAACATGTTCAAAACTGAACTAATTCAGGAGAAAATGCCGAACCCTAGAGTGTTCTTAGACCTCAACATCGGTAGCCAACCAGCGGGTAGACTTGTGATTGAGCTGTTTTCCGACAGTACCCCCAAAACAGTAGAGAACTTTCTGGCTCTCTACACCGGGGAGAAGGGAATTAGTAAGAACGGGAAGGCACTCCACTACAAGGGCACAACCTTCCACCGCGTGATACCCTGGAGCATGTTCAATGGAGGAGACCTAACCGAAGGTAACAGACTTAGAGGTGAGTCCATCTATGGCGATAGTTTCGCCGATAAAAACTTTAGAAACAAGCACATCGGTCTCGGGATCCTCTCCATGGCCAATACTAGCCCAGGAACCAACAACTCCCAGTTTCTCATCTGTACCGATAAGACCGAGTGGCTTGATGGCATTAATGTCATATTCAGTATTGTCGTTGAGGGATTTGACGTCATGACAGCCGTCTAGAAGGTTGGTTCTATTTTCGGCTTGACTTCCAAGCCTATAACGATCGCCAATTGCGGTCAATTGTGTTGAATTATTGCAACAATTAAACTCTTTTGATACATTATGAATGGTATGTGTTGAACGGTTTTAAAGTACTAGATCATGATTGTTCAGATATAAAATGGCCTTGTGTTAAATATGTTTAAAGCCCCTATTTTCTAGCCAGAGAAAAAAAAAATTGTACTAAGCCCAAGAAATTTTATTTGCGCCTGGGAATATCTCTTCAGGCCAAGCAAACTTACTCTCAGGAACGATGCCATGTCTCATGAACACATGATATGGCCACCGCCCCGCTCGTGTAAAACAACGACCCCCCCATCTAATGTTAGTAAGAAAAATGAAAAAAGGCCCGGGATTCACATCCGGTCATAACTTTATCCATTTTCTTAGGCATAACAAACATTGTGCCACATGTTGTCTCATGATAGGGTTGCAGTGGTTTAAGGGTGGAAAAACATTGAAAACTATTGCGCCTGGGAATATATCCTAGAGCCTGGGGAAATGAAAAAAAAAATTGTGAGAAAAATCAAATTTGAATTTAATCTGTATAAAGATTGAAAAATTCAAAGTCAATCAACACTTTATTTCCCTCCACTTGCCTAGAAAGCCATCATTCACCGTTTGGGACTTAAAAATTGGATATCCCAGGCTTTATGGTTGTATCCCAGGCCTAACAGTGGACAAATCGTGCATCCGATGGTGTGGGTCCCATTCCGTTTTTGCCGATCAGGATCGGTGAATAGGGATGTGGATTCGACGAGCAACTTCATGTTGTTTTTCATGAGCATCGAACAGTCGAATATATCTCCCAGTGCAACACCACTGCAATTGGTCTGTGGATACTGTTTTGATATACGTAAACTACTTAGGAGTTTCTAGACTTAGTCACAGGGAATATTCATTTTTGTGTTTAACACTCTTTATATGGCGTCAAATGAACACGGTGATTGGGCACCGCTCGTGGAGAACAACCTTTTATGTCAGGGAAATAATTTTAAATGTCAGAAAATAAAAATGTAATCAAAAAACACAGACGACGTGGCCCGGGAATGAAAACCCCGGCTTTCATAAGTATTCCGGGCCCCATTAATGTTTCCCAGTCATAACAACCATTATGCCACGTGTTGTCAAATGATAGGGTTGTAGTGGTTTACATCTGGATCCCACTAAATCTTATTATTGTTATTCTTAATTAATTGTTGATCCCACAAAATCTTCTTCTTCTTTCCCGAGTCAAACCACCATTGAAACCTAAACCTAAAAACTTTTTTTTTCCTTATTTTGAAACCGAAAACCTAAGCCCCTACATCAAAAACTTTTTCTTCTTCACGTGCTCTGAAACCACTAAATCTTCTTCTTCTTTCTTTGCTTTGTCTACCAGATCAACGCAAACTTATTTGCTTCTTCAAATTTTAGAATTGACTCCCATAAACTCTTCCTCACGTCCATAGTTGCAAGTAAAAAATGTATACATATCCTTGCCACACACATTCATTCTTCATTCTAGGGTCCGAAACACCATTTTGCTTTGTATACAAGTTCTCAGATCTAAAATATTCCGCCTATGTTATTCGTGTATTTCTCTTCCTCTCTCTTTTTAATTTTATAAAAAAATAAGTTTGAAGGTTTTGTGGTGTTGTTTGCGAAAAATGTTCCTGGTATACTCAAACAATCGTTTTTTAAATTTATTTTTTGGTTCTAAATGACTGAGACAGTTTTGTGTTGTTAGCAATATAAGCCTGGTATACTCAAACAATTGTTGTTAAATACATTTTTTTTTTTTTCGATGTACAGATATAAAGTGTGTTGTTTGCAATGGGGAAGAATTGTGTTTATGTTGTTTTCAAAGGAAGGAAAACCGGTATGTTTAATTCTTGGCCTGAATGTCATGAACAAGTGGATGGTTTTCCAGGAACTTCTTACAAAAAGTTTAACTCAATTGATGAAGCTTTTAAAGCAATAACTAGCCGATCTGTATCTCCTAGCCATTATAGGTCTGAATGTTCTTTGAATGTTGAAGAGAAGGTATCTAAGAAGAGTCAAAGCACTGGAGTCATGTTGTTTTTATTTTTATTTGTTTTTATTTTTGGAGTGATTGTCGGCAAAGTTGTTTGAAATATGTTTTGTTTATGTTTAAAGTTATGGTGTGTGTTCCTTACCTGTTATGTTAGGTTGCTTAACATGTGTATGCCCCCTTGTTCCCACTGTTCTGGTCGTATGTAATTTAGTAATGAAGAAATATAATGCTAGAAACAAGCAAAGAAAAACATAACTTTGATTATTTATTATCATAACGGTGCCCTTACAGTAGGTGATTAAAAAAAAACATGAAATATTGATATGTGTTCTTCAATGGAAGGAAGATGGTGTTTTTTTCTTCAGGTTGATGGTGGAATATTGATGTCCATCAACTGCTTCTGCAATTTTTCAACAAGTTGGTATAGTCCATTGAGCTCATTGTCCCTTGCTTCGATCTGAACATTTAAATTGATAATTTCTGCTTCTAGATTCTGAAATTTCCCCATCAAAACACTGTAATCAACACTTAGGCGCCCAACATTTGCACACTCCTTAACGACAGTGTCCTCAGCAATTGCAATCTGTTCCTGCATACTTGCGAAAATGGAATTTATCCTGTGATAGTCAATAATTCTACCATTTCCTTCCATTTTGCACTTGTAAAACTGGAAAAAAAAAAAAAAAAAAAAGTTTCACAATTGAAAGTGAGGAAAATATGTAGCATATATGGGATATTTATAGTGGAACAAGATTACCTACCTTGATTACCCAAACCATATCATTGAAAAGTCACCTTTTCATATGAATATAACTTTTTCATTGAAAATTGCAACGGTCACAAATTAAACATTGTGACTTGAAATGACCATTCATTTTCATTGAAAAATGAAAAGTCACAAATGAATTGGAAGTAAATTAATATTCATTTTCATTAAAAACTGAAAAGTCACAAATGATAGTTGTTGCACTATGTTAAGCCTGGGAAATTATATCGTAATACCCGGGAATAACCCTTTGTGTTTGTATTGTCAATCGTGTCACAAATTAACCATTGTAACTTAAAATTTAACATTCATTTTCATTGAAAATTCCAACAGTCCCAAATCAAACTGTAAGGATTCCCGTTTTGTTGATTGGCTTATTTCGTGGGCAAACCACAAGTTGGGGTTTGGTTGTAAGGGTAGTCTAAGTGATTTGTTGAAGATCAAAGACCCTTTCCAAGACCTCAAGAGGACAAGCACCAAAGGTATATCTAGTGCTTACTTTGCCTTGAAGAGATATAGTTGCACACACACACAACATGCATAACTCTTATTATTGAATGTTGTGTTTATATTTTGTGTGCATTGTGCTTTATTGATTATTCAATATCTCTTCTTGCATTTAATTGATTGCATCTTGTTCTATGAAATGCCATGACATGATAGGCATTATGATGCATTCAATACCCACACGTGCACTTCATGTATGTTAGTCTTAAGTGTGGTGTAATTCGTTTCCGTTTGTGTGATCAGAAACGTCCGCGCTTGCACGATGGTGTGCATGTCTTAGCGTGATGGTTGACCACTTGAGAAGGTCTCATTCTTCTCTTGGATAAGTGTTAGATTTGGTTTGGTTGATTGGAGTAAGGTGTCTAGTTTCAAAAGATTGGATTTCAATGTTTTAAGTGTTTTCAAAACTGACCTTTGCATGGTCGTGTGACCATAGCTTTTTACACAAAGCTTCAAAATGAGTTTTGAAAATTTCTGTACAAACTAGACACCCATACCTTTCCAACGGTATATTATTCGTAATATTTCATGACCGTTTGGATTGGTTTTGAAATTTCCAAAGTGACCACTAAAACAGGGCATCACAGCTGTTATCCGAATCTGACCTTTGGTCACTCAAATGACCATAACGTTTTCTACAGTTATCCAAATCATGTTTTGTTAATTGGAGTAGAAAGTAGACTTCCATACCTTTCCAACGGTATATTAGATGAAAGGTTTCGATGTCGTTTGGTCATGTTTTGAGTCGCTTGAAAATCAAGCTTTGTGCTGTGACGCTTCGCCGCGGTTTCAGTGCCGCGGTTTGTGACAGCGGCGTTCGAGCGACAGCAAGTCAGTGCCGCGGTTCTAGTGCCGCGGTTGTGCAACCGCGGCAGTCGAGCCATAGAGCAACTGCGATAGTGTGATTCAGGGGCAAAATTGTCTTTTCACTTGCCCTGTTCTTGATGTCTATAAATATCACACTTTCTCATTATCTGAAAAAGTTCTTTTTACTCTTAAGAACCCTAAACTTCAAAGATATATTTTGAGAGAAAATCAAATCAAGAACTCACCTTTAACCACTCAAATCAAACCTGTAAGGATTCCCTTTTATTGATTGGCTTATTTCGTGGTCAAACCACATGTTGGGGTTTGGTTGTAAGGGTAGTCTAGGTGATTTGTTGAAGATCAAAGACCCTTTCCAAGACCTCAAGAGGACAAGCACCAAAGGTATATCTTGTGCTTACATTGGCTTGAAGAGATATAGTTGCACACACACACAACATGCATAACTCTTATTCTTGAATGTTGTGTTTGTATTTTGTGTGCATTGTGCTTTATTGATTTATTCAATATCTCTTCTTGCATTTAATTGATTGCATCTTGTTCTATGAAATGCCATGTCATGATAGGCATTAGGATGCATTCAATATCCACACTTGCACTTCATGATTAGTCTTAAGTGTGGTGTAATTCGTTTCCGTTTGTGTGATCGGAAACGTCCGCGCTTGCACGATGGTGTGCATGTCTTAGCGCGATGGTTGACCACTTGAGAAGGTCTCATTCTTCTCTTGGATAAGTGGTAGTTTTGGTTTGGTTGATTGGAGTAAGGTGTCTAGTTTCAAAAGATTGGATTTCAATGTTTTAAGTGTTTTCAAAACTGACCTTTGCATGGTCGTGTGACCATAACTTTTTACACAAAGCTTCAAAATGAGTTTTGAAAATTTCTGTACAAACTAGACACCCATACCTTTCCAACGGTATATTATTCGTAATATGTCATGACCGTTTGGATTGGTTTTGAAATTTCCAAAGTGACCACTAAAACAGGGCATCACAGCTGTTATCCGAATCTGACCTTTGGTCACTCAAATGACCATAACTTTTTCTACAGTTATCCAAATCATGTTTTGTTAATTGGAGTAGAAAGTAGACTTCTATAGCTTTCCAACGGTATATTATATGAAAGGTTTCGATGTCGTTTGGTCATGTTTTGAGTCGCTTGAAAATCAAGCTTTGTGCTGTGACGCCCGCCGCGGTTTCAGTGCCGCGGTTTTTGCAACCGCGGCAGTCGAGCCACAGAGCAACCGCGATAGTGTGATTCAGGGGCAAAATTGTCTTTTCACTTGCCCTATTCTTGATGTCTATAAATATCTCACTTTCTCATTATCTGAATGTAGTTCTTGACTCTTAAGAACCCTAAACTTCAAAGTTAGATTTTGAGAGAAAATCAAATCAAGAATTCACCTTTAACCACTCAAATCAAACCCCTTTTGCATCAAATTTCATATTGCATCTCCTATGTCTATATAGAGTGCATCCATGTATGGGTTTGCATCATCACAACTTGCTTGGTAAGATTTTGATTAATTTCATCTTATTTAGTATTTTAAATACCAAGCCATCTCTTTTAAATTACTTGTATGTTTTAGATCATATGCTAAATACAAGAAAAGAGATTATTTGTGATGTATTGATTGAGTGTTGTTTGTGATAGCTTTGTATCTAGGATTGGTTATCCTTTACTTAGCTAAAGTTATATGCCATGTCATATAGCTACATGTGATATCTAGGATTGATTATATTGTCATCTTATAATCCTAGGTAAGCATTTAGAGTACCCTAGCTCTTATTGCAATATTTGGATATCATTGCATATTCACATAGGGTTGTTTGATCTCTTAGGAGATTGTAAGTCTTGTGTGATAGACCGGGATTAGGTCGGACACCGGGATTAGGTGGTCACATGAGCAAATTGGACTAGGTCCACTTTTACAGGCCTGCGGGTAGTGGTAGCGGGATATTGGCCGGGATTAGGCCGTCAAACCTGGATTAGGTTGTATAAGTTATCACAATTAGTGGATTCGAGGTTCGAGTGTGGCGCACTTACCAGCCCGTGGTTTTTCCCGTGAGGGTTTCCACGTAAAAATCAAGTGTCGTTTATATTTCCGCACCATATTACACTTGATTATTATATTGTCTAGTTTGGGGCATTTTCGTAAATTTGACTAAAAACGAAAATTGGGTAAAAAGCGTAAAATCTATTCACCCCCCCTCTAGATAGTTTTATACACACCATGCTATAATTAGTTTCAAAACCCCTTTTGCATCAAATTTCATATTGCATCTCCTATGTCTATATAGAGTGCATCTATGTATGGGTTTGTATCATCACAACTTGCTTGGTAAGATTTTGATTAATTTCATCTTATTTTAGTATTTTAAATACCAAGCCATCTCTTTTAAATTACTTGTATGTTTTAGATCATATGCTAAATACAAGAAAAGAGATTAATTGTGATGAATTGATTGAGTGTTGTTTTTGATAGATATCTAGGTTTTTATAATCTATGATTATCTATGCTATTTGACATGTCATTTAGCAATTGATATCTAGGGTTGATTTAATTTGAATATATCATCATCCTAGATAAGCATCTAAGGTTCCCTAGCCTTGTTTGTTAATTGAATATTCATACATATTCACATAGGGTTGTGCATCTCTTTTGAGAGATTGAAGTCTTGGTCTAGGGTTACTATTACAGGCCTGCGGGTAGTAGTGGTGGGTTACAGACCGGGATTAGGCTGTAAACATCATTACAAGTAGTGACTGCGAGGATCGAGCAAATTGGAATATGGTTGCTAATAAAGGCCCGCTGGGTAGAAGTGAGGGGTTACAGACCGGAGTGTTAGACGAGGTCTACATAGGTTGTAAACTTCATTTCAATTAGTGATTTCGAGTTCTGAGTGTGGCGCACTAAACAGCCCGTGGTTTTTTCCCAGTGGTTGGGTTTCCACGTAAACATCAAGTGTCAGTTATTATTTCCGCATCTTATTACACTTGTATGTATATTTGACTTGCTAGGGGTATTTTCGTAAAATTGACATGCACGCGAAAATTGGGTAATAATTAGCTAAAATCTATTCACACACCCCCCCCCCCCCCCCCCCCCCCCCCCCCCTCTAGCTTTATATATTAAACACGCCTCCAGGACTTTCACAAACATTGTAACTTGAAATGAACATTTATTTTCATTGAAAACTTAAAAGTCACAAATGACAGTTGTTGCAGTATGTTAGGCCCGGGAATTACCATTTGTGTTTTTACTGTACCTCGAATACTTAGGTAAGGCCCGAGAATTATTTCGTCAACCCGAGAAGAAATCGACTTTAAATGTGACATTATCCAAGTCACTTATGCAAGTTACCTTTGCCCTATGTTCACTAACTGAAATGGCGCCGTTTTGGCAGATCAAGTTCCCTATTAAAGCCATTTCTTCTCAAACTTGTTGTTTGCCCTTTTCAAGTTCAATTTCCCCATATCAGACTTTCCACTCGACGTTTTGTCACTCCAAAGGACAAAGACAACAGTGGGTCTTCAACTGAAGGTATTTCGAAGGCCTAATCCTCTCTTCAAGTGATAGATTGGTTCATGTAGGTTTTTATTTTCTCCACATTGTAGTAGTTATTAATATATTATTCGAGTAGATTTCTTGAAGGGTCGTTATGTTAGGTGTGTGAATTTTTGAAGATTTTCTATAACAGTTATTGTTGTGGTGTTGGCTAACATTGTTGTGGCTTTTGTTGTGTGTGGTTGTATTTTTTTGTGTTCAATTGGAGATGGGAAACAGTAGAAGACGGGGTACAAAGGGGAAGCAAGTTTCCAAAGACGGTGGTAGGCCATCGAAAAAGAGAAAACCATCAGTTCCCGTTATTGGGTCACCTAAAGGGAAGAGTAAGGGTAACACCTCTACGGAGGCCCCAACCCCTGATTGTCCAGAAAGATGGGCTAATTTTGGTAAAAGAAAATTTTGGCCGGAGAGGGGTATCAACTTGGACATTTTTCGTGCAACTTGGATATCAGAGGCAGTAAATACTATAGGTTGGAGGGGTTTTGTGAGGACCCCAAACAAGGCGGCACTAGAATTGGTTCATGAGTTTTATTTTGCAATGACATATCAGTTTTACCAAGGGATGCCAGTGATGGTCCAAGGGAAGGAAGTCCTGATTACAGCCACTAAGATTAACCAATGGTTTGACATGGTAGATGACATCGATCAACTGGTTGAAGGCCTTCCAATGCATGAGTTCTTTGAGCCCTTTAATGGGCAATTAGCTACTGATTTGAGGATAGATAGTTGTCATGTGTGGAATGAATATAGATTTCCCCTTTTGTACAACGAACTCAAGATAGAGGCTGCCTTTTGGTACTTGTTCTTTAGTTTCTCCTTGGTGCCCACCACACACCGCACCCAATTGAGTTGTGATAATGTTCGTTATGTTTTCTGTGCAAAGAATCTCATTCTCATGGTCGTAGGGCAGATTATCATGAAAGGAATGTTCGAAGTTGGGAAATCTACTATTGGCCCATTACTTTTCCCTGTTTGATTACACATTTTTGTGAGGAGGCCGGTATTGATGTGCAACAAGGGGGATGGACCATGATTCCTCCAATAGGAAACTTGGGCAAGAGGGGTTACAATGTCATTGCTAGGCGTAGAGGACTACCTCCACTTGTAATTCTGAGGGGTGTGAATGAAGATGACATGGATGACTTGTCCGAGGAGGACGACTCAGAGGATGTGGACTATAATGAGCAGAACCTTGGAGATGATCCAGATGCAGAGGGACGTGATTAGGGGCCGAAGTTGAATCAGATTATACAGACGCTTGAGGGTTTGTGTTTACAGATGGATGCCAATCAGAAGGCCAATATGACAGAGTTTGCGAATCTTAATCGTAGGATGGATGCTTTTCAAAAGGCTTTAGTTCATTCTGGCCTCCAGTTTCCATATGTGCGTGGTCAGACCAATGGCTTAGAGAACACCCTGTAGCAGGCAAATCATGAGACAACTTCGCCACTATCGGATCCATAGATGTTGGCAACCTACGGGTGTTCTTTTTAGTTTAGGGTTTTAGTTGGTTTTTTCAAACTGTTCTGTTAGTTTCATGATTAACTATTTCATATATTTTTTTTGTTTATCTGTATATATTCCGGGCAATATATATATTAAGCATGGGGAATTACATCGTAATGCGCAGGAATTACTCTTTTTGTTATATTGTGTCACAGTTGTTTCGTATCAAAAGCCAGGGGATATATATGTTAAGCCCGTGGAATTATATCATAATGCCCAGGAAATAACCCTTTGAGTTTTAGGTTTATTGTGTCAGCTGTTCCATATTAAAAGCCTGGGAATACATACAAAGGCTAGAGAATCATTGAGCCCTGTAAATTTAAATATAAAGCCCGAGATATTACAAAGCGGACACAGTACAAACCGATCCATATGCGATTTTACAAGTGACTTTACCAAAGTCACATATGAAGTCGCATATGGATCAGGTGAGAATTACACTTTGCATTAGTCTTGTGTGATATACTGATGGTTGTTTCATATCAAATGTCTGGGAATACATATATTAAACCCGTGGAATTATACATAATGCTCAGGAAATAACCCTTTGAGTTTTATTGTGTCAGTTGTTCCATATTAAAAGCCCGAGAATACATACAAAGGCCAGAGAATAATCTCATTGAGCCCTGGAAATTTAAATATAAAGCTCGGGATATTACAAAGCGGACACAGTACAAACCGATCCACATGCGATTTTACAAGTGACTTTACCAAAGTCACATATGAAGTCGCATATGGATCGGGTGAGAATTACACTTTGCGTTAGTCTTGTGTGATATACTGATGGTTGTTTCATATCAAATGCTTGGGAATACATATGTTAAGCCCATGGAATTATACATAATGCCCAGGAAATAACCCTTTGAGCTTTATTGTGTCAGTTGTTCCATATTAAAAGCCCGGGAATACATACCAAAGCCTGAGAAAAAGCTCATTGAGCCCTGGATATTTAAATATAAAGCCCGGGATATTACAAAGCGGACACAGTACAAACCGATCCATATGCGATTTTACAAGTGACTTTACCAAAGTCACATATGAAATCGCATATGGATCGGGTGAGAATTACCCTTTGCGTTAGTCTTGTGTGATAGACTGATTGTTGTTTGATATCAAAAGCCCAGAAATACATACAAAGGCCAAAGAATAATCTCATTGAGCCCTGGATATTTAAATATAAAGCCCGGGATATTACAAAGCGGACACAGTACAAACCGATCCATATGCGATTTTACAAGGGACTTTACCAAAATGACTTTAGAAGTCGCATATGGATCGGTTGAGAATTACCCTTTGCGTTAGTCTTGTGTGATAGACTGATTGTTGTTTGATATCAAAAGCCCGGGAATACATATATAAGGCCAGCGAATACTTTATTCGAGCCTGGGAAATTAATATCTGAAGCCCGTTACATTATCAAGCGGACACCTTTGAAACCGAGATCAATGCGACTTTAGAAGTTATTTAACCAAAGTCACATCTAAAGTCGCATATGGCTCTGGTTGGAATTACCCTTTATGCTAGTCTTGTGTGATGGTGGTCTCAAATAACAAGACTGGGAATACACATGTAGAGCCTGTGAAGTCATAAATTAAAGCCTGGGAATACATATGTTGAGCCTAGGAATTCATATATTAAAGCCTGAAAATAAATATTTAGAGGGTGGGAAATAATCTCATAAACCCTCAATAACCATCCTAAGCCAGAGCTTACAATTAAATACTCAGGCTTAACCAGGCTTAAAAGCATTGATACTTGGTTAAAAAACATAGCTCGGGGGATACCCCAGAGGTGCTATTGCACAAATACAAATAAATAACTGAAAAGAAATAATATGATACACAAACACCACCACCATCACCACAACAATAATTCAACATTACATTACCAAGTTTTTAACCTTCCAAGATAGGTTCACAAATGAAAGTTACGTTCCACCGAATAACAAATTTCTTTCCATTTCCACCTAAAAAAATGTGATACATATCAAGTTTCTAACCTTCCAAAATTGGGGCCCTTGGTTCATCAAAAGCCTGAATGACTGCTTCTTCGTCTGTGTCAAAAAAATTGATACATATCAAGCAACAATTGATCTATAAAACACAACCTAAATAAGGTAACAGAAGTATAGAACCACCACAAATAATAAAGCATTTGTACAGATATAAAATGAACAACTTGCTAAATGAAATTAACATATTTCCCATGAAAAAAAAAAAAAGGATTCAGCCACAGAACATGCACGGATAGCATGTGATACATATCAAGTTTTTAAAAGTTACCACAACAAGTAAATAAAAGTTACCTACATATCTAGTTACAACAACTAAAATAACCAACTGAAACATCTGAAGTTTCTAACCTTCCAAAATTGGTTCTTGAAACGCATGAAAGACTGCTTCTTCATCTGTGTCATTCAAAATGGGCTCTGATGGTTTATTTGGGCACTTCAGTCTATTATGTCCTTCTTTCTTGCAAATGCCACAACTACGTGCTTTTTTGATGGTTTGCTTGTGCTGGGCATACTTAAGGGTTTCAGGCATCTTTTTTTATTGTGTCAATTTTTCCCACAATTCGAACATGTTTGTTTCTTTCGTTTCTCCCCAGCAGAAGGTGTTCTTAACTTCTTTGGTCTTCCTGACTGCTTCCTTTTCAACCATGGCAATACAATGCGATCACGAACTGCATCAGGAATGTCCCATGTTTCAGGAGTTGGAACAGGGTTCACAGGCATGGCGTAAGCATGTTTCAGCCATCCAGTTGTGAAAAAGTCAGAACATAATGCGTTGATAGGCGTACCTTTAATCCTGGTACAAAAGACATGAAGAAGAAAAAGATATTATTATTATAATTAAATAGTGACAGGTCTGTGGCATTAAATGTATCTTAAATTATGTAAGCATACCTAGCAACCGCCATGGCATGAATACATGGTAAGTCATCTAGATCTCATTCACGGCATGAGCATGAACGTTTTTCCAAGTCGACAATGGCTCATTTCCATTTGTTGTCTACCTTGAATCTGTGGTAGTCAATGGGGTGAACCTCACATCGTTGCGATGGTATTATCCTCTGTCTGATGTGTTCGTCTACATAATCAGTCAAGAATGTAGGTATTTCACGTTCATTGGTCCGACAGTAGTAGAACCACCTTTGCAACAAATCTCTGATAAACTCCATAATAGATGTGATAAACAACTTCTGAATTGCAAGTAGACAAGAATTAATTGACTCGGCAATGTTGGTGGTCATCATATGGTACCTCTTTCTGGGACTATGTACACATGAAAACTTCTCTACCCCAACCTCTAGAAGCTCATCATAAACCTTATGGTGGGTGGCTTTCAACTCTGCCATTTCACAATTGAATTCCTCGACACGGTACAGATACGTTGCATGGAAGTAAAGCTTGATCACATCATCCCGTTGCCTGCAAAAAAATTTTAAGATTTTGAGACAAGTGGTATGCACATACCCCATGTGCTGCATCAGGGAAAATTGCTTCCATGCTAGCAAAGATACCCGTATGCCGGTCCGAAACAAATATCACACGTTCAGGATACTGGATCACATTCTGAAGTTGCTTCAAGAACCATGTCCACGACTCTGTGCACTCAAAATGAGCAAACCCAAATGCCAAAGGGTATATCATCTCGTTACCGTCCTTGCACACCGCAACTAACAAGACACCCCTGATCTTGGCCTTCAAGTGTGTAGCATTGCAATAACTTGCCTAATAACTGAATTGAATCCCTCTATGCAAGCCCTAAGTGCCATGAATCCAAAGGCGAACTGGTTTTCCAAGTCGGTTTCAATCTTAGTTACAATCCCAGGGTTGGATTGTTCCAGCATGTAAAAGAATACCGGTAACATCTTAAATGACTCCCATGGATCACCGAATGCCTTATGCAAAGCGCATGTCTTAGATCTATAGGCTTTGTTGTATGAGAGGTTTATGCCGTGTTCATCCCTAAAATTAGAAATTATATCTTTAGGACGGATTGTACGTCCAGGATCGGCATATTTTCTAACATACAATTCACCAATTACATAGGCACTTACTCGCATAAAATCAACGTTGTAGTTGCCCGAATAACCACATGTGTGCTCCTTCACAAAGGACTTAACATGCCAATAGGTCCTATTTTTCAACTTTGCCGCTCTAATAACCCATTCACAACCTCTTTTTGTACATGTTACGGCGAATCGTGTATGGTTCGATCGTGTAACCTTATAGCCAAACCTCTCTCCAAATGCATACATCCCTAAAGTCCCTTTCAATGTTTGTTTGTCTTTGAAGATCTGTCCTTTGTATATTGGACATTGGTCATCTTGGTCTTCAAACAAGTCCTTCGACCAAATGGGTTGAATTGAGTAGAGTTCTGACCCCGGTATTGTCCACCGTGATGTCATGCAAGGTGCAGAACTGTTGGGTGCTCCACTACCCCCTCTTTGTTCTTCTTCACCATCTATTGGGGTTTCTCTAGCACCAGTTAACGCTTGCCCACCATATTGGGGAACTTTTGAAGCACCATTTAGGTCATTACTAGTATCATTGTCAGTATGACTCTCATCCTCCATATCAGATGTTTCAGAACCATCTGTGTCTTCCACCTCTACATGCTTGTTTGTTGACGCTGGAGTCCCCTGATTATCCCATGGTGATGTAGTGTTAAGTAAAGGAACAGACGTATGCGGATGGTTACTACCACTCACTGATTTGTATTGTGGAGTAGCAATTGAGGAGTTTAGATTACTGGTTGATGTAAAAGGAGGCGCTGTACATTCTAAGTTTATTGTTGTATTTCTTGCCATTCTCGGAGTTTCATGTACGCCCCCAGATTTGTCGAACACTTCAACAAGAATTTCGGGCCATTCGGATTTTGTGTGCATAAGGATAAAATTTACCTCGTCGTCAGCATTAATAAGTAACGAAATTCCTGTAAGCTGTGACGAAATCTTCAGCTCAAATCTGTCCCTACAGACCCCAATCCGACTGTACAACTTTACTACCATTTCACTGTATATCCCTTTTACGGTCTTCGAAACACAACATACAAAAATCGACAGACCAACAAACTGGTTACCCTTGAAATAACCACCGCAATGGACTAAGAACACAATCATCAAATCTGTAGGACCTAACAACAAAAGAGAAACAAAAACATAACAAAAATCATCATTTCCAAAACATTTTCTCATTCAATTTTCTATAGCTTTTTGTAGACAACAGTACAAAAATCATTTTGTGTATAGAAACTATAAAGGAAGAGATACAATTACAACCATCAAATACATTCAGAAGAATAAGTATATTGTTTTTCATTTCTAGAATTACAAAGATCAATCTAGCAAGCCATTTCCAAATACCATTATCAAAAGTACTACAAGAAATATAAAGGGTGAAAAACATAATTTCATGTCCTTTCATGACTAGGCAGCTAGTTTACACACCAGACTTTTTGAACTCGTAACAGAGCATAAGAGAAGTAAAACTTCACAAAATTTCACTACACTCTGGTTTCAAAAAAATTACTAATTTTTGGGGAATGTCTCACACATACAAGTCACAGCAATGACAGAACTTAAAAAATTGCAAGCTACTTGCCTAGGAAATTATCTTAATTTGCTAACCCAAACTTGCACACTGAACGTGTCAAACAATCACTGAAGAATAGTGTATGTGGTTGTGTAAATTAACATTCTAACACTGAAATTTTGCCCCATGGCTCTCACATTTTAATACTTTTTAACACTGAAATTCCTCAAACAAAAATACATGCCAAAAACGTTTCAATCAATGGTTTAAGCATATTGAATTCAGTATATTATTACAAGTTATAACAAGATAACAAAGGGTCCTCTTAAAGGATACAGTGGGCACAAGTTAGGATCAAAATATTTAACCAAAAAAATAAATGAATAATCAATTTATGAGATTGTCACAGTTGATAGTTGACTGAGTAATCACCTTTGCCTCCCATTTCTAGCTGGAAATCCCAATGTCGAAGACCCACAAGATGACAAAGCTCAACAATGGGTCAACTTCCCAAGCTTCGGGATTGGGTGTGTGTGGAAATCGGGACTAGATGTGTGTGTTGATGTTCGGGATTGGGTGTGTGGAAATCGGGATGGGCTGGTAATAAAGATGAAGGGGGCGGGGAAGAAGAAGAAGAAGAAGAAGGGGCGATGAATGGCATGAATAAGGGAATCAGGATGGGTGGGCTGGTAATGAAGATGAATGGGGGCGGGGAAGAAGAAGAAGGGATGAATGGTGTGATTGGGATTAAGGGAAGGGAATTAGCGTTCAAAATGGGGGAGAGGGGCGGACCAGATTGAAGATTAGCGCCCAAAATTAAGAGAGGGTAGTTTGGTCAATTAACACATGTAAGGGGCTGTTGGGTCATTTTGCTTCATTTAAGTGAAAAGGGTATTTTGGTCCTGAAGTGGACATTTAAGGGAAAAGAAACATTGATAAAGGACATTGTTGCACTTTTTTTCAAAAGTGGACATTTTTGCTCTTTGAAACTTAGGAAATGTCATTTCCTTTCATTTCCACTTTTTATTTTCACTAAAGATTTTTTTTATTTTTATTTTTGTAAAATTGAGATGATGAGATGTATGATGTTTGTTTTGTTTGATTTTATTGTAGATGGAAAGAGATGGAGAAATGAAGATATGGTTTGAAAATTGAAGAAGAATTTTTTTTTTTTGGTAGATTGACGAAGATGGCTATGTGTGGCTTGATGATTTGGAGACATTATATTTGATGAATTATTTATTTATTTATTTATTTATTTTGTATGGGTGTGGAAGATGAATTTTTTTTAATGAATTTTTTTTTTTGTTTTAAAAAAAATAAATTTTTTGTTTTTTTTTTTTTAATTAAAAAAGAGAGATGGGGTAAAAATGTCCTTTAAGCAATCTGACCTACTTTAAGGGGCAGCTAGGTCATTTGACTCTCTGTACTTGTCAAATTTCACTTTTACAACGAAAATCGTAATAAAAAGACTAAACGAGATAATTCTAAAAATCGAGGAACCATTTTGGCTATTAGGTCAAACTAGAGGGCCAAAAATGAATTTCACCCTAGTTTTAATTTTCAATTTAGAGATTACGTTGAACAATTTAGCTTTTCTGCATATATGAAAATTCTATAATTAAAAGTTGAAAACAAAAAAACAAGTGACACATGGAAAGAGTAAAATTGAGATTTTTTTTTTCCAAGTTTCTGAAGGCAGTGACTGTGAGGTAGGAAGAGTGCTTGGAGTTTTTGAAATTCATGAGGTAAATCATGAATGATGGGAGAAAAGGCTTGCAAGATACGTGTTGCAGTGCTTTTTTCTTGTTTGGGTGGAAGACAAATCATAACCCTTCATGGATGAAGATCATTAAAAGCTTAAAATCAGCGAGGATCTTGGTCAATCTATTACCCGAACAATTACAAGAGGAAAAATACTTTGATTAAAATTGAATTTCAATCTTGTTTTTCCTTGACTTTCCATAATCCAATGACACTTAAGCAAAATACAAAATACATGGTCAATATTGATTCACTTTTTCTCTCTCATGCAACTTGATATTTGAATTACATTTCAATAATGCTAAGGAAAAACAAAGACCAAGGAGAGGATCCCAACTCTTCAATGATACGATACGCTTACTTACCTACCACCAAGCTAAGCTCATGGAAAATGAGTTTTGGGGCCATAAAACACAAATTAAGGATAATATATAATTATATGGTGTGGTATCATCAGTTACAATTCACAAGTCAAGAAAAGCTAACAAACAAACCTTTACCTTTGACTAGTTTCAGTTTCATTTCAAAAGAGAAGCAGCATCCTTGGCTGAGCCAGCGTGTAAACCCAATGCATGAGCAAACATCCTCTTTGCAGCTCCCACATGTTGCTCTTTCGAGTATTCCTTGTTCCCGCTACTTTTACTTCTTCCATTCCCTGATGTTCCTGCGTTGTATTTTTCCCTGTTGGTCTTTGGTTTACTTAACAAGTTACCATTTTGCTCAGCTCGGATACTGGAGTCTTGACAAGCCTCTAAACTCATACTGGGACCGACTTTATCTTCACCTTCTTTACTGTCTTTAACACTGTCATCTTCATTCTGGGTTTTTATTTTTTGACCCAATGCATGCGCGATCATTCGGCGAGCAACAACTGGGACATTACGTGGCTTCTGCCTGACAGGTTCTGTTACTGTACACACACCTGTTGAAAAGATTCTCTCACGAGCAGCCAAATATGCTGCTTCTCTCTCCTCAAGGCTATGTCCAATAGAAGGAGACTGGTTCTTTAACTCTGAAACAAACAAAACTTATTAATTTATACATATCTTGCATACAGTGAATGTTGCATGAGAACCCACAAGGTTCATTTAAACAAAAAAAAAAAAAAAAAACACACAATTGGCATTAGTTATAAATATTAGCAATAAAATGCTTTTCCCTTTGCTGCATTATTGCTTAATGTAGCGACATCTTCCATAGGTTGACAAATGTGTCCTAATTAATATTATGTACTCTGAAGTTTCAAGATAAGGGATGCCTAAACCAACAGTGGCTATCTGAATAAGAAGGCTACCATGAATGCGACAGTGGACAAAATTCAATTTCCCATTCCAATGTTTTTACTCAAAGCTTGAAACTGCTGACTCAAGTCTAACCAAAAGTGATTTTATCCACAAAACAAAATTCAGGAATCAAAATTTACACACATAAAAGCAATTCAGGTTGCAACCTTCTTACAGAAATAAAATGGTTCAAGAATGATTTTTTCCATAGGTACAAGAACTGATAAAACTTACTTCTAAGCCAAAAGCATGAACATCAACTGCAAAATCCAAGCATACATTTATTTTATTTTTTAAAGTAAGACAAAAAAGAATAGTATTTAGCTTCTAACACACCTCACATATATAACCAACTGGTTTATTATGTGAACCAACCCCAAATACATATGTAGAATAAATTAAGATGTAAATATAGTATGTCAAGTGGGAGGATTTGAACCCAAGAACTTTTGTACTAACTTTGATATCATGTTAAGTTGCAATTCAACACAAAAACTTAAGCTTCTTGTTAGAGACTTAAGAGTACCAAACAACGGTACTAATATGTAATCATTGAAACAAGCACGTAGTATGACATGCTTTTTAATTGTCTAAAGGAGACCTACAGCACAAGAGAAGAACTGCTAATATTATCAACTGGTGTCTATACTTGTAGTGAATACTCAATGATTCCCTGCTCCATTTTGACGATCTGGAGTGAACAGCCTATGTAATGCTTTTTAAAATTGAGTGAGAAAAAATTATACCTGGGGGAGCCTCTTTCTTCCTCAATAATAGGTGTGATGTGGTAAGAGTCTCAGGCTCTCCATACTGCCACAAGATATCGCTTACAAGGATGGATGGTCTGCAATCCAAAGATACAGTTTTCAAAACAAGAAAATCGGTAAGCACTATAATTTTATAGCATAATTAGATAATGTGCTCTTGGATTAAACAAACAAAATCTATATTTTTCATATTCCAACAACAAAATTTTCAGCGACAGACCTAAATTATTAGATTCCTCACTAAATGCAAACCTCTATATCAAGTCCCTTTTGCTACACAATTGTCAAAGACACAATTAGGGGTACATTTTTATTTTTTAACAGAGTAACAGTGCAAAGTTACATACTTACAGACTTTGTATTCCAAATGGTGGGGATAATTAATGACCAAAATCACTGATGTGGTTACAGATCTAAATTACTAGATTCCACATCAACCAGTAAAATGACAATATAACCTGTTAAATGCAAACCTTTACTGACAAGTTTCTTTTGTCAAATAATTGTTGAAGACACAATTAAGGGGTACATTTTCAACAGAGTAATGGTGCAAAAATTACAGATTTTATATTCCACAGGAAGATAAAATGTGACCAAATAGGTAAATACACTTATAAGCATTAAGAGAAACTAAAATCCCTATATAGATTAATTATAGTTCAATTATGATGAAAACGGAGCTCAGGCTGAAAGTTACAAAGATTGATAATTGAATTTCAAAGAGATTAAAAAAGGCTGGCAGTGTTTCAGGAAACACCTGATTGTAAAGTAGACAGCCAGTCAATAAAGTTATATGCATCAACGACAATTAGGGAAGGCCACCATCAATGAAGGGATGCAATACAATAGAATCACTGTCAATACACATAGCAGAGAGATAAATTCAAACCAAATAACATGCCACTACCTAAGAAGACTTGATCAAAACCTTCAACCAAAGACATAATAAACAGACAATAAACCAGTATGCTTCCAAAAAACTCAGTAAGCCAGCAACTGCCTCCATCGTAGTCTCTTAAAGTCCTACCACCACCCACTTCCAGTTTGTCACTTTTACTTTTTATGATTTTGAAGTCAATCACCTTATTTTTTCTGGTTTACCATCCTTTGTTCTGATCATCCAATCTTTAACACTGAGAAATTTCAACTTAAAGATAAACTATAATCAACCACCCGACTCATCCTATCTCTATTCCTCCAGTCTGTCCATCATTGCCATCGACCAAAAATGTAAAAAAATAAAAATAAATAACTGGAATGGAAAACAATGGACTAGAACAACAAGTGTCACTACCAACAGAAACAAAGGAAGTCTGAACCTACTCGCAATCCAAGCGATTGTCAATCTCAATGAAAAATTCACAGAAAGCTGAAATGATCTAATCTTTCACTAGGTGTCCAAAAAGAACAAAATTCTTCAAATAGCCCATCGTTATATGACAGTGAAAAAACCTGTGTCCACCCCTTATAGAGTCTAGCCTCTATATCAACAACGGTTTGACCAAGATTAGGTGAAACATAAATTTTCAGCCCCAACAGCCATAACAACTCTATGACTTCAGCACTAAGTACCCAAACCCAAAGAAAGTCATCAAGAAAAGGATTCGTTTGAAATGGTAAGAATTCACTTTTAGCACAAAAAATGCAACACTTTAAAGGTTACATATCTTGGATAGATAATTAAGATGCAGTCCTATAGATCACAATAAATAAAGGATTAATTCACCGCAACATAGCATTACGTATTGTCACCTTAAAAGGATATGCTTCCATGAAAAAAAAAAAAAAAAAAAAAAAAATAACTCAAGAACCATCTCCAAAATGTAGCAAAGCAGAGAGGAAAAACAATCACCAACCTTAATTCCTCACTGAACATTTTTGTGATTCTTGAATACAAAGAGGATTTACTTCAGCAATATCTGCTTGACTGCTTTGTTGGATTTTGCTGAAAAATATTTGCTTATGCCTCTGAGACTCAATTGACAGATCCAAACTATGCTTTAAGGGACTTCTATTTGTTCACAGCTTAATCAACTACATGAGTTCCTCTCAAGTATCTATCAATTCTGAAAAAAGTGGTTATATAATCATTGTCTTGTCCCACTCGCTCAATCAACTACACGAGTTCCTCTCAAGTATCTCTCAATTCTGAAAAAAAGGTGGTTATATAATCATTGTCTTGTCCCACTCCCATAAGTTACATTACTATGTCATATAGATCAGTATATATAACCCCAACAAAAATCCCATCAGTATATGACCACAACACTTTTGGAATCCGATGCTTAGAGAGGAAGCTAAGTCCCAAATAATTGTAACATAGAAAGCACGGACTTAAAAGCTGACCACTTTGTGAGAGTGACTAAGGCAGATCTATCCAACTGTTTTGTTTTTGGATCATCATAACCCAAGTCAAGGCTTAGGCTATGTTCGGTAGGAGGGAGGGAGAGTATGAGGGAAGGATGAATTAGGAGGGAGAGAGAGTAGGAGGGATGGAGAGGATAACATTAATCCTCCATGTTGTTTGGTATTGAAAGGAGGGTTGGATGGATGGATTGTTATTTAATTTGTAAAATTACTATATTACCCTTAAAAAAATTGGAGAGTAATGAAAAATTGGAGGGCATTTCGGTCATTCCCCTCCAATCTTCTCTCCCTCCTTTCTCATCCGCCCAAATTGGTGGGATTGATTTTTGTGGGCCCAGAGGGAGAAGCTCTCCCTCCTCTCCTCCTCTCCCTTCACTTCTCCCTCCAACCAAACAAGGGATTTGCTCTCCCTCCCTTCTCCTCTCCCTCCAACCCTCTCCCTCCCTCCATCTTTCCCTCATACCAAACACAGCCTTAAGAGGAATCCTATTTGGATAAAGAGAAAATAAAGTGTGCACATAATTTCCTATTCGGATTAGGAAATTAGATTCTCTCAAGAATCCCAAATCAACTAGGATAAGGAAATAAGCTAGCTTTTCTTATTCTAAGAGGATTTAGGAGCCTTGTTCTAGCAAGGAATGTAACCCAAGTCCTATACCTATAAATAGAGTTGTTGAGAGCTTATTTTTTACACAAAAAAATCAGCAAGCATACAAGGGGTAGAGAGCAAGACTGATAGAGAGGTTCTAGCAAGGTATTAGGGAATTTGCCAAGGGGTTTCAATAAGTTTCTTTTAACTAAGCGTTTTTCTACATAGTGCTAGTGATTTCTCAAGAGAGATCACACAAGGATGTAGGCAAAGTTCACCGAACCTCGGTAAATTCTTGTCTTGTGTGGTATGTTTTCTTTATTGTTCATACTTTGTCCCGCATATTCGCATATCACTATCCTATAAGTTTATCACCATAGTCTATCGAGAAAACACGATCAATATGGGAGTTTAAAATCAACAAATTGGTATTAGAGCTTGGTCATAGCGTTTTTGAGATGGCGGGTGATAAGATCAATGACGTGAAGCCCATCATAATTGAAAAGCTTGATGGGAAGGGTAACTTCACGTTATGGCAGAGGAAAATGAAGAATGTCCTAATTTAGCAAGATCTGCAGCATTCTATTCTCGGAGTGGAGAAGAAGCTGGAGGAAACTACAGATGCTTAGTGGAAGCAAATGGATGTAAAGGCGAAGAGCTCTATTGATCTACATCTTGTCGATAATGTGATGCTTAATGTCGACGAGAATATGAACACTAAAGAGACATGGGATAAGCTTGAAAAGGTTTATAGAGGTAAACTTTATCCAACAAACTTTTTTTGAAAGATGAACTTCTTAATCCTCGGATGGAAGAAGGTGGAAATCTACAAGATCATTTGAGCAGATTTCAGAATTGTGTTGCCAATTAATTAAAGGTGAATGTCAAGTATGAAGATGACGACAAGGAGCTTTCACTGTTGAAATTTCTACCGCCTTCGTTCAAGCACTTCAAGACCATAATCATGTTTGGTAAGGATAGTCTAAAGCTGTATGAGGTTATAGAAGCTATCCAGTCTTATGTAAAGATGGATGAAAATACCGAAGGCTCTCAAGCACATGGTCTGTAACAGGCATGATATGATAAATCTAGCAACAGGGTAGATCAAAATCCAAGGGAAAAGAAAACGAGAACAAGGGTTGCTTTACATGTGGTGCTATTGACCACTGGAAAAAGAATTGCAAGATATGGCAAGAAAGGAAAGTAAAGGCGATGGCAAGGAATTAAAGTACAACTAGTGTGATTACTTCGGATGAAAGTGACGGAGAACTCCTTGCGGTAACATCGAGCTCCAATGCTATCCAACATTGGATTTTGGATATCGGTTGTTTGTTCCATATGTGTGCTAAGAAAGAATGATTAGACACATACGAGGAAATAAGCTCCGAAGAAGTTTTGATGGGAGATGACACCTTGCAAGATCCAAGGTATTAGATCAGTGAAAATCAGAATTTATGATGGAATTATTAGGGTACTGGATAAGGTCAGACATGTTCCTAAGCTAAAGAAGAATTTGATATCTTTGGGCACTTAGACAAAGCCGGTTACAAGTTCTGAAGGAGAGATACTCAAGGTTATCAAAGGATCTAGAGGCTGCACAAAAGATCCTTAAAATACAAATTAGGAGGGGCAGAATAGTGGGAAAAATCTGGTTGTCGCAAGCAAAATACATTCAAAATATTTTGGAGCGATTCAACATGAATAAAGCAAAGTATGTGACTAATACATTGGCAGCTCACTATCGGTTGAGTGCGCTGCAATGTCCAACTACAGGAAAAAAGTTGAAAGAGATGAGCAAAATGCCTTATGCAAGCATAGTAGGATGTCTAATGTACGCGATGGTTTGCAAAAGACTTGACCCACAAGCATCAAGTGTTGTTCCTAGGTACATGGAGAATCTAGGAAAAGAGCATTGGTCTACAGTTAAATGGATTCTGCATTACTTGAAAGGTACAAAGAGTTTAGGAATCTTGTTTGAAAAACAAGGGAAAGAAGCATGTGTGCTGGGTTATGTAGATGCTGACTATGTAGAGGACTTGGATAAAAGAAGATCTACTACAGGTTATGTTTTCACTTGTGGTAATGGACCAATTAGTTAGAGGGCTACTCTACAATCAATTACAGCATTATCCATTATTGAAGCTGAGTATATTGCATTTGCGGAAGCTAGAAAGGAAGTAGTTTGGCTTAATGGTTTAGCAAGAGAGTTCGGAATTACTCAAGGTTCCTTGGTGATTAGATGTGACAGCCAAAGTGCTATTTACTTAGCAAATAATCAAGTGTTTCATGGAAGATTGAAGCATATTAAAGCTCGTTATCACCGAATTTGGGATTGGGTAAAATCGAAGGAAGTTACAATAGAGAGGGTTCATATATAGGAGAACGCATTAGATTACTTGACTTAACCAGTAAGCTGAGAAGTTCAAGTTTTGCTAGAACTCGCTCAATCTTAGTACATGCTGAGGATTGGGGGAAGCACCACCTCACTTGAGGTGCATTAAGGCAAGAAGAAGTTTGCCAATGTGAAGGTTCTTGAAGCTTTCCAGAGTTGTTTCAAGAAGGTTCGAAGACATTCTGGGGTACAGCAGTCATTTCTTGGTTTTGACTCACCAAGGTGGAGATTGTTGTTTTTTGGCTCATCAAAACCCAAGTCAAGGCTTAAAAAAGAATCTTATTTGGATAAAGAGAAAATAAAATGTGCACATAATTTCCTATTGGGATTAGGAAATTAGATTTTCTCAAGAATCCCAAATCAACTAGGATAAGGAATAAGTTAGCTTTTCTTATTCTAAGAGGATTTATGAGTCCTATTATAGCAAGGAATGTAACCTAAGTCTTATACCTATAAATAGGGCTGTTGGGAGCTTATTTTTTACACAGAAAAATCAGCAAGCATATAAGGTGTAGAGAGCAAGAGTGATAGAGAGGTTCTAGCAAGATTTTAGGGAATTAGATGAGGGGTTTCAATAAGTTTCTTGTAACCAAGAGTTTTTCTCCATAGTGCTAATGATTTCTCAAGAGAGATCACACGAGGACGAAGGGGAAGTTCGCCAAACCTAGGTAAATTCTTGTCTTGTGTGTAGCATGTTTCTTTTATTGTTCATACTTTATTCGGCATATTCACATATCACTATCCTATACGTTTATCACTGTAGTCTATCGAGAAAATTGATCAATAAGGAAGTTTAAAATCAACACCAACTCTTGTGAATGACAACATTTTCACATTCAATATGAGAACATTTTCCATCTATAAATCAAAGGTGCTGCACTCAAACTCTGAAGATAGCACTCCATACAGGTTTAGAACAATTGTCATCCACCGAACATGGCCTAAAAATATATTACAACAAAATATACAAGAACCATAAAAAATCTGCTTTTTTTGTCATATAATATAACCAACACAAAAGCCTAGATAAAATCAAAAGAAATTAACCCTAAACTTATTTGGTGACAAATAAGAACTAAATTTACTAAAAGAATACTCTAAATTTTTCCAAAAACTAGAAAATAAGTAAAAATCAAATTAACTATACTTAAAGTAACTTAAACACTACTATGTCTTCTCGTGGGACAATTAATTAAGAGACTCACTTGACTTGATCGAACAGATTCATTTGTCATGTAACTATCTGTAAGGATTAGTTTTAGGCTACTGATTGATTGAGTTATATAAATCACCATTCACCAAAAATACTATACAATCAAGCTCCAAATGTATCTAATACTGCATATAGTGGGACATATCATCTCACATCCTCATGTTCTTTTTGGCATTTTTACTCTTCACCAAAGTACCTTAGACTTGGATTACTCATGCTACTAAAATCAGAAGTCTTGGGAGTGGGAAATCATCTTCCAATTACTCTGTCAAGTCATCTAGGTTAATGCTAGCTAGAGCTTCTTGCAAGCTCATACATAACGTATTCTCTTTTTCATATATTACCATAAATCCTAATAACATTCTCCTAGTAGGTACTCTTAGCAACATGATTCAGGAAAGCCCCAGCTATCTTTAATAACTAAGAATCATGAGAGGCAACACAATCCATATGTAAGGGGACAGGATGTATGATCCAACAAAAGCAACATAGTTCCAGAACATCACCATGGTATATACTATGTGTCCCTAGTTTACTTGTCCAGCCAAACATAATATAACATGATTTAAAGAGAAGCATATGCAAGAAGTAAATATATAACATAACAAATTTTAGATTAAAGCTTCATGTGTCTTCTTCACATACATTGATGTCTCCAGGCACCGCTCCAAAACCAAGTGCCGTTCATCTCCTTCGCCAATAGATTCATGGGAAAATCTAGATTAATAAAAAAAAAAAAAACCATCACAACAATAAAAGGACACAAATAAGCAGGAATCATATCATATTAACTGAAAACAAAATGATAAAATACCCAAATATATCTGCCAACCGATGCAACAGAAGTCGATTGTAGGGGTTCATTGGTTCCAACTCAAGAACCCCATCTGCGCTGCGACCAAAATTGTTATTAATTTAAATTTGTACAACTTCAAAACTTTAAAAACAAAATCAAAACAAAACAAAAAAAGCTTCATTGAACAAATGAGCATATACCCATTATCATCTTGAAGGAAGTTAACCAGAGCCTCCTCCATTGAAAGTACAAGATGCTTGCTTGGAAGATTGTCCTTCACCAGGAAAGCCAACTCCTCCACCTACAATTAAAATATTAACAACAAATCAACAAAATAAACTACAATATCTAAGTAGTTATAATTTAACCTAAAAAAAACCCTTGAAAATTAAGAATAGAAATCAGCAACCCCAAAAATTGCGATAAAAAATTAACTAAGTAGAGAAGTATTTGAAACTCACCATAGCGAACTGGGTCAAGCTCATTTTTTAAGATTGGTAACTGGTAATAGTAATAGTTATAGTTATAATAAAACAAAGACCGTAAATTTGTGCAGAGAATAAGCGTGAGAGAGAGCGAATGTGATATTTTTCGGTGGCTTGTTGTTTGTTTTTATCAAATTTTTTTATTTACTTTCTTTTTTTGAGAAATTATTGAATAAAGAAGAAGAAGAAGAAAAAGGATAACTTCACCAGGGAAGTGAATTGACAAGTCACCAACCAATACCCACCCTACCCACCCCCCCCCCCCCCCCCCCCCCCCCCCCCCCCCCCTGCTTTTCTCCTCAATTTTATTTTATTTTATTTTTTATTTTTAAAAGAACAACTTTCTAATCAGAAGTTTTCACCGGTCCCTAGGATTTTAAAATGAAAAGTTTATTACGGAAGTGAAAATGTCTAAAGCTCTGATTTTTTTTTTTTTTCTTAACGACCACCTATCTATATCAGATATTTTTTTTGAAGTTTTTGCCATTGTTATAAATTGAGCCGTTAAATTGAGAGTTATTTGTCCAAGTTTTAAGCTCGTCCTTTTACCAGCTGAGCTACGTCTCTATTCATTTTTAATGAAAGATCAAAGGGCTAAATAAAGTTAAAGATCAAAGAACCCAAGTAATGGAGGAAAAAAAAAAAGAATGGCCGTAAACTATAAAAATGGACCAATTCGTTTTTTAATATATGTAAAAAAAATCATAGAAACTCAAATGTCATTTCAATACAGATACTGTCATTATGTTAGTATTTAATAAAAAAAAAAAAAAAATCAAGTTTTTGTTTTTCTTACTCCCAAAGTATCAATTTTCTTATATAGAAACCAAATCTTGCTGAGATTTTTTTTTTTTTTTTTTTTTGGACAGCAATACAGAAACTTTACTTTGTTAGTGATTGATAAAAAAAAAATCATTTTTTTTTGGTATCTGGCTTTTTGCTTCAAAATATAGTTGAGAGGAAATATTGTTAGTATTTGATAATAATAAAAAAAATCAAGTTTTTTGTTTTTTTGTTTTTTCCTTCCAAAGTATCGATACCTAACTTGATTCAAAGAGTTGTTTTGCTTTCTAAAGCAAGAAGATATCAAAAGCATTAAATCCCAATGAATGAAACCAATATGATTGAATAACAATAATAATAGCTTGGTGGAACACCCACAATCCATACACTAATTACATTGACCCCCAAAATTGGTTTAGCTAATCATGGATTTACAAAGGAAAATCAAAGAAGAAAAGTAGAAATAACCCATGGTGTGTGGTGTTGACTCCTTACTTCAAGCTGTTGGGATTTATGCCCTAAAGTTTGTAATTTGTAAATGTTATAAAAGAAATAGTTATTGCATTCAATAAATATGACTTATACGCTTATATCATATGTGCTAACATCCAAGATTGCTAGATGCAATCTCAAACTAAGTATATAAATGTCATATACATAGGTATTCGTTTTAAGACATGGAATCTAAAAGTCCATAGAGAGCAAATAAAGTTTGGTACTTTATTTGTGATTAATCTACAGCTTTGGCCCATTTCGTAATGCACGATGGTCTTATCTTAAACTACTCATATGGTGATATGAGAATGGAGGCACCTTATGTGATGTGATCATATAGGACTGGGCCAGATCTATATGAATCTATCATTAAGGTCCGTTAGTTGAAAAGATACATATATATCAACAAAAAAAATGGTTGTATATGGGTGATCTAAATCCTGAGTGTCTTGTTTACTCATTCAAGTTAAATCGTGTTTCTTGACATACCATGGGTGAGATCGGAGTAGCATTCCCGATCAATAACTCCGTATATTGGAATCACAGTTTGGCTTGTGGCTAAGAAGGTATGCACACAATAGAGGAACCCACTTCTTCTTGTGAGAAGTAGATGAGTAGTTCCCTTAAGGGTTGATTCGGGACTTGAACGATTAAGAGCGCTCTCTTTTTTCTGTAAAGGAACGAAAGATATAATTGTTCATTTGAGAATCAATGGTACTTAAAGGAAAAGATATAATTAGAGAGGTATAACGGACTTTATGACCTAGCTCTAATTATGAATTACTTGTGGAGGATCATACCATATGTAATAGCTATATCGATGGACACTGATAATTTGGTTGTGTAAAACATCTACAGTTACGAGAGTACAATGTTGGGTTTTTAGTGGAATAACTCCGAGGTTAATAATTGTGAAATATTAATTATATAATTTAATTAATTTTTCTAAGTATTATTGGAGCTCAAAACTGTGGGTCCATTAGGTCCCCTTGCTAGCTCATTACGATTAATATGGAAATATGGGGTTTTATCACTTTTTTGAGCTGGTCTTTCAAGACTATCACCACTTAAATAACTTATGTTTCAAAGGCACCAAAATAAGTGACTTCCAAAAATACCCTTACTTTTAGTTTTTTTTAGTTTTTATTATATCTCTGACTTTAACTTTCTCATACATTTATGTTGTCTGAAATCTATTTCTCTCACTAACTTTAAATTCTCTGTAAACTGAGATCCAAGTTCATCTTCTTCTCAAACTCGTGGTCGCTGTTCATCTCTTTCTCCTTCTGTAACTCGTGGTCTTGTAACTGAGATCCAAGTTCATCTCCTTCTCCAACTCTTGGTTGATGTTCGTTTGTCTTTAATCACGCTAACGTAATCCCATTTCTTGTGTTTAATATGTTCCGACTTCATCTTCTTCATGTTAAACTAGATCTGGGAAATGAATTGAAAAGTCTCGGAGTCTTTGGTTTAATATGTTCTGAGACTTTTCAAAAGGCTCAGAGACTCTGGTTTAATGACTTTTCAAAAGGCTTAGAAACTTTGAATCGGTTATAATTTTCCGAGACTTTTACTTTCTTTGGATGCATATATCTATTTCCACCGTGTCTCTACTGTTAGGATTATGCTCAATAGCAAGAGTGTAATATTGTAATTGACAATCTTTTCATATTAATAAAGTGATTTCTGGTTTAACAAATCTTATAGCATTTATAGTTTAATATTATAATTGTCAAAGTAAATAATCATAAGGTCTAAAGACTATGAGAAAATAAGAATTGTTTGTACATCTGGATATGTATGAAGAAGACACAATTCTATAGTTAGTCTTAAATAATGTTCACAACTTAAGTTAAAGGTTGGGCACATTTATCTTGTTAAAATTGTAGAATTCTTTTGCTAGCATTTGAGTGGGATCAAATGAGTTATGATGAGTCTGAAATCATCGGAGGGTCTTCGAGTAAAAGAATCTAGTGCACTGGGTGCATTGAACTGGATCACAATGAAAAGCTTTATCTAGAACCGTCAATAGATAATAGTCTTTTCATTATCAGGACAATCGGAGAGTCTATCTTAATCCTGAGATAAATGATGAACTTATGGTTGCAAGTGGTATCATTTGAGTTATCAATGAGTACGATTATATAGCATAATCTATCCTCGATAGTTTGGTGATATTCATTTGTTAATCGATAGAGGACTTCATTTATAGATATGGACATCGTGGCTCCATTTATTAAATAAGAGTATAATATCATCATATGGATGTTTTGAGGTAATTGGATATTAAATCTCAACGTTGAGTTTTCGATAACGACTATTGAAAACATGGCTTCTGGACAAGTCAAAGTATCCAAGTTCAAAACGTGGTCATATGAGTAAATATGGTAACTTGGAGAGTTATAGGCGGTCTATGAACTCTTGGCGATTACTGATATTAATCACGAGGATACACTATCTTCAATATGATTGTCTAGGGTATGAATGAGGAACATCTTCTTATTCTATCTTTATTTAAGAGTTCAATTTTAGCTCTTTAGTGGAATGATTTAAAATTAATGGATCGGACCTAAGTGAATCATTTGTTGATTGTGATTAGGTTATGTCTATTAAAGCTTAAATTTAGATAGCTTGCCAAGATCCCCAATCCACACGGACTTGCATGGATCACTTGATATATTCTACCGGACCAATTTATGGGTCCATCTAGAATTGCATTTAATATATTAAGAATATAATTTGCACATTATTTATTTAATGGGCTGATCAATTATATTAATATATTAATGAAAGGCATGTGAGCTTGTTTCTTTTAGTAAGAATGGGTCTGGTTCACATGTGGGTTTTTTTATTTAATGTCTAATGGATTAAATAAAATAAGAAAATAATATTAGGCCCATATTTAATGGTGTGGGCGGCAAGACTAGAAAATAGTCTAAAGATATTATTTTATTTTATTGTTTGATTAAATGGAGATTAATTAATTTATTAGTTAATCATTTAATTGAAAATCAAAATCTTTTTCTGATCAGGAAATATGTTTCCTAGGTTAAATACTATTGGTAGTAGTATACTAAAAATAAAAGACTTATTTGGTAAGAAAAAAATAATAAAGTTTATTTATTTAATCAAATAAATAAGTCTTTTATTAAGTCAAAAAAGAATTAAACACTTATGAGTTGAATTAGGTTAGGATTCTAAAGTTGATAAGAATTAGGGTAAAGCACAAATCCTCTTTAGTAGAGAATTCTAAAGTTGATAGTGTAGGGAAAAATATCAAAAGTAGTACACGCAGCAGAAGCGATACTAAAATTAGATTTAGTGACTTTTAAAAAAATTTTCCTTTATGAACCTTAAATCCTTTTAATCAATAAACATGCATATACATTAACAAAAAGTAGATTACCTTTTGTCGCGTGATCCGATTGACTTACGTCGATGGTAATCCGCAAGACCTTCAATCCGAGCACGAACGTGGATCACCTAGGAGCGTGGTCTCCCTTTTCTTTGAATTGCAAACCTGTGAATGGACAAAACAAAACTTTTCTTTTCTTTGTTAGTCACAAAACAATCAAAAGAATGTCTAAGATTATTCCGGTCACTTTTGAGTTCTCAATCTAATGATCGAAACTCGCGTGAACCTAGATCGATATCGTATACACAAGCTTATTGATGATTAAGCAATAGTATACTATCAAAGAATAATCTAACACTCATTTTTGTCTTAGTAGAATAAAAACTCTCTATGAATGAAGAAGAAGAAGAAAATAAAATCTCAAGCACATGTATGTGGTGGCCGAACCCTATAAGAGCACTTATATAGGTTGGCCGAATTTTTCTTTCTTTTTCCTTTAGGGTTGCCGAATTCTATGTAGTTTTAGATTAGGGTTGGCCGAATTTCATCATGTCACTTATATAGGGTGACCAAAATTCAACCCTAATTCTTTTCAACTTTATAGACTTCAAACCCTAATCCAACTCATTGATTTTTATTCTTTTATTTTGACTAAATAAAAAGACTCCTTATTTGATTAAATAAATAAAATTTATTTATTTATTTCCTTATCAAACAAGTCTTTTACTTTTAGGAAAGATTTGTTTCTTTAATTAAACAATTAATCAATAAATTAATTAATTCTTATTTAATTAAAACAAATGAAACAAAATAATATATTAGGTTAAAACATTAACCTTGCCGCCCCACTTGTATAAAATTGGGCCTAATATTATTTTCTTATTTCATTTAATCCATTGGACTTTAAATAAAAAGCCCACATGTGAACCAGACCCATTCTTACTAAAAGAAACAAGCCCACATGTCTTTCATTAATTTATTAATATAATTGAGCAGCCCATTACATAAATAATGTGCATATTATATTCTTAATATATTAAATGCAATTCTAGATGGACCCTTAAATTGGTCCGGTAGAATATATCAAGTGATCCATGCAAGTCCGTGTGGATTGGGGATCTTGGCGGGCCATCTAAATTTAAGCTTCAATAGACATAACCTAATCACAATCAACAAATGATTCACTTAGGTCCGATCCATTAATTTTAACTCATTCCACTAAAGAGCTAAAACTGAACTCTTAAATAAAGATAGAAAAGGAAGATGCTCCTCATTCATGCCCTAGACAATCATATTGGAGATAGTGTATCCTCGTGATTAATATCAGTAATCGCCAAGAGTTCATAGACCGCCTATAACTCTCCAAGTTACCATATTTACTCATATGACCACGTTTTGAACTTGGATATTTTGACTTGTCCAGAAGCCATGTTTTCAATAGACACTATCGAAAACTCAACGTTGAGATTTAATATCCAATTACCTCAAAACATCCATATGATGATATTATACTCTCATTTAATTAAATAGAGCCACGATGTCCATATCTATAAATGAAGTCCTCTATCGATTAACAAATGAATATCACCAAACTATCGAGGATAGACTATGCGATATAATCGTACTCATTGATAACTCAAATGATATCACTTGCAACCATAAGTCCATCATTTATCTCAGGATTAAGATAGACTCTCCGATTGTCCTGATAATGAAAAGACTATTATCTACTGACGGTTCTAGATAAAGCTTTTCATTGTGACCCAGTTCAATGCACCCAGTGCACTAGATCCTTTTGCTCGAAGACACTCCGATGATTTTAGACTCATCATATCTCATTTGATCCCACTCAAATGCTAGCAAAAGAATTCTACAACTTTAACAAGATAAAGGTGCCCAACCTTTAACTTAAGTTGTGAACATTATTCAAGACTAACTAAAGAATTGTGTCTACCACATACATATCCAGATGTACGAACAATTCTTCTTTTCCCATAGTCTTTAGACCTTATGATTATTTACTTTGACAATTATAATATTAAACTATAAATGCTATACGATTTGTTAAACCAGAAATCACTTTATTAATATGAAAAAGATTGTTAATTACACATTACACTCTTGCTATTGAGCATAATCCTAACAATCTCCCACTTGCGCTATAGCAAATGTGTCATATCTCTCAAGCCCATGTTCTCTAGATGCCCATCGAAACTCTTCTGAGGTAGAGCCTTTGTGAAGGGATCCGCTAGATTTTCTGCTGACGCGATTTTGGTAATCGTCACGTCACCTCTTTGAACAATCTCCCTTAAAAGATGATACTTTTTTTCAATGTGTTTACCTCTCTTGTGACTTCTTGGTTCTTTCGAATTAGCCACTGCTCCACTGTTGTCACAGTAGATAGTGATCTGCTTATTCGCACTAGGAACCACTTCTAAGTCAATTAAGAATTGGCGGAGCCAAACAGCCTCTTTGGCAGCTTCGCATGCAGCAACATACTCAGCTTCCATGGTGGAATCAGCAATACAAGATTGCTTGATACTCCTCCATATAACTGCTCCTCCTCCAATAGTAAACACAGCCCCTGATGTGGATTTTCTGGAGTCAGAATCTGATTGGAAATCAGAATCTGTATACCCAACGGGAACCAAATCCCCTCCAGAGTATACAAGCATATTATCTCTCGTTCTCTTAAGATACTTGAAAATATGCTTGACTGCCGTCCAGTGATTAGGACCAGGTTTCGATTGAAACCTGCTAACTATGCCAACAGCAAAACAAATATCTGGTCTAGTACAGAGCATTGCATACATGAGACTTCCAACTGCCGAGGCATATGGAACTCTACTCATGAATTGCTCTTCATGCTCATTCTTAGGAACTTGTTCCTTAGAAAGCTTGATTCCATGTCTGAAAGGTAACATACCTTTCTTGGAATCCTGCATGGAAAACCTAGACAAGATTTTGTCTATGTATGAAGCTTGGGATAATGCAATCGTTCTATTCTTTCTATCCCTTATTACTTGGATACCTAGAATAAAACTTGCTTCTCCTAAGTCCTTCATATCAAATTGTTTTGCTAACCATTCTTTTACTGATGTCAATACACCTACATCGTTTCCAATGAGTAGTATATCATCAACATAAAGAATCAGGAAAACCAACTTGTCGCCTTTAATCCTTTTGTATACACAAGGTTCGTCAGGATTCTAAATAAATCCAAAACCTTTGACAGCTTGATCAAACCTTATGTTCCAGGATCTGGATGCTTGCTTTAATCCATATATGGATTTCTGCAACTTGCATACCTTATCCACTTGGCCCTTTTCAATGAATCCCTCTGGTTGCATCATGTAGATGCTTTCGTCAAGACTTCCATTTAGGAAAGCTGTCTTGACGTCCATTTGCCAAATCTCTAGATCTAAAGATGCTGCAATGGATAAGAGTATCCTAATGGATTTAAGCATGGCCACAGGAGAGAAGGTTTCCTCGTAATCGATACATTCTTTCTGTGTATACCCTTTAGCTACCAATCTAGCTTTAAAGGTTTCCACCTTTCTATCCATACCTCTTTTCCTCTTGTATACCCACTTGTACCCAATGGGTTTTATCCCTTTAGGCAAGTCTACAAGGGACCAGACTTTGTTATCGAACATAGATTCAATCTCGGATTGCATTGCCTTTTGCCAATGGCGACTATCAACATCCTCCATAGCTTCCTTGTACGTATAGGGATCATCGTCGTCCGGGAGATTCTCCACTGATTCTCCTAGACCGATGTATCTTTCGGGTTGTGTTCTAACCCTCCCACTACGACGAGGAATGGTAGGTTGTTGATCTTGTGTTGGATCGGAACTTACAATTGGGTTAGGTTGTGTAACCTCTCGTGGAATTGTATCTCCTGACATCTCATTCAGGACAATTCTACTTCTAGGCACAAAATCATTCATATAGTCCTTTTCCAGAAATTTAGCATTCGTCGAAACAAATACTTTAAGATCTGAAGGACTATAGAAATAATATCCTTTAGTTTCTTTTGGATACCCTACAAATATACATGTTTCTGAACGGGACTCCATCTTTTCTGTCTTTCCTTTTAACACATGCGCAGGACAACCAAATATCCTTAAGTGTTGTAAACTAGGCTTGCGCCCAGTCCACAACTCATGCGGTGTTTTAGGAACAGACTTAGATGGTACATCGTTTAGAATGTATATAGCAGTTTGTAAAGCATATCCCCAAAAAGAAATAGGAAGCGTTGAATAACTCAACATAGACCTAACCATATCCAAAAGAGTTCTATTTCTCCTTTCTGCTACCCCATTCTGTTGAGGTGTACCTGGTGCAGAAAAATGAGAAACTATCCCATTATCAACAAGATATTGCTAAAACTCACCAGATAGATATTCTCCACCACGATCAGATCTCAAGATTTTTATGTGTTTCTCAAGCTGATTTTCCACTTCAGTTTTGAATGCTTTGAACATGTCAAAAGCATCCGACTTATGTCGCATGAGATACACATAACCAAATCTCGAGTAATCATCTGTGAAGGTGATGAAGTACTCATATCCACCTCTAGCTTGAATGTTCATAGGTCCACATACATCAGTGTGTATCAATCCTAAACATTCAGTGGCTCTTGCACCTTTGGCAGAGAACGTCCTTTTGGTCATTTTACCTTCCAAACAAGATTCACAAGTTGGTAGATCATCAACCTTTAAGTCACTCAAAGGTCCGTCACATACCAATCTTTTAATCCTATTAAGGTTAATGTGACCTAAGCGTAAATGCCAAAGGTAGGTTTCATCTGTTGATAATTTACTCTTTTATGATTAGGTTCCGTTATTTCTGTGTCTAACGAGTGAGAGATATTTTTATGCAAAAAGAATAAGCCGTTTTCCAATGTACCTTTGCAAATAAATTTGTTATTCTTACTAATAATAAAATCTTTATTAAAAGTAACCGAATACCCAAATTTATTCAAACAAGAAACTGAAATTAAATTTCTCTTGAATTGAGGTACATAATAAACGTCTATCAAATCTAAATGCCTAAAAGAATCTAGATTAACTCTAATATCTCCCACTGCACTTGCAGACACTAACGTTCCGTTGCCCAAACGCAAGTTGATTTCATTCTTATTCAACTTTCTCCTTTCTTGAAACCCCTGTAAGGAATAGCAAACATGATTTGTGGCTCCAGAGTCTATGATCCAAGAATCTGTAGAATCTGCCAGAAAACATGTTTCAAGATAATTAATATTACCTTGTTCCTTCTTGTTCTGGGACTTTGGGCAATTTCTTTTCCAATTTCCCTTTTCACCGCAAAGGAAGTATTTCCCTTTGATCTTGGTTACTTTCTTGGTCTCCATCTTGGTAGGCCCAAGTTGCTTTTTCTTCTGTTGTTCCTTAACCTTTTGACGGGTCTTAACAGTAGCAACTTTACCAACCATATGAATCTGAGATTCATAAGTAGGAGCAGGTGGTTTAGGAGCAGACAGAATAAACTTATGTTTTTCAGCTTGCAGCAACAACCCAATTTTCCTTTTCCATGTGACATAATTATTTCCGGTTAAAATATTATCTTTTAAGATGTTCATTAGGTATGGGGTCATGATTTCTTAATAAAACAAAACATATATAAGTAAATAATCATGATAAAGCACTTTTAAATATTTATCTTGAATTAAATAAATAACTCAATCATAAAATTCAACGGTGATCTAACACCCATAAATGTTACGCCTCCATTGGGAGTTCGCACCATTTACTAGTTAGACTAGGTCCCACCTAATTGTTAAAATAACAACCAGCGTTTTCAATTTTAGCCTTGCAATTTTACTGACAAGAACTCTTGGGAGGATATCAATAAAATTACATTGAGTGTGTTACCAAGATATCGACCCTCAATTTTCTCTCACGAAAATCCCTCCTTGGGGAGTAGATCTCGTTTGAGTCCATTGTCTAGTCTATCCTTGTAAGGAAGTATGTTGCTAAATTCCATTCATGGACGCCCCTTGGGGGGATTACCAATAAATAATAAAGCTCAACTAACCTTGGAGGCCATAGGTGTTACAAAAACACCTTCTCCCACTCAATTATTTAAGGCGTGTGATTAAATCCCATAGAATGATTTACCGAGTTATCTAGATGCCAATTTAGATACCTAAATCATTCAATGCATGTTCATACCAAAAGAGATATATGCATGGCACTTCTATTCTATATGTCATGTTATCATACAATAACAAATATTGTAATATTTAAGCATAAATTAAATAGCAACAATTTTGGCCCATCCTAGAAAAACAAGTAAATTACAATTGTCAGGAATACAAGATCTTCAGGTGGCCCATCAACCATACGCTCATCCTTCGGCCCAAACCCCATGGGCGTGCACGACCCACAACCCCACAAAGGGGCTGCCATGCGCAGCCCATAGGGCCTTCAAGGCTGCCGTGCGCAGCCCACCTTGCAATGGGCTTGCCATGCGCAGCCCAATCAACTCCTAGGGT
Source organism: Acer saccharum (assembly GCA_030490815.1). Classification (NCBI taxonomy): domain Eukaryota; kingdom Viridiplantae; phylum Streptophyta; class Magnoliopsida; order Sapindales; family Sapindaceae; genus Acer; species Acer saccharum. The sequence continues at coordinate 25,687,512 of CM059878.1, forward strand.
GCGCACGGTGCTCGTTCATGGTTCCGGTTGCTTCGTTTTGCTTCGTGTCTTCGAATCTCCAAGACCTAAATATATTACGGCAGTATATATATAATAAATACTGCAGTATTAATTTTTTTTTTTGTTTTTATTCACTGCAGTATTTTTACAAAATAAAAACTGCACACAAACTAAAAAAAAAAAACTGCAGCAGTAAACCTAAAAAAATACTGCACATATATAAAAAAAATAAAACCTAACAACTACCAAGAAGGAATTATGGCGATAATAGACCACCCTTCTTGTTACAACTCCGAAACAAAAATTACATTGAAAATCTAGGGCCAAAATTGAGCAATAACAAACCACATAAAACATATATAAATCCATACATCACATGTAATTATATATTTGAATACCTAGAGTGCCATCTCTTTCTAAACATGCATAATCACAATAAAAAGAAATAGATCCACGTATATATACGTTAATTAATTAAAAGGGTTCAACCTAGGCTATGATACCAATTGTAGGGAAAAATATCAAAAGTAGTACACGCAGCGGAAGCGATACTAAAATTAGATTTAGTGACTTTTAAAAAAAATTTCCTTTATGAACCTTAAACCCTTTTAATCAATAAACATGCATATACATTAACAAAAAGTAGATTACCTTTTGTCGCGTGATCCGATTGACTTACGTCGATGGTAATCCGCAAGACCTTCAATCCGAGCACGAACGTGGATCACCTAGGAGCGTGGTCTCCCTTTTCTTTGAATTGCAAACCTGTGAATGGACAAAACAAAACTTTTCTTTTCTTTGTTAGTCACAAAACAATCAAAAGAATGTCTAAGATTATTCCGGTCACTTTTGAGTTCTCAATCTAATGATCGAAACTCGCGTGAACCTAGATCGATATCGTATACACAAGCTTATTGATGATTAAGCAATAGTATACTATCAAAGAATAATCTAACACTCATTTTTGTCTTAGTAGAATAAAAACTCTCTATGAATGAAGAAGAAGAAGAAAAATAAAATCTCAAGCACATGTATGTGGTGGCCGAACCCTATAAGAGCACTTATATAGGTTGGCCGAATTTTTCTTTCTTTTTCCTTTAGGGTTGCCGAATTCTATGTAGTTTTAGATTAGGGTTGGCCGAATTTCATCATGTCACTTATATAGGGTGACCAAAATTCAACCCTAATTCTTTTCAACTTTATAGACTTCAAACCCTAATCCAACTCATTGATTTTTATTCTTTTATTTTGACTAAATAAAAAGACTCCTTATTTGATTAAATAAATAAAATTTATTTATTTATTTCCTTATCAAACAAGTCTTTTACTTTTAGGAAAGATTTGTTTCTTTAATTAAACAATTAATCAATAAATTAATTAATTCTTATTTAATTAAAACAAATGAAACAAAATAATATATTAGGTTAAAACATTAACCTTGCCGCCCCACTTGTATAAAATTGGGCCTAATATTATTTTCTTATTTCATTTAATCCAGTGGACTTTAAATAAAAAGTCCACATGTGAACCAGACCCATTCTTACTAAAAGAAACAAGCCCACATGTCTTTCATTAATATATTAATATAATTGAGCAGCCCATTACATAAATAATGTGCATATTATATTCTTAATATATTAAATGCAATTCTAGATGGACCCTTAAATTGGTCCGGTAGAATATATCAAGTGATCCATGCAAGTCCGTGTGGATTGGGGATCTTGGCGGGCCATCTAAATTTAAGCTTCAATAGATATAACCTAATCACAATCAACAAATGATTCACTTAGGTCCGATCCATTAATTTTAACTCATTCCACTAAAGAGCTAAAACTGAACTCTTAAATAAAGATAGAAAAGGAAGATGCTCCTCATTCATACCCTAGACAATCATATTGGAGATAGTGTATCCTCGTGATTAATATCAGTAATCGCCAAGAGTTCATAGACCGCCTATAACTCTCCAAGTTACCATATTTACTCATATGACCACGTTTTGAACTTGGATATTTTGACTTGTCCAGAAGCCATGTTTTCAATAGACACTATCGAAAACTCAACGTTGAGATTTAATATATCCAATTACCTCAAAACATCCATATGATGATATTATACTCTCATTTAATTAAATAGAGCCACGATGTCCATATCTATAAATGAAGTCCTCTATCGATTAACAAATGAATATCACCAAACTATCGAGGATAGACTATGCGATATAATCGTACTCATTGATAACTCAAATGATATCACTTGCAACCATAAGTCCATCATTTATCTCAGGATTAAGATAGACTCTCCGATTGTCCTGATAATGAAAAGACTATTATCTACTGACGGTTCTAGATAAAGCTTTTCATTGTGACCCAGTTCAATGCACCCAGTGCACTAGATCCTTTTGCTCGAAGACACTCCGATGATTTTAGACTCATCATATCTCATTTGATCCCACTCAAATGCTAGCAAAAGAATTCTACAACTTTAACAAGATAAAGGTGCCCAACCTTTAACTTAAGTTGTGAACATTATTCAAGACTAACTAAAGAATTGTGTCTACCACATACATATCCAGATGTACGAACAATTCTTCTTTTCCCATAGTCTTTAGACCTTATGATTATTTACTTTGACAATTATAATATTAAACTATAAATGTTATACGATTTGTTAAACCAGAAATCACTTTATTAATATGAAAAAGATTGTTAATTACAACATTACACTCTTGCTATTGAGCATAATCCTAACAGATAGGAATTAGGGTAAAGCACAAATCCTCTTTAGTAGAGAATTGGGCCAACCCTAATTACATCATAAGGAGAATTCGGCCAACCCTAGTAGAAAGAGAAGAAGAATTCGGCCACCCTATATAATACACATTATAGGGTTCGGCCACTTGATTCCTTCAATTGATTCACTTGATCAACTTCTTCTTCTTCTAGCTTGAATCATACTCATAGACAAGTGTTCTAATTTTCGGCCAAGACACAAGAGAGAAGAGATTATTCTATTTCGATAGTACACTAATAGCTTATACATCAATAGGCTTTTGTGTACAACTTCGAATAAGGTTCATGCGAGTTTCGATCATTAGATTGAGAACTCAAAAGTGACTGGAATAATCTTTGTAGTCTTTTGGACGTTTTGTGACTAACGATCTGAAAAAAGAGATTTTGTTTTCCATCTTCAGGTACGCAATTTAAAGAAAGGGAGACCACGCTCCTATGTGATTCACGTTCGTGATAGGATTGAAGATCTTGCAGATTACCATCGACGCAAGTCAATCGGATCACGCGACAAAAGGTATTCTACTTTTATTAGTATATATATATATATATGTTTAATTAATTTAAAGGGTTAAGGTTCATCAAAAGAAAAATTTTAAAATATACTAAACTCATTTTTAGTCTCGCTTCCGCTGCGTGACCATATTTTTCCCTACAATTGGTATCAGAGCCTAGTTGTACCCTTTAATTAATTAACGTATATATACGTGAATCTATTTCTTTTTATTGTGATTATGCATGTTTTAGAAAGAGATGGCACTCTAGGTATTCTCATATATAATTACATGTGGAATGTATGGATTTATATATGTTGTTATAAGTGAATTGTTATTGCTCAATTTTGGTCCTAGAATTTCAATGTATTTTTGTTTCGGAATTGTAACAAGAAGGGTGCCCTATTATCGTCACAAGTTCCTTCTTGGTAGTTGTTAGGTTTCTTTTTATTGTATAAATATTACTGCAGTTTTTTTTTTTTTTTTTTTTTTGTATTAAAATACTGCAGATTTTTTTTATTGTAACAGTGCAGTTTTTTTTTGTATTGTGTTTAAAAAAAAAAAAATTTACTGCAGTAGTTTATTGTGTAATACCTGCTGTAATATATTCAAGTTTCGAAGATTCGAAGAGTTGAAGAATTGGAAGAAGAAAAAGGAAGCAACCGAAACCAAACATACACTGTGCGCACCAAAAACAACAAGCTACGAGCATAAAAGCAAGCAGCTGCGTTTTTGTTGTGGTATGGGGCGCACGGCTGCCCATGGGGGCTGGGTGCTTGCGCACGCCCATGGGTGGGGCAGCCAAGGTACATGCGAGTGATGGCCGCTTGAAGACTTGATCGCCAAGTTAGGGTTTATATATTTCAAACAAATGTAATTTACTTGTTTTTCTAGGATGGACCAAAATTGTGGCTATTTATTTTTGCATAAATATTACAATATTTGTTATTGTATGATAACATGTTATATAGAATAGGAGTGCCACTCATATATCTCTTTTGGTATGAACATGCATTGAATGATTTAGGTATCTAAATTGGCATCTAGATAACTTGGTAAATCATTCTATGGGATTTAATCACATGCCTTAAATAATTGAGTGGGAGAAGGTGTTTTGTAACACCTATAGCCTCCAAGGTTAGTTGAGCTTTATTATTTATTGGTAATCCCCCCAAGGGGCGTCCATGAATGGAATTTAGCAACATACTTCCTTACAAGGATAGACTAGACAATTGACTCAAACGAGATCTACTCCCCAAGGAGGGATTTTCGTGAGAGAAAATATTGAGGGTCGATATCTTGGTAACACACTCAATGTAATTTTATTGATATCCTCCCAAGAGTTCTTGTCAGTAAAATTGCAAGGCTAAAATTGAAAACGTTGGTTGTTATATTAACAATTAGGTGGGACCTAATCTAACTAGTAAATGGTGCGAACTCCCAAAGGAGGCATAACATTTATGGGTGTTAGATCACTATTGAATTTTTATGATTGAGTTATTTATTTAAATCAAGATAAATATTCGAAAGTGCTTTATCATGATTATTTACTCATATATATTTTTGTTTTATTCATAAATCATGACCCCATCACTTATGAACATCCTGAAAGATAACACTTTAACTGGAGATAATTATGTCACATGGAAAAGGAAAATTGGGTTGTTGCTGCAAAGTGAAAAACATAAGTTTGTTCTGACTACTCCTAAACCACCTACTCCTAATAATGAATCTAGTATAATGCAAAGAGATGAGTATGAGCAGTGGAAGACTTCAGATGATATGGCCAAATGTTACATTATGGCTACTGTCTCTAACGTGTTGCAACAGCAGCATGAAGGAATGGAGACTACTGCTGATATAATGATGTCTCTAGAGGAGATGTCTACTATGAGGTCCAGGACGACTAAGAGAGAGGCAGTGACTGCTTTTATGAATCTTAGGATGAAACCTGGATAGGCTGTGAAGGATCACATGATGAAAGTCATAGCATATCTCAACATTGCTGAACTAAATGGCGTTGAGATAGATGGTGAGACAAAAATTGATATGGTTGTCAACTCACTGTCAGATTCCTTTGATCAGTTCAAATTGGACTACACTTTGAACAAAAAGGAATACACCTTGCAAGGCCTGATGCAAGATGTTCAAAGCGCTGAAAAGATCCTTGTGAAAAGCAAAGGTCAAGAGATTCATATGGTTGGTAAAGTTGCTATTATTAAGACCCGTCAGAAGGTCAAGAAACAACAGAAGAAAAAGCAACTTGGGCCTACCAAAAAGGTGATCGCGCTATGAATGTTCACATTTAGCGCCCCTAATTCCTACCTTTTGAGTTCGTATTCCAGCACTTTTGTGTGCATAACAAGTGTTTTTGTTAAGTTCAGGTAATTTGGCCAGTCAGGAAGGTTTTTTGCATCAAAGTGATTAAAAGAGGAGCAAAACCATGAGAAATTGCAAGGCGGGTTCTGAAGGCGGGCATAAGCCAGCCTTCCCGAAGGTTTGAAGTCGCCATAAATCAAGGCTAGTTGCACGGCGGGTTATGAAGGCGGGCATAAGCCAGCCTTCCCAAATGTTTGAAGTCGCCAGAGAGCAAGGCGGGTTCGCGCGGCGAGTTTGTGCGGCGGGAAAGAGGCCGCCCATAGCTTTTCAGAAGCGCGGCGACTTCGTGACGACGGGAAAGAAGACTCCGAGAAGCTCACTAAGGGCAAGGCGGGTTCGCGCGGCGGGTTCGTGCGGCGGGAATGAACCCGCCCAAGGCACGTCCAAAGGCCAAATTGGCACTTCTTGCCTCATTTGAAGAAAAACATATATATACTTCTCTCTCCTACTGTTACAAGGGTGACAAAAATAGCTTAGAATAGTTCTTAGTAGTTTTTGGTTAATTTATCATAGAATAGATTAGTGATTCAAGTAGTTCATCTCTTGTAATCTTGTAGCTAGAAGGTATTGATCTTAGAAGTACCTTGCTCATCAATCTCTTGAAGGTTATTTGTGATCATTTGGTTTGTATTGCTGTGGAGAAAGGAGAGGTCGGCCTTGATTCTTCGAGGGTAGTATTTCTTCCTTTTGTTCATTCATATGCTATATCTAATGATCATGTGTAACTAAACACTTTGTTGGGGAATTTATGAAAGTATTGATGTAATCACTTGTTACTACTTGTGTTTGTATGCTTGAATTGATGAAATCATGCCATATATCTCATAATTCTTAGAAGCATGGAGTTGGTTATTGTAAAGTGATGAAATACTAAGTTCATAATGTTTGAATTGAGTATGGTTAGTTAAAAACTCCTGAATTAGAATGTGTTGTTCATACAAAATCCTAAGAATACATTCTATCAATTTAGTTCACAACTTACATTCCTTGATGATTAATCTGAACCTCAGATGAGTTATTAAGTGGATGGTTGAGTGTACCAATTGTATAAATGGAACTACACCAGTGATTTGATCTTTAGTGCATAAAAGTGGTTATTTGTGGTGCATCATTACTGATTTCATACATTCCCTAGCATCTTAGCTTATCAATTATAATCTTTTACCATCGCATTAGTTTAATTCCGTAAAATACTCACTAATCCTAGCATTTACCAGTTACTAGTTACTAGTTACTAGATTCCCTGTGGACCAATACCCTTACTTTGTACACTATACTAGCATAACGACTTGTACGATTGCAAAGGGTGAAATACTCACGCGTTCAGTAGTATAACCGTGGTAATTTAGATCATATTATAGTGTAATTATAGACCCGGTTAGGACGCGTCAAAAGGAGACCAAGAAAGTAACCAAGATCAAAGGGAAATGCTTCCTTTGTGGTGAAAAGGGACATTGGAAAAGAAATTGCCCAAAGTCCCAGAATAAGAAGGAAGAAGGTAATGTTAATTATCTTGAAACATATTTTCTGGCAGATTCTACAGATTCTACAGATTCTTGGATCATAGACTCTGGAGCCACTAACCGTGTTTGTTATTCCTTGCAGGGGTTCCAAGAAAGGAGAAGGCTGAATAAGAATGAAATCAATTTGCGCTTGGGCAACAGAACATTAGTGTCTGTAAGTGCAGTGGGAGATATTAGAGTTTACTTGGATTCTAGAAGGCATTTAGATTTAATAGACGTTTATTATGTACCTCAATTCAAGAGGAATTTAATTTCAGTTTCTTGTTTAAATAAATTTGGATATTCGATTACTTTTAATAAAGTTTTTATTATTAGTAAGAATGACAAAATTATTTGCGAAGGTACATTGGAAAATGGTCTATACTTTTTGCATAGAAATATCTCTCACTCGTTAGACACAGAATTAACGGAACCTAATCATAAAAGAGTAAAATTATCAATAGATGAAGCCTACCTATGGCATTTACGCCTAGGTCATATTAACCCTAATAGGATTAAAAGATTGGTAAGTGACGGACCTATAAGTGACTTAAAGGTTGATGATCTACCAACTTGTGAATCTTGTTTGGAAGGTAAGTTGACCAAAAGGTCGTTCTCGGCCAAAGGCGCAAGAGCCACTGAATGTTTAGGATTGATACACATTAATGTATGTGGTCCTATGAGCATTCAAGCTAGAGGTGGATATGAGTACTTCATCACCTTCACAGATGATTACTCGAGATTTGGCTGTGTGTATCTCATGCGACATAAGTCGGATGCTTTTGACATGTTCAAAGCATTCAAAGCTGAAGTAGAAAATCAGCTTGAGAAACACATAAAAATCTTGAGATCTGATCGTGGTGGAGAATATCTATCTGGTGAGTTTCAGCAATATCTTATTGATAATGGGATAGTTTCTCAGTTTTCTGCACTAGGTACACCTCAACAGAATGGGGTATCAGAAAGGAGAAACAGAACTTTTTTGGATATGGTTAGGTCTATGTTGAGTTATTCAACACTTCCTATTTCTTTTTAGGGATATGCTTTACAAACTGCAATATACATTCTAAACGATGTACCATCTAAGTCCGTTTCTCAAACACCGCATGAGTTGTGGACTGGGCGCAAGCCTAGTTTACAGCACTTAAGGATGTTTGGTTGTCCTGCGCATGTGTTAAAAGGAAAGACAGAAAAGATGGAGTCTTGTTCAGAAACATGCATATTTGTAGTGTATCCAAAAGAAACTTAAAGGATATTATTTCTATAGTCCTTCAGATCTTAAAGTATTTGTTTCGACAAATGCTAAATTTCTAGAAAAGGACTATATGAATGATTTTGTACCTAGAAGTAGAATTGTCCTGAATGAGATGTTAGGAGATATAATTCCACGAGAGGTTACACAACCTAACCCAATTGTAAGTTCCAATCCAACACAAAATCAACAACCTACCATTCCTCGTCGTAGTGGGAGGGTTAGAAATCAACCCGAGAGATACATCGGTCTGGGAGATTCAGTGGAGAATCTCCCGGACGACGATGATGATCCCTACTGTAAGGATTCCCATATCTTGATTGGCTTATTTCATGGACAAACCACGTGTTGGGGATTGTATGTAAGGGTAGCTTAAGTGATTAATATTCAAGCTCAAGACCCTCTCATGTCCTTAAGGTTGATAAGCACCAAAGGTAAACTTCTATGTGCTTAATTTGCTTTGAAGAGATTAGTTGCACATGTAGGGAAAAATATCGTAGTACACGCAGCGGAAGCGAGACTAAAAATAGATTTAGTATAGTTTTAAAATTTTTCCTTTTTATGAACCTTAACCCTTTAATTAATTAAGCATACATATAAACCAACAAAAGAAGAATACCTTTTGTCGCGTGATCCGATTGACTTACGTCGATTGTAATCCGCAAGATCTTCAATCCTAGCACGAACGTGAATCACCTAGGAGCGTGGTCTCCCTTTTCTTTGAATTGCAAACCTGAGAATGGACAAACAAACTTTTCTTTTTCTTTTGTTAGTCACAAAACAATCAAAAAGATACAAAGATTATTCTGGTCACTTTTGAGTTCTCAATCTAATGATCGAAACTCGTGTGAACCTAATTCGATGTTGTACACACAAGCTTATTGATGAACAAGCAATTAGTGTACTATCAAAAGAATAATCTCTTCTCCCTTTTTTTTGTCTTAGTAGAATAATCAAATACTTGTCTATGAGTTTAGAAGAAAAAGAAAATTGAATCATTGAACAACTTTTTTTGGTGGCCGAACCGTATCATATGGAATATATAGGGTGGCCTAATTTTCCTTCCTATTTGATTTAGGGTTGCCGAAATGTTCCTATAATGGCACTAGGGTTGCCGCAAAAATCCATACCAAAAAGGGTTTGTGTTGCACCCTAATATCCATCAACCTTTAGACTTCAAACCCTAATCCAACTCATAAGTATTTTTATTCTTTTATTGACTAAATAAAAAGACTTCTTATTTGATTAAATAAATAAAATTAATTATTTATTTTCTTATCAAACAAGTCTTTTACTTTTAGTATACTACTACCAATAGTATAACTCTAGGAAATATATTTCCTGATCAGAAAAAGATTTGTTTCTTAATTAAACAATTAATTAATTAATTAATTAATTCTTATTTAATTAAAACAATGAAACAAAATAATATATTAGGTTAATATATTCACCTTGCCGCCCCACTTATATAAAAGGGCCATATATTATTTTCTTATTTCATTTAATCCATTGGGCTTTAAATAAAAAGCCCACATGTGAACCAGACCCATTCTTACTAAAAGAAACAAGCCCACATGCCTTTCATTAATATATTAATATAATTGAGCAGCCCATTAAATAAATAATATGCAAATTATATTCTTAATATATTAAATGCAATTCTAGATGGACCCATAATTGGTCCGCTAGAATATATCAAGTGATCCATACAAGTCCGTGTGGATTGGGGATCTTGGCGGGCTATCTAAATTTAAGCTTCAATAGACATAACCTAATCAAAATCAACAAATGATTCACTTAGGTTCGATCCATTAATTTTAACTCATTCCACTAAAGAGCTAAAATTGAACTCTTAAATAAAGATAGAATAAGAAGATGTTCCTCATTCATACCCTAGACAATCATATTGGAGATAGTGTATCCTCGTGATTAATATCAGTAATCGCCAAGAGTTCATAGACCGCCTATAACTCTCCAAGTTACCATATTTACTCATATGACCACGTTTTGAACTTGCACTTGCTTGTATTTTTGACTAGTAGGGTCATTTTCGTAAAATTGACTTACATGCAAAAATTGGGTAATAATAGTTAAAATCTATTCACCCCCCCTCTAGATTAATATATTAGTACACACCGTGCATTATTTCTTTTCAATTGGTATTAGAGCGGGTTCCTAGATATACTTAGGTGATCCTAGCTCATTTTAGGTGTGTTGTGCATTTGTGTGATTTTTGCTCATTCATACATTTTGCATACATTTCATTCATTCATTTGATACAATGAGTGGATACGGTGGCAACCATGAGGGTGCTTCAAGCACACGACCTCCTCTCCTCACCGGTGTGAATTATGCCTCATGGAAAGGCAAGATGGAAGCGTACATGTGTCAAATCCATGATAGGGCATGGATGGCTATTGAAGATAGGTATGCACCTCCTATGATGACTCCCACAGGTGGTGGAGAAGAAGTACTCAAGCCTAAGGCTCAGTGGTCACCGGAAGAGTTTGAGACTTCAAAATGGAATAGGAAGGCATGGCATGCTCTTCTATGTGCAGTGGATGAAAATCAGTACAAACTGATTCAGAACACTAGGATAGCCAAGGAGGCATGGGATATCCTAGAGGTTGCACACGAAGGAACCGATGTTGTTAAGGATTCCAAGCTACAAGTCCTTCAAACGCAATTTGAGTTGCTTAAGATGGATGAGGACGAGTGCTTTAATGACTTTGAAGTCAAGTTGATGGATATTGTGAATCAAATCCATCAACTCGGTGATCCTTATTCGGATAGGAAAGTTAAGCAGAAAATTATGAGGTCTCTCCCTGCTAGGTTCGAATCAAAAGGGATGGCTTTAGAGGAGAATAGCACTTATAAGGACAAGAAGCCGAGCGAGGTAATTGGAAGACTCCTCGCCTATGAATCTAGGAATGCTCCTAGTATTTCACCTCCTAAAAAGCAAAAAGGGATTGCTTTGGAAGCTTCCAAGGTTGAGAAGGAGGAAAAAGGTGACTCGGACGAAGACACGGCATTGTTGCTTAGAAGATTCAAGAAATTCGTCAAGTTCGAGAAGAAAGGCTTTGAATCCAAAGGCCAAGACTTGAAGAAAAAGGCTCCCTTCAAGAATTTTGAGCCTAGGCAAGAGAAGAGTGAAAAGAAAGGGGTCCAATGCTATGAGTGTGGTGATATAGGTCACATCTCACCCGATTGTGGGAACTTGAAGAACAAAATGGCAAAAGTGATGACCGCCACTTAAAAGGGAGACAAGTCATCAAGTGATGATGAGCTTACCATCGACTACACGGCATTTGGGGCCACTTGTGTAGAAGATAAAGTTGTTGGTAAGAAAGCCTTAACTAGTGATCCCATAGAAGAAAAAGATGAAGAAGTAGCTCTAGAGGAGATAAGTGTAGCTACTCATTGGGATATGACTCTCATTGACTCAAGAAACCAAGGTGAAGGTCTTAATGAGGGAAATGACTCCATTAGTGAGAAGGAGAGTGAAGGAGATAACTCAAGTGAAGATGACTCCTCATCTAACTCTACAAATGGAAGTGTAGAGAAAATGGATGTTAATGACTTTATAGTCAAGTGTGAAAGTTCATTGAAGAAGAACAATAGAAAGTTGAAGATTTTAGAGGATTAAAATCTAGAGCTTTCAACACACAATAACCTATTAAGTAAACAAGTGGAGGCATCCAAGAAGATTGAAGACAAGCTAAAGGATGTGCTAGTTATGTCTAAGAGGAATGAAGGAGGGTTGAAAAGGGAGTTTGATGAAGCTATAGAGTCATTGACTAGGATGACTACAAGCACCAAGAAACTTGGCCACATTCTTGGTAGTGGAAATAACCCTTGTGACAAGAAAGGTATTGGGTATGAAGAAAGCAAGGAGATCACTACTCCAACCAAGACCGTCTTTGTCAAGAGTTTGGGCAAGATAGAAGCCTCGCCGGTGCACACTCCTAGGAAGAAAATTGATCTAGGACAATGTTCAAGAAGTGAACAAGTGAAGAAAGCTCCAATGAGACAACCTCAAGCTCAAAAAGTTCCTCAACCTAACTTCCCTCAAGCTCACATTCATCAAGGGAAGAGGCCAATCATGCTGTAAGGATTCCCATTTATTGATTGGCTTGTTTCGTGGACAAACCACATGTGGGGTTTATTGTAAGGGTAGCTTAGGTATTGGTATTCAAGCTCAAGGCACTTTAAAGACCTCATCTTGATAAGCACAAAAGGTAAATTTCTAGTGCTTACGTGCTTTGAAGAGATCTAGTTGCACACACACACAACTCATGCATAAATGTTATTCTTATATGTTGTGTGTTTTCATTTGTGTGCATTCATAATTGTTGAATATCTCTTCATGCATGTTTATTTAATTGCATCTAGTTTATTGAAATGCCATGACATGTTTAGGCATTAGGATGCAAAGTCATGAATTTTATTCATGCATGTTTGAATTGAGTGCATCTTGTTCAATGATAATGCCATGACATGTTAGGCATTAGGATGCATTCAATACCCACACTTGCTCTTCATGATTAGTCTTAAGTGTGGTGTAATTCATTTCCGTTTGTGTGATCGGAAACGTCCACGCTTGCACGATGGTGTACATGTCTTAGCGCGATGGTTGACCACTTGAGAAGGTCTCATTCTTCTCTTGGATAAGTGGTAGTTTTGGTTTGGTTGATTGGAGTAAGGTGTCTAAAAGATTAGATTTCAATGTTTCAAGTGTTTTCAAAACTGACCTTTGCATGGTCTTGTGACCATAACGTTTTATGCAAAGCTTCAAAATGAGTTTTGAAAATTTCTGTACAAACTAGACACCCATACCTTTCCAACGGTATATTATTCGTAATATTTCATGACCGTTTGGATTGGTTTTAAAATCTCCAAAGTTACAACCAAAACAGGGCAACTCTGTTATTGTCCGTTTCTGACCTTTGGTCACTCAATTGACCATAACTCTTTCTACAGACATCAAAATGTCATTCTATAAAAACGAGTAGAAAGTAGACATCCATACCTTTCCAAAAATATACATATGAAAGGTTTTGATATCGTTTGGTTATGTTTCGAAGCGCTCGAATATTGAGTCGTTGCACTGACGCGAGTACCGTGAAATTGCCCATATTTTTTCCATTTCTTCCAAAACAACATAGTTTCACTTGGGCATTATAAATACATATCTTTCTCATCATTTTGAGGAGTGAGCCACAAAATCAAACCCTAGAGAGGGAGGCTCCATAATCTTGAGAGAGAAAGAGACACTTGAGAGAAAAAGTTTAAAGATTACATCTTTATCTCTCTAAACCCATTCCCACATGCACAAATCATCATCTAGGCATCATCTAGGTTCATCTAGCATGTGCTAATGCATGGGTCTTCTTCAACACACATGGTATGATTTGTTGAACACTTTTATCTTACATAATTAGTGTTTCTACTTATCAATTTTATCTCATTTATTACTTGTATGTGTTTAGATTAATTTCTACATACATGATTGAGATTATGTGTTGATTGGGTTATTTATGTTAACTAGGTTTTCATGCCTATTTTATATCTAGCTAATTAATCTCATTATATGATTGAGATTATTTTTGATAGCTTAATTGATTAGGTCATTATTGCCTAAAAGCTATGACATAAACATTCTTGTGTGATTTATTTATAACTAGGTTGATAGATTGTTTTTTAATCAACTAGTTAATCTTTTGAATGTTTGTGGGTTTTTTTGTGATAGCTTTGTATCTAGGATTGGTTATCCTTTACTTAGCTAAAGTTGTATGCCATGACATATAGCTATTTTCATATCTAGGATTGATTTTATTGTCATCATATAATCCTAGGTAAGCATCTAGATTACCCTAGCTCTATATTGCATTTTTGGATATCATTGCATATTCACTTAGGGTGTTGATCTCTTCGGAGAAGTAAGTCTTGTGTGATAGATCAGGATTAGGTCGTACATCGGGATTAGGTGGTCACATGAGCAAATTGGACTAGGTCCACTTTTACAGGCCTGCGGGTAGTGGTAGCGGGATATTGGCCGGGATTAGGTCGTCAAACCGGCATTAGGTTGTATACGCTATCACAATTAGTGGATTCGAGGTTCGAGTGTGGCGCACTTACCAGCCCGTGGTTTTTCCCTGTTGAGGGTTTCCATGTAAAAATCAAGTGTTCTTTAATTTCCGCACTTGTATGCTTGATTTTGTATATTGACTAGATTGGGGCATTTTCGTAAATTTGACTAATCGCAAAAATTAGGTAATAACGATTAAAATCTATTCACCCCCCCCCCCCCCCCCTCTAGATAGTTTTATACACACCGTTAATTTGTTTCAATTGGTATCAGAGCAGGTTCCTAGATATATTTAGGTGATCCAAGCTCATTTTTGGTGTGTTGTGCATTTTGTATGATTATTGTTTTTGACATACATCTTGCATTCTTCTCATATGCATCCATTTGACTCAAAAACTATGAGGGAATTTGAGAGAGAAGAAAATAACTCCGATGAGGAGATGTCCCTCTAAGGTGAGAGAGGAGACGAAGATGAAAGGGCATTGCTCACATCACCAAAGAGCTTCAAGCCCAAGCCTTCCTCAATCTTGGTCTAACCAACCAAGAAGGCTAACTTCCCTCAACCTACGATCCTAAAAGGGAAGTGCTTAATCATGCAAGCTTAACCGAGCAAACAACATTGTCTTGGTCATCAACAAATGAGGAGAGATCCTATCCAACTACCAAGACAACCACAACGACAAGGGAAAGCACATTTGCATGCTCAAGGGAATGGTATAATTCCTAATCTTATCCCCTCTTGTCATTGTGTGGTATTGATGGTCATGTTAGACCAAGTTGCTTACATTACATTTAAATATGTAATCTTATATGCATGATTGAAAAGAAAAAGGCTAGAGCTAAGATGCATGTCCTTAAAAAGGAAGAAAATCATTTGCATAATCCTTTGCCATCTAGAACTCTAGAACCTATGACCACTAGGTATGTTATTGAGACACCTAAGTGGATTAGAAAAGACGAACCCGCTTGCTACGAGACAAACATGTCTCAAATAGGTTCAACTAGGTCCTATGGACTTGGTAAGTCTTTTAGACCACATGCCCTTAATTAAAGTGGTGTGGATTTTGACCCCATATGGGGAACTCAAGCAAAGAGAGCACTTGCATACTTGTTGCATGCAAAAATTTGAAAAATTTTATGCTCCTTTTTTAATTGTTTGAGTAGCTTGGTTGCACATATGCTTATATGTTTTTTCTTCAATAAGTGTGAACCTTGCTTTGATTGCAATCCATGTCATATTTATGTTCAAACATGCATTTTTGGACTAGGAGATATACATAGGAAGTACTCTCTGAATGACCTATAATAATCTCCATGACATGATGATTGTTAGATGACATGCTTAAAATGAGAAAAGCATGATTTTATTTGACATGCTTAAAATGTGAAAAACATGATGTTAAATGACATGCTAAAATGAAAAGCATGAATTGATAATTGCATATTTTTTAAATGCAAAAATAATGTGTTAAAAGCAAATGAGACTTATATGAAAATCTATGTCTCTCTTTCTTTACTTGTGGAATATGGCTACTATCATACGGGTATCTTACCCGGAAAAATCGAATAGGGTGCAAAAAGTCGCTCATGCCATGTTTTGCTTGTAAAGTTGGATATAGTTGCTCATTAAATTAAATTCTTGAATTTTCTATATCCTTGCTTTTAATCATGACAAATGGTGAAATTGGTTTGAATTCTTAAAGGAAACCTTTGTCATTTGCTTTTCCAAATATCATTGCTTTTGGATTTGAATGCAACATGTCTTGCATGCAAAGCATATTAATCACACATTTTTTTGAAAATAAATCTCCTCGTTCTCTCCAATTAATTGAGTTGCATAAAGTGCATTATATGATTATGCAAATGACATGTATGCTACTGTCTCTTTTTGCTACAAGTGACCCAGTTGGGGACTACTCCTTTGCCCATCTCATGACAAAAAGGGGGAGTAGTATGTAGTTAGGGGGAGAATGCTAATTGCTAAATTATTGTAGCATTCACATGATTGGGGAGTTTGTTACTTTGAGGGAGAGTAACCCGTTGAGGGGGAGCATTTGCACTTCACATAATTTGCATGATGTTGTGCTTAAATTCTTATTGCAAATGCTTTTTTTATCTCACATGATTAATCTCACATATACTTGTATTGGAAAGTATAGAAACTTTGTTTTGAAGGATTGATTGTTCTACAAGAGATTGAAGACTTGAAGATATAGCTTTTATTTATCTCTTTGTAATGTAGAAAATCCCTTTAGTTTCTATTTTATTGTGAGGATTAATGTGAGTGGTGGTTTTGTCACGAAATAGCCAAAGGGGGAGACTGTAAGGATTCCCATTTATTGATTGGCTTGTTTCGTGGACAAACCACATGTGGGGTTTATTGTAAGGGTAGCTTAGGTATTGGTATTCAAGCTCAAGGCCCTTTAAAGACCTCATCTTGATAAGCACAAAAGGTAAATTTCTAGTGCTTATGTGCTTTGAAGAGATCTAGTTGCACACACACAAAACTCATGCATAAATGTTATTCTTATATGTTGTGTGTTTTCATTTGTGTGCATTCATAATTGTTGAATATCTCTTCATGCATGTTTATTTAATTGCATCTAGTTTATTGAAATGCCATAACATGTTTAGGCATTAGGATGCAAAGTCATGAATTTTATTCATGCATGTTTGAATTGAGTGCATCTTGTTCAATGATAATGCCATGACATGTTAGGCATTAGGATGCATTCAATACCCACACTTGCTCTTCATGATTAGTCTTAAGGGTGGTGTAATTCGTTTCCGTTTGTGTGATCGGAAACGTCCGCGCTTGCACGATGGTGTACATGTCTTAGCGTGATGGTTAACCACTTGAGAAGGTCTCATTCTTCTCTTGGATAAGTGGTAGTTTTGGTTTGGTTGATTGGAGTAAGGTGTCTAGTTTCAAAAGATTGGATTTCAATGTTTCAAGTGTTTTCAAAACTGACCTTTGCATGGTCTTGTGACCATAACTTTTTATACAAAGCTTCAAAATGAGTTTTGAAAATTTTTGTACAAACTAAACACTCATACCTTTCCAACGGTATATTATTCGTAATATTTCATGACCGTTTGGATTGGTTTTAAAATCTCCAAAGTTACAACCAAAACAGGGCAACTCTGTTATTGTCCGTTTCTGACCTTTGATCACTCAATTGACCATAACTTTTTCTACAGACATCAAAATGTCATTCTGTAAAAACAAGTAGAAATTAGACATCCATACCTTTCCAACGATATATCATATGAAAGGTTTTGATATCATTTGGTTATGTTTCGAAGCGCTCGAATATTGAGTCGCTGCACTGACACGAGTACCGCAAAAATGCCCATATTTTTTCCATTTCTTCCAAAACGACATAGTTTCACTTGGGCATTATAAATACATATCTTTCTTATCATTTTGAGGAGTGAGCCACAAAATCAAACCCTAGAGAGAGAGGCTCCATATTCTTGAGAGAGAAAGAGACACTTGAGAGAAAAAGCTTAAAGATTATATCTTTATCTCTCTAAACCCATTCCCACATGCACAAATCATCATATAGGCATCATCTAGGTTCATCTAGCATGTGCTAATGCATGAGTCTTCTTCAACACACATGGTATGATTTGTTGAACACTTTTATCTTACATAATTAGTGTTTCTACTTATCAATTTTATCTCATTTATTACTTGTATGTGTTTAGATTAATTTCTACATACATGATTGAGATTATGTGTTGATTGAGTTATTTATGTTAGCTAGGTTTTCATGCCTATTTTATATCTAGCTAATTAATCTCATTATATGATTGAGATTATTTTTGATAGCTTAATTGATTAGGTCATTATTGCCTAAAAGCTATGCCATAAACATTCTTGTGTGATTTATTTATAACTAGGTTGATAGATTGTTTTTTAATCAACTAGTTAATCTTTTGAATGTTTGTGGGTTTTTTTGTGATAGCTTTGTATCTAGGATTGGTTATCCTTTACTTAGCTAAGGTTGTATGCCATGACATATAGCTGTTTTCATATCTAGGATTGATTTTATTGTCATCATATAATCCTAGGTAAGCATCTAGATTACCCTAGCTCTATATTGCATTTTTGGATATCATTGCATATTCACTTAGGGTGTTGATCTCTTCGGAGAAGTAAGTCTTGTGTGATAGATCAGGATTAGGTCGTACACCGGGATTAGGTGGTCACATGAGCAAATTGGACTAGGTCCACTTTTACAGGCCTGCGGGTAGTGGTAGCGGGATATTGACCGGGATTAGGCCATCAAACCGGGATTAGGTTGTATACGCTATCACAATTAGTGGATTCGAGATTCGAGTGTGGCGCACTTACCAGCCCGTGGTTTTTCCCTGTTGAGGGTTTCCACGTAAAAATCAAGCGTTCTTTAATTTCCGCACTTGTATGCTTGATTTTGTATATTGACTAGATTGGGGCATTTTCGTGAATTTGACTAATTGCGAAAATTGGGTAATAACGATTAAAATCTATTCACCCCCCCCCCCCCCCCCCCCCCTCTAGATAGTTTTATACACACCGTTAATTTGTTTCACATGCAAAATGAAACAAGGAAGCAAACTTGACCGGTTCAACAACAAAGAAGGTTTGAATCCGCTCAACCACAAAGTCATAGGAAGGCTCCTATGCATGCACAAGGACATGGTATGAATTCTAAATTTATCCCTACATGTCACTTTTGTGGTATTAATGGTCACATTAGACCAAAGTGCTTTCATTTCATTAAATTGTGTAGAATCAAAAGCATAATTGAAAAGAGAATGACAAGAGCTAGAATGCATGCTAATAGGAAGGAAAATATTTATATTCATGATCCTATTATTTCTAGAACTCTTGAACCATTGACCACTAGGAAGAAAAATGTCATATCTATGTGGATAAGAAAAAATGAACCCGCTTGCTACGAGACTAACAAGTCTCAAATAGGTTCATCCAAGTCAAATGGACTTGGGAGGTCTATAGGACCTCATGACCTTCATTAATGAAGGATGATGATGACCCCATATGGGGAATGTTAGGATTATGCTCAATAGCAAGAGTGTAATGTTGTAATTGACAATCTTTTTCATATTAATAAAGTGATTTCTGGTTTAACAAATCTTATAGCATTTATAGTTTAATATTATAATTGTCAAAGTAAATAATCATAAGGTCTAAAGACTATAAGAAAAGAAGAATTGTTCGTACATCTGAATATGTATGTGGTAGACACAATTCTCTAGTTAGTCTTGAATAATGTCCACAACTTAAGTTAAAGGTTGGGCACCTTTATCTTGTTAAAGTTGTAGAATTCGTTTACTAGCATCTGAGTGGGATCAAATGGGATATGATGAGTCTAAAATCATCAGAGTGTCTTCGAGTAAAAGAATCTAGTGCACTGGGTGCATTGAACTGGATCACAATGAAAAGCTTTATCTAGAACCGTCAATAGATAATAGTCTTTTCATTATCAGGACAATCGGAGAGTCTATCTTAATCCTGAGATAAATGATGGACTTATGGTTGCAAGTGATATCATTTGAGTTATCAATGAGTACGATTATATAGCATAGTCTATCCTCGATAGTTTGGTGATATTCATTTGTTAATCGACAGAGGACTTCATTTATAGATATGGACATCGTGGCTCCATTTATTAAATGAGAGTATAATATCATCATATGGATGTTTTGAGGTAATTGGATATTAAATCTCAACATTGAGTTTTCGATAGTGACTATTGAAAACATGGCTTCTGGACAAGTCAAAAAATATCCAAGTTCAAAACGTGGTAATATGAGTAAATATGGTAACTTGGAGAGTAATAGGCGGTCTATGAACTCTTGGCGATTACTGATATTAATCACGAGGATACACTATCTCCAACATGATTGTCTAGGGTATGAATGAGAAACATCTTCTTATTCTATCTTCTTTTCCCTTTAGATCAGTCCAATTTTTATTTAAAAAAAAAGAGTTCAATTTTAGCTCTTTAGTGGAATGAGTTAAAATTAATGGATCGGACCTAAGTGAATCATTTGTTAATTGTGATTAGGTTATGTCTATTGAAACTTAAATTTAGATAGCCCGCCAAGATCCCCAATCCACACGGACTTGCATGGATCATTTGATATATTCTACCGGACCAAGTTATGGGTTCATCTAGAATTGCATTTAATATATTAAGAATATAATTTGCACATTATTTATTTAATGGGCTGCTCAATTATATTAATATATTAATGAAAGGCATGTGGGCTTGTTTCTTTTAGTAAGAATGGGTCTGGTTTACATGTGGGCTTTTTATTTAAAGTCCAATGGATTAAATGAAATAATAAAATAATATATAGTCCATTTATATAAGTGGGGCGGCAAAGGTGAATATATTAACCTAATATATTATTTTGTTTCATTGTTTAATTAAATAAGAATTAATTAATTTATTAATTAATTGTTTAATTAAGAAACAAATCTTTTTCTGATCAGGAAATATATTTCCTAAAATTATACTATTGGTAATAGTATACTAAAAGTAAAAGACTTGTTTGATAAGAAAGTAAATAATTAATTTTATTTATTTAATCAAATAAGAAGTCTTTTTATTTAGTTAATAAAAGAATAAAAATACTTATGAGTTGGATTAGGGTTTGAAGTCTAAAGGTTGATGGATATTAGGGTGCAACACAAACCCTTTTTGGTATGGGATTTGCGGCAACCCTAGTGCCATTATAGGAAGATTTCGGCAACCCTAAATGAAAGAGGAAGCAAAATTCGGCCACCCTATATATTTCATATGATAGGGTTCGGCCACCTCTGGTTGTTCACAGATTCAATTTTCTTCTTCTTCTAAACTCATAGACAAGTATTTGATTATTCTACTAAGACAAAAAAGAGAGACCAGATTATTCTTTTGATGGTATACTAATTGCTTGTTCATCAATAAGCTTGTGTGTACAACATCGAATTAGGTTCACGCGAGTTTCGATCGTTAGATTGAGAACTCAAAAGTGATCGGAATAATCTTTTTATTCTTTTGATTGTTTTGTGACTAACAAAAGAAAAAGAAAAGTTTGTTTGTCCATTCTCAGGTTTGCAATTCAAAGGAAAAAGGGAGACCACGCTCCTAGGTGATTCACGTTCTTGCTAGGATTGAAGATCTTGCGGATTACCATCGACGTAAGTCAATCGGATCACGCGATAAAAGGTATTCTTCTTTTGTTGGTTTATATGTATGTTTAATTAATTAAAGGGTTAAGGTTCATAAAAAGGAAAAATTTTAAAACATACTAAATCTATTTTTAGTCTCGCTTCCACTGCGTGTACTGCGGTATTTTTCCCTACAATTGATATCAGAGCCTTGGTTGAACCCTTTTAATTAATTAACGTATATATACGTGGATCTATTTCTTTTTATTGTGATTATGCATGTTTAGAAAGAGATGGCACTCTAGGTATTCGCATATATAATTACATGTGATGTATGGATTTATATATGTTTTATGTGGATTGTTGTTGCTCGATTTTGGTCCTAGATTTTCAATGTATTTTTTGTTATGGAATTGTAACAAGAAGGGTGGTCTATTATCGCCATAATTCCTTCTTGGTAGTTGCTAGGTTTTATTTTATTTTTTAAAAATAAGTGCAGTATTTTTTTATGACTACTGCAGTTTTTTTATTTAATTTTTATGTGCAGTTTTTATTTTGTAAAAGTACTACAATGAATAAAAAAAAAAAAATCAATACTGCAGTGTTTTATTATTTTATATTGCTGTAATGTATTCGGGTATTGAAGATTCGAAGACACGAAGAAAAACGAAGCAACCGGAACGGAGAACGAGCACCGTGCGCACCCTAGGAGTGGATTGGTCTGCGCATGGCAAGTCCAAATCTTGGTGGGCTGTGCACGGCAGCCTTGTGTGGCCTTATGGGCTGCGCATGGCAGCCCCTTTGTGGGGTTGTGGGCTGTGCACGCCCATGGGAGGCAGCCGAGGGATGAGCGATATGGTTGATGGCCACTTGAAGATCTTGTATTCCTAAACAATTGTAATTTACTTGCTTTTCTAGGATGGACCAAAATTGTTGCTATTTATTTTTTGCGTAAATATTACAATATTTGTTATTGTATGATAACATGACATATAGAATAGGAGTGCCACTCATATATCTCTTTTGGTATGAACATGCATTGAATGATTTAGGTATCTAAATTGGCATATAGATAACTTGGTAAATCATTCTATGGGATTTAATCACACGCCTTAAATAATTGAGTGGGAGAAGGTGTTTTTGTAACACCTATGGCCTCCAAGGTTAGTTGAGCTTTATTATTTATTGATAATCCCCCCAAGGGGCGTCCATGAATGGAATTTAGCAATATACTTCCTTACAAGGATAGACTAGACAATGGACTCAAACGAGATCTACTCCCCAAGGAGGGATTTTCATGAGAGAAAATTGAGGGTCAATATCTTGGTAATACACTCAATGTAATTTTATTGATATCCTCCTAAGAGTTCTTGTCAGTAAAATTGCAAGGCTAAAATTGAAAACGCTGGTTGTTATGTTAACAATTAGGTGGGACCTAGTCTAACTAGTAAATGGTGCGAACTCCCAAAGGAGGCGTAACATTTATGGGTGTTGGATCACCGTTGAATTTTTATGATTGAGTTATTTATTTAAATCAAGATAAATATTCGAAAGTGCTTTATCATGATTATTTACTCATATATATTTTTGTTATATTCAGAAATCATGACCCCATCCCTAATGAACATCTTAAAAGATAATATTTTAACAGGAAATAGTTATGTCACATGGAAAAGGAAAATTGGGTTGTTGCTGCAAGCTGAAAAACATAAGTTTATTCTGTCTGCTCCTAAACCACCTGCTCCTACTTATGAATCTCATATTTATATGGTTGGTAAAGTTGCTACTGTTAAGACCCGTCAAAAGGTTAAGGAACAACAGAAGAAAAAGCAACTTGGGCCTACCAAGAAGGAGACCAAGAAAGTAACCAAGATCAAAAGGAAGTGCTCCTTTTGTGGTGAAAAGGGACATTGGAAAAGAAATTGCCCAAAGTACCAGAACAAGAAGGAAGAAGGTAATGTGAATTATCTTGAAACATGTTTTTTGGCAGATTCTACAAATTCTTGGATCATAGACTCTGGAGCCACTAATCATGTTTGTTATTCCTTGCAGGGGTTCCAAGAAAGGAGAAGGCTGAGTAAGAATGAAATCAATTTGCGCTTGGGCAACGGAACGTTAGTGTCTGCAAGTGCAGTGGGAGATATTAGAGTTTATTTGGATTCTAGAAGGCATTTAGATTTGATAGACGTTTATTATGTACCTCAATTCAAGAGGAATTTAATTTCAATTTCTTGTTTGAATAAATTTGGATATTCGGTTACTTTTAATAAAGTTTTTATTATTAGTAAGAATGACAAAAATTATTTGCCAAGGTACATTGGAAAACGGTCTATACTTTTTGCATATAAATATCTCTCACTCGTTAGACACGGAATTAACGGAACCTAATCATAAAAGAGTAAAATTATCAATAGATGAAACCTACCTTTGGCATTTACGCCTAGGTCATATTAACCTTAATAGGATTAAAAGATTGGTATGTGACGGACCTTTAAGTGACTTAAAGGTTGATGATCTACCAACTTGTGAATCTTGTTTGGAAGGTAAAATGACCAAAAGGTCGTTCTCTGCCAAAGGTGCAAGAGCTACTAAATATTTAGGATTGATACACACTGATGTATGTGGACCTATGAGCATTCAAGCTAGAGGTGGATATGAGTACTTCATCACCTTCACAGATGATTACTCGAGATTTGGTTATGTGTATCTCATACGACATAAGTCGGATGCTTTTGACATGTTCAAAGCGTTCAAAGCATTCAAAGCTGAAGTGGAAAATCAGCTTAAGAAACACATAAAAATCTTGAGATCTGATCGTGGTGGAGAATATCTATCTGGTGAGTTTCAGCAATATCTTATTGATAATGGGATAGTTTCTCAGTTTTCTGCACCAGGTACACCTCAACAGAATGGGGTAGCAGAAAGGAGAAATAGAACTCTTTTGGATATGGTTAGGTCTATGTTGAGTTATTCAACACTTCCTATTTCTTTTTGGGGATATACTTTACAAACTGCTATATACATTCTAAACGATGTACCATCTAAGTCTGTTCCTAAAACACCGCATGAGTTGTGGACTGGGCGCAAGCCTAGTTTACAACACTTAAGGATATTTGGTTGTCCTGCGCATGTGTTAAAAGGAAAGACAGAAAAGATGGAGTCCCGTTCGGAAACATGTATATTTGTTGGGTATCCAAAAGAAACTAAAGGATATTATTTCTATAGTCCTTCAGATCTTAAAGTATTTGTTTCAACAAATGCTAAATTTCTGGAAAAGGACTATATGAATGATTTTGTGCCTAGAAGTAGAATTGTCCTGAATGAAATGTCAGGAGATACAATTCCATGAGAGGTTACACAACCTAACCCAATTGTAAGTTCCGATCCAACACAAGATCAATAACCTACCATTCCTCGTCGTAGTGGGAGGGTTAGAACACAACCCAAAAGATACATCGGTCTGGGAGAATCAGTGGAGAATCTCCCGGACGACGATGATCCCTACACGTACAAGGAAGCTATGGAGGATGTTGATAGTCGCCATTGGCAAAAGGCAATGCAATATGAGATTGAATCTATGTTCGATAACAAAGTCTGGTCCTTTGTAGACTTGCCTAAAGGGATAAAACCTATTGGGTGCAAGTGGGTATACAAGAGGAAAAGAGGTATGGATGGAAAGGTGGAAACCTTTAAAGCTAGATTGGTAGCTAAAGGGTATACACAGAAAGAAGGTATCGATTACAAGGAAACCTTCTCTCCTGTGGCCATGCTTAAATCCATTAGGATACTCTTATCCATTGCAGAATCTTTAGATCTAGAGATTTGGCAAATGGACGTCAAGACAGCTTTCCTTAATGGAAGACTTGACGAAAGCATCTACATGATGCAACCAGAGGGATTCATTGAAAAAGGGCCAAATGGAAAAAGGTATGCAAGTTGCAGAAATCCATATATGGATTAAAGCAAGCATCCAGATCCTGGAACATAAGGTTCGATCAAGCTGTCAAAGGTTTTGGATTTATTCAGAATCCTGACGAACCTTGTGTATATAAAAGGATTAAAGGCAACAAGTTGGTTTTCCTGATTCTTTATGTTGATGATATACTACTCATTGGAAACGATGTAGGTGTATTGACATTAGTAAAAGAATGGTTAGCAAAACAATTTGATATGAAGGACTTAGGAGAAGCAAGTTTTATTCTAGGTATCCAAGTTATAAGGGATAGAAAGAATAGAACGATTGCATTATCCAAAGCTTCATATAGACAAGATCTTGTCTAGGTTTTCCATGCAGGATTCCAAGAAAGGTATGTTACCTTTCAGAAATGGAATCAAACTTTCTAAGGAACAAGTTCCTAAGAATGAGCATGAAGAGCAATTCATGAGTAGAGTTCCATATGCCTCGACAGTTGGAAGTCTCATGTATGCAATGCTCTGTACTAGACCAGATATTTGTTTTGCTGTTGGCATAGTTAGCAGGTTTCAATCGAAACCTGGTCCTGATCACTGGACGGCAGTCAAGCATATTTTCAAGTATCTCAAGAGAACGAGAGATAATATGCTTGTATACTTTGGAGGGGATTTGATTCCCGTTGGGTATATAGATTCTGATTTCCAATCAGATTCTGACTCCAGAAAATCCACATCAGGGGCTGTGTTTACTATTGGAGGAGGAGCAGTCATATGGAGGAGTATCAAGCAATCTTGTATTGCTGATTCCACCATGGAAGCTGAGTATGTTGCTGCATGCGAGGCTGCCAAAGAGGCTGTTTGGCTCCGCCAATTCTTGATTGACTTGGAAGTGGTTCCTAGTGCGAATAAGCAGATTACTATCTACTGTGACAACAGTGGAGCAGTGGCTAATTCGAAAGAACCAAGAAGTCACAAGAGAGGAAAACACATTGAAAGAAAGTATCATCTTTTAAGGGAGATTGTTCAAAGAGATGACGTGACGATTACCAAAATCGCGTCAGCAGAAAATCTAGCGGATCCCTTCACAAAGGCTCTACCTCAGAAGAGTTTCGATGGGCATTTAGAGAACATGGGCATGAGAGATATGACACATTTGCTATAGCGCAAGTGGGAGATTATTAGGATTATGCTCAATAGCAAGAATGTAATGTTGTAATTGACAATCTTTTTCATATTAATAAAGTGATTTCTGGTTTAACAAATCTTATAGCATTTATAGTTTAATATTATAATTGTCAAAGTAAATAATCATAAGGTTTAAAGACTATGAGAAAAGAAGAATTGTTCGTACATCTGGATATGTATGTGGTAGACACAATTCTTTAGTTAGTCTTGAATAATGTTCACAACTTAAGTTAAAGGTTGGGCACATTTATCTTGTTAAAGTTGTAGAATTTTTTTACTAGCATTTGAGTGGGATCAAATGAGATATGATGAGTCTAAAATCATCGGAGTGTCTACGAGTAAAAGAATCTAGTGCACTGGGTGCATTGAACTGGATCACAATGAAAAGCTTTATCTAGAACCGTCAATAGATAATAGTCTTTTCATTATTAAGACAATCGGAGAGTCTATCTTAATCCTGAGATAAATGATGGACTTATGGTTGCAAGTGATATCATTTGAGTTATCAATGAGTACGATTATATAGCATAGTCTATCCTCGATAGTTTAGTGATATTCATTTGTTAATCGATATAGGACTTCATTTATAGATATGGACATCGTGGCTCCATTTATTAAATGAGAGTATAATATCATCATATGGATGTTTTGAGGTAATTGGATATTAAATTTCAACGTTGAGTTTTCGATAGTGACTATTGAAAACATGGCTTCTGGACAAGTCAAAAAATATCTAAGTTCAAAACGTGGTCATATGAGTAAATATGGTAACTTGGAGAGTTATAGGCGGTCTATGAACTCTTGGCGATTACTGATATTAATCACGAGGATACAATATCTCCAACATGATTGTCTAGGGTATGAATGAAGAACATCTTCTTATTCTATCTTTATTTAAGAGTTCAATTTTAGCTCTTTAGTGGAATGAGTTAAAATTAATGGATCGGACCTAAGTGAATCATTTGTTGATTGTGATTAGGTTATGTCTATTGAAGCTTAAATTTAGATAGCCCGCCAAGATCCCCAATCCACACGGACTTGCATGGATCACTTGATATATTCTACCGTACCAATTTATGGGTCCATCTAGAATTGCATTTAATATATTAAGAATATAATTTGCACATTATTTATTTAATGGGCTGCTCAATTATATTAATATATTAATGAAAGGCATGTGGGCTTGTTTCTTTTAGTAAGAATGGGTCTGGTTTACATGTGGGCTTTTTATTTAAAGTCCAATGGATTAAATGAAATAAGAAAATAATATATGGCCCATTTATATAAGTGGGGCGGCAAAGGTGAATATATTAACCTAATATATTATTTTGTTTCATTGTTGAATTAAATAAGAATTAATTAATTTATTAATTAATTGTTTAATTAAGAAACAAATCTTTTTCTGACCAGGAAATATATTTCCTAAAGTTATACCATTGGTAGTAGTATACTAAAAGTAAAAGACTTGTTTGATAAGAAAGTAAATAATTAATTTTATTTATTTAATCAAATAAGAAGTCTTTTTATTTAGTCAATAAAAGAATAAAAATACTTATGAGTTGGATTAGGGTTTGAAGTCTAAAGGTTGATGGATATTAGGGTGCAACACAAACCCTTTTTGGTATGGGATTTGCGGCAACCCTAGTGCCATTATAGGAAGATTTCGGCAACCCTAAATGAAAGAGGAAGCAAAATTCAGCCACCCTATATATTTCATATGATAGGGTTCGGCCACCTCTGGTTGTTCACTGATTCAATTTTCTTCTTCTTCTAAACTCATAGACAAGTATTTGATTATTCTACTAAGACAAAAAAGAGAGAACAAATTATTCTTTTGATGGTATACTAATTGTTTGTTCATCAATAAGCTTGTGTGTACAACATCGAATTAGGTTCACGCGAGTTTCGATCGTTAGATTGATAACTCAAAAGTGATCGGAATAATCTTTTTATTCTTTTGATTGTTTTGTGACTAACAAAAGAAAAAGAAAAGTTTATTTGTCCATTCTCAGGTTTGCAATTCAAAGGAAAAAGGGAGACCACGCTCCTAGGTGATTCACGTTCGTGCTAGGATTGAAGATCTTGCGGATTACCATCGACGTAAGTCAATCGGATCACGCGACAAAAGGTATTCTTCTTTTGTTGGTTTATTTGTATGTTTAATTAATTAAAGGGTTAAGGTTCATAAAAAGGAAAAATTTTAAAACATACTAAATCTATTTTTAGTCTCGCTTCCGCTGCGTGTACTACGGTATTTTTCCCTGCAGGGAACTTAAGCAAAGAGAGCTAAGTGCATACTTGTTGCATGTAAATATTTAAAAAATCTTATGCTTCTTTGATTGATTGCTTGAGTAAGCTTGGTTGCACATATGTATATATGTTTTCAATTCAATAAGTGTGAACCTTGCTTGTTTACAATCCATGTCATATTTATGTTCAAACATGCATTTTTGGACTAGGAGATTTACTTAGGAAATATGATTTGAATGACCTATAGTTATCTCCATGACATGATGATTCTTAATGACATGCTTAAAAATCGAAAAGCATGAGTTGTTTTTATAACATGCTAATGACATATGAAAAGCATGAAATTCAAATGACATGCTCAAATGAAAAAGCATGAATTGATGTTTGCATAATCTTAAAATGTAAAACTTGTGTGAAAAAGCTTATGAGACTCAAAATGAATAAAGGATCTTGTATCCGTTCAAGGGATTTTAAAATCCAAATGTCTCTCTTTCTTTATTTGTTGAACATGTCTACTATCATACGGGTTTCATTCCCGGAAAAATCAAATAGAGTGCAAAGTTGCTCATGACATGTTTGGTTTATAAAGATGGATATAGTTGCTCATAAATTAAAATCAATGAAAACTCTATATCCTTGCTTTTCTCATGACAATGGTGAAATTGGTTTGAATTCTTATTAAAAACCTTTGTCATTTGCTTTGCCAAATACCATTGTATTTTGGACTTGAATGCTACATGTCTTGTATGCAAAGCATTTTTGATTCACACATTTTATCAAAATAAATCTCCTTGTTTCTCTCCAATTAATTGAGTTGCATAAAGTGCATTTTATGATTATGCAAATGACTTGAATGCTATCATCTCTCTTTGCTAAGTGACCCGGTTGGGGACTACTCATTTGCCTATATCATGACAAAAAAGGGGAGTAGAATGGTGGTAAGGGGAGTTGCAAATTGTGGTAGCAATTATGCAAGTTGGGGAGACAATACATTGAGGGGGAGTAACCCATTGAGGGGGAGCATTGCATTCACAATTATTGCATGATGTTGTAGTTGTACTTAAATTCTAAGAATGCAAATGCTTGTTTTTATTCTCACCTGATTCATCTCACTTTTTACTTGAATTGGATAGTATAGAAATTTTGCTTCAGGGACTGATTATTCTACAAGAGATTGAAGACTTCAAGATTTTTTATAAAAATATCTCTTTGTAATTGATCGGTCATTTATTGTATATGTTTTTGATCCCCATTCCTCCAATCAATTGCTTATTTCTCGAGTCTTTTTGGGATTTAATTTGTGTGTTTGAGCATTTTTCAGGTTGTTGGATTCAAGTGATATGTTTGAAGTATTTCAGAGAAAAAAGGTGATTTTGGTAGATTTGAGGGACTTTTATGCAAATGGCCATCAACCATCATGAAAGACCGCTGTCAATTTCCACACAGCGGCATGAAAGCGGTGCAAAACAGTGTAAACCGCTGCCAAAACCGCTCTGGCTCTCGCAGCGGTAGCGCAGCGGTAGCCCGTCACAGTGCAGATCATCAATATTGCGGGGCCCATATCTCTCAGCTCCGATTGAACTGTGTGTCCTGCTACCTATGGATTTGAAGCCCCGGAAGTCTAGTTTCCAACCCAATTTACGGCTTGTCGATCCGAATTTTCTAGAAGAAGTTATGTCCGTTTTAGTGCCCGAAGGTCAGATCAGTCAGTCATAAAATCCGCGAATACTTTCGGGATTTGTTTCGCAAGTTGTCGGAACGGGAAATATTACCTTCTTGGACATGTGTGAGAGTCTTGGGAAGCAAGTAGACATCTAATCCTTATCTTCCTTCAATAAGTAATCAATTTGGATGGATTAGGAAAGAAATAGAATTCCAAATAGGCTTGTATTCTCAAAGGGAATAGATTTCCTTGTTGTTTTAGGTCATGGCCTTGCATCTACACCTATTTAAACCCCTTGTAAGCCTAATTTCGGGGAGAGAGAGAGACCAGCTGGAGAACCACCCAAGGGAGGTCCCAAGCCACCAAGGGGGCCATCCCCCATCACCATCATCCATCTTTACACATCGAGGGTTTGCAAGACGAAGAAGACTCACCATGGAAGATGGGAAGAAGTCGTTGAAGGCCTCAATGGGTTTTATCTCCTCTATCTCTTGTCTTGTTATTTTCATGATGTGTAACTAATCCATACTAGGGAATCAATGTGAACCTCTATGAATACTCTTTGTTAGAATTGACTATATTTTCTTAATTTAAGTTTTGATTCATTCAATTCATTCTACGTCTCAATTCTTTGTTTGTGTTGATGCATGATCATACGTTGGCATGAATTTAGGGTTTTGATAATTTAACAATTAAGTTTGGAGTGTTGATCTACACGTAACCTTAATTAATATTCAATTGAATGGGTAAAACTGATCTTAGCATTGATCTATGCAAGTAGGTTTTGGTTCATTAGTTCTTGCACTTAATGGGTTCTCGGTTGTAGTTTGCACCATTGATCTATGGGTAAATTATAATTGAGAACACTTGATTCATCCCAGGATCATACGGTAACAATCATAAATAAGATAAGAACGAACCCTTAACTTGAGTTACATCTTTTATCAAAGTCAATTCGAAGCATTGAGTAAACATAGTTGGGGAGCATTGATGACCTAGTCCTCTCACCTCTTTATCACATTCACATATTCTTGTTAATTGCTTTCTTAGTTTAATTTAGTTTTAATCAAATCAATCATCAAACAAACTCTCTTGGTTACTTTTAATTGCTTAGCTTTAATTAGAATTAGTTATAACTAGTAAATCACTTTTCCTCGTGGGAACGATCCTTACTTGTCGCTGTACTTATCTCACGATTCGTGCACTTGCGAGTTAGGTTTTTATAACACGATTTTACACATCAAGTTTTTGGCGCCGCTGCCGGGGAATGGTTGAATTTATTGGTTATTTCTAGTTTTAGTTTTAGTTAATAGTTTTAGTTTATTTTATTTTTTTATTTTTTTTTATTTTTTATTTTTTATTTTTATTTTATTATTTTTTTTTATTTATATATATATATATATATATATATATATATATTTTTTTTTAGCTTTTAGATTTTGTTTTCTTTTTATTTTCTTTTTCTTTTCTTTCTTTTCAGGAACAATGGACTTCTATGAGCAGCATGCTTATGATGTGGAAAGTGAAGCAATTCATATGCTTGATATGAAACTAGATGCTTTAGTGCAACAATATGGGGAATGGAAATCTATGATTTTTGCAAGAGAACAAACCCAAGCAATGAATTCTTACAATCCGTGGCCTGTGCATGAACCTTTTGAACATTCCTACAATCCATGGCCAATCAATGAACCATATGGAAATTCCCACAATCAATGAACCATATGACAATACTTACAACTCGGAGTGGAGGAATCATCAAGACTTCTCATGGAGCCACAATGAAGTCAATACCTATGAGCAGTCGGTCTCACCAGCAATAGAAGATATGATCCAACAAATGCAACAACAATTGCAGCAAATGAACCAACGTAATGAGGAACAATTTCAGATCATTGAGGGTTCACTGAGGAGGATAGAGGTGAAAATTAGGCAATTGGTTGAACCGGAGCAAGAAGATGTTGCCACCATCCCTTCTTATGGTAAGATTGTTGAGAGATATGAATTTTCTGATGATTTTTCTAGTGTTGCAGATGAAGATGAAGAGGAGGAGACGGAAGAAAATGTTAAGGAAGCGGAAGATGTCCCGTTCGAGGCACCGCTCTTTTACAAGGAACTCAAGCCTTATGTCCCTCCTATTACTTTTCCGAGCCGCCTACACAAAAGCAAGTGGAATAAGTGGTTTTCTGAACTTATTTCACTAAACTTTATAGTGAACATTTACTTGCCTTTGCTTATTGTGTGTAGGAACATGCCGATGCGCGAAAAGTTTTTCCAAGACCTAATCACATATAGGCGCAAATTTGAGACATTGGAGTTTGGTTAATTCATCCTTGCATCCGTCTTGCCGAGACATTAAATTAAGCGCTTGGTGGGAGGCAACCCACCTAGGTAATTCGTTTTTGTTTTTGTTTTTAGTTTTTAGTTTTCTAGCTTGTGTGTTTTGTGTTTCGAGTTCTTGCCTTCCATGCTTTTTCTTTATTTGTTGTCCATGCTTTTAATGTCATACAAACATTGAGGACAATGTTTAGATTAGGTTTGGGGGTGTGAATTCGTGTTTGTTTTATTCTTTGAAAAAATCTGTGAAAAAAGTGCTCTGTTTTGAAAATTTTTTGAGGCAAACGTTTTGTTAAAACTGTATTGATTGGTGAAGAAATAAATTTTTCCGTCCGCGTTGGGTTCTTCGATTTTTCGATACGAATCCAACGGTATAAAGAACGTAAATTTCTGGGCGGTGGTTTAAAAGTTATGAATGTTTCTTCAACCAAAGGTCATGGGCAATGCCCTGTTGAGCGAAACAGTGCGTGCACTGTTTTCGTTGTCTGTTTTCTCACTTTTCCAATGCGAATTTTGAAATGTTGTCTAAATGAAAAGTGTGAGTTTGCATGTCTATTATCTTGTGCTAAAATTTCGTTAACTTTTGTTAATTTATTTGAGAGATATGCATTAATGAACAGACGTAGGTCAATTTCGAAAGTCATCAGTTTTTAAATTTTGCCCTCCATGTTGAGATGCTTCTTTTGTGTGCTTTAAGAGCCGTAATATATGCTTTATTCACTGAGTTTAAACTAACTTCTTGCCACTTAGAGTAGTGCATTGCATTTTCAAAACTTATAACATGCTCTTGATGTGATGGTGGATAGGAAGCTTAGTTGGATTGTCATGATTAATAGTGGAGACTACCCTTGTGAGTTCACTAAACCAAAAGCGTACATAAATGACACACTATGAGGGTCCTGTTGTTTCTACTCTTTAAACACTCAGTAGGTTCTTAGCATTAGATTTGATCTCTATAGGTTGTACATTGAGCATTAAAGAACAATTCTCATAAAAAGATATCACATGTGGACTTTGCTCTTGATTTGGTTGAACCATTAGAAGTGATATAGGCAATGTGTGCTTGAACTCACTTAAAAGGCCTTAAATATTTCCTACCTTATGTGTGTGCTCCATAGCCCTGTTTGAAGCCAAACACAATTAGCCTTTTTCTTTCATCACCCACATTAACTTAACCCCAATAAACCATAATTTAGCCATACCTTATAGCTTGGGATCATATAGAGAAAGTGATGAAAATGATTGAAGGGAGTTCAAAATGGGTGACTCGTGATGTGCATGTAAAAAAAAAAAAAAAAAAGAAGAAGAAGAAGCAAGAAGACAAACACCAAAGTGGTGTCAAGAAGAAATGTATTAAAAAATTGTTGTAAAAAGAAAAAAAAAAAAGGTTAGAATGTTAATGAGTGCAATAAAGTCAATTAAGATTGCAAAGCTTGTATCTACTCAAAAGGAGTTTGACAAAGAGAAAGGTGAATTTTGAAGAATTGAACAACAACAAGTGGCATCATCCCACTTGTAAAGGAGACCAAGAGACTTGTGCGAAGCCGAAAAGGTAATGGAAGACTCTCATGGTATGATCCTAGGTTTTTGAATTCCAATTTTCCATTCTTTCTTAACCTTCACCCAATGGCCCCGTTACAACCAAAGAAAAGACCTAATTGATCTTTTGGGGATGCTAGCTCAAGAGTAAGGTAAACATGTGCTCTATCTTGTTCTTAATGTTTGATTCTTTTCATGAGATCTTTTGCATACAAATCAATCGTTCTTTCAATGATATATTCTTATGCGATAATAATTTGAATTTTCTTGTGCATAAATTCCATTCGCATATGCTTGATGAGTGTATTTGCCTAGGTTTTGTGTGAAAATATGAGCGATATCTTGTGAGAATTAGAGTCGAGGCGAATTATATCTATGGCCTTTTGACCAATGTGTCTTTGAAGCTAGAATATCTTGAGCATGGGCTTTTCATTCAAAATAGCAATGCATTCAGTTTTGTGACTTAATTTTAGTCTTTACTTATTGGCTCTAGCATGCATTGGCTTTGAATGGTACATGTGAGTTTACATCTTGATTATTTGGTTCTTCGCAGAAATATGTTTGTGGGTAGCATAGCTGTAAACCCTCAGGAGACAAAACTCCTCCTACTAGGGACACCTAGAGGTTTAAAGGCTTGTAGCATATGCTCAATGCTATCGTGTTCCCTACGAAAGTGGCTTAGTTTGTATTTTTGTTTTATTTTTAGTTTAGTTTTTAGGTTTTGTTTTTATTTTAGTTTTGCTCGAGGACTAGCAAAAGATAGGTTTGGGGGTATTTGATCAGTCATTTATTGTATATGTTTTTGATCCCCATTCCTCCAATCAATTGCTTATTTCTCGAGTCTTTTTGGGATTTAATTTGTGTGTTTGAGCATTTTTCAGGTTGTTGGATTCAAGTGATATGTTTGAAGTATTTCAGAGAAAAAAGGTGATTTTGGTAGATTTGAGGGACTTTTATGTAAATGGCCATCAACCATCATGAAAGACCGCTGTCAATTTCCACACAGCGGCATGAAAGCGGTGCAAAACAGTGTAAACCGCTGCCAAAACCGCTCTGGCTCTCGCAGCGGTAGCGCAGCGGTAGCCCGTCACAGTGCAGATCATCAATATTGCGGGGCCCATATCTCTCAGCTCCGATTGAACTGTGTGTCCTGCTACCTATGGATTTGAAGCCCCGGAAGTCTAGTTTCCAACCCAATTTACGGCTTGTCGATCCGAATTTTCTAGAAGAAGTTATGTCCGTTTTAGTGCCCGAAGGTCAGATCAGTCAGTCATAAAATCCGCGAATACTTTCGGGATTTGTTTCGCAAGTTGTCGGAACGGGAAATATTACCTTCTTGGACATGTGTGAGAGTCTTGGGAAGCAAGTAGACATCTAATCCTTATCTTCCTTCAATAAGTAATCAATTTGGATGGATTAGGAAAGAAATAGAATTCCAAATAGGCTTGTATTCTCAAAGGGAATAGATTTCCTTGTTGTTTTAGGTCATGGCCTTGCATCTACACCTATTTAAACCCCTTGTAAGCCTAATTTCGGGGAGAGAGAGAGACCAGCTGGAGAACCACCCAAGGGAGGTCCCAAGCCACCAAGGGGGCCATCCCCCATCACCATCATCCATCTTTACACATCGAGGGTTTGCAAGACGAAGAAGACTCACCATGGAAGATGGGAAGAAGTCGTTGAAGGCCTCAATGGGTTTTATCTCCTCTATCTCTTGTCTTGTTATTTTCATGATGTGTAACTAATCCATACTAGGGAATCAATGTGAACCTCTATGAATACTCTTTGTTAGAATTGACTATATTTTCTTAATTTAAGTTTTGATTCATTCAATTCATTCTACGTCTCAATTCTTTGTTTGTGTTGATGCATGATCATACGTTGGCATGAATTTAGGGTTTTGATAATTTAACAATTAAGTTTGGAGTGTTGATCTACACGTAACCTTAATTAATATTCAATTGAATGGGTAAAACTGATCTTAGCATTGATCTATGCAAGTAGGTTTTGGTTCATTAGTTCTTGCACTTAATGGGTTCTCGTTTGTAGTTTGCACCATTGATCTATGGGTAAATTATAATTGAGAACACTTGATTCATCCCAGGATCATACGGTAACAATCATAAATAAGATAAGAACGAACCCTTAACTTGAGTTACATCTTTTATCAAAGTCAATTCGAAGCATTGAGTAAACATAGTTGGGGAGCATTGATGACCTAGTCCTCTCACCTCTTTATCACATTCACATATTCTTGTTAATTGCTTTCTTAGTTTAATTTAGTTTTAATCAAATCAATCATCAAACAAACTCTCTTGGTTACTTTTAATTGCTTAGCTTTAATTAGAATTAGTTATAACTAGTAAATCACTTTTCCTCGTGGGAACGATCCTTACTTGTCGCTGTACTTATCTCACGATTCGTGCACTTGCGAGTTAGGTTTTTATAACACGATTTTACACATCAGTAATGTAGATAGTCATTGTTGACCTATAGTTTCTAATTTTTGTGAGGAATAGATGTGAGTGGTGGTTTTGTCACGAAATAGCCAAAGGGGGAGATTGTAAGGATTCCCATCTCTTGATTGGCTTATTTCGTGGACAAACCACGTGTTGGGGATTGTATGTAAGGGTAGCTTAAGTGATTGATATTCAAGCTCTAGACCCTCTCATGTCCTCAAGGTTGATAAGCACCAAAGGTAAACTTCTATGTGCTTAATTTGCTTTGAAGAGATTAGTTGCACACACACACTCGCATCTCATGCTTAATTCATTTTCTTATATGTTGTGTATGTGTTGTTATTATGTGCTCATTAATGTTCATTAACGTCTCTTCTTACATGCTTTACATGATTGCATTTTGTATGACCAAAGTCATGTTCATTCTAGACTTAGGATTGCATTCATGGTGTTGGCGCTGTATAAAGTGCTGTTGAAGGTGTTGTACGTACAGCGCCTATATGAGACCTGGTTGAAAAATGCATTTTTAATGCATCAGGTCTAATGCCATTTTGATATGGCGCTGTACAAGGCGCTGTACAAAGCGCTGTACGTACAGCGCCCATCTCAGACCCGAGAGATCAGAGTTGGGGCGCTGTACAGAAGTGCTCTACGTACAGCGCTCAAGGCAAAAATAGGGCAACTTATTCAAAACGACCACACTTTGGTTAAGCCCCCTATATATATGCCACTTTG
Source organism: Acer saccharum (assembly GCA_030490815.1). Lineage (NCBI taxonomy): Eukaryota > Viridiplantae > Streptophyta > Magnoliopsida > Sapindales > Sapindaceae > Acer > Acer saccharum. The sequence continues at coordinate 25,725,261 of CM059878.1, forward strand.
ACTTTAGGTCATTTAAGTGAGTTGATTTTCAGATTTCATACTCAGAATATTTTTCAAGCAAAGAAAAATACAAAAGAACTCACTTTTAACCACTCAAATCAAATCCTTTGTGTATCAAATTTCATATTGCATCTTCTATGTCTATATAGAAAGTATCCATGTATGGGTTTGCATCATCACAACTTGCTTGGTAAGATTTTGATTAAGTTCATCTTATTTTAGTATTTTTACTATCAAGCTATTCTCTTTTAATTTACTTGTATGTTTTGATCATATGATAAATACAAGAATAGAGAATTAATTGTGATGAATTGATTGAGTGTTGTATTGTGATAGCTAATTAGGTTTTTGACTAATCTTGATTAGCTAAGCTATTTGACATGTCATCTAGCTCTTGATATCTAGGGTTGATTTAATTGAATATATTATCATCCTAGATAAGCATCTAAGGTTCCCTAACCTTGTTTGTTATTTGAATATTCATACATATTCACATAGGTTGCATAATCTCTTCATAGAGAATTAAGTCTTGAGGCTAAGATTGCTTAGGCCTCAAGCAATTGGACTAAAGCCACTTTTAAAGGCCCGCGTGGTAGAAGTGGGGGGTTTTTGACCGGAGTGTTAGACGAGGTCTACATAGGTTGTAAATTCCATTTCAATTAGTGGATTTCGAGGTTCGAGTGTGGCGCACTATACATCCCGTGGTTTTTCCCAGTGGTTGGGTTTCCACGTATACATCAAGTGTTATTTAAATTCCGCACTATAATACACTTGCTTGTATTTTTGACTAGTAGGGCCATTTTCGTAAAACTGACTTGCATGTGAAAATTGGGTAATAATAGTTAAAATCTATTCACCCCCCTCTAGATTAATATATTAGTACACACCGTGCATTATTTCTTTTCACCTACACGTATAAGGAAGCAATGGAGGATGTTGATAGTCGCCATTGGCAAAAGGCAATGCAATCTGAGATTGAATCCATGTTCGATAACAAAGTCTGGTCCCTTGTAGACTTGCCTAAAGGGATAAAACCCATTGGGTGCAAGTGGGTATACAAGAGGAAAAGAGGTATGGATGGAAAGGTGGAAACCTTTAAAGCTAGATTGGTAGCTAAAGGTTATACATAGAAAGAAGGTATCGATTACGAGGAAACCTTCTCTCTTGTGGCCATGCTTAAATCCATTGGATACTCTTATCCATTGCAGCATCTTTAGATCTAGAGATTTGGCAAATGGACGTCAAGACAGCTTTCCTTAATGGAAGTCTTGGAAGTCTTGACGAAAGCATCAACATGATGCAACCAGAAGGATTCATTGAAAAAGGCCAAATGGAAAAGGTATGCAAGTTGCAAAAATCCATATATGGATTAAAGCAAGCATCCAGATCCTGGAACATAAGGTTCGATCTAGCTGTGAAAGGTTTTGGATTTATTTAGAATCCTAACGAACCTTGTGTATACAAAAGGATTAAGGGCGACAAGTTGGTTTTCCTAATTCTTTATATTGATGATATACTACTCATTGGAAACGATGTAGGTGTATTAACATCAGTAAAAGAATGATTAGCAAAACAATTTGATATGAAGGACTTAGGAGAAGCAAGTTTTATTCTAGGTATCCAAGTAATAAGGGATAGAAAGAATAAAACGATTGCATTATCCCAAGCTTCATACATAGACAAGATCTTGTCTAGGTTTTCCATGTAGGATTCCAAGAAAGGTATGTTACCTTTCAGACATGGAATCAAACTTTCTAAGGAACAAGTTCCTAAGAATGAGCATGAAGAGCAATTCATGAGTAGAGTTCCATATGCCTCGGCAGTTGGAAGTCTCATGTATGCAATGCTCTGCACTAGACCAGATATTTGTTTTGTTGTTGGCATAGTTAGCAGGTTTCAATCGAAACCTGGTCCTGATCACTGGACGGCAGTCAATCGAAACCTGGTCAAGAGAACGAGAGATAATATGCTTGTATACTCTAGAGGGGATTTAATTCCCGTTGGGTATACAGATTCTGATTTTCAATCAGATTCTGACTCCAAAAAATCTACATCAGGAGCTGTGTTTACTATTGGAGGAGGAGCAGTCATATGGAGGAGTATTAAGCAATCTTGTATTGCTGATTCCACCATAGAAGCTGAGTATGTTGCTGCATGCGAGGCTGGAAAAGAGGTTGTTTGGCTCCGTCAATTCTTGATGGACATGGAAGTGGTTCCTAGTGCGAATAAGCAGATCACTATCTACTGTGACAACAGTGGAGCAGTGGTTAATTCGAAAGAACCAAGAAGTCACAAGAGAGGAAAACACATTGAAAGAAAGTATCATCTTTTAAGGAAGATTGTTCAAAGGGGTGACGTGACGATTACCAAAATCGCATCAGTAGAAAATCTAGCAGATCCTTTCACAAAGGCTCTACCTCAGAAGAGTTTCGATGGGCATCTAGAGAACATGGGCATGAGAGATATGACACATTTGCTATAGCGCAAGTGGGAGATTGTTAGGATTATGCTCAATAGCAAGAGTGTAATGTTGTAATTGACAATCTTTTTTCATATTAATAAAGTGATTTCTGGTTTAACAAATCTTATAACATTTATAGTTTAATATTATAATTGTCAAAGTAAATAATCATAATGTCTAAAGACTATGAGAAAAGAAGAATTGTTCGTACATTTGGATATGTATGAGGAAGACACAATTCTTTAGTTAGTTTTGAATAATGTTCACAACTTAAGTTAAAGGTTGGGCATCTTTATCTTGTTAAAGTTGTAGAATTCTTTTGCTAGCATTTGAGTGGGATCAAATGAGTTATAATGAGTCTGAAATCATCGGAGGGTCATCGAGTAAAAGAATCTAGTGCACTGGGTGCATTGAACTGGATCACAATGAAAAACTTTATCTAGAACCATCAATAGATAATAGTCTTTTCATTATCAGGACAATCAGAGAGTCTATCTTAATCCTGAGATAAATGATGGACTTATGGTTGCAAGTGGTATCATTTGAGTTATCAATGAGTACGATTATATAGCATAGTCTCTCCTCGATAGTTTGGTGATATTCATTTGTTAATCGATAGAGGATTTCATTTATAGATATGGACATCATGGCTCCATTTATTAAATGAGAGTATAATATCATCATATGGATGTTTTGAGGTAATTGGATATTAAATCTCAACGTTGAGTTTTCGATAGCGACTATTGAAAACATGGCTTCTAGACAAGTCAAAGTATCCAAGTTCAAAACGTGGTCATATGAGTAAATATGGTAACTTGGAGAGTTATAGGCGGTCTATGAACTCTTGGCGATTACTGATATTAATCATGAGGATACATTATCTCCAATATGATTGTCTAGGGTATGAATGATGAACATCTTCTTATTCTATATTTATTTAAGAGTTTAATTTTAGCTCTTTAGTGGAATGAGTTAAAATTAATGGATCGGACCTAAGTGAATCATTTGTTGATTGTGATTAGGTTATGTCTGTTGAAACTTAAATTTAGATAGCCAGCCAAGATCCCCAATCCACACGGACTTGCATGGATCACTTGATATATTCTACCGGACCAATTTATGGGTCCATCTAGAATTGCATTTAATATATTAAGAATATAATTTGCACATTATTTATTTAATGGGCTGATCAATTATATTAATCTATCAATGAAAGGCATGTGGGCTTTTTATTTAAAGTCTAATGGATTAAATAAAATAAGAAAATAATATTAGGCCCATATTTAATGGTGTGGGTGGCAAGACTAGAAAATAGTCTAAAGATATTATTTTATTTTATTGTTTGATTAAATGGAGATTAATTAATTTATTAGTTAATCATTTAATTGAAAATCAAAATCTTTTTCTGATCAGGAAATATGTTTCCTAGGTTAAATACTATTGGTAGTAGTATACTAAAAATAAAAGACTTATTTGGTAAGAAAATAAATAATAAGGTTTATTTATTTAATCAAATAAGGAAGTCTTTTATTAAGTCAAAAAAGAATTAAACACTTATGAGTTGAATTAGGTTAGGATTCTAAAGTTGATAGGAATCAGGGTAAAGCACAAATCCTCTTTAGTAGAGAATTGGGCCAACCCTAATTACATCATAAGGAGAATTCGGCCAACCCTAGTAGAAAGAGAAGAATAATTTGGCCACCCTATATAATACACATTATAGGGTTCGGCCACTTGATTCCTTCAATTGATTCACTTGATCAACTTCTTCTTCTTCTAGCTTGAATCATACTCATAGACAAGTGTTCTAATTTTCGGCCAAGACACAAGAGAGAAGAGATTATTCTATTTCGATAGCACACTAATAGCTTATACATCAATAGGCTTTTGTGTACAACTTCGAATAAGGTTCATGCGAGTTTCGATCATTAGATTGAGAACTCAAAAGTGACCGAAATAATCTTTGTAGTCTTTTGGACGTTTTGTGACTAACGATCTGAAAAAAGAGATTTTGTTTTCCATCTTCAGGTACGCAATTCAAAGAAAGGGAGACCACGTTCCTAGGTGATTCACGTTCATGATAGGATTGAAGATCTTGTGGATTACCATCGACGCAAGTCAATCGGATCACGCGACAAAGGGTATTTTACTTTTATTAGTATATATATGTTTAATTAATTTAAAGGGTTAAGGTTCATCAACAGAAAAATTTTAAAATATACTAAACTCGTTTTTAGTCTCGCTTCCGCTGCGTGACCGTATTTTTCCCTACATCTACCTCACATCGTGTGAATTTTGTTATTCACTAACCGATATGGTGAGTGAATTTAGAGAAGGTATAATTGTTATACCTCTTCTGAGGTCACTCATCTTGTTGGCTTGTAAATGTATAACAAAATTTTATTCTAAGTTATTTATGGATATTAGGGATTGTGTTTAAGATGACAAAAGTGTAGGGAAAAATACGGTCAACGCAGCGGAAGTGAGACTAAAAACAAGTTTAGTATATTTAAAAATTTTTCCTTTGATGAACCTTAACCCTTTAAATTAATTAAACATATATATAAACTAACAAAAGTAGAATACCTTTTGTCGCGTGATCCGATTGACTTACGTCGATGGTAATCCGCAAGATCTTCAATCCTAGCACGAACGTAAATAACCTAGGAGCTTGGTCTCCCTTTTCTTTGAATTGCGTACCTGAGAATGGATAAACAAAATCTCTTTTTCTTAACGTTAGTCACAAAACATCCAAAAGACTATAAAGATTATTCCGGTCACTTTTGAGTTCTCAATCTAATGATCGAAACTCGCGTGAACCTTATTCGAAGTTGTACACACAAGCCTATTGATGTATAAGCAATTAGTGTACTATCGAAAATAGAATAATCTCTTCTCTCTTGTGTCTTGGCCGAAAAAAACAAACACTTGTCTATGAGAATTAGAAGAAGAAGAAGTTGATCAAGTGAATCAAGTGAGAGCTTAAGGTGGCCGAACCCTATAATGTGTATTATATAGGGTGGCCGAATTCTTCTTCTCTTTCAACTAGGGTTGGCCGAATTCTCTACTAAAGAGAGTTTGTGCTTTACCCTAATTACTATCAACTTTAGAATCCAAACCCTAATTTAACTCATAAGTGTTTAATTCTTAATAAAATACTTCCTTATTTGATTAAATAAATAAAACTTATTATTTATTTTCTTACCAAATAAGTTTTTTACTTTTAGTATACTGCTACCAATAGTATAACTCTAGGAAACATATTTCCTGATCAGAAAAAGATTTTGTTTCCAGCATACAGTTGACCAACGGCTACTTAACATAGAAGAATGCACAGAAAAATGTAGAAGTCGGTTGGAACAATGTGTGAAGGGCTCTCAACAACAAGCCAAGGAAGATCCACAACAACTCCACAAGGCAACCAACCCTTTCTCTTGTCTCACTGTTGAAGAAGAGCTAAGAATTGAAGAGGAGCTAAGATAAGAAAAGGGAAGGAAAGAGGCGACTCAACTGGTCGAGACCTCAAATAGCTCGGAAGGCGACCTGGGTGAAGTCTTACTCAAGTTCGAAGAAGAGCTAAGGCTAGAAAAGGAGGGAAAAGAAGTGGACTTGGTCAAAGAGATTACGGAGTTGATAAGTCTTAATGTAGACTACATACTTAAGGCTGATATGCTTGAGAAGGAGAGAGACTTAGAAAAGAAGAAAGCACAAGAGCTCTCCATATTGGTAGAAGAACAAGAACAAGATTTTGCTCGAAAAGCGAGAATGATGCAAATGGAAGCCAAGAGGAAGGATAAGGCATTGGAGGCTATGAGTGAGGAACTCATCAAGAAGGACAATGCCTTGAAGGTAGCACAAGTCATGAAATGTGACTACATCGTGGAGTTGGACAAAGCCAAACTTCTAATCAAGGCTTTGAAAAAGGAGGGGGCCAAGCAAAGATCAACCAAGAAGCCCCGCACTACCCAAAGCGGAGCATGCTTTCCAAAGGTTGCACACAAGCAAGCCGAAGCAACAAAGAAAGACAACAAAGGTAGTCTTTCGAATTTTGCTCCTACATGTTATTTTTGCCATAATAGGGGTCACAAAAAGGCCCAATGTGCTAAATATGTTGAATTGTGCAAATATAGAAGCATGCTTAGGAAGAGAGTGAGAAAAGTTAGAGAAGTTTGGATCTGTAAGGACAAACTAGACCAATCCAAGGAAATACCTTTAGTTGCAAGGAATGACACACCTAGTGGTAAGGTGTGGGTAGTGAAGAACCACGATAGAAATCATGTCACATTAGATAGTCCTTCAAACTTCCATAAATTGCATGATTGCTTTTCGAGTGAATTACGTGTTTCATTACACATATGAACATTTTAATGTATGCTAGCATGTTAATGTGCTATTGCTTCTAGAGGAAGCTCATTTTTAGGTATTTTGTTAGTTTTTAGGTTTAGTTTAGTTTTCAGAGTCTTGAGTCTCTTAATTATCCACTTGCCATATTGCAATTATGCTTAAATGATAAATGATAAGATGCATGGAAATAGATAGGTTTGGGGGTTTATACTCCCTACTTATATTTTGCATAGCATGTGCTTGTGGTGTTTGGTGTGTTTTGTGTGTGCAGGGCATGGAATCAAGAGGAAGAAATGCATCCGTAGGATGAGGCCACGGGAATAAGCCCGCCCAACCAAGCCGCGGGGTTCTTTTAGAACCACCGCGAGACTCATCCGTGGGAAAGAAGCCGCAGAACAGAAGATAAGGAACCCGTAGAGTTCACCGTGACTTCAGATCCACGGGAAAGATCCCACTGCATAGAACGTGTGAAGCTGCAGAAGATTCCAGAGAGTTGTCCGCCACTTCGTGCCGTGGGAATGAAGCCACGGATAAGGGAACAAACCCGCGGGAACAGGGGAGCAAAGCCCGCATACCTCCGCAACTCCAAATCCGCGGAAACACACCATACCACGAAGCCGCACCAACCTAGGAATGCTAAATCATAGGTCCAATCTTCCACTTTTGAGCTTTTACTTCATGTTATATCATTTGTTTAGCTTAAGAGTGTGAATTGATAGTGTTTGCCTAGTGACTAGGATTGGTTGTGTGATGTGAATAGTGGTGGATATTTAGGACTGTATATATGTGTTTACATGTTAGTTGTAGATATTAGGATTGTATATATATGTTGTTGTATATTTGTATGTGTTTGTTTAATTATACATATGTGTAAGGATTCCCGTTTTGTTGATTGGCTTATTTCGTGGGCAAACCACAAGTTGGGGTTTGGTTGTAAGGGTAGTCTAAGTGATTTGTTGAAGATCAAAGACCCTTTCCAAGACCTCAAGAGGACAAGCACCAAAGGTATATATCTAGTGCTTACATTGTCTTGAAGAGATATAGTTGCACACACACACAACATGCATAACTTTTATTCTTGAATGTTGTGTTTATATTTTGTGTGCATTGTGCTTTATTGATTTATTTAATATCTCTTCTTGCATTTAATTGATTGCATCTTGTTCTATGAAATGCCATGACATGATAGGCATTATGATGCATTCAATACCCACACTTGCACTTCATGATTAGTCTTAAGTGTGGTGTAATTCGTTTCCATTTGTGTGATCGGAAACGTCCGCGCTTGCACAATGGTGTGCTTGTCTTAGCGCGATGGTTGACCACTTGAGAAGATCTCATTCTTCTCTTGGATAAGTGGTAGCTTTAGTTTGGTTGGGTTGATTGGAGTAAGGTGTCTAGTTTCAAAAGATTGGATTTCAATGTTTTAAGTGTTTTCAAAACTGACCTTTGCATGGTCGTGTGACCATAGCTTTTTACACAAAGCTTCAAAATGAGTTTTGAAAATTTCTGTACAAACTAGACACCCATACCTTTCCAACGGTATATTATTCGTAATATTTCATGACCGTTTGGATTGGTTTTGAAATTTCCAAAGTGACCACTAAAACAGGGCATCACAGCTGTTATCTGAATCTGACCTTTGGTCACTCAAATGACCATAACTTTTTCTACAGTTATCCAAATCATGTTTTGTTAATTGGAGTAGAAAGTAGACTTCCATACCTTTCCAACGGTATATTATATGAAAGGTTTCGATGTCGTTTGGTCATGTTTTGAGTCACTTGAAAATCAAGCTTTGTGCTATGACGCCCGCCGCGGTTTCAGTGCCGCAGTTTTTGAAACCGCGGCAGTCGAGCCACAGAGCAACCGCGATAGTGTGATTCAGGGGCAAAATTGTCTTTTCACTTGCCCTATTCTTGATGTCTATAAATATCACACTTTCTCATTATCTGAACAAGTTCTTGACTCTTAAGAACCCTAAACTTCAAAGTTAGATTTTGAGAGAAAATCAAATCAAGAATTCACCTTTAACCACTCAAATCAAACCCCTTTTGCATCAAATTTCATATTGCATCTCCTATGTCTATATAGAGTGCATCCATGTATGGGTTTGCATCATCACAACTTGCTTGGTAAGATTTTGATTAATTTCATCTTATTTTAGTATTTTAAATACCAAGCCATCTCTTTTAAATTACTTGTATGTTTTAGATCATATGCTAAATACAAGAAAAGAGATTATTTGTGATGTATTGATTGAGTGTTGTTTGTGATAGCTTTGTATCTAGGATTGGTTATCCTTTACTTAGCTAAAGTTATATGCCATGTCATATAGCTACATGTGATATCTAGGATTGATTATATTGTCATCTTATAATCCTAGGTAAGCATTTAGAGTACCCTAGCTCTTATTGCAATATTTGGATATCATTGCATATTCACATAGGGTTGCTTGATCTCTTAGGAGATTGTAAGTCTTGTGTGATAGACCGGGATTAGGTCGGACACCGGGATTAGGTGGTCACATGAGCAAATTGGACTAGGTCCACTTTTACAGGCCTGCGGGTAGTGGCAGCGGGATATTGGCCGGGATTAGGCCGTCAAACCTGGATTAGGTTGTATACGTTATCACAATTAGTGGATTCGAGGTTCGAGTGTGGCGCACTTACCAGCCCGTGGTTTTTCCCGTGAGGGTTTTGTTAGGTTGATAATTAGTGTTGGCATTAATTCCATATCAAAACGTGTTTTACTTGTAATGTTTAGTGGTTAGTAAATGAAGGATTTCGAAGACGAAGGACGTCTCAACCATTATTCGTTCAAGTTGCCGGCTTTTAAGAGTTTCGGACATTATCGGTCTACAAAGGTATACATGACCTCTTATCTCTTACAAGGCTAGGCACACACTCACACATATCATTCTTGTGTGTCCCTTCATGATTTTATTTCATTTACATTTCACTTTCACACACTTGGCAAAATATGCTCATGCATTCACATTTAGTTAATAAACTTTGTGTTTTGCATTTTCTAGGACTATGTCCGGAAACTAGCATATGTGTGTGTATTTGTGCTTGTATGTTTCCGTATTTTATGTTTAGGACTTGAACATGTTCTTATTCAATGCCTTATTGAGTTCCGGTCGTTTCGGTTACTCATTCATAAGGTTTCGAGTCCAAACGTGTTGACTATGCCACTTTACGTTCTCTTACGTTGTGTTGACTTCATCGATGATTTCCGAGATGATTTCTCAACCATTTTTCAAAGTTGTATAGTCGTTATCGTGTGTGAGGGAGTCACGGTTCGTAATCCGAAAACGGATTCGAAATCGGAGGTCGGATGCTCAAGATATGGGCTGAAGATCCGAAGGAGCGCGCGAGGGAGTAAGTGGCCAAGAGGCCACGTGTGGCCCACCCCGTGGATGGAGCCGTGGGCCCCACGGCCAGAGGGACTCTCTGCCCCCGTGTGGCCCACGCGCCCCCCACGGGGCTGGGCTGAGGTGGCCCTCTTTTATTGGCCAAAAATTGCCTCCTCTCTCCTCTTTTTAAAACCCCTCCATTCCCTCCATTTGTTTTCAAGAAGAAAAAATTAGAATTCCCGTCAGAATTTTTCTCCCAAATTTTCCCAACTTCCAAACACCATAACTTTCTCATACGAAGTTGGATTTGAGTGATTCAAGTTGGAGAACGTTCGTAATCGAGTCCTCTACCTTTTCCAAGTGATTTGGAAGCTGTTTGATTGACTTTTCTGGTGGTTGCACACAGAAAACCGAACCAGCTCGAAAATCCAAGGTAGTGTTCATATCTTTGGGATTTCTTCTTTTATAACCTTCAATTTGCTTGGGGTTTCTTCTTCTATATGTATGTTTATGTATTATGAATGCTATAGAGAAAGATAGCTTCATAATCAATCTTAATCAAAAGTCTAATTAGAGACATATGTGAACTAGTTTCTTAGATTCTAGGTTTTTCACATGTTTGAGAGTTGTATTGTGATTAGATTGATATCTAGGATTATTTGTGGATTGATTGATGTATTTTATGATTAATAATCCTCACATGTGCTTAGATCCTCTTATTGAACAAATCTAAGATTAGCACATTTGATTTTGTATTTAGAGCTAATTAGGATTTAATTGATTATTCATTATATCCTTGCTCTAAATACTTGCTAGAATATTCATTGTATACATTTTGTGATTCTAGCATTTTTTTGTTGTTTTGTGTTCTAAAGTCTTGATTATGTGCTTAATGAACATGCTTTGTTTTCAAGCTTTAGAAACATGAATAGAATCTAGGCTTGGCATGTTTTAGGTGTTTTGCATGCTCTAGATTTTTGTTCATGTTTAAGATCTAGACTACTTTGTTTTGTGAACTTTGTTGCCTATGTCTAGATCTTCATGAAGTGTACCTTATCCATACATTTCATATGCTCATGCATCATTTTGTATGGTGTCATGTTTTGGATCATAAACTAGAAAAATGTACATTGTGTGCTCATTGATTATTTCTAGTTTCCATAGGATGTATTGATCATATATTCTATGTTGCATGTGTTTGCATCATTTGCATCACTTAGATCATTGCCTTGTAAAAGGTGGAAGTCTCTTGCAAAGTGAGTGAAGCTTTGTGGAAAGAGCAAGGAAGCCTTGACTAGGACATGTGGTCCGGATAGTCAAGCAAGGAAGTCTTGTCTAGGGTCGGGAGGATCCGGATAGGCAAGCAAGAAATCTTCCTAGAGACGTGAGCGTCTTGGATAGGAAGTTGCTTCCTAGAGGTGTAGGACACATCTCGGATAGGAAGTAGGCTAGGTGGTTCACTAGGCCCGAGGGTAGACTAGGAGTTGATAGCTTGAGCGGATATCATGAGTTGGTAGCTTGAGTGTGTAAGTCCTTTTCGTCATAGTGGATTGCTTTGCCGGTGGTTGTGGATTCAACCCGTGGATGTTTCCTCTTCGGAGGTTTACCACGTAAAAATCAATGTGTCAAATGTCTCTATCTCTATCTCTTTATATTTGTATGTATGATCTATATAACTTGTTTAAGCTCTTCATTTCCTCACATCCTTGTATACAAGTTATTGATAAAGAAAGAGTTGCGCACATTGTTGGTTGAATCTACATTTGTTTCTTGTATCTTGTAAGTACTTGAACATTGTATCTTGTGATTCTATATCAAGTTGTAAAGCTTAACTTGGTGAGTTTGCATTGTAATATTCAAAGTACAACTTGTGGAATTTAAATTTGCTCATTATTGAATATACTTGTAAAAGAGATACATTGTTCATTGATATATGTTTTGTAGACTAAGGGTGGTGAATCGAGCATACTTGTGATAATTGTTTTCTCATAACAATCATGTTTAAGGTTAATATGTATGCTCACCGAGGTTTTGACATAAGTCACGAAAAAGTTTTTAAAACTAGTGCGTCAACCTATTCACCCCCCCTCTAGGTTGTTTAGTATAACCTTGTAGGTATTTTCAATTGGTATCAGAGCGGGTCACTTAAAGCAATTAGTGTGATTCGGGATCTACAAGGTTATTTACTATGATAACAACCTTTAGTCTACTTTTGTTTGTAATGGTTGTCCTCCTTTGTTGATTGGGAAAATGTTTGTTTTGATGAAAATGCTCATGATAGACTTTGCTATGTCTAGTGATGAGCAAGCTTGGTTGGATTGTCATGAAAGGTTTCTCTTCTCCGTGTTTTATATTTGATGGAGTAGTTTCTCCAAACCAATATGTTCATAAAGTATGAATGAGGTTTATTTTGAGAAGTTGAAACTTTTAGACCTTTTTGCCATTTATAGTTATGTATGTTTTTAAACATCTTGCTCTCAATAAAGATTCAAATATGGCAAAAGAGGCATGGAATAGATTCCAAGCTACTTGTGAAAAAGGTTCTTCTTGTTTTATATTTCATTTGTCTACTAACAATTTTGTTGATAAGCTTGAAAAGCATGTTAGTGACAAAAGCAAAGAAGAAGAAGTTTTCCCGGAGGATAATCATGCTAGACATGATCTCTAGAGTTCAATCTCTTGACAAGGAAAGAGATAATGCTTTGACGGAAGTTGAAGTGAAGAATGAAGTGATCAAATGTCTAGAAGAAAAGACGGTTGAAGTCGCTCTTGTGTTAGATAGTTTAAATAAATGTTTTTGCTAATAATTTGTTTTCTTTCTTGTAAGAAACGAACAAAGACAAGGAAGAGGAGTTGGCAATCATGAAGGCCAAAAGCTTGGTGATCTTCATGAAGATTCAAGTGACTTATGCTTTGTAGTTGAGCAAGTTGAGTCTCCTACAACTAAAGGCAAGTCACTAAGGAACAAAAGGACTTCAAAGGCCAATCTTCCAAGGTCAAGTGCAAAATCAAGAAGAGTAAGGAGCCTTCACCGTCGGTACACTCTAACCCAAATAGTATCATCTCCTTATGTATTCCGGTTTGCCAATTTTTGAAATGTTGTAGTGCATACTATATATATATGCCATGAGTATGTTAGACATTGCAAACTAGGAAATGAGATGCATGTTAGTGAGATGAGAAAATCTTCTATGTATGTTTCTTGCATGATAACTCTTTGAATTTTGTGCGTGTTAATGACAATCATGTAAGGAATATTGTCAAGAAGATTTGGGTGAATATGAGTGTTTCACATGATCATATGTATAGTCTTGATAATATTTTTATTGTTGGCAATAATGTTGTGTATAACATGAGAATATCTTTATAGAGAAGATGGTTGATGTTTATCTTCTAGATATTATATTGCCATAAGAAATGATCATGATGGTTTTTGTGTTTGTGCACCCAAGACCAAATGGGTCAAGGGTGAGTGTTCTTACCATTGGTGTAAGTTGCACATGTGAGTTGGCTTTAAGATTAGTGTCTAGTTTTGAGTAACTTAGCTAGCTAGCTTTGCTTCTCTATGACTTTGACATGAACTTAGCTATCTCACAAATATCATTATGATAGTCAAAATCCGTTGATTAACTTTTGAGAAGTTGCATATCATGAAATCTATTTGGTGATAATCATGTTAAGACTTTTGGAGAAAGTCATTTTTGTTGTTGTTTGAGTTGAAATGCATGGTCTTATTCTCTTGGGATGAAACACCAACAACTTGTTGTCATGAGGACAAACAAGCCAAGAGAGCTCATAAAAAGAGCGAAGGCTTTGCATTTGATGAAAAAGCTTGCTTAGGTATTTCTATATCCTAATGCTTGCTTTCTAGCTTTTCATCTTTCGACTCTATGTTTGCATTACATCATGTAGCATGTCATATTATAGAACTAGTATAGCATTCATATGGTTCTTGTTGACATTTGCTCTCTAAAGATCTTTTAGTGATGTGTTCACAATGATCTTACACATGATGCTTGAAATGCTTGTGTGATTGTTGAGTGGCTTGATGAGCAAAACTTAATTTGAATATCATTGTCTTTAAGAGTTACTCACTTGAGAAGTAATGATCTTTAACAAGTATCTTTTATTGTTTTAGATCATGCACTTGAGCTTGAAAATCTTATTTTTGAAAAATGCACTAATGCTTCTCTTGTATGTTTTAGTTTTGAGTTTTTGTGGTTGAATATGTGTAGATAATGGATGCATCTAGAAGTTTATTGTTAAGTACATGATAGATGACCTTTGGTATGTATCCATTTTGCTTCGGTACTACATAGTAATCAACGAGCACCCTCATGGAAAGGGCTACACACCTTGGTTGTGAAGCCACCCAATGTAGGAAAGGGCTACGCCATTGTGATGAGTGAAAGCCGCCATGAGGAGTATATGTTTTTGTTAGTAAAATCAAAGAAGTGTTGAAATGAATCATAAAAAAAATCTTTGATTCTAAGCCTAAAAGAAATGAAAAATAAAAGGCTTATTGATGTATAGTTGAGAATTGTGAAAAAGCTCGGGTTGACAAATAGAAACGGGAAAACGAGCCACATGCACACACACGCTCATATGTTGATATCTATTCATTTTAAAAGCAAAAAAACCGGATGAATATCGGTTTGACCTATTTTTGGAAATGCTTTAGATGGATAGGTGTGGAAATTATTTGCATGTTGATGTCACAATTACTCCTATTATATATGTGAGAAGCATTCACATACACACACACATATTTTGCTTATGTGCTTGATTCATTAGCAATGTGAGAATATTTTTGAGAGATTAATGAAAATCTATGATTCTCTCTTGAACTTTGAAAAATGATGAAATATTTTCTCTAATTGCTTGAATGTGTGATTGTGTGGATTTCGTTGTGAACAATACTCTATCTTGATCTTAGATAGAGCACTTATCAAGGGGGAGCATAGTATGCTAGACTTTGTTCTCTTTTATGATATGTTCACATGCTTCGAGTTGATTCATAATCCCTTGTGAACAAATCTACTTTGTGATAATATGTGAAGCATATGTTTAGGGGGAGCTTAGTTTATTCAACTTCGCTTTCTATACGATTTGTTTGCTTAATATCTCGTTCTTTATCTCTTGTATCCTTTGTGTATTCCTTGACAAATAAGGGGGAAAATGTATACCTCACCATGTGTGGAGAAATGTTCCAAATGTGAGTGTATTGTTTCTCTTTGTGCTTAATTGAGACTTTGTGTTAAGGGGGAGAATTCTTATCTTAAAGGGGAGAAAAGAATTCTTGCTTAATAAGGTTAAGGAGCTTAGGAAGAGCTTTAAATATAACATTTATTTGAGATAAAGCATTTGTTTTGAGATAAGGGAATTTATTGTTTGTTTGGCATATTTTGTTTTAATATGATGAATCTTGAAGATGTTATTTCATATGTCTTGATATGCATGATGATTCTTCATAATGATATATGCCTTTGTATGTTTGATCACAATTAATGCATGAATCTTTTTGTAATAATTGTATGATTGTGTTTGCAATCACCTTCTCCTTGTTTGGGGTTGTATAGTAGTTGAGATTGCAATCAATTTCTTCATTTTTGAGGTTGATAAGAGAGTAATTACAATGAATTCCTCTTTGTATGGGGCCGATAGTAATTGTAGTTATAATCAATTTAGTTGAGTGTAGTTGCAATGAGTTCCTCTTTGTTTTGGGGTCGATAGTAATTGTGGTTGTAATCAATTCAATTGGTTATGGTTGCAAAAAATTCCTCCTTGCTTAGAGTGATAGTAATTGTGATTGTAATCAATTATATTGCTTGTAGTTGCAAAAAATTCCTCCTTGCTTAGAGTGTTAGTAGTTGTTGTTATAATCAAATCTCTTCTTGAATGGGGTCGAGATGATTGTTGTTGATACCAATTCCTTCATATTTGGGGTTGATATGATTGTTTATGCAATTGTTGAATTTGGTAGAAATGACCAATGTGCTTATGAGTAAAATTTATGCATTTGTGATTCATTTTACCTTGATGAGTTTGTTGTGTTGTCTAGATTTGTATAACCTTGCTAGGTTAACATCGATAACAACAAGAATCAAGGGAGAAGATATAAGAGCTAAACACAAAGGTGGTTCAATAAGATGCAAAAAATCAAGAACTTGGAAGAAAGTATTTCTTCAAGCAAAGCATCCACCTCCAAATATGAGGTCATCAAATCGTTCAACGTTCTTTGGTGGCACAAGTTGCTAGCAAAGCTTTTGTGATCTCAAGGTATCTTTTCTCTTTTCCCTTTGGCTTCATTTTATGTCAAAAAGGGGGAGAAATATGATATTGTTTTAGCATATCTTCTTTATGTATGTGTTAAGTATTGAACTTCATATGACGTGTAATATCTTGGATTTGATATCTTTGGTGGATGCATGTATTTAGGGGGAGCATACATGATCCATTTGAACTTTAAATGTGTTATTTTCTTGCCTAAGATTGTATATTGCCATATGTGTTGTCTCTTGGATATTCTTGTGCTTTCAAGTTCTTTTTAGGTGATATCAAGAGAAGACCAAGTTGAAGTTCAAGACTTGTTTGGTTGTTAATTTGTGTCTATATGTGTAACTCATTGTACTCATTGTGACCAAATTTTCTTTGTAATTGTTTTAGTATTTGTTTAGGGGTTTTGACATGGAATTTGCCAAAGGGGGAGATTGTTAGGTTGATAATTAGTGTTGGCATTAATTCCATATCAAAACGTGTTTTACTTGTAATGTTAGTGGTTAGTAAATGAAGGATTTCGAAGACGAAGGACGTCTCAACCATTATTCGTTCAAGTTGCCGGCTTTTAAGAGTTTCGGACATTATCGGTCTACAAAGGTATACATGACCTCTTATCTCTTACAAGGCTAGGCACACACTCACACATATCATTCTTGTGTGTCCCTTCATGATTTTATTTCATTTACATTTCACTTTCACACACTTGGCAAAATATGCTCATGCATTCACATTTAGTTAATAAACTTTGTGTTTTGCATTTTCTAGGACTATGTCCGGAAACTAGCATATGTGTGTGTATTTGTGCTTGTATGTTTCCGTATTTTATGTTTAGGACTTGAACATGTTCTTATTCAATGCCTTATTGAGTTCCGGTCGTTTCGGTTACTCATTCATAAGGTTTCGAGTCCAAACGTGTTGACTATGCCACTTTACGTTCTCTTACGTTGTGTTGACTTCATCGATGATTTCCGAGATGATTTCTCAACCATTTTTCAAAGTTGTATAGTCGTTATCGTGTGTGAGGGAGTCACGGTTCGTAATCCGAAAACGGATTCGAAATCGGAGGTCGGATGCTCAAGATATGGGCTGAAGATCCGAAGGAGCGCGCGAGGGAGTAAGTGGCCAAGAGGCCACGTGTGGCCCACCCCGTGGATGGAGCCGTGGGCCCCACGGCCAGAGGGACTCTCTGCCCCCGTGTGGCCCACGCGCCCCCCACGGGGCTGGGCTGAGGTGGCCCTCTTTTATTGGCCAAAAATTGCCTCCTCTCTCCTCTTTTTAAAACCCCTCCATTCCCTCCATTTGTTTTCAAGAAGAAAAAATTAGAATTCCCGTCAGAATTTTTCTCCCAAATTTTCCCAACTTCCAAACACCATAACTTTCTCATACGAAGTCGGATTTGAGTGATTCAAGTTGGAGAACGTTCGTAATCGAGTCCTCTACCTTTTCCAAGTGATTTGGAAGCTGTTTGATTGACTTTTCTGGTGGTTGCACACAGAAAACCGAACCAGCTCGAAAATCCAAGGTAGTGTTCATATCTTTGGGATTTCTTCTTTTATAACCTTCAATTTGCTTGGGGTTTCTTCTTCTATATGTATGTTTATGTATTATGAATGCTATAGAGAAAGATAGCTTCATAATCAATCTTAATCAAAAGTCTAATTAGAGACATATGTGAACTAGTTTCTTAGATTCTAGGTTTTTCACATGTTTGAGAGTTGTATTGTGATTAGATTGATATCTAGGATTATTTGTGGATTGATTGATGTATTTTATGATTAATAATCCTCACATGTGCTTAGATCCTCTTATTGAACAAATCTAAGATTAGCACATTTGATTTTGTATTTAGAGCTAATTAGGATTTAATTGATTATTCATTATATCCTTGCTCTAAATACTTGCTAGAATATTCATTGTATACATTTTGTGATTCTAGCATTTTTTGTTGTTTTGTGTTCTAAAGTCTTGATTATGTGCTTAATGAACATGCTTTGTTTTCAAGCTTTAGAAACATGAATAGAATCTAGGCTTGGCATGTTTTAGGTGTTTTGCATGCTCTAGATTTTTGTTCATGTTTAAGATCTAGACTACTTTGTTTTGTGAACTTTGTTGCCTATGTCTAGATCTTCATGAAGTGTACCTTATCCATACATTTCATATGCTCATGCATCATTTTGTATGGTGTCATGTTTTGGATCATAAACTAGAAAAATGTACATTGTGTGCTCATTGATTATTTCTAGTTTCCATAGGATGTATTGATCATATATTCTATGTTGCATGTGTTTGCATCATTTGCATCACTTAGATCATTGCCTTGTAAAAGGTGGAAGTCTCTTGCAAAGTGAGTGAAGCTTTGTGGAAAGAGCAAGGAAGCCTTGACTAGGACATGTGGTCCGGATAGTCAAGCAAGGAAGTCTTGTCTAGGGTCGGGAGGATCCGGATAGGCAAGCAAGAAATCTTCCTAGAGACGTGAGCGTCTTGGATAGGAAGTTGCTTCCTAGAGGTGTAGGACACATCTCGGATAGGAAGTAGGCTAGGTGGTTCACTAGGCCCGAGGGTAGACTAGGAGTTGATAGCTTGAGCGGATATCATGAGTTGGTAGCTTGAGTGTGTAAGTCCTTTTCGTCATAGTGGATTGCTTTGCCGGTGGTTGTGGATTCAACCCGTGGATGTTTCCTCTTCGGAGGTTTACCACGTAAAAATCAATGTGTCAAATGTCTCTATCTCTATCTCTTTATATTTGTATGTATGATCTATATAACTTGTTTAAGCTCTTCATTTCCTCACATCCTTGTATACAAGTTATTGATAAAGAAAGAGTTGCGCACATTGTTGGTTGAATCTACATTTGTTTCTTGTATCTTGTAAGTACTTGAACATTGTATCTTGTGATTCTATATCAAGTTGTAAAGCTTAACTTGGTGAGTTTGCATTGTAATATTCAAAGTACAACTTGTGGAATTTAAATTTGCTCATTATTGAATATACTTGTAAAGAGATACATTGTTCATTGATATATGTTTTGTAGACTAAGGGTGGTGAATCGAGCATACTTGTGATAATTGTTTTCTCATAACAATCATGTTTAAGGTTAATATGTATGCTCACCGAGGTTTTGACATAAGTCACGAAAAAGTTTTTAAAACTAGTGCGTCAACCTATTCACCCCCCCTCTAGGTTGTTTAGTATAACCTTGTAGGTATTTTCAATTGGTATCAGAGCGGGTCACTTAAAGCAATTAGTGTGATTCGGGATCTACAAGGTTATTTACTATGATAACAACCTTTAGTCTACTTTTGTTTGTAATGGTTGTCCTCCTTTGTTGATTGGGAAAATGTTTGTTTTGATGAAAATGCTCATGATAGACTTTGCTATGTCTAGTGATGAGCAAGCTTGGTTGGATTGTCATGAAAGGTTTCTCTTCTCCGTGTTTTATATTTGATGGAGTAGTTTCTCCAAACCAATATGTTCATAAAGTATGAATGAGGTTTATTTTTGAGAAGTTGAAACTTTTAGACCTTTTTGCCATTTATAGTTATGTATGTTTTTAAACATCTTGCTCTCAATAAAGATTCAAATATGGCAAAAGAGGCATGGAATAGATTCCAAGCTACTTGTGAAAAAGGTTCTTCTTGTTTATATTTCATTTGTCTACTAACAATTTTGTTGATAAGCTTGAAAAGCATGTTAGTGACAAAAGCAAAGAAGAAGAAGTTTTCCCGGAGGATAATCATGCTAGACATGATCTCTAGAGTTCAATCTCTTGACAAGGAAAGAGATAATGCTTTGACGGAAGTTGAAGTGAAGAATGAAGTGATCAAATGTCTAGAAGAAAAGACGGTTGAAGTCGCTCTTGTGTTAGATAGTTTAAATAAATGTTTTTGCTAATAATTTGTTTTCTTTCTTGTAAGAAACGAACAAAGACAAGGAAGAGGAGTTGGCAATCATGAAGGCCAAAAAGCTTGGTGATCTTCATGAAGATTCAAGTGACTTATGCTTTGTAGTTGAGCAAGTTGAGTCTCCTACAACTAAAGGCAAGTCACTAAGGAACAAAAGGACTTCAAAGGCCAATCTTCCAAGGTCAAGTGCAAAATCAAGAAGAGTAAGGAGCCTTCACCGTCGGTACACTCTAACCCAAATAGTATCATCTCCTTATGTATTCCGGTTTGCCAATTTTTGAAATGTTGTAGTGCATACTATATATATATGCCATGAGTATGTTAGACATTGCAAACTAGGAAATGAGATGCATGTTAGTGAGATGAGAAAATCTTCTATGTATGTTTCTTGCATGATAACTCTTTGAATTTTGTGCGTGTTAATGACAATCATGTAAGGAATATTGTCAAGAAGATTTGGGTGAATATGAGTGTTTCACATGATCATATGTATAGTCTTGATAATATTTTTATTGTTGGCAATAATGTTGTGTATAACATGAGAATATCTTTATAGAGAAGATGGTTGATGTTTATCTTCTAGATATTATATTGCCATAAGAAATGATCATGATGGTTTTGTGTTTGTGCACCCAAGACCAAATGGGTCAAGGGTGAGTGTTCTTACCATTGGTGTAAGTTGCACATGTGAGTTGGCTTTAAGATTAGTGTCTAGTTTTGAGTAACTTAGCTAGCTAGCTTTGCTTCTCTATGACTTTGACATGAACTTAGCTATCTCACAAATATCATTATGATAGTCAAAATCCGTTGATTAACTTTTGAGAAGTTGCATATCATGAAATCTATTTGGTGATAATCATGTTAAGACTTTTGGAGAAAGTCATTTTTGTTGTTGTTTGAGTTGAAATGCATGGTCTTTATTCTCTTGGGATGAAACACCAACAACTTGTTGTCATGAGGACAAACAAGCCAAGAGAGCTCATAAAAAGAGCGAAGGCTTTGCATTTGATGAAAAAGCTTGCTTAGGTATTTCTATATCCTAATGCTTGCTTTCTAGCTTTTCATCTTTCGACTCTATGTTTGCATTACATCATGTAGCATGTCATATTATAGAACTAGTATAGCATTCATATGGTTCTTGTTGACATTTGCTCTCTAAAGATCTTTTAGTGATGTGTTCACAATGATCTTACACATGATGCTTGAAATGCTTGTGTGATTGTTGAGTGGCTTGATGAGCAAAACTTAATTTGAATATCATTGTCTTTAAGAGTTACTCACTTGAGAAGTAATGATCTTTAACAAGTATCTTTTATTGTTTTTAGATCATGCACTTGAGCTTGAAAATCTTATTTTTGAAAAATGCACTAATGCTTCTCTTGTATGTTTTAGTTTTGAGTTTTTGTGGTTGAATATGTGTAGATAATGGATGCATCTAGAAGTTTATTGTTAAGTACATGATAGATGACCTTTGGTATGTATCCATTTTGCTTCGGTACTACATAGTAATCAACGAGCACCCTCATGGAAAGGGCTACACACCTTGGTTGTGAAGCCACCCAATGTAGGAAAGGGCTACGCCATTGTGATGAGTGAAAGCCGCCATGAGGAGTATATGTTTTTGTTAGTAAAATCAAAGAAGTGTTGAAATGAATCATAAAAAAAATCTTTGATTCTAAGCCTAAAAGAAATGAAAAATAAAAGGCTTATTGATGTATAGTTGAGAATTGTGAAAAAGCTCGGGTTGACAAATAGAAACGGGAAAACGAGCCACATGCACACACACGCTCATATGTTGATATCTATTCATTTTAAAAGCAAAAAACCGGATGAATATCGGTTTGACCTATTTTTGGAAATGCTTTAGATGGATAGGTGTGGAAATTATTTGCATGTTGATGTCACAATTACTCCTATTATATATGTGAGAAGCATTCACATACACACACACATATTTTGCTTATGTGCTTGATTCATTAGCAATGTGAGAATATTTTTGAGAGATTAATGAAAATCTATGATTCTCTCTTGAACTTTGAAAAATGATGAAATATTTTCTCTAATTGCTTGAATGTGTGATTGTGTGGATTTCGTTGTGAACAATACTCTATCTTGATCTTAGATAGAGCACTTATCAAGGGGGAGCATAGTATGCTAGACTTTGTTCTCTTTTATGATATGTTCACATGCTTCGAGTTGATTCATAATCCCTTGTGAACAAATCTACTTTGTGATAATATGTGAAGCATATGTTTAGGGGGAGCTTAGTTTATTCAACTTCGCTTTCTATACGATTTGTTTGCTTAATATCTCGTTCTTTATCTCTTGTATCCTTTGTGTATTCCTTGACAAATAAGGGGGAAAATGTATACCTCACCATGTGTGGAGAAATGTTCCAAATGTGAGTGTATTGTTTCTCTTTGTGCTTAATTGAGACTTTGTGTTAAGGGGGAGAATTCTTATCTTAAAGGGGAGAAAAGAATTCTTGCTTAATAAGGTTAAGGAGCTTAGGAAGAGCTTTAAATATAACATTTATTTGAGATAAAGCATTTGTTTTGAGATAAGGGAATTTATTGTTTGTTTGGCATATTTTGTTTTAATATGATGAATCTTGAAGATGTTATTTCATATGTCTTGATATGCATGATGATTCTTCATAATGATATATGCCTTTGTATGTTTGATCACAATTAATGCATGAATCTTTTTGTAATAATTGTATGATTGTGTTTGCAATCACCTTCTCCTTGTTTGGGGTTGTATAGTAGTTGAGATTGCAATCAATTTCTTCATTTTGAGGTTGATAAGAGAGTAATTACAATGAATTCCTCTTTGTATGGGGCCGATAGTAATTGTAGTTATAATCAATTTAGTTGAGTGTAGTTGCAATGAGTTCCTCTTTGTTTTGGGGTCGATAGTAATTGTGGTTGTAATCAATTCAATTGGTTATGGTTGCAAAAAATTCCTCCTTGCTTAGAGTGATAGTAATTGTGATTGTAATCAATTATATTGCTTGTAGTTGCAAAAAATTCCTCCTTGCTTAGAGTGTTAGTAGTTGTTGTTATAATCAAATCTCTTCTTGAATGGGGTCGAGATGATTGTTGTTGATACCAATTCCTTCATATTTGGGGTTGATATGATTGTTTATGCAATTGTTGAATTTGGTAGAAATGACCAATGTGCTTATGAGTAAAATTTATGCATTTGTGATTCATTTTACCTTGATGAGTTTGTTGTGTTGTCTAGATTTGTATAACCTTGCTAGGTTAACATCGATAACAACAAGAATCAAGGGAGAAGATATAAGAGCTAAACACAAAGGTGGTTCAATAAGATGCAAAAAATCAAGAACTTGGAAGAAAGTATTTCTTCAAGCAAAGCATCCACCTCCAAATATGAGGTCATCAAATCGTTCAACGTTCTTTGGTGGCACAAGTTGCTAGCAAAGCTTTTGTGATCTCAAGGTATCTTTTCTCTTTTCCCTTTGGCTTCATTTTATGTCAAAAAGGGGGAGAAATATGATATTGTTTTAGCATATCTTCTTTATGTATGTGTTAAGTATTGAACTTCATATGACGTGTAATATCTTGGATTTGATATCTTTGGTGGATGCATGTATTTAGGGGGAGCATACATGATCCATTTGAACTTTAAATGTGTTATTTTCTTGCCTAAGATTGTATATTGCCATATGTGTTGTCTCTTGGATATTCTTGTGCTTTCAAGTTCTTTTTAGGTGATATCAAGAGAAGACCAAGTTGAAGTTCAAGACTTGTTTGGTTGTTAATTTGTGTCTATATGTGTAACTCATTGTACTCATTGTGACCAAATTTTCTTTGTAATTGTTTTAGTATTTGTTTAGGGGTTTTGACATGGAATTTGCCAAAGGGGGAGATTGTTAGGTTGATAATTAGTGTTGGCATTAATTCCATATCAAAACGTGTTTTACTTGTAATGTTTAGTGGTTAGTAAATGAAGGATTTCGAAGACGAAGGACGTCTCAACCATTATTCGTTCAAGTTGCCGGCTTTTAAGAGTTTCGGACATTATCGGTCTACAAAGGTATACATGACCTCTTATCTCTTACAAGGCTAGGCACACACTCACACATATCATTCTTGTGTGTCCCTTCATGATTTTATTTCATTTACATTTCACTTTCACACACTTGGCAAAATATGCTCATGCATTCACATTTAGTTAATAAACTTTGTGTTTTGCATTTTCTAGGACTATGTCCGGAAACTAGCATATGTGTGTGTATTTGTGCTTGTATGTTTCCGTATTTTATGTTTAGGACTTGAACATGTTCTTATTCAATGCCTTATTGAGTTCCGGTCGTTTCGGTTACTCATTCATAAGGTTTCGAGTCCAAACGTGTTGACTATGCCACTTTACGTTCTCTTACGTTGTGTTGACTTCATCGATGATTTCCGAGATGATTTCTCACCATTTTTCAAAGTTGTATAGTCGTTATCGTGTGTGAGGGAGTCACGGTTCGTAATCCGAAAACGGATTCGAAATCGGAGGTCGGATGCTCAAGATATGGGCTGAAGATCCGAAGGAGCGCGCGAGGGAGTAAGTGGCCAAGAGGCCACGTGTGGCCCACCCCGTGGATGGAGCCGTGGGCCCCACGGCCAGAGGGACTCTCTGCCCCCGTGTGGCCCACGCGCCCCCCACGGGGCTGGGCTGAGGTGGCCCTCTTTTATTGGCCAAAAATTGCCTCCTCTCTCCTCTTTTTAAAACCCCTCCATTCCCTCCATTTGTTTTCAAGAAGAAAAAATTAGAATTCCCGTCAGAATTTTTCTCCCAAATTTTCCCAACTTCCAAACACCATAACTTTCTCATACGAAGTCGGATTTGAGTGATTCAAGTTGGAGAACGTTCGTAATCGAGTCCTCTACCTTTTCCAAGTGATTTGGAAGCTGTTTGATTGACTTTTCTGGTGGTTGCACACAGAAAACCGAACCAGCTCGAAAATCCAAGGTAGTGTTCATATCTTTGGGATTTCTTCTTTTATAACCTTCAATTTGCTTGGGGTTTCTTCTTCTATATGTATGTTTATGTATTATGAATGCTATAGAGAAAGATAGCTTCATAATCAATCTTAATCAAAAGTCTAATTAGAGACATATGTGAACTAGTTTCTTAGATTCTAGGTTTTTCACATGTTTGAGAGTTGTATTGTGATTAGATTGATATCTAGGATTATTTGTGGATTGATTGATGTATTTTATGATTAATAATCCTCACATGTGCTTAGATCCTCTTATTGAACAAATCTAAGATTAGCACATTTGATTTTGTATTTAGAGCTAATTAGGATTTAATTGATTATTCATTATATCCTTGCTCTAAATACTTGCTAGAATATTCATTGTATACATTTTGTGATTCTAGCATTTTTTTGTTGTTTTGTGTTCTAAAGTCTTGATTATGTGCTTAATGAACATGCTTTGTTTTCAAGCTTTAGAAACATGAATAGAATCTAGGCTTGGCATGTTTTAGGTGTTTTGCATGCTCTAGATTTTTGTTCATGTTTAAGATCTAGACTACTTTGTTTTGTGAACTTTGTTGCCTATGTCTAGATCTTCATGAAGTGTACCTTATCCATACATTTCATATGCTCATGCATCATTTTGTATGGTGTCATGTTTTGGATCATAAACTAGAAAAATGTACATTGTGTGCTCATTGATTATTTCTAGTTTCCATAGGATGTATTGATCATATATTCTATGTTGCATGTGTTTGCATCATTTGCATCACTTAGATCATTGCCTTGTAAAAGGTGGAAGTCTCTTGCAAAGTGAGTGAAGCTTTGTGGAAAGAGCAAGGAAGCCTTGACTAGGACATGTGGTCCGGATAGTCAAGCAAGGAAGTCTTGTCTAGGGTCGGGAGGATCCGGATAGGCAAGCAAGAAATCTTCCTAGAGACGTGAGCGTCTTGGATAGGAAGTTGCTTCCTAGAGGTGTAGGACACATCTCGGATAGGAAGTAGGCTAGGTGGTTCACTAGGCCCGAGGGTAGACTAGGAGTTGATAGCTTGAGCGGATATCATGAGTTGGTAGCTTGAGTGTGTAAGTCCTTTTCGTCATAGTGGATTGCTTTGCCGGTGGTTGTGGATTCAACCCGTGGATGTTTCCTCTTCGGAGGTTTACCACGTAAAAATCAATGTGTCAAATGTCTCTATCTCTATCTCTTTATATTTGTATGTATGATCTATATAACTTGTTTAAGCTCTTCATTTCCTCACATCCTTGTATACAAGTTATTGATAAAGAAAGAGTTGCGCACATTGTTGGTTGAATCTACATTTGTTTCTTGTATCTTGTAAGTACTTGAACATTGTATCTTGTGATTCTATATCAAGTTGTAAAGCTTAACTTGGTGAGTTTGCATTGTAATATTCAAAGTACAACTTGTGGAATTTAAATTTGCTCATTATTGAATATACTTGTAAAAGAGATACATTGTTCATTGATATATGTTTTGTAGACTAAGGGTGGTGAATCGAGCATACTTGTGATAATTGTTTTCTCATAACAATCATGTTTAAGGTTAATATGTATGCTCACCGAGGTTTTGACATAAGTCACGAAAAAGTTTTTAAAACTAGTGCGTCAACCTATTCACCCCCCCTCTAGGTTGTTTAGTATAACCTTGTAGGTATTTTCAGGTTTCCACGTAAAAATCAAGTGTCGTTTATATTTCCGCACCATATTACACTTGATTATTATATTGTCTAGTTTGGGGCATTTTTGTAAATTTGACTAAAAACGAAAATTGGGTAAAAAGCGTAAAATCTATTCACCCCCCCTCTAGATAGTTTTATACACACCGTGCATTAATTTGTTTCAATATGTGTTAGTATGTTTGTGCCCGGATTTTCAAATCGATGAACTCTTTGTCCATATGCTTCAATTTTTCAACATTGAGGACAATGTCGAGTTTAGGTTTGGGGGTGTGGACACATATGTGTCGTTTTCGTGTTTTGTGTTGTGAATATTGTGTTTTTGTTTTTGTGTCAAAAATTTTCAAATCTCTTAAAAGTTTTGTCAAAATTTTGTGTTTTAGGAGTTGTTTACTTGTGTATACCAATGGGAACATGTCATACTATGCTTTGAAGTCTAAATTTTGACTAGTTTGCATGTTATCTCAGTTGTTGCACCACTATAAATATGCTTGTTCAGTGCCAGTACTTGGATGTTGAGGTAAATGAATCTTAAACTTGTTGTTCCTAGGAGAAATGTGGAGACTACCCGTGTGAGACATTGAGCCTTAACGATCATTTGAGAGGGTATTCTATTCTATTCTTAAAAATCACTTTTCAAAACTAGGATTGCATTGAGATTTCATTCACAAAGCATTTAGTATAGATTGCCATGAACATGAAAATTGTGGATTGCTTGTGCGACTTGTATTCCCTTGTTAGAAAGTCTGGCAGATATGATTCTAGGCATGTGTGCGCTTAACTCCATTACCCAAACACTATCCTTATGAATGTGTGCTCCAATTGCCAAATTTGAGGCCAAACACAAACCATTCATTTCATCACCACATATATCCATACACATCATTCACATGAAATCTTTAGTTGTTGATCATAGTTTTGTATAAGTTATAAATGCAATTGATTAGCTCAATCTATAAATAGCGTGTACTCAGGCGATGATAGATAATGTGCAATATAGAGGCTAAACTGTAAAAGTGTTCAAAATAAAAATGCTTAAAGCCATATGATGAGAATACGGAAGTTGCACCAAGGGATCCATTGCATGTTTCGGTTGGGCCAATAACAAGGGCAAGGGCTAAGAGATTCAATGAAGCACTAAATGGCCTGATTCAAGACACTTGGGCTGATTCTGAATTATTAAAGTCCAAGATGAGTCCACATGAAGACTAAGGCTTAACTAACGTCATCAAGGCAATTGATTGGGCCGAATAAGAGAAGACTTGGGCGTGAAGTAGAAGACTTGGGCATGAAGTAGAAGCTTGGGCTTGTGGAGGAGAGTCAAATTCAGTTCTTTCCTTTTTCTTAGTTTTCCAAAGAATATTGGTTGATTTGTTTCCAAATATTAAGGGGCTGATTTGCTTCCAAATTTTAGCCTTCCAAATAGGGAGCAAGTCAATTAGTTGCTTGTTTTAGTTTATTTTCTTTCCCGTTTGTAAGGCATTAATTGCCAAATATTTATTTCCTTTTAAGTTTTAGGGTTTCAGTATTTAAGGGTCCATTTGATGTAATTTTCGGTAGCTTTGATTTGAATGCAAATTGAGAGAATTTTCTCTATTGTTCTTTGAGAACTAATTGGAACTTATCAGATTTCTCTGTGGCATTCCTCCTTGACTTATCAATCGAGTATTCCATCCTTGATTGTGGCGTCCTCCTTCATACCAAGGTTCACATCTCATTATACGTGTTGGGTCGCGGTTTCCATTCGAACCAGAGGTTAGAACGATCTTAGGCATCAATCGTGATACAATCGACGAGGTTCGTATCACCATAGTACATAATTGACTAAATACTCGAATTGAGTACCAATTAGCACAATCATTAAAATGTTAATCTTAGCCTAGACGCTTGTAGACATATGAATAATGAGCTAGTAGAATATCATTGTTAAATTGATCAACATCTTGAGATTTCCATTAAATTCATTCCATTCATCAAAAATCACCCATGGCCCCATTTTAACTAAAGGGAAGCCCTAGCTGATCTTTTAGAAATCTAGCTTGGGAATACGAGTCAAAACATGTTCTCTCCACGTTCCTTGGTGCATCAATTCATTTATGAGATCATTCATGATAAAGTGCATTGTTTTATATATTCACATGCGTTGAATTCGAATTTTATGTACATAACTCCCAAAAATGCATGTGGTTAATGAGAGATTGCCTAAGACTCTGAGAGAAGAAAGAGCTGAATCTGTGAGATATAGAAGTCAAGACGAATTCACCCCTAGGCGATTAGTTTATTTATTCATAGATCGAAGACATCCTAAGTGTTGGCAAACTAGCATTGTGTGTTGTTTTAATAAAAGTGGAATTTTACTAGTCTTAATTTAAGATGCTTAGCTTGCATGAAGTTTTTGTTTGTATGTATATTGTTGCATCTCTTTGTTGAAATTCAGAGTTGCAGTTGTGGGTATCGTATCTGGTAAACCCTCAGGAGACTTCACTCCTACTACTAGGGGCACATAGAGGTTTAAAAGGCTTGTGGCACGTGCTAAGTGCCATCGTTTCTCCCATGACAGTGGACTAAGTAGTTTATATTTTATTACGCTTTAGTAGTTGTTATTTGTTAGCTTTTGTTTTGTTTTGCTCGAGGACGAGCAAAAGTTAGGTTTGGGGGTTTGATCGCGCTATAAATGTTCTCATTTAGCGCTCCCTTTTCCTATCTTTTGTATTTGTTTCCGAGCAATTTTGTGTATTTAATAGGGTGTAAATAAGTGTTTCAGGTGATTAGGGAAATTCAGATGCAATTGTGTAATTGTGGAGAAATCAGGGGCAAAAGTGAAATATTCAGGAAAAGATTGAAGATTCTGTGATTAAGCCAAAGATCAGGGGAGCTAACTATAATTCGCCACGCAAGGCACAGCGTCAGCGCCACGTCAACAGAGAAACGGCGTCGTTTTGGCTTGGGCTCACGTCAGCATGTCATCACCCCTTCTTCAACCTTTAGCCGGGTCGACTAAGACCCACATGACCCAGATCCGACCCGGTGTAGACCCGTTTGACCCGGCGTTTGACCCGACATTTTCTGGCTAGTTTTCGATTCTTTTTCCAGCAAAATTCCACCCAGATCGACGGCCATGCTTCTTCCGGTCACGATGGACCAAGTTTGGGCCTCTCATGCACACATTTTCTCTCTCCTCCAAAAAGCCAAGTCTCCATGGACTTTCAAGCCTTCAAGCTTGATTCCAGCGGTCTCTTTCACGCCCAAACTCGTCCAAAACTGTTGGAATTCCGTGGTTTCATGCCGAGGGAAAGTTCCCGTAGTCCAGAAGGTCACAACTCGCGGCCAACTTCCAGAAATTACCGCGAGTTCCACCGGCGGGAATGAACCCACGAGCTTGGTGTTTTGAACTCGCCGGATGACCGACCTTGGAAGATATTTCGCCCAAACCTTGCCTAAACCTTCCTTAATATATATATATCCCTCTTTTGTAACCTAAAACACAATCCCTTGCATCCAAAATAATTTAGAATAAACCCTACCTAGCTTACAAATACTTAGAATAGCTTAGATAACTTAAACTCACACTACATGGTTGCATGTGAGCTTCATAGTTGGGAAAAAGTAGATTTGGAGCTTCATTGAAGACAAGAAGCTTACCATCTTGTGGTTACTTCTTATCTCTTACTTCTTTCCATTATTTGTGATTCATGTAACATGTATGTGTAAAATACTCTCAATGTTGAGGGATTGATTTTCATAAGACTTTATATTGTAATTGATTGATCTCTACTTTTATGATATCCATCTTTAGTTATTGAATGTTGAATTGAGTTAAACTGAATGGATGTATGTTGTTGATTGACGAATTAGTAACATGTATCTTGATTAATGACATTTGATTAGCTATATTGGAGAAGACTTGGTTAGTAATTGCATGTCCATGCTTATTATCTAATTCTTATGTTCTAGGTGTAAACAATCTATTATTGTCATTCTAAAATCATTAGTTGATAATATTTAGAGTGGTAGTTGTTGAATTACCATGCCATAGAACTAGTGAGCCTAATTGTGATCAACTGATAATATCCTTCTTCATTTATCATTGCTCTTGCATAACCTTAGATGAATATTCAAATAACAAACAAGGCAAGGGAACCTTAGATGCTTATCTAGGATGATGATATAATCAATTAAATCAATCCTAGATATCAAGTGCTAAATGACATGTCAAATAGCTTAGATAAACATAGATTATAAAAACCTAGATATCTATCACAATACAACACTCAATCAATTCATCACAATCAATTCTCTATTATTGTATTTAGCATATGATCTAAAAACATACAAGTAATTAAAAGAGATGGCTTGATAGTAAAAATACTCAAATAAGATGAAGTTAATCAAAATCTTACCAAGCAAGTTGTGATGATGCAAACCTATGCATGGATGATTGCAAAATGATCTTTGATGCACAAAGGATTTGATTTGAGTGGTTAAATGAGAGTTCTTTGATGATTTTTCACTTGAAAAATATTCTAAGGAAAATATATGATATTTTTAACTCTCTTGGACGACCTAAAATCATAGAAGGATATATATATGCATCTCTAGTAGAGTGAGGTCGTTTTGAAAAATCGCACCAGTTTGTACGTTGTGCGCTGGTCAGCTTGCGTTGGACGACCAGCGCATAGACCAAATTTGCATGATGCATTGGTCGACCAGCGTAGGTCAGTGGTGCATCACCAGCGGCAAACCACTGGGCGATTTGCACTGGTGGGCTTGCGCTGGTGGACCAGCGACAGACCACTAGGCGATCTGCGCTGGTCTGGCGCATGACGACCAGCGCACAGCCTACTCCTTTGAACCCTACAAACAACATGCAAGGGTAAAAAGGTAAAACTAGATGCATCCTAAAAGCCTAACATGGTGTGACATTAAAATCACAAGATGCAATCAATACTTATGCAAGAAGAGATGTTATATGATCATGAATGCACACATATATAAACACATGTTATACACAAGGTATGGATAAGCATGGAATGTGTGTGTGTGTGCAACTAATCTCTTCAAAGCGAATCAAGCACTTAGAGATATACCTGGAGTGCTTGTCACCTTGAGGACATGAGAGGGTCTTGAGCTTGATAAAGAATCACTTAAGCTACCCTTACATACAATCCCCAACACGTGGTTTATCCATGAAATAAGTCAATCAACACTTGGGAATCCTTACAGTTGTAGTATAGAGATTACGTATCCTTGACCGTAGGATACGCATAGCTTTAATTCTCCATCTTAGCCATCTTAGTTTAGATAATTGCTTGTGACAACCATGCTTTACTTTTCATGCTCTTGTAATTAGTGTATATAGTGTAAATAATCTAAGACTAGAACCGATTAAGGTACCATACCTCCTCGTGGGAACGATACCCTTACTTGTAACAGTTATACGCGTCAAACGATTCGTATACTTGCGAAGGGTAAAAACACTCGCACGTCCTATCATTTACCACAGTTTATAGAACTGTCCCGTGCGTCTCAAAGGGTATATCAACCCCAATCATCTAAGCCTTGATTTGTAATTAACCGATCCCACCTTAACCCTCTCTCTTTAATCGGTTAGGTATTTCAGTGGAAAGTGTTTGGGTTTTGTTTCGATGGCCTATTCACATCTAAGACTACAAATGGTTCATAAGTATGAGATTGGTTCATTAAAGTAGCTTGATGAGCATTGCCCACAATCCACTTGCAACTCCATCATTTCACTGGTATTCTCTTAATTGATTACATTCCATTATCTTATCAAAGATTATTGAGCATTCTATTTTCCCTATCATTTTTGTTACATTTAATTCACATGTCATGTTTGATGGTTTCTCAAACCATACACTATCCAAATTGCCATGATTTACTTTATTGCATTTTAGACTAGTCACTACAAAAAAAAAAAGGGCTATTGGGACGAATTTTATTCGTCCCAAATTCCGTCGCCTCAGGTGGGTCACAATAGCTTCTTTGGGATGAAAATTGAAATTCGTCCCTTAAAACTACCTATAGGGACGATTTTTGTTCGTCCCAATTGATAAGGTATAGAGACGAAAATATTCGTCCCAATAGACAACTTGTAGGGACGAATTGTATTTTCATCCCCTTTGACAACCTGTAGGGACGAAATATTTCTTCCCTTTAGATAATTTTTCGTCCCTTTAGGTATCCTATAGGGACGAAATTTAAAAAAAAAAAAAAAAAAAAAAAAAAAAAAAAAAAAAAAAAGAAAACGGTTGCTTCACCCACCCACCCACACAACCCCACCCCACCAGCCACCCACACAAATCAATTTTAATTGTTGTCCTCAAGTTGAGTCAAACCCTGCACACACACACCCACCCACACACGCCCAACCACTTTGCTGCTTCTTTGTTTGTGATAACAAAAGCATAATGTTTATATATAACCCCTACTTCTTTTTAATTTTTTATTAATTATTTTTCGATCAAAATTTTATTTGTAGATTGATTCCACTAACTTAAATTTTATTTTTATATGATAAACAAATTGATATTAAAAAACATTTATTATAACATTTAATTAAACTATTTTGTTCAAATCATATATTATCAGATCAAATGGTCAATTGTTAATCGTACTCGGAATTAAACATGACTCCGGTTTTCAATTTGAAACCAACGGTTTCGATTTCCGATTCGGGTTTACAAAATACTTGAAGAATAAAATGAAAAGGCTCAATAATGGAAGATTCAAAACAAAAAAAAATCTCCGTAGCGCCACTAAACTAATTATCCAATGATGTTCAACCTCCATTAGAGATCTATTAAACAAACCTCTATGAAGAAGATGAAAGAATAATAAAAAAATTTAAAAAATAAAAACTTCAAAGTAAGAGAATGTGTGTAAAGTAAGGGCATTTTTGTCCGTTCACCATAATAGGTGCCTTTTAAACTTAAGTTATTAAAGTGGTGACTTTCTTACAAAAACACTTTAAAAATGTGGCATTTTCCATCATTTTCAAGTTTCGATTTTTGATTCGGAACCAACGGTTTCGGTTTCAACAGTTCAGTTCCGATTCCAACGGTTTAGTTCCTTTTTTAAAAAATAATAGAAAATCTTTCAAAACTAATAGTTATTGATCCTTATGAAGAACTTATTAGGAAAAAACAAAATTCATCTCGATAGAGAACTAGTTTGGACAAACAAAATGATCCATATTACATCATTTTCTAATTTATATGGTAATTTAATTATTAATCTATCTTTAAGGAAAAAACTACAAAAAAAATAAATCAAAAATTTTCAACAAAATTAATTAATTATTATTATTTTAAATAAAAAGAAAACCTTTTGAGACGAAATTTATTTCGTCCCAATAGGCAATCTATTGGGACAAATTATGTATTTCGTCCCAATAGATATCCTATTGGGACGAAAGAAATTCGTCCCTAAAGGTCAACAAAATTTATTAACCATTATAATTTTAAATAAAAAGAAAACCTATTGGGACGAATTACCAATAGGCAGTCTATTGGGACGAATTATGTATTTCGTCCCAATAGACATCCTATTGGGACGAAAATAATTCGTCCCTAAAAGCCTTACCACATTAGACGAAATACATTCGTCCCAATAGGCAGTCTATTGGGACAAATTATGTATTTCGTCCTAATAGACATTCTATTGGGACGAAAATAATTCGTCCCTAAAAGCCTTACCACATTAGACAAAAATTGTCCCAATAGACATTTTATTGGGACTAAATAAATATTCGTCCCAATAGAATGTCTATTGGGACGAATTATGTCCAAGATGGTAAGACCTTTAGGGACGAACTTTTTTTCGTCCCAATAGGATGTCTATTGGGACGAAATATAGAATTTGTCCCAATAGACCTCCTATTGGGACGAAAAAAAAAGTCCCAATAGATTTTCGTCCCAATAGGCCTTTTTTCTTGTAGTGAGTTAATTAATCCAACTAATTACTCTAATTCCCTGCGGAATGAATCCTTGCTTACTATTTTACTAATCTTTATATCCTAAGTGGATTCCTAACTGGTTAAACATGGTTTTCAAGTGAACATATAAATTTATTGTTTTGTTGAGCACAAACGGCCTCATCAATTATCCTTTTTATCTTTTAACACTCATATTCTAAAGACATTCCATTTAAAAAATAAATTTCTAAAGACACTCCATTTTATTTTAATAAAAGTTAGGACAAACCATCATAGTAGTTGGATTCATTTGAGGAGTAATCTTTTTTGAATTAAATTATTAAAAAAAAAATTTATCTCTCTTAAATCATTGGATTAAAAATTACATATTAAACACTCTCTCCTAAATTTTTAATTACCATATTAAACTCTTTCCTATCCAATACATATCTCTAATTTTCTATCTCCATTCCTTCTCAAGCAAGAGTAACAGTTAAGAAATAACAAAAAAAAAAAAAAAAAAAAAGACTTATGAATAAGCTTGATTTTTAGGAACCGTATATATGTATATATTAAAAACAAAAACAAAAAACAAAAAAAAAAAAACAAAAAACTCAAAAAACAAGTACTTTGTTTTTAATTCTTTCATTAGTCTTAGAAATTATGAGTTTAATCGAATCTAGTTGTAACAAATCAAATTTTCATATATCTATTTTAAAAAAAAAAAAAAATTGACTTTTTAATATATATATATATACATTATTGTTAGTAAAAAATAAAAAATATTCATAAGTTCTTTTTTTTTCTATAGCTATTAATCAAGAAAGTATGGAGATAGGGGTTTTTTTTTTTAAAAACAAAAATAGAGAGAGAGAGAGAGAGAGAGAGAGAGAGAGAGAGAGAGAGAGAGTAATTAGGAGATAATGTTTAATATAGTAATAATAAATTTAGGAGAAAGAGTTTAATATGTAATATTTAATCTAATGATTTAGGAGGGAGAATTTCATTTTTTAATTAGTTTGGAGTGTCTTTAGAATTTGTTTTGTCTTATTAATAATTTTAGTTCAGGTTAAAATTGTAATTAAGAATAAAAGAAAAATATTAAAATGGAATGTAAATAGATAATTTGTAGGTCATAAAGAGAGACTCTCTTAATTATGTAATTCAATCTGTTGACGGTGATTTTTGGATCGTTGAAAAGTCAACCGTCAAACAATAACACGTAAGCAAATCAAAGCTTTAACCAAACTAGAGTTGAGTAATCAAAGCCTCTTTCTCCCCGTGGATGTGATACGATTTGTTCGTATTTGAGAATAGTAATGTAGAAAAGCAGGAAATAAAGAATAAATCAAACATAACACATGTTTTACGTGGTAAAACCCCAAGGCGGGGAAACATCCACGGTGCCGGTGACAGCGAGAAGAGATCCACTATGAATAGAATAATTACACACTCAATACTCGCTTTCTCTTAGATAATTGCTTATGTTTCGTATCTTTTTTCTCATGTAAGTGTAAATCGCTCATCATGTTCCCCCTGATATAATGAATACATGGATATATTTATAGGGTTCGATATAGGGTTGCCCTAGTTTCTGTCGTATAAGCGGTGGACTCATTAATTAGAGTCTTTGTAGGATTCTGGTAAAGTAGACTGATTATGACTCATTTTCCCGTTTGGTGTTTATCTTGCTGGAAGCTTTGAGTTCTTTCCTGATTAGACTTCTGATACTAGAGAAGAAATAGGGATATTTCCTTACTTGGAGTGTGATTCTTAGATTTCGTATCTGAGTGGATCTCTGCTTGATAAGACGTATCTTGATAGGATTGTATTTCCTGTTTTCAGTTAAGCATTGATATTTGGCTGAGCAGAATCTTGGCTGAGTAGAATCTTGGCCGAGCTGATTCCTGACTGTAAGGATTCCCTTTATTTGATTGGCTTATTTCGTGGGCAAACCACATGTTGGGGTTTGGTTGTAAGGGTAGTCAAGGTGATTTGTTGAAGATCAAAGACCCTTTCCAAGACCTCAAGAAGACAAACACCAAAGGTATATCTTGTGCTTACATTGGCTTGAAGAGATATAGTTGCACACACACACAACATGCATAACTCTTATTCTTGAATGTTGTGTTTGTATTTTGTGTGCATTGTGCTTTATTGATTTATTCAATATCTCTTCTTGCATTTAATTGATTGCATCTTGTTCTATGAAATGCCATGTCATGATAGGCATTAGGATGCTTTCAATACCCACACTTGCACTTCATGCATGATTAGTTTTTAGTGTGGAGAAATTCGTTTCCCGAAAGTTGTTCGGAAACGTCCGCACGTGCACGTTGGTGTGCTTTGTTTTGCGCGATGATCGCCGGTGGAGATGCCTTTGGCTTCTCCCTTGGTTTCACCATTTTTGGTGAAACAACGGTTTCATTCGGTGGCCTGGCCGCCGTTCAAAACCACCGATCGAGACCTGATTGAAATATCTTTCGGGTCCAAAACGGCGGTTCTGATCGGCGGTTACGAAACCGCCGAACGAAGTTGCCGATGTTTCCTGATCCTCTCGGGAGACATTCGGCGGTTCAATTCGGCGGCCTGGCCGCCGAATGAAACCGCCGATCGTGCGATTTCAGGGGCAAAATTGTCTTTTCACTTGCCCTATTCTTGATGTCTATAAATATCACACTTTCTCATTATCTGGATAAGTTCTTTTACTCTTAAGAATCCTAAACTTCAAAGATAGATTTTGAGAGAAAATCAAATCAAGAACTCACCTTTAACCACTCAAATCAAACCCCTTTTGCATCAAATTTCATATTGCATCTCCTATGTCTATATAGAGTGCATCCATGTATGGGTTTGCATCATCACAACTTGCTTGGTAAGATTTTGATTAATTTCATCTTATTTTAGTATTTTAAATACCAAGCCATCTCTTTTAAATTACTTATATGTTTTAGATCATATGCTAAATACAAGTTAGAGATTATTTGTGATGAAAATGGTTGAGTGTTGTTTTTGATAGATATCTAGGTTTTTATAATCTATGATTATCTATGCTATTTGACATGTCATTTAGCAATTGATATCTAGGGTTGATTTAAATTGAATATATCATCATCCTAGATAAGCATCTAAGGTTCCCTAGCCTTGTTTGTTAATTGAATATTCATACATATTCACATAAGGTTGTGCATCTCTTTTGAGAGATTGAAGTCTTGTGTGATTGACCGGGATTAGGTCGGACACCGGGAACAGGTGGTCACACAAGCAAATTGGAATAGGGTTGCTAATAAAGGCCCGTTGGGTAGAAGTGAGGGGTTACAGACCGGAGTGTTAGACGAGGTCTACATAGGTTGTAAACTTCATTTCAATTAGTGATTTTGAGTTCCGAGTGTGGCGCACTAAACAGCCCGTGGTTTTTCCCAGTGGTTGGGTTTCCACGTAAACATCAAGTGTCATTTATTATTTCCGCATCTTATTACACTTGTATGTATATTTGACTTGCTAGGGGTATTTTCGTAAAATTGACATGCACACGAAAATTGGGTAATAATTAGCTAAAATCTATTCACCCCCCCTCTAGCTTTATATTAAACACGCCTCCAGGACTTTTCAATTGGTATCAGAGCTGGTTCCTAGATATACTTAGGTGATCATTTGCTCATTGTTGGTGTGTTTTTGCATTTTGTATGTTTGTTTGATTTCTTCATACATTTTGCATTCTTCTCTTTTGCATTCATTCAACGCAAACACTATGAGTGATTTCGTGAGAGAAGAAATTGACTCCGTTGAGGAGATGCCTCTCTTACTAGAGAGATTTAGGAGATTTGTGAAATTAACCACCTCACCTCCTAAGAAGAAGAAGACAATTGCTTTGGAGACTTCGAAGCATGACAAGAATGAGGGTATCTCTATTGAAGACATGGGACTTAATGACAAGTCAAACCAAGGAGTGTCTTTAAG
This sequence comes from Acer saccharum, assembly GCA_030490815.1. Lineage (NCBI taxonomy): Eukaryota > Viridiplantae > Streptophyta > Magnoliopsida > Sapindales > Sapindaceae > Acer > Acer saccharum. The sequence goes on from CM059878.1 coordinate 25,764,191, forward strand.
AGAGGGGATTCAGTGCTACGAATGTGGAGGATTCGGGCATTTCTCCCCGGAGTGTGGAAACTTGAAGGATAGAAGAAAAGGGAAGGCGTTGGCCACCTTATGGGATAAATATGAAGATGACGAAAATCCTTCAAGTGATGAAGAACTTGCCATCATCTACACGAAATTTGGAGCCAAGAGTGTAGAAGTTGAAGAAAATGGCAAAGTTGCTTTTCCTTGTGATCCCCAAGAAGAACTAGGTATAGAAGTAGTTGGTGTAGCTACTCATCGGGATTTGGCTCATTCCTCATCAAGAGACAAATTTGATGATCTTGATGAAGGAGATGACACAAGTGTTGAATATTTGTCATCTAACTCCACAAATGGATATGTGGAGGGTATGGATCCTAATGACTACAAAGTCAAAGTTGAGAGCTCGATGATGAGGAACAAGGAAGAAATTAGAAGATTAAAAGAAGAGAATCTAGAGCTTTCAACACTAGTAGACCACTTGTGTGAAGAAGTGGTGAGATCCATGGCGGATGGAGATAAGCTAAAAGAAGACTTAGTCTTATCTAAGAGGAAAGAAGAAGAGCTGAAAAGAGAGCTTGAAGAAGTTAAGGTCTTAATGGCTAAGATGACTTCAAGCACCAAGATGCTTGACCACATGTTGGGAGTTGGAAGAAAGCCAAGTGACAAGAGAGGTCTTGGCTACATTGATGACAAGGATGCCTCCTCCACAAGCAAGACATCCTTTGTCATGGACATGAACTTCAATATGTCCCCTCCTCCTCAACACCCTAGGAAGAAGATGGACCTAGGAGAGTGTTCAAGAAGTGCCCAAGTGGTTGAGGCACCAAAAGGTCAAGCTCAAGCTCACACGCAAAGGGCTCCTCACCCTATCTTCCCTCAAACTCAAAAACAACATGGGAAGAGTTCAGACATGCAAGCTCAGACAAGCAAGCAACCTCGTCTTGGTTATCAACAAAGGAGGAGAGATCCTATCCAACAACCAAGACAACCACAATGACAAGGGAAAACACCTATCCATGCTCAAGGGAATGGTATGATTCCTAACTTTTTTCCCATTTGTCATTTTTGTGGTATTGTTGGTCATATTAGACCAAGTTGCTTGCATTACATTGAAATGTGTAGAGCTAAAAGCATGTTTGACAAGAAAAAGGCTAGAGCTAAGATGCTTCATAAAAAGGAAGAAAATCATGTGCATGATCCTTTTTCATCTTGTACTCTAGAACCTTTGTCCACTAGGATTGACTTGGTGTCACCTAAGTGGATTAATAAGAATGAACCCGCTTGCTATGAGACTAACAAGTCTCAAATAGGTTCAACTAAGTCCAAAGGACATGGTAGGTCCATAGGACCTCATACCCTTCTTTGAAGAGGTATGGAAAATTGACCCCATATGGGGAACTTAAGCAAAGAGAGTTATTTTGCATTCTTGTCACTTGCAAAAAATTTGAAATATCTTATGCTTCTCTTTTTGTTGCTTGAGTAAGCTTGGTTACACTATGTATATATATTTTCTATTCAATAAGTGTGATCAATGCTTGTATTGCAATCTATGTCATATTTATGTTCAAACATGCATTTTTGGACTAGGAGATATAAACATAGGATAAAATTTGAATGACCTATAATGATCTCCATGACATGATGATTGCTAAATGACATGCTAAATGCTAATCTTAAAAAGCATGTTTTGATGATTGCATTTCTTAACTGCAAAAAATGTGTGAAAAAGCTTATGAGACTCAAATGAAAAAGGATCTTGTATCCATTCAAGGATTTTACAATCCAAATGTCTCTCTTTCTTTATTGGTTGAACATGTCTACTATCATACGGATATCTTATCCGGAAAAATCAAGTAGGGTGCAAAGTCGCTCATGACATGTTTGGCTTATAAAGTTGGATATAGTTGTTCTTATATTGAAATCAATGAAAACCTATATCCTTGCTTCTCTCATGACATTGGTGAAATTGGTTTGAATTCATATTAAAAACCTTTGTCATTTGCTTTGCCAAATACCATGGTATTTTGAACTTAAATGCTACATGTCTTGTATGCAAAGCAATTTTTTGATTCACACATTTTCTTTAAATAAATCTTCTTGTTTCTCTCCAATTAATTGAGATTGCATAAAGTGACTTATATTGATTATGCAAATATCTAGAATGCTACTATCTCTCTTTGCCTTGAGTGACCCGATTGAGGGACTACTCCTTTGTCTATATCATGACAAAAAGGGGGAGTAGGTTGTGGTAAGGGGAGTTGCAAATTGTAGTAGTAATTGTGCAGGTTGGGGAGAATACTAATTGAGGGGGAGTAACCCTTTGAGGGGGAGCATTTGCACATTACATACATTGCATGATGTTGTGCTTAAATTCTTAAATGCAAATGCTTGTTTTATCTCACTTGATTCATCTCACCTTGTCATGTAATTGGATAGTATAGAAACTTTGTTTTTCAGGGATTGATTGTTCTACTTGAGATTGAAGACTTCAAGATTATTTATCTTATCTATTTGTAATGTAGAAAATCATAGTAGACCCGTAGTTTCTATTATGTTGTGAGGAATCATTGTGAGTGGTGGTTTTGTCACGAAATAGCCAAAGGGGGAGATTGTAAGGATTCCCTTTATTTGATTGGCTTATTTCGTGGGCAAACCACATGTTGGGGTTTGGTTGTAAGGGTAGTCAAGGTGATTTGTTGAAGATCAAAGACCCTTTCCAAGACCTCAAGAGGACAAACACCAAAGGTATATCTTGTGCTTACATTGGCTTGAAGAGATATAGTTGCACACACACACAACATGCATAACTCTTATTCTTGAATGTTGTGTTTGTATTTTGTGTGCATTGTGTTTTATTGATTTATTCAATATCTCTTCTTGCATTTAATTGATTGCATCTTGTTCTATGAAATGCCATGTCATGATAGGCATTAGGATGCTTTCAATACCCACACTTGCACTTCATGCATGATTAGTTTTTAGTGTGGAGAAATTCGTTTCCCGAAAGTTGTTCGGAAACGTCCGCGCGTGCACGTTGGTGTGCTTTGTTTTGCGCGATGATCGCCGGTGGAGATGCCTTTGGCTTCTCCCTTGGTTTCACCATTTTTGGTGAAACGGCGGTTTCATTCGGCAGCCTGGCCGCCGTTCGAAACCGCCGATCGAGACCTGATTGAAATATCTTTCGGGTCCAAAACGGCGGTTCTGATCGGCGGTTACGAAACCACCGAACGAAGTCGCCGATGTTTCTTGATCCTCTCAGGAGACATTCGACGGTTCAATTCGGCGGCCTGGCCGCCGAATGAAACCGCCGATCGTGCGATTTCAGGGGCAAAATTGTCTTTTCACTTGCCCTGTTCTTGATGTCTATAAATATCACACTTTCTCATTATCTGAATAAGTTCTTTTACTCTTAAGAACCCTAAACTTCAAATATAGATTTTGAGAGAAAATCAAATCAAGAACTCACCTTTAACCACTCAAATCAAACCCCTTTTGCATCAAATTTCATATTGCATCTCCTATGTCTATATAGAGTGCATCCATGTATGGGTTTGCATCATCACAACTTGCTTGGTAAGATTTTGATTAATTTCATCTTATTTTAGTATTTTAAATACCAAGCCATCTCTTTTAAATTACTTGTATGTTTTAGATCATATGCTAAATACAAGTTAGAGATTATTTGTGATGAAAATGATTGAGTGTTGTTTTTGATAGATATCTAGGTTTTTATAATCTATGATTATCTATGCTATTTAACATGTCATTTAGCAATTGATATCTAGGGTTGATTTAAATTGAATATGTCATCATCCTAGATAAGCATCTAAGGTTCCCTAACCTTGTTTGTTAATTGAATATTCATACATATTCACATAAGGTTGTGCATCTCTTTTGAGAGATTGAAGTCTTGTGTGATTGACCGGGATTAGGTCGAACACCGGGAATAGGTGGTCACACAAGCAAATTGGAATAGGGTTGCTAATAAAGGCCCGTTGGGTAGAAGTGAGGGGTTACAGACCGGAGTGTTAGACGAGGTCTACATAGGTTGTAAACTTCATTTCAATTAGTGATTTCGAGTTCCGAGTGTGGCGCACTAAACAGCCCGTGGTTTTTCCCAGTGGTTGGGTTTCCACGTAAACATCAAGTGTTATTTATTATTTCCGCATCTTATTACACTTGTATGTATATTTGACTTGCTAGGGGTATTTTCGTAAAATTGACATGCACACGAAAATTGGGTAATAATTAGCTAAAATCTATTCACCCCCCTCTAGCTTTATATTAAACACGCCTCCAGGACTTTTCACTGACCGAGTAGATTCCTGGCAGAGCAGATCTCGCTGAGTAAAGATCTTCGGCGAGCAGGATCTTCGCTCATTAATATTTCTTTAGCTAAACGACTTTACTTGGCGCATACACTTCTAACTTCCATATTTAGCTTTCTTGATGACGTGTCCAGACTTGGTGATGTGTCCTCGGTTAGCATTCCTTTCATTGACTGGTTGACTTTGGATGACTTGGAATTACTGTACTTCCGTATCAACTGCTATCTTTGCTGACGTGTCATGTTGACGAAAATATACATACAACAATACCCCCATAAATACTTCGAGCCGAACAAGCGACTTGATCTCTTCATTCCTTCGTTTTGGCGAGTAGTATTTATAATCATACTTGGCTTCTGGTTTTTAGGGAAATTATTTCCCTCCTTTCTATCTTTAACCCTCGTGTTCCCTTTTGAGTGCCAACTTCAGCATTTAATGCTTCTTTGCATGACCGCTTCTTCTGTTTTTCTTCGCATCATTTTTTTTTTTTAGTACTTCTATTACTTTCCGTTTGTGCGAGTGCTTTGTTCACCATCATTCTTCTGATCGAGAAGTATTCCATTGTTCAATGCTTTCATCGCCGTGTAAATAATCTCTTTAAATAGCGAAGTCACTGATTGTGAGACAATTGTGATCGATGTTACTGCTCTGGTGAAGTGTCGATTACTTTCAGTGTATATTTGCCGTTTATTTGTCGTTATCATCTTTACCAACGTGGTTGGCTGTGGAGTGGATGATGTCTTCATGGCGAGTAAAGCAGCATGATAAATAGCTGGTCAACCCGAGAGGGCTGCCAGTCGTGTAGTTTAGCCCTTTTTTGCATTAATTTTGTTAAGGCCTTCCAGCTAATTTTCCTACAAAAAGAAAACACTTTGTTTGTGTAAAAATAATTTTAACTTTTTACTTACTTGCATTTGGCTCTGATCGTGTTCGATGAACTGCCTTGCCTCACGAGCCCTGATTTTTGAGATCTTTTTTTTTTATTTGATTTCGTCATGCATCAGGATGAACTTGGCATTTTTTTTTTTTTTTTAAGAGTTGAAGAGCTAATGAGCTGAATGGACCCGTTAAGTTGAATAGTCACGGCGATCTGAGTTATTCTAGATACGGCGAGTTGAATTGCCACAGTGAGATGAATAGGGTGACACCTAAGATTTGATGCTCGGATGCTTTAAGTTTCTTCATTCCGACGAGGTCCCGGCTTTTTGATACTTCACTCAGTCTTGTTAAAATGATTTTTTTTATTTTTTATTTTTTAGTTTGTGAAACTAATTATAGCACGGTGTGTATAAAACTATCTAGAGGGGGGGTGAATAGATTTTACGCTTTTTACCCAATTTTCGTTTTTAGTCAAATTTACGAAAATGCCCCAAACTAGACAATATAATAATCAAGTGTAATATGGTGCGGAAATATAAACGACACTTGATTTTTACGTGGAAACCCTCACGGGAAAAACCACGGGCTGGTAAGTGCGCCACACTCGAACCTCGAATCCACTAATTGTGATAACGTATACAACCTAATCCAGGTTTGACGGCCTAATCCCGGCCAATATCCCGCTACCACTACCCGCAGGCCTGTAAAAGTGGACCTAGTCCAATTTGCTCATGTGACCACCTAATCCCGGTGTCCGACCTAATCCCGGTCTATCACACAAGACTTACAATCTCCTAAGAGATCAAACAACCCTATGTGAATATGCAATGATATCCAAATATTGCAATAAGAGCTAGGGTACTCTAAATGCTTACCTAGGATTATAAGATGACAATATAATCAATCCTAGATATCACATGTAGCTATATGACATGGCATATAACTTTAGCTAAGTAAAGGATAACCAATCCTAGATACAAAGCTATCACAAACAACACTCAATCAATACATCACAAATAATCTCTTTTCTTGTATTTAGCATATGATCTAAAACATACAAGTAATTTAAAAGAGATGGCTTGGTATTTAAAATACTAAAATAAGATGAAATTAATCAAAATCTTACCAAGCAAGTTGTGATGATGCAAACCCATACATGGATGCACTCTATATAGACATAGGAGATGCAATATGAAATTTGATGCAAAAGGGGTTTGATTTGAGTGGTTAAAGGTGAATTCTTGATTTGATTTTCTCTCAAAATCTAACTTTGAAGTTTAGGGTTCTTAAGAGTCAAGAACTACTTTCAGATAATGAGAAAGTGAGATATTTATAGACATCAAGAATTGGGCAAGTGAAAAGACAAGTTTGCCCCTGAAATCGCACGATCGGCGGTTTCAATTCGGCGGCCAGACCGCCGAATTGAACCGCCGAATTGCTCCCGAGTAGAACAGGGGAAATTCGGCGACTTCGTTCGGCGGTTTCGTGACCGCCGATCCAACCGCCGTTTTGGACCCGAGAGTGAATTTCAATCAGGTCTCATTCGGCGGTTTCTAACGGCGGCCAGGCCGTCGAATGAAACCGCCGTTCACCAAAAATGGTGAAATCAAGGGAGAAGCCAAAGGCATCTCCACCGGCGATCATCGCGCAAAACAAAGCACATCAACGAGCACGCGCGGACGTTTCCGAACAACTTTCTGGAAACGAATTTCTCCACACTAAAAACTAATCATGCATGAAGTGCAAGTGTGGGTATTGAAAGCATCCTAATGCCTATCATGACATGGCATTATCATATAACAAGATGCAATCAATTCAACAAGCAAGAAGAGATATTGAATAAATCAATAAGGCACAATGCACACAAAATATAGACACAACATTCAAGAATAAGAGATATGCATGTTGTGTGTGTGTGCAACTATATCTCTTCAAGCCAATGTAAGCACAAGATATACCTTTGGTGCTTGTCCTCTTTGAGGTCTTGGAAAGGGTCTTGATCTTCAACTAATCACCTAGACTACCCTTACAACCAAACCCCAACTTGTGGTTTGACCACGAAATAAGCCAATCAATAAAAGGGAATCCTTACAATCTCCCCCTTTGGCTATTTCGTGACAAAACCACCACTCACAAAGATTCCTCACAACATAATAGAAACTACGGGTCAACTATGATTTTCTACATTACAAAGAGATAAGATAAATAATCTTGAAGTCTTCAATCTCAAGTAGAACAATCAAACCCTGAAAGATAAAGTTTCTATACTTTCCAATACAAGAAAAGGTGAGATGAATCAAGTGAGATAAAACAAGCATTTGCATTTAAGAATTTAAGTACAACATCATGCAATGTATGTATGTGCAAATGCTCCCCCTCAAAGGGTTACTCCCCCTTAATTAGTATTCTCCCCAACGTGCACAAATGCTACAACAATTTGCACCTCCCCTTACCACATCATACTCCCCCTTTTTGTCATGATATAGGCAAAGGAGTAGTCCCCAACCGGGTCACTCAAGGCAAAGAGAGATAGTAGCATTCTAGATATTTGCATAATCAATATATGTCACTTTATGCAATCTCAATTAATTGGAGAGAAACAAGGAGATTTATTTAAGGAAAATGTGTGAATCAAATAATTGCTTTGCATACAAGACATGTAGCATTTAAGTCCAAAATACCATGGTATTTGGCAAAGCAAATGACAAAGGTTTTTAATATGAATTCAAACCAATTTCACCAATGTCATGAGAGAAGCAAGGATATAGAAATTACATTGATTTCAATTTAAGAACAACTATATCCAACTTTATAAGCTAAACATGTCATGAGCAACTTTGCACCCTACTTGATTTTTCCGGATAAGATATCCGTATGATAGTAGACATGTTCAACTAATAAAGAAAGAGAGACATTTGGATTGTAAAATCCTTGAATGGATACAAGATCCTTTTTTCATTTGAGTCTCATAAGCTTTTTCACACAATTTTTTTGCATTTTAAGAATATGCAATCATCAAAACATGCTTTTCAAGATTAACATTTAGCATGTCATTTAGCAATCATCATGTCATGGAGATCATTATAGGTCATTCAAATTATATCCTATGTAAATATCTCCTAGTCCAAAAATGCATGTTTGAACATAAATATGACATGGATTGCAATACAAGCATTGATCACACTTATTGAATAGAAAATATATATACATAGTGTAACCAAGCTTACTCAAGCAACAAAAAGAGAAGCATAAGATATTTCAAATTTTTTGCAAGTGACAAGAATGCAAAATAGCTCTCTTTGCTTAAGTTCCCCATATGGGGTCAATTTTCCATACCTCTTCAAGGAAGGGTATGAGGTCCTATGGACCTACTAAGTCCTTTGGACTTAGTTGAACCTATTTGAGACTTGTTAGTCTCGTAGCAAGCGGGTTCATTCTTATTATTCCACTTAGGTGACACTAAGTCAATCCTAGTGGACAAAGGTTCTAGAGTACAAGATGAAAAAGGATCATGCACATGATTTTCTTCCTTTTTATGAAGCATCTTGGCTCTAGCCTTTTTCTTGTCAAACATGCTTTTAGCTCTACACATTTCAATGTAATGCAAGCAATTTGGTCTAATATGACCAATAATACCACAAAAATGACAAGTGGGAAAAAGGTTAGGAATCATACCATTCCCTTGAGCATGGATGGGAGCTTTCCCTTGTCGTTGTGGTTGTCTTGGTTGTTGGATAGGATCTCTCCTCCTTTGTTGATAACCAAGACGAGGTTGCTTGCTTGTCTGAGCTTGCATGTCTAAACTCTTCCCATGTTGTTTTTGAGTTTGAGGGAAGATAAGGTGAGGAGCCCTTTGGGTGTGAGCTTGAGCTTGACCTTTTGGTGCCACAACTACTTGGGCACTTCTTGAACACTCTCCTAGGTCCATCTTTTTCCTAGGGTGTTGAGGAGGAGGGGACATATTGAAGTCCATCATGACCAAGGATGTCTTGCTTGTGGAGGAGGCATCCTTGTCATCAATGTAGCCAAGACCTCTCTTGTCATTTGGCTTTCTTCCTACTCCCAACATGTGGTCAAGCTTCTTGGTGCTTGAAGTCATTTTAGCCATTAAGACCTTAACTTCTTCAAGCTCTCTTTCTAGCTCTTCTTCTCTCCTCTTAGATAAGGCTAAGTCTTCTTTTAGCTTATCTTCATCCACCATGGATCTTACCACTTCTTCACACAAGTGGTCCACTAGTGTTGAAAGCTCTAAATTCTCTTCTTTTAATCTTCTAATTTCTTCTTTGTTCCTCATCATCGAGCTCTCAACTTTGACTTTGTAGTCATTAGGATCCATACCCTCCACATATCCATTTGTGGAGTTAGATGACAAATATTCAACACTAGTGTCATCTCCTCTATTCTCCATTTCACCAATGGAGTCATCTCCTTCATCAAGATCATCAAATTTTTCTCTTGATGAGGAATGAGCCAAATCCCGATGAGTAGCTACACCAACTACTTCTATACCTAGTTCTTCTTGGGGATTACAAGGAAAAGCAACTTTGCCATCTTCTTCAACTTCTACACTATTGGCTCCAAATTCCGTGTAGATGATGGCAAGTTCTTCATCACTTGAAGGATTTTCGTCATCTTCATATTTATCCCATAAGGTGGCCAACGCCTTCCCTTTTCTTCTATCCTTCAAGTTTCCACACTCCGGGGAGAAATGCCCGAATCCTCCACATTCGTAGCACTGAATCCCCTCTCTTGAAGACACTCCTTGGTTTGGCTTGTCATTGAGTCCCATGTCTTCAATTGAGATAACCTTCTTCTTGTCATGCTTCGAAGTCTCCAAAGCAATTGTCTTCTTCTTCTTAGAAGGTGAGGTGGTCAACTTCTTCTTAGGAGGTGAGGTGGTTAATTTCACAAATCTCCTAAATCTCTCTAGTAAGAGAGGCATCTCCTCAAAGGAGTGAATTTCTTCTCTCACAAAATCACTCATAGTGTTTGCGTTGAATGAATGCAAATGAGAAGAATGCAAAATGTATGAAATCAATCAAATACATACAAAATGCAAAACACACCAAAAATGAGCTTGGATCTCCTAAGTATATCTAGGAACCCGCTCTGATACCAATTGAAACTAATTATAGCACGGTGTGTATAAAACTATCTAGAGGGGGGGTGAATAGATTTTACGCTTTTTACCCAATTTTCGTTTTTAGTCAAATTTACGAAAATGCCCCAAACTAGACAATATAATAATCAAGTGTAATATGGTGCGGAAATATAAACGACACTTGATTTTTACGTGGAAACCCTCACGGGAAAAACCACGGGCTGGTAAGTGCGCCACACTCGAACCTCGAATCCACTAATTGTGATAACGTATACAACCTAATCCAGGTTTGACGGCCTAATCCCGGCCAATATCCCGCTACCACTACCCGCAGGCCTGTAAAAGTGGACCTAGTCCAATTTGCTCATGTGACCACCTAATCCCGGTGTCCGACCTAATCCCGGTCTATCACACAAGACTTACAATCTCCTAAGAGATCAAACAACCCTATGTGAATATGCAATGATATCCAAATATTGCAATAAGAGCTAGGGTACTCTAAATGCTTACCTAGGATTATAAGATGACAATATAATCAATCCTAGATATCACATGTAGCTATATGACATGGCATATAACTTTAGCTAAGTAAAGGATAACCAATCCTAGATACAAAGCTATCACAAACAACACTCAATCAATACATCACAAATAATCTCTTTTCTTGTATTTAGCATATGATCTAAAACATACAAGTAATTTAAAAGAGATGGCTTGGTATTTAAAATACTAAAATAAGATGAAATTAATCAAAATCTTACCAAGCAAGTTGTGATGATGCAAACCCATACATGGATGCACTCTATATAGACATAGGAGATGCAATATGAAATTTGATGCAAAAGGGGTTTGATTTGAGTGGTTAAAGGTGAATTCTTGATTTGATTTTCTCTCAAAATCTAACTTTGAAGTTTAGGGTTCTTAAGAGTCAAGAACTACTTTCAGATAATGAGAAAGTGAGATATTTATAGACATCAAGAATTGGGCAAGTGAAAAGACAAGTTTGCCCCTGAAATCGCACGATCGGCGGTTTCAATTCGGCGGCCAGACCGCCGAATTGAACCGCCGAATTGCTCCCGAGTAGAACAGGGGAAATTCGGCGACTTCGTTCGGCGGTTTCGTGACCGCCGATCCAACCGCCGTTTTGGACCCGAGAGTGAATTTCAATCAGGTCTCATTCGGCGGTTTCTAACGGCGGCCAGGCCGCCGAATGAAACCGCCGTTCACCAAAAATGGTGAAATCAAGGGAGAAGCCAAAGGCATCTCCACCGGCGATCATCGCGCAAAACAAAGCACATCAACGAGCACGCGCGGACGTTTCCGAACAACTTTCTGGAAACGAATTTCTCCACACTAAAAACTAATCATGCATGAAGTGCAAGTGTGGGTATTGAAAGCATCCTAATGCCTATCATGACATGGCATTATCATATAACAAGATGCAATCAATTCAACAAGCAAGAAGAGATATTGAATAAATCAATAAGGCACAATGCACACAAAATATAGACACAACATTCAAGAATAAGAGATATGCATGTTGTGTGTGTGTGCAACTATATCTCTTCAAGCCAATGTAAGCACAAGATATACCTTTGGTGCTTGTCCTCTTTGAGGTCTTGGAAAGGGTCTTGATCTTCAACTAATCACCTAGACTACCCTTACAACCAAACCCCAACTTGTGGTTTGACCACGAAATAAGCCAATCAATAAAAGGGAATCCTTACAGTTTGAACATTCCAAGCGCTCGGCCTAGTTCTTTCTTGCTCCTTTGAACCTTCTTTTTTTCTTTTTGGCTGATCTTTTTTCGTAGGTCAGATTCTTCCTTTTGGCCAATCTTTCTTATAGACCGGTCTTCTTTTTGGCCAATCTTTCTTATAGATCGGTTATTATTGTTTTTTTTTTTTTTTTTTTAAACCTTCTGACTAATATTTCTGTAAAAGAAAAAGACATTTTATATGTATAAATACAATTTAGACTTTTGACTTACTATCTTTCGCACTTCTTGAAAGCCGCTCCAGAGGCTCGCTCGGCCGACAGACAAGAATTTGGGCTTTCCAGCTCAAGGCAGCCTGAGCGCTTATTTTGTACCACGGGGGGTCTTGACCGTATCTAAGTTTCTACCCACTTTCGGGGTTTTTACTTGATTTTTAGCGAGCCGAGCCGAGCTCAAGGTGTTTGGCTTAGGTGACCCGGATCTTGTATTTGAAAGCTTCCCAACTGCTTTTGCATGCACTTGCTCATTGGAGCTTTGTACCTGCACATTTTAAACTTGACATAAATACAATTTAAGCCAAAATGTATTCACCCCCTTTTCTTTTTGCTCAGCTACCATTGCCGAGTTTTCGGTTTAGGCGCATGGGCTTTTTTTTTTTTTTTTTTTTTTTTTTTTTTTGTTCAGCTACCATTGTTGAGTTTTTGGTTTAAGGCTCAAAGCCTTCTTTGTTCAGCTGCCATTGCTGAGTGTTTGGCTTAGGCGCAGGCCTTTTTTGTTGTTCAGCTGTCATTGCTGAGTTTTCGGCTTAGGGGCAGGGCATTTTTTGTTGTTCAGCTACCATTGCTGAGTTTTCGGCTTAAGTGCAGGGCCTTTTTTGTTGTTCAGCTGCCATTGCTGAGTTTTGGCTTACTCAGTGTTTGTCGAGTCGTATTTGACCATACACCAAGTCTTTAAGGCTTAAAGCCTTCTTTGTTCAGCTGCCATTGCTGATTTTTTGGCTTAGGCACAGGGCCTTTTTTGTTGTTCAGCTGTCATTGCTGAGTTTTCGGCTTACTCAGTGTTTGTCAAGACATATCTGACCATACACCAAGTCTTTAAGCATACTTTATGGGACATCTCCCTCTTTTCCTTATATAGTTTTTAAGTGCTAGTTTTATCGACCCCCAGCGCTTATTTCGACCGCTGTTTTTGAGTGCTTTATCTGTATTTCGAGGGGTCATGCTTGCCAACGGTGGTGAGCACCAATTGATCTGTTTGCATTTTTCTAACTCAGGCTGCTCTGACGTTTTTATCTTTAGAGCCTGCTATGGTTATGGGTACCCATTCACCGGTGTTTACTTTGTCATTTTGAGAATGTTCTGCCTTCGCTTGAATTTCTACATGCACCGAGATGAAACTCGTTTTGCGCACATTGATACGAAGCTCGATACCTGTGCTAAGGTTCTCATCTTTTCTTTCTATGCCAAACATGTGAGTAGCATTTGTACAAATAATAAATATACATGTATATACTTTAATAATGCTGAACAAAAATAGTTGGATCCATGTACAATATTGGTGATGGTCATCGTTCGGGATACAATATTCATGGATTCGTGCTGGGTGCTTTGCTTATAAGAACACTTGGCATGATAAACAAGAAGTATATATTTTGATAGAAAAGCATACAGTGTACAGCTTATGATTTTAATTAATTAGCAGCAGAAAAAATGAGCACCATGATATCCTATCAAGTTATTGAGATGCAAGATAATAACAAGTAATAATAATTAAACCAAAACGTACCTCCAAGCCCGACTGATTTTGATAATGTCATTAAGCGCTTTCGAAAACACTTTTATCAAGATAACAGTCTTAATTAAATTCCAAAAAATCGTTATTTGATTTATTATTTAATACGCCGGATGGATATCTTTTTCGCGTAATGATTTGATAAATTGTAATACTAAACCGACATGTAAATTAACTAACCTTGGTCACTTACCGAACCTGAAGTTTAGTTGTATTGCTTTCAGGTACTTTGTCTTTGAGCGCTTGTTCTTCTTCTTCTTCTTTTTTTTTTTTTTTTTTTTGTCCGGGCGGAAAAGGGACTTTCGTAAAAACCACTTCCACAATTGCGAATTTCCTTATGGTAAAATCTTTTGCTCCCATAGCCCCCTAGCAATTGTTGTAAGTAGGTTTAGGCTTGTTGAAGCGCTTTTAACACCGCATCCACCCCCCCCTTTTTTTATGCGTGCTGGATTATGTTTCGGAGTTTGGTGGTAAGTTTAGAAATTCCTTAGTGTCAAAAAGATCCACACTAGTTTGTGGATGCGCTGAATGATTATCCATGATTGCTGCCTGTGACCCACTGTCTTGATTCCATTAAGACCTGACTTCTCTTCTCGGCTGATCTTTCTTGTAGACCAGGCTGGTATTTCTCATAGATCAGGCTTCTTCTACTCGGCTAGTCTTTCTTATTTCGACAGCCAATAGTGTGGTGATATCCAGTAATTGACTGATGCCATCCCAGTTTGGAGTTTCATTGATATGTTCGATTAGGAAGTTTAGAAGAACTTTTATCTAGGCCGAATCCTGATGAATTTTGCTATATAATAATCTTAGCAGATGGTTAGTCAAAGCACAGTTTATTAGTGCATGTGAGTGAAGTTTGCACAGGTAATAACAATTATGCATTTTAATGAGACCGAATAAAATTGAAGCAACTCATTCATACTTAGTAATGGTTAGTGTCCGAATATAGTGTCCATAAATTCGTATTTTGACAATATGTGCCATGTGCGTCGAAGCTATAAAAGCTGGTAAGCATACTCATTAAGCGGGCATTGTATGCTATCTATTAATTTGTACATGCATATTATGTGTTGCGTATGAGGGTAACAGGCATAGACAACATGTGGGGGTAATATAAAGTAAAGAGAAATACAACAAGTTCGTGCATGTTGCGGATTTATATGTGACAATAACAATATGAAGAAGTAGACATAATTTAATATATCTAGATTAAAGAAATTATATGTTTCAAGTATCATAAACTCATCTTCAATCTCACCGATGTATTAGGCATATCTAATATTCCGAGTGTTTAAATTTGGCAAAACTTATGCTCAAAATATTGAATTTGGTTGAACTAAACTGTATTCAGTCAATCCAATATGGATTTTTAAATAACGATTGACATAATATATTTTAATCATCAATAATAAAGATTGTGGCGCACCTGTTGCCGATTGAATTTGCTTTGGTGAAGGTAATAGTGCATCTCCAAATCAAAGTGATTTGTACACATATTTAATGAGAATATATATTTGCAGACTATGTCGTTTCTAATTACCTATTAGCTAATTCACATTATTATAAGTGAAAGTGAGAGCATACCTCCTTGCCTGAACAATTCCAGTACTGCATTTAAACGCTCTCGGAAGCGCTTTTTACCAAGATCAAAGCCTTGGTTAAATTCCACTGAGTTTTTGGACAATTTTCTTTTATTTTTACCATATATGACTATGTATATTCTCTGTTCGCATAATAGAACGACAAAATCATAAAATTAAACAATGTGTAAATTGGCTTACCTCGGCCACTTACCAAACCTGGTGTGTAGTTTTTTTATTCTTGGGTCCTTTGTTGTTGGATAAGTCGGTAACGAAGAGCCGAATGAGCTTTAGCTGATAATTGACTTTGGGTCATTTCTTTCCTTTTTTTGCTGAACTGCAACGTTCTAGAGGTTGTCAAATATTCCTTAGTTGAATTGTGTTGCGGACCACATGTCATCGGAAGGCTCCGTGCATCTAGTTAGCAGCAAAATTCACGGTTCGTGATTCCGTGCTTTCTGGAGAGAGTTACCTCTGTTTTAGCGATCGGTGGTCGGATCAGAAAGTTCTTCGCAAGGATTTTCTTCAATATTTCGAGAGCCATAAAAACTTTCATAGGTCGAACTAGATTGTGGACCATATATTTTTGGAAAGGTTTGGATGTCTAGTTTCCAACGGTTTTACGGCTCATGGTTTCAATGCTTGTAGAGGAAGATATGCTTGTTTTAGTGCTCGATGGTCAGGTCAGAAAATCTTCCACGAATTGCTTACTTCAGTGTTGCGGGGGCCACCAAATATTGTACGAACCGAACTGGGTTGCGAACCATACATGCTTGGAAAGGTTTTGAGGTCTAGTTTCCAGTGGCTTTTACGGTTCGCAAATCCGAGTTCCGTAGAGGGAGATATGCTCACTTTAGTGTTCAATGGTCAGATCAGAAATCTATACGCGATCTGGTTTCTTCAATATTGCGAGAGCCACCAAATATTGCTGGGATTGAACTAGGATACGAACCATATATGCTTAGAAAGTCTTGGATGTCTAGTTTCCAGCGGTTTTTACAGTTCACAAATCCAACTTCTATAGAGGGAGATATGCCCACTTTAGTGCGCATTGGTCAGCAATTCCGCGATTCTGGACAACTCTCTTCTCTTTTCTTTCGTAAGCTGTCGGAATGGGAAAGCAATTCCTCGAACGGATTTTTGATACTTTGAAGCTCTGAGTATTGCTTTTGCAATATTCTTCCTCTGGATTTGGTCACGGCCGCTGCCCCTGCTACGGGTTCTATAGTTAATCCACTCCCTAACACTTCCAATAGTTGTTTGTTGGGTGCTTTAAGTGTTGGATCCACATCGGAATTCCTCCCGTGGTCTGTTCATGGGGGTTCCTCGAAGTTGAGTTCTTCCCCCTCCTTCTAGCGCCAATTGTTGACGGTGATTTTTGGATCGTTGAAAAGTCAACCGTTAAACAATAACACGTAGGCAGATCAAAGCTTTAACCAAACTAAAGTTGAATAATCAAAGCCTCTTTCTCCACGTGGATGTGATACGATTCGTTCGTATTTGAGAATAGTAATGTAGAAAAGCAGGAAATAAAGAATAAATTAAACATAACACATGTTTTACGTGGTAAAACCCCAAGACGGGGAAACATCCATGGTGCCGGTGACGACTAGAAGAGATCCACTATGAATAGAATAATTACACACTCAATACTCGCTTTCTCTCAGATAATTGCTTATGTTTTGTATCTTTTTTCTCATGTAAGTGTAAATCGCTCATCATGTTCCCCCTGATATAATGAATACATGGATGTATTTATAGGGTTCGATATAGGGTTGCCCTAGTTTCTGTCGTATAAGCGGTGGACTCATTAATTAGAGTCTTTGTAGGATTCTGGTAGAGTAGACTGATTATGACTCGTTTTCCCGTTTGGTGTTTATCCTTCTGGAAGCTTTGAGTTCTTTCATGATTAGACTTCTGATACTAGAGAAGAAATATGGATATTTCCTTACTTGGAGTGTGATTCTTAGATTTCGTATCTGAGTGGATCTCTACTTGATAAGACGTATCTTGATAGGATTGTATTTCCTGTTTTTAGTTAAGTATTGATATTTGGCTGAGCAGAATCTTGGCTGAGTAGAATCTTGGCTAAGTAGAATCTTGGCTGAGCAGATTCTTGGCCGAGTAGATTCTTGGCAGAGTAGATCTCGCTGAGTAAAGATCTTCGGCGAGCAGGATCTTCGCTCATTAATATTTCTTTAGCTAGACGACTTTACTTGGCGCATGCGCTTCTAACTTTCATATTTAGCTTTCTTGATGACGTGTCCAGACTTGGTGATGTGTCCTCGGTTAGCGTTCCTTTCATTGACTGGTTGACTTTGGATGACTTGGAATTACTGTACTTCCATATCAACCGCTATCTTTACTGACGTGTCATGTTGACGAAAATATACATACAACAAAATCAAAATTTGAAAAAATGTGGCCTAAATAGTTCGATCGGTGCCAACAGCACCACTCATGGAAAATGTGTATTATAATATCAAGAATCTTGACAATTACCCAAATGTCGTCTGTTTTGTCCCCAAATTCATTTCACCGAGACCAGTCCCACCTAGGGATGGCAATTTGACCCGCACCCGCCCGAACCCGACCCTATAGGGTCGGGTTCGGGTGGTGAATTTACGACCTGCGAAACCACGAACCCGCGAACCCGTATAAAGAAAAACCCAGCGGGTTCGGGTGTGGGTGTGGGTGTGGGTGAACCCGCATAAATAAAAATTATATAATATTTAGTATTTAAAATATTATAAATTTAAACTCCAATGGAAACTTTTTAACCTTATAAAGAATAAAATATAAAAACTCCACTCATTCTAAGTTTGAGAATTACAATTCTCAACTCTCATTTATATGTATAGCTAATGGTAGAACTTTGCACTTTTGTTTTTTCAATGTGCAAAGTTCTACCATTAGCTATATACAGTATATAATGTTCTTTGCCTCTTGTCTCAACTAAAAGTCTCACATTGAAAAAACAAAAGTGTAAAGTTCTACCATTAGCTATATACAGTATATAATGTGTTTTGCCTCTTGTCTCAACTAAGAAACACACTTGTATTTGTAATTCTACGTAATATATTATAAATAAAGAGTAGTTTTGTATTGTATAAATAAATAAAATTAAATATTAAATATTTATAAATTAATATATTTTTATGAGTTGGTAGGTGTGACCCGCGAACCCAAACCCAAACCCGTTTATATTCACAGGTTCACGGGTGGGCGTGGGTGATGAACAATTTCGCAAGTGCAGGTTTGGATTTTGCAAACCCGCCCGAACTCGACCCGTTGCCATCCCTAGTCCCACCCACCAACTAAACCACACTCGCACTTGATCTCTCTCATAAATCTTTCCACTTTGTTCATCATTCATTTCTAGATATCATTCCATTCACTTAAATCCATCTGGGTACTTTGAAAACCTCTTCGGATGGCGATTTCACTTTGATTTTGGGCGTTTTTAGTTGATAAATCGATCTGGGTCCTCCTTGAAACAATGGCCTCCTTATCTTCATCGGCTTCGTTATTGTTTCCTCTCGCTACCACAACCAATGGTGGTGCTTCTCTTTCATCTGCAATTGCTGTCTCAGACAACAAAGCGTTTGATTCTTTTTGTTATAAACCGAAAAGGGAGCAGAGAAGAGTCGTGTGTGCTTGTATGGCGCCGCCGAGGAACGTGGAGAGCGATGGATTCTCCGCCACCAAGTTCAATGTAAATTATTATTTGCAAATTTTCTCTCTTGTCATATTTGCATCAGAATCACTCTTTTGTGTTGCTTATAATTGGTCGATTTCGTTATTGTTTAAATGGGCATTTCTCAGCTTGTTTGAGCTTATTGGTTGGAATTTGTAGGGTTTGTGTTTGTGTTTTTCTTTGTTTTCAATGTAGAGGTAATGCTTTTGATTTGTTATTATCATTTCATATAAGTCTTTGGATGTCATAATGCCCTTATATTGAGACATTTATCCACTTTAGCCCAAATTTCTGCATTTAACTGTAAACAGTTTCATTAACATTATTTATTGTAATTATATTTGTATAAATTTAACTTTGTGATAGTTCTTGCTCATCTTATTTTCAAACTTCAAATTTGATGACCATTTTGCAGTTCATGTGTAAATTAATACTTTGATTAAAAAATTGGAATTTGTGATATACTTTTTGTAATTTGTCTTCATGAAATTTAAGGTGGGTCTGTTTTATGTCCCTAGGATACATCTAAATCAGAGAATCTGAACACCTTATGGGATCCCGAGGATGATCAGGATGTTCTTATCGAGTGCCAAAATGTGTACAAATCATTTGGGGAAAAACATATCCTGAGAGGTGTGAGCTTCAAGGTGAATTTTGTTTGACTGTATTGTAAAAAAAAAATAAAAAAACCATGTGTGCACACACAATGCGTTTATACTGTATTATGTTTTGCATGAAAATTGCCAAAAAATAAGCATACATGTGTATCTCCTCAGAAATGCTAATACATTGTTGATGAATCAGTCTGCATTGCAAAAATTTGATATTAAAAGATGTTATAATTTGCTATTTATTCTTTCACCATATAATAGCATTTGCAGGGTTATTTTGTTCTCCCCCTTCCTGTAATGAGCTTTTTTAAAAAATAAAATAATAATAAAATAAATCATTCATCAGATTAGACATGGCGAAGCTGTTGGTATAATTGGACCTTCTGGCACCGGGAAATCTACAGTTTTGAAAATTATTGCAGGACTTCTTGCACCAGACAAGGTAAATAGTTAGAGCTTCTACACTGAATGTTTCTATTGGATTTGCTTAATTAATTTTTCCATTCATGTGTTTCTTTCTGGATTCTCCTATGTATCATTTTGAGTGTCTGGTGGGCAGGGAGACGTTTACATTCGAGGTAGAAAGAGAGCTGGTTTGATAAGTGATGAGGAGATGTCTGGTCTACAGATTGGATTGGTGAATCTCCTGTCAACTCATATATACTTTTGGACATCTTTTGTTTTATTCATCATACTTCTATACATCTACAGGTGTTCCAAAGTGCGGCTCTATTTGACTCTTTGACTGTTCGCGAAAATGTCGGTTTCCTTTTGTAAGAGACTGTAATTATATTTAGAAGTTCTATAATTTGTTGTATTGTCTTTAATCTTGAGGAGATGGGTTGATATAATGATAACTTGTTTAATGGTATTTCTGAAGGAGAAGAAACATGAAGTGCTTTGTTTTTGTTAATTATAGGTATGAAAATTCTAACATGTCTGAGGATAAAATTTCAGACATTGTGAGGGAAAATTTGGCCGCTGTTGGATTGAAGGTATGATTGAAATATCTTTATATTTGTCAAAGTGGAGCTGGATGCTGATTCCTGAATTTATACACCTAGCTTGGTTGAGGATGATTAACCACTTAATTAAATTGGATGAATGGGACGGACTTGGCCATTATTGTTTTTTTATTTTTTTGAAATAACTCAAGCCATTATTAGACACTTTTTGGTTCTACATTTTTTATAAGATTAAGAGCTAAAGAATAGTGGTCTTAAAATTTTTCTTGTAGTAATTGTTTCCTAGTTTCCATTTCTAGATAGTGATGCATATGCTAATTAGATTTCTTCTGTGGGCAATAGCTAGTTCAGTTGGTAAGGGTTCTTGTTGTTGTCCAAATGGTATTGGGATTGAATCCTGCTCGTATCAAGGTTTGGGTTGAGTGGGGTAAGGGTTGGTTTCTTTTATATTTACTTTCTGTAATATATATATATATATATATAGGAATGTTCTCTAGTCAGTTCCACCCAAAAATATTTATTTCAGGACCTCCTCCCACAGCCACATGTTCACATGTGGGGCTCATGATTGTTAAAATAAAAATGAGCTCCACATGTGGCTGTGGGAGGAGGTCTTGAAATAAATATTTCAAGGTGACCTGACTAGAGAACCACCCTATATATATATATATATATATATATATATATAAATAAGATTTATGGTTGGTGGGACTCAAATATCATTATGTTTTCCAATTATACATTTATGCGAGTAAGAGTTGAAAAATATTATTCTAAAAAATTTTCTTGCTGTTATTGGATGTCATTTGAGGATAGTAATGCTTATGTGAATTGGATTTTTCCGATTTAGTTAAGAGTTTTGGATTTACTAGCTCATAAGTTCTGTTTAATTTGTTTCCATAACTAGAAGGTGTCTTTGCATAATTGCATGTTTATACTTTCCTTTGTAGATGTGGTTTGGTTGAATTGGTGGAACTTGGAAGTCTAACTTAGTCTTGTCTCCAGGGAGTTGAGGATCGGTTGCCATCCGAGTTGTCTGGTGGAATGAAGAAAAGGGTTGCTTTAGCTAGGTCTATTATTTTTGATAC
Source organism: Acer saccharum (assembly GCA_030490815.1). NCBI lineage: Eukaryota > Viridiplantae > Streptophyta > Magnoliopsida > Sapindales > Sapindaceae > Acer > Acer saccharum. The sequence goes on from CM059878.1 coordinate 25,785,963, forward strand.
CACAAAGGAATCAATAGATCCGGAGGTACGTAGAAATGTAGAATAGTTGAATAAATCTTTTCCTACTAACTTTTACTCTGGTAGACCCAATAATTAATCTAAAACAGGATTTCACAGTGCTTCTGCTTTTGTTATAATCATGTCTGGTACTGTTGGGCTTGTTCTTCATATCTCTTCGAATATTGCAGATTCCTGCAATGCAATATGTTACTTTACCTTAAATACATTGACCTTTTTTATGAATTATGTGTCTTTTGTTTGCATCCTACTGATATGCTCCATGGAACGTAAAACACTATGGAGACCTTTAAATGCATCATTCATAAAAGAGTAATACTATGCAACCCAAAAAAATAACCCAAAATTCAATCCAAATGATGTAGCAAGTGAGTTGTAATCATCACACACATCTTGGGATGATGTGGTAAATAACATGTTAATGACAAATCACTTGCCATTGGGTTGGTTTTTGGGTTGTCTAGCATTAGTGTTAATAAAAATTTGTAAAGTCACCGTCCTACTACTATGTTCTTATTAGGATAATATAAAGTCTTAAGATCATGTCATTATTTAAAAGTTGTTTCAAAGTTCCAGTTCAAGTTATTGAGCACTTGCACATTGTTTGGTGCCCAAATTTGTCCAGTCATGGGTTTTTACGTGTTCATGGGAAAGCATCACATATTATGTTAATGTTTATTATTGTTGTATAAAATCAGCTACCAGATAAGCAGGTAATGCCCAGAGTTTATAAAAATGAAAGTGATAGGAATAAGCTTTAAGGTAGTGAGGTAACCATTTGGCCTCTCATTCATATTTTGGAAAAATAATTGTGAACATTAATGATTGATGAAAAGTAAAATTTTATTTGGATGAGAGATGCTAGTTTCCGGAGATTGAAATACGGTCTTTGATTTTGAGTGTTTTTAATGGATGCAAGAGATGGGAATTAATAAGGCTATAATGGGTGAATATATTAGGAGTGTTGCCATCCAGGCTATTTTGCAGTACTTTATTTTGTTTATTGCTTACGGGGTTTGAAAATAAACATAGACATTGCCTATTTCATGCGTTGTTGTGCTTTTGGTTGAAATTAACATCTATAGCTAACCTGCATTCAACATCAGGTTATTAAACTGTTTTTTGATGCTGACAGGTGCTATTGTATGACGAACCAACAGCTGGACTGGATCCTATTGCATCTACTGTAGTTGAAGATCTTATCCGTTCTGTGCACATCAAAGGCGAGGATGCACTTGGGAAACCTGGGAATATTGCATCTTACGTGGTTGTTACTCACCAACATAGTACTATCAGAAGAGCTGTTGATAGGTTATGCTTTGTCCGAACGTAATGTTGTAGTTAATATTGTTATAGTCTGGTATCTCCTAATACTGTTAATGTTATGTTCAGGTTGATATTTCTTTACGAGGGTAAGATTGTTTGGCAAGGAATGACTCATGAATTCACTACATCAACCAATCCAATTGTTCAACAGGTAATGACTAAAGTGGTATTTCACAAATTCTGCATATTTAGTCTTGGTCAGAATTTCAGTCAACCAAATTGAAATTATTAATTTCAGTGGAAATTGCTGGTGCAATTTAGAAATCCTCACATTTTCATTGTTATCTTTTGATTTTCTAATTGGATGGAATTCCATGTCCAGCCTAACAACGTGTCTACTGGTATTTTGGTATGGGTCAGGTTTGGCAACCCTCAAACTTTAAACAATTTAGTATTCAAAATGTGGACCTATAGATGAAATGGTTTTGTATGGTTAAGATCAACTCTTATTAAAAAATCATTGTATATACATTAGAACAAGCGTACACACACACACACACACTCTCTCTCTCCCTCTCTCTCTCTCCCTAGTCCCTCCACTTTTCTCATCAAATATGGCTTCAGTGCACATGGCGGATGGTATGCCTCCCACTCACATCATGTCATGTGGCATGAGTAACCAATCACATGTGACCCCATGTCATATGACATGATATGGAGTGGGAGGTGCATTAGATGTTGTGCGTACCGAAACTTCTCTCTTCTCTTCTTGATATTCTCTCATCTATCTTCTCCGCTCTTCATTTTCTGTCTCTCCTCTTTAATAACAGTAAAATCAATGTTCTTTTTTCATTTTTTTATGGACCTTAATCTCCTTGTTAGCGGTAAAACTTAAGCAAAGTTACGATTTTAATGATAATATGCATTCTTGTTGGTTTTGCACAAGGATTCCATCTCTTGAAAAGTCTTGTCCTTTATTTCTTACATTCTGGATAGTATGAAGGTATAGCTGCCAGACCAATTTATCTGCCATGAAATTTAATGCTTTTCATTTTTATATTTCGAGATGTACCTGTGTTATCTTGTGTTTTTGGTGTTCTCAACTATGGAGATGATTATTAAGGGAGGTATGTTTTTTGTGCATTATGAATATGATGATGCCAGTTAAAATGTTGTTTGCTGGAAAATTGAATTGGTAAATAGCTATTTAAGAGGTACAGCTATCAAAAAATCATTTTGTAGTTTCAGAGATTAAATGGAATGAGAAATAAGAAGAAAGAGAGGGCAGAAGATGGAGAGATGTGAGAGGCAATGGGATGAGAGACAATATTAAAGTGGAGAGATGAAAGAGAGAGGTGTTGTTTCAGTGCATGTACAATGATTTTCTTCAAATAAGAGTTATAACCATTCAAATCCAAATTTTGTGTAAAGTTTTGAGGGCTGCCCCATTTGGGTATTATATCCTATGGATAAGTTGCAAGCTTTATTTTGATTGTAGTTGATCACATTTTTGTTTTGTTTCACCAGTTTGCATCAGGGAGTCTGGAAGGGCCTATAAGATATTAAGACATATATTACCAAAATGCAGGCACTAGTTGGTCCAAACAGGTTTAAAGTAAAGTAGAGCTTTTTAATAAAATCTCTGGCCTTGATGAGCTTGCGTATTTGTATTTGTATTTGTATTTGTTGGACAAATTCACAAGGCTTTGCTGTATTATGATTATTTGTTTTTTGTTTCTACAATTGGCAAGTGTATGAATCTGGGCAATTTTGAATAGAGTTCGTTCTTGTACTTGAAAGAAGAGCTTTGACGCTTCAACTGCTGCTGCCTTGCTACTTTTGGAAGGTAGCTATATTATGGGTACCATATGTTACTGTTAATTCAACGGAATTTATCACAAACAAAATTCAATATCATTAGGCATTATATTCTGAGATTAATAAAAATTAATAGCATTTAACCATCTTCGACCACTTTATTGATAAATTTGAATCTGAATATGTAACATGAAACGTATGCCTTAATAAGAAATCCAATTTCGACACATTAAAAGCAAAAAACTTGATAACTGAAAGAAAGAGAATTGTCTGGAGAATGTAGCTTCTCGTTTGACCTGAACAAAACACCAAGATAGAAGCTTACAAAGAAGACCCAAATGGATAGGAAATCTGAATTCAAGAGGGTCAAATTCTCAAGGCTGGAAATGTTTCCTGGAATCTGATCTAAGCTCAACATGTAATCCAAAACTGGAACCTGACTATCAAGAAAATTGCATGAAAGATTCAGGTATTCCAGACTTGGCAGTTCAAATAGACCCTCTGGAATTCCTCCATGCAGCAAATTGTGGGATAAATCCATTCCAACCATCGAAAGCAGATCTTAGTTAACTTATACCAAAATTTCGATGGCTTTGCAGGCATTATGTTGAAATTAAAGCTAGTGTTGAAGTTACCATCTGGTACGAAGCCCGTGAACTTGTTGGTTGAGAAATCCATCCTTAGAATTGCTTCAAATGAGAACAACCAATTGTTGGTTGCAAAATAGGCAAACAAAAATATTATAAAATCTTGCAAGTGTACAAATCGTGAGAATTAGCACCGCATAAAAGCAAGGATTGTTCCCACAAGGAATTAATTACCTACTAAAATAATGAATTTATATCTAAGACATTCTAGGACTCTAATTTAACTAAAAATAAGAAAACAAAGACACTTAACGCGCACACGCGAATGAGGGTTTTGATTTGGTTATTAAACTAAAGAAAATTAAATAAACAATTAATAAAAACGCAACATAAAAATAGTAAAGGAAAATAAATAAAGAAAAACACTAGTTAGGACTTTCTATCCACCACTAAACAATCCTCCAATTCATAGATAATAATGAAGTTGATAAATAATTAAACATGATGAAGATATTCACGACAAGGTGATGGTATCTCACTCAAGCCATATGATTCTCTCTTAGTTGGCATGTAAGTTGCATGATGTCTACATACATACTTGTATCCCAAATTATAACCTCACATGGTGTCTACTTAGAGTTAATCCATTAAGAACAAAGAAAATATGAATATCACATGAACCCTAAACATGTTATCTATTATAGGTTATTCATGAATCAACTTCCCTTAATTAGGTCGTAATTCAATTAATTGTTATAACCAAGGATAGATTCGTATGGTATCTGACTTATATCCTTGCAACATAGATCCTAAAATCATGCTCCTAAGATGGCTAGTCAAAGAAACAAAAATAATAGAAAAACAATTCTTATGGAGAAATTGAATTCATCATGTAAGAAAAATAATACTTCATTAAAACAAAACTTGCCTATGGAATTAAAATCATGTCTAGGACTTCAAGTTAGCTCTAACTAATAAGAAAATTAGCTAGAAATAAGAACTAGAAAAATAAATAAAAACATCTAAAACTAAAGAAAGGCAAAAGAAAGAGAATGTTGATGGAGTCTTCAATCTTCAATCTCTGACTCCAGACCTCCTCTCTTGCAGAAAACTCTAGGAATTTATAGGTGACTTCTCATTGCGAGTTCCCAATTCTTCTTAGATTTAGAAAATCCACCAAGTAGGAAAATAGAATGAATTAAGGAATAAGATTTCTTTCCTAACTTGAATTTCCTCTTTTGATGATTGATTCCTAATTTAAGTTTTGGAAGTTTCCCAAACATCCATTGGTTCAAGAGTCATTCAAATTTGATTTGGGAAGTTTCAACACAATTTGGGTCAAGTTCGAAATCCTTTCTTGCTATGGAATGCATTGTCGCTACTTAATTGCCGTCATGGTCGGTAGCAACAGCTACGTAGCGACATTCACTGGAATGATTTTTGATAGCTCCAACCTTCAATAAAATGGCCATAACTTCCTCTAGACAATTCGAAAACAAGCCGTAAAGTGCGTAGGAAACTAGACATCTAGGGCTTTCCGAAAACATATGGCTCACATCCTAGTTTGATATGTGGAGGGAGATATGGTCTTCACAAGTAAGGCATTCTTCATTGGCATTTCTCTAAACTTCTCAAAAATCACCTTTTTACCTTCAAACTTAACACAATAGCTATCTTCAACACAATCTTAACAAACAAATTAAAATATCCAATTTCACTCAAGAACATAACATAAAACATAGGAATTACGGGTCTCAAATATGAATATTTATCGACCTAATACCAATTGGGAAGACGTCCGCTGAGTTTGTTCCGAGAGATGGAAACATACTTAAGATTTGACCATTTGGTTATTACATCACTCAAAGTTCCAGAGAGATTATTGGAGTTAAGATTTACAATTTCCAATGATTTCTAATATGCCAACGTCAATGGTATCTCACTGGATATCTCCTTGTTTCTTATATCAAATATCTTCAAGCTATCCAATGCATCAAGTTATTGTTGAATTTCACCAGAAAGGTTGTTATTCACTATCAATGCCAGCATATGCAAACACTCGACAATGTTCAAAGGAATCGAGCTTGACAACATGTTGTGTGAGAGATCAATTCATTTGGAGATAAGTCAATTTTTCAATTCTTACTGAAATTTCCCAGGTTAAAAGATTGTGAGAAAGAAATTGTTAACCGAAAATTGTCACTGGGGTGAATTTCCAATTAACAACTCTAGTGATTGAAATTAGGGTAGATCACAGTCGGAGAGATATCAAATAGTTCGATACCTATGGGTTCTCATTAACAGTTTAACACAATGATGGTGAAATAAACGATATATAGCAATAAAATCACATATAACTCATTTTTATTGATTATAAACACATAATGAGAATACAATGGAGATTTTATATGGCTATGTTGATAGGGTTAAAACTCAGTTGGCAATGGAGATGGTGATGAAGCTTTCATGTGTGTCGATAAGTGGCAAAGTAAACTATAGGGTTTTTGGACTCAAGTTGCCGTCCCTTTCTTTATGGTAACATGTTGTATATATACGTCCCAATGCTTGTTGAGCTCTTCTCTAAATTCGGTCTAATGACCTAGAGATTTTCGGGACGTTCCATGGCGATTGGCGAGAAGATCGTAGGATTGATTTTAGGAACAAGCGATCCCTTATTTGGCGGAATTTGATAAAGTTGACTTTGCTTTCAAATAGAACTCTTGAGTGGCGGGAACGAGTCAATTTCCCTGTTATTAAAACGTTGTCATCTCATTGTCCTTCTTAGTAGCTTGATCTTAGCATACATGCTTTTACCTTGATACTTGGTAGTCTGCTAATCTGCTACTCGCCGCTTGGTTGGCCGGCTCTAGGAGGGATCAGGGTACATAGGTATCCCACCTCCCTCTAGGTCTTGGTACCAGAGTTTCAGGGTATCAGGGTACCAGGATCCTATAGTAGTGAAGTCCTTAGGAACTTGGCTTCTTGTGTTTCCTAGTACTTGGAAGTCTAGGAGCCTTTGATTTTGATCTGGATTGGTATAAGGCCTACCTGGTAAATTTAGTGGCGGGGTACCGGGATGCTCTTCTATGATACCATTCTATCTTAATTATTTCTTCAATGTTAATGGAAAATTCTTCTTTGAACCTTTGCCATTTTTTATGGTTAGCAGAAGTCCCCTTTGACTTGAACACCGGTACCTTACTGGGGTTGGAGTCAGGATACCAGGACACATGAAGGATTTTCCTCATCCTATGTAGTTGGTTTCCACTGTCTTGGAGGAAATCCTCCTTCAGCACACAAATCTTCCTTCAGCACGCGAATCCTTCTTCAGCATGCTCATAACAAATGAGAAATCCACGTGTCAAGCCTTGAGTGGTCTGCTCATTTAAATTTTTTTGTGCAATTTTTTTGAAACCGTCTCTTGTAAGTTTCCGGTCATTGATTCCGGTTTCCTTGCTTATTTAGGTAACCGCCTTCTTTCCTCTATAAATAACCCATCCTTCTTCTTTCTTCCACACCAAATTCAAAATTCAAAATTCAAAAGCAAAACCCTAGCCTCCTTTTTCTAAAACTCTTTCTTCTTTCCAGCGACTTTCCAAGCTTCCTTCTTCTTTTTCTTCTTACTTTCTTCCATGGCAACCTCACCAAACCCTTCTGACAGCATCGATGCCCTTTTCCATCTAGAAGTGGATGTTTCGGCTGAAAGCAACCCATTAAATCCAAGGAAGAGGAAGAGCTGAGAAGAGAGTGACACAGTAAGAAGCTCTGTCCCGATCCAGCACCGCCGTTCCCCGAGGAACCCTAGAATCGGGTCAGGTTTTAACAAAAAGCCTGACAACCCAGTTGAAATCGTTGATGAAGACGTAGATGGAGATGATGATGATGACGATGAGGAGCAGGGGGAGTCCCCAATTAGAAGTGGTCAAGCTGGGGTATTTACCCTTCCAGTTGGAGATCTGATTGTCCCTGATTCTATTTGTACCGTAGACAGCTTAGCCCGCTTAAGGAGAGAGTACCAGATCCCTGAAGCCATTACTCTCACTCTCCCACATCGAGGCTACGATGTGTACACCCCGGCTGATGACGAAGTCCTCCTCCACGTAATTGCCTTTGAATGTGGAGTCAGGCTCCCCCTTCATCCCACTCTTCGTAAGGCACCGCTTGCCCTCAGCCTTGCCCCTTTGCAGATTTCCCCAGGGTTTTGGAAACACCTGGTTGGGTTTCTAGTGCTCTAGAAGGAGCAGTGTGAGATAGACAACCTTATGAGGGAGCCGGGGTACAACGAGATCCGGTATATCTTCCTAGTGGCGGCCATCAAGTCGGGCCCGAAAGGTCAATTTTATTTGAGGGCAGAGAACAACCTGAAGTTCATGGTTCCTGGAGCCACCGTGAAGTATCCTCGCCCTTAGTGTGAGGAGTGGGTCGTGGTAGGAGGAGATTGGGGACACTCGGTTCATATTGGTGGGACTAAGTATCCGGTTCCTACCCGGTTCAGCGATCAGGATAAGTGGGGTAAAGGAAAGCTCTTTGCTGAATCGCAGGGTATCTTGGAGAGGATCCAAGCCCGATTTTATACAAAAACAAAGTATCCCAGCTCCGATCCTTTCGATAGCACCCGGGTAGATCGATACCTCAAGATCTCTCTGGCTTACCCACGTAAGTAGCTTCCTACTTCCCTTTCCTTTTTACTTTAATTAGTCTATTTACTTGGTATACTAACTGGAATGATAGTTTTTACAGCTACCCTTCCCACAACACTTTCAGCTGCACTTCCTGTTTCTTCTCCTTCTCCTTCTCCTTCTGCTTCTGCTACCAGTATTGACACCTGATCGGACCAAATATGGTACAATTTTGTACCCTTATTTCCTATTCTTTGTGCTTACTCTCAGGTGTTTTCCCGTATTTAATATTGTCGAATCAAGTGTTTCAGGTTTTATTAGGCCTCAAGGGCATTTGTGAAGAAGGGGAGGAACTTGGTGCAAAAAGGAGCATAAAGACATGAAACAGGGCATTTTCGCCATTTGTTGAAGTTAGGTTGCCATGGCGATAGGGAGGCGTTTCAAAAGACCAAAATGTCGCCCCCATATCGCCATATGGTCTCCATGGCGACAGAAGAAATATTTCAAGAACTTTTGCATCAGGTGTCGTCGCCATGGCGACATTCAATGGCAAATGACGACATCACTCATTTTCCTTAGTGTCGCCATTTGCACTAGGATGAAAAAGATGAGACTCGTGGTGACAAGTGAATCTTAGAATGCGTAACAGTATGTTGTCATGAGGTCACCATTGCGACACAAATAACGACAATTCCACCACATCAGCTTTCCAAGCGATTTTCAGCGTAAATCCAAGACCACTATAAATATTCTTCTTCTTTGAGATTGAAGAGACATAGAATTTCCAAAGCACATTTTTACTTAGCATTTTTAGACCTAGTTTCTCTTCCATAATTCCCAACTTCAAATTCCTCCATTTCTAACCTTGAACTACCCTTTCCATCAAACACTCAACATCAAATCTATGTTACCTAACTAAACCATTCCTCTCTTGCCATTTTCTTCACCATATTACCTTAGTCACTCAACATTTGACATTCAACCCACTCTTGCACAAAGGAGCATCTAAGGAGGGAAAGGATTAAGCATTAAATAAGGTGACCTAAGGGTGTTTTCCTTATTTATTACTCTATTTTCCTATTTGTAACTATGTGTAGATAAAACCCCCATTCTAGGGGGTTGGTGTTAGAAACATTTGGACTTGGGGTTTGCTTGACTATATTTCAATTGAATTTCTATATGTTTTCTATTTATTCTATCATTAGATTCTTGTCATTATGTGATTGATTTGTATATCAACCTATTGATCATAATCTTGTTAGAATAATTTATTATATAATCACTTTTGGATTGACAACCTTGTGTGATTAAAGAATCTAATGAATATGATGGATTATTGTAGGGAATACCAACCACAATAAGTCCAAACCTTGTCTTGTAAACAACCAATCCCACCTTGACCCCCTTTCCTTAATTGGTTAGGCATTAAGGTGGGAAAGTGTTTATGGTTCATAGTTATGACCTAAACATACTAAAGAATACAAGAGGTTAACTTATAAGAGATTGGCTCTTTCAGATAGTTTGAAAAGCACCCCTAATCCACTTGCAACTTCATCAATCCCCTAGCGTATCTCTTAATTGTTTACACCCACTATTCGTATCATAGATTGTTGAGCTTCTATTTTGCTTATCACTTTTGTCACTTTTACTTTTTGCATTTTTGGTGGTACATTAAATCACATACTATCCACTTATTATGATTTATATTTGTTAGGATTATGCTCAATAACAAGAGTGTAATATTGTTTTTGACAATATTTTCATATTAATAAAGTGATTTCTGATTTAAACAAATCTTATAGCATTTATAGATTGAATATTATAATTGTCAAAAGTAAATAATCATAAGGTCAAAAGACTATGAGAAAAGAAGAATTGTTCGTACATCTGGATATGTATGAGGTAGACACAATTCCTTAGTTAGTCTTGAATAATGTTCACAACTTAAGTTAAAGGTTGGGCACCTTTATCTTATTAAAGTTGTAGAATTCTTTTGCTAGCATTTGAGTGGGATCAAATGAGTTATGATGAGTCTGAAATCATCGGAGGGTCTTCGAGTAAAAGAATCTAGTGCACTGGGTGCATTGAACTGGATCACAATGAAATACTTTATCTAGAACCGTCAATAGATAATAGTCTTTTCATTATCAGGACAATCAGAGAGTCTATCTTAATCTTGAGATAAATGGACTTATGGTTGCAAGTGGTATCATTTGAGTTATCAATGAGTACGATTATATAGCATAGTCTATCCTCGATAGTTTGGTGATATTCATTTGTTAATCGATAAAGAACTTCATTTATAGATATGGACATCGTGGCTCCATTTATTAAATGAGAGTAGAATATCATCATATAGATGTTTTGAGGTATTGGATATTGAATCTTAACGTTAAGTTTTCGATAGAGTCTATTGAAACATGGCTTCTGGATAAGTCAAAATATCCAAGTTCAAAATGTGGTCATATGAGTAAATATGGTAACTTGGAGAGCTATAGGCGGTCTATGAGCTATAGGCGGTCTATGAGCTCTTGGCGATTACTAATATTCTTCACGAGGATACACCATCTCCAATAAGATTGTCTAGGGTACGAATGAGAAATATTTACTTATTCTATCTTTATTTAAGAGTTCAATTTTAGCTCTTTAGTGGAATGAGTTAAAATTAATAGATCGGACCTAAGTGAATCATTTGTTGATTGTGATTAGGTTATGTCTATTGAAGCTTAAATTTAGATAGCCCGCCAAGATCCCCAATCCACACGGACTTGCATGGATCACTTGATATATTCTACCGGACTAATTTATGGGTCCATCTAGAATTGTATTAAGGCATGTGGACTTGTTTCTTTTAGTAAGAATGGGCATAATTCATATTTATATTTTTTTATTTTTATTAATTGATTAAATAGAAATTAATTAATTGATTGATTAATCATTTAATTAAAAATCAAAATTTTTTTCTGACTAGGAAATATGTTTCTTAGTAGTATACTATTGTGGTAGTTTAATAAATATTAAAGACTTATTTGGTAAGTAGATAAATAAAGAGAATTTATTTATCTAGTCAAATTAGGAAGTCTTTGATATAGTCACAAATACACTAAAGAGTTGGATTAGGGTTTGGAATTCTAATGAAATCTACCTAGGTTTAGGATTTAGGTCAAAAGACAAATCCTACATGGTAGAGGATTTTCAGCCACATGATATATATATAGCTAATATAAATATATATATATATATATATATATATATAGATATATAATATACATGGCAGCGATATATATATATATATATTTTTATATGGCACGCCAGAAGATATATTTGATATATATAATTTAAGTATATATGGCACTTAGCCGGATATATATAATATAAATTATATAGATATATGCTTCTTGCAAGGCGTATTAGTTTTTCAGTACTAATACTTTATTGGTCAAGAGATTTTAAAAAACCCTAGGTCTTTGGCTTGAGAATATTTTTCTTTTGCTTGAGAAAAATAAAATCCAACTCTAGAGATTAGTGTGATAATTCGGCCAAGAGAGAAAAAGAGAAGAGATCGTTTTACTTCGATAGTGCACTAGTAGTTTATACATAAATAGGCTTTGTGCACAACTTCGAATAAGGTTCACGCGAGTTTCGATCATTAGATTGAGAATTCAAAAGTGATCGGAACGTTCTTTGTTATCTTTTGGAGGTTTAGTGACTAACGAAAAAGAAAAAGTTTTGTTATCCATCCTCAGGTACACAATTCAAAGAGATGATTCACGTTCGTGATTGGATTGGAAGATCTTGCGGATTACTATCGACGCAACGTCAATCGGATCACGCGACAAAGGTACGATATCTTTATTATATGTTAATTAATTAAAGGGTTAAGGCTCATCTTTAAGGAAAAATTTTAAACTATACTAAACCTATTTTAGTCTCGCTTCCGCTGTGTGCACGTATTTTTCCCTACAATATTATCACATCTTAGATTAGTTAATCAACCTAACATATTACTTTATTTCCCTGTGGAACGAATCTAGCTTACCATTTATTACGTTTTATATCCTAAGAGGATTCCAAAGTGGTAAAACATTATTTTCGAAAAGATCACATATATATATTGTTTTGATGTGCACAAACGACCTCATCAAAAATGGTGCCGTTGCTGGGGAAATGGTAGCAATTGTTAAATTGATTAACTTTTCTGTGTAGTTTAGATCGTTAATATTTATCTTGAATATATTGTTTATTGTATGTTAATTTTTCATAGTTGTTTTTACCTTGTTGTGTTTTCTTTCTTCTATTCTATTTTCAGGAACTTAGGTGTATGCGCACAGTAGGAGATCTTTAGGAAGAGGAGTACACCCACTATTGGACGGTACTACCCGTGTTGAAAGAAGCGTGAGAGAATTTGAAGAGATTCCTAGGCAAGCTATGAGTACAGAGGGACAAGACCCTAGGAGGGAAGAAGAAGCTCCTTCTAGGGAAAAGATGACTGAAGAAACTCCCGCTAACCATGGTCAAAGGATGACCATGGAGAGGTACTCATTGCCCACAATTGGGAATCAACCTTCACAAACTGTCTTAGATCTGGTTGCAAGGGGATATGATCTAAGGACTATGCACATAAACCTCTTACCTTCCTACTATGGGAAGTTGAATGAGGATTGTTTGCAATTCATGAAGGAATTCAGTGCTATCATTGAGACATTCCCAATCATGCGCCTAACTAGGGAGCAACTTCATATGAGGTGTTTCCAATATTGCCTACAGGACTTGGCAATGAAGTGGTTGATGGGGCTTAGGCCGGGGTCCTTGACAAGCTAGAGTCAAATTTGTAGGGTGTTCTTCAATAGATTTTTCCCAACTAGGAAGGCTAAGGAGCTTAAAGTGAAGATATCAGACTTCAATGAGAGTGAATGAGAGCTTTTTCACCAGTCATGGGAGAGGTACCAACTCCTTTTGGCTCAATGCCCTCCTCACATGTTCACGGATAAGTACAAGGTATCTTGCTTCCAAGGTGGTCTCACTCGTTTCTCTCAAGTATTGGTGGATAATGCTTGTGGAGGCTCTTATGACATGAAGATCGCCACAGAGATATATGAGATATATGAGAAGTTAGCACAAAACTCTCAACAAAGGAATGCAAATAATGTTCGGGGTGGAAGGTTCAATATGAGTACTAGCACAGAAATTGCTATCGAGATCTCTAGGATGAATAAGAAGATGGAATCCTTGACATCTTACATTGAGAGCATAGGATTTCCTAAGGTCGGAGTTAAGATGCTAGGAAGACAAGAGGCAAGCCCTAGTGATCAATTCAGTGATAGTGAAGGATTCAATGGCATGAATCAAGGACAAGAGCAAGAGGAGGTACAAGCTATGGGTTTCTAAGGTCAAGGGAACAACCCCTACTCAAGCACTTACACCCCAGGATTGAGAAACCATCCAAATCTCTCTTGGCCCAACAACAACAACGTATTGAACCCACAACCTAGGAACCAACAAGGAGGATACCAACAAGGCGGAAACAATCAAGGTGGTCTGAAAGGATTAAGCCATACGAAGCCGACATTACTAGATTAGCCATATTTTCATTTGCCTTGGCTTTTCTTGTTCGTGTATAGGATTGTATACCTTCTTTTAGGGCGAGCAACAAAAAAGGCTTTAACAAAGCACTGTCCCCCCTACTATCCCAATGAATCCCGCTGCTGAGGTCCGAACCACTAAAAAAGAGCGATTTTCATCACCGTCTTTCTAAGTGATATGGTACGCTAAGTAGTTTACAGGCTTTTAACTGTGGTCTTGTTTCAAAGACTGGACAGCTAGAAAAGTATACTACTGGATTTAAGGCGTCTCAGTCCTTCCCTCAATGAGGGATAGGGGGTAGTGTTCCTAAAAAGGGGGAGATGGGGACGAAGATAGGAGACGGCCATCTCGAGGCACATCATGACCTACAGGCAAGATCGACAAGACCTGGGAAGGCAACCCGATTAGGAGTCAGAGGATCCATAGTACCTGCTGCCCCACAGACTTCATATTCATCATTTTTGAAAGCGGGGGGAAGGGATCTCTTTTCTGAAACGGAAAAAGATGGAGCTTATTTTACTCGGCACAACCTAACGATACATCCTTAAACAACCACACCTTTTCCTACGCCTCTGCATCCTCCATTCATCTGCAGTTAGCGAGAACACGGAAAAAAAGGACATTCACAGGGGCATTCATTGCCTTTAGTTAATTTATAAGTTTTACCGAGTCAAAGTTGAATCTTTCTAGGTCACATTCGATCTAGAGAAAAGAAAATCGCTATGTGAGGAAAAGGAATCCTAGGTCAAGGCAGTCAGCTTCAGTCTACTTATTCAAGAGTCCAATCTCTGGTTAGTGATCAAGTACGATTTTGGGGAATGATAATTAGGAAGCAAAGCAACCTCTTATCTGTATATAAGAAGCAAAACGCGCCATCACCTACAACCCTTTCCTCTACCGGGGACTTCCTTCCGACTAAATATGATAAAGCCTATAAAACAACGAGCTACTATCATTTCTTCATTATAGATTGAGATCTTCTTCACCTTTCCTTTAATGGTATCTCACTCTCTAACTACCAGGATGGGAATTCAAGGGAATGGGACTCAGCTCAACGGAATGGAATGAAAAGAATGGAAAGTGATTTAGGCCATTTTTCCATACTCTAACAAGTAAGCAAGTAGCCCCCTCAGCTTCATGACATTCGACGAAGCAAGCAGAGGCTCTCCACTCATGCTTCATTGGAGTGCGACACTTCTTTAAGTATTCTTTTCTTGTATGGATGGCTGATAGATGCTTGTAGGCCTCTTTGTTTTTAGAGTACCTATGGGCTTGTAGATTTCTGAGTCATCACGGCGAGCAATACCAATTCGCTGCTTTGTAGCTCAGGAGAGCAAAGCTCAATTTGGAACGAGGCTGAACCATAACTGAAAAAAGATCTATCTTGCAGATAGAGTACATATGTACGTTATGGAATCTGATTAGATATAGTAACTGCGGTTCGGGGCTAAGGTCAGTAGCTACAGGTGGTTTGAGAGTGCAGGACAACGGTAATTTGTACTATTAAGATATCCGATGGGGTCTTAGCTCGGTGCCTTGGCATTAAAGAAGCAGCAAAGTTTGAGTTTCACTAAGAAACTCGAGTCTTATAAAAGGCGCCACTCTACGAGGGAAGTCCTCAGCTCGAGTCGAGTCCTTGCGAGTTCATCCCAAACAAAGCGAGTGAACCCCTTCCGGGTCTTCTTCTATGTAAGGTTTATAGTTAGTGTTGGCATCAATTCCATATCAAAACGTGTTTATCTTGTAATGTTTAGTGGTTAGTATATTGAAGAATTAAGAAGACGAAGGACGTCTCAACCACAATTCATTCAAGAAGCCGGCTTTTAAGAGATTCGTGCATCATTAGTCAACAAAGGTATTAAAGGACCTCATATCTCTTACAAGGCTAGGCACACACACACACATAGCATTCTTGTGTGTTCCTTCATGATTTAATTTCATTTATATATCACTTTCACACACTTGGCAAAATATGCTCATGCATTCATATTATGTTGGTAAACTTTGTGTTTTGCATTTTCTAGGACTATGTCCGGAAACTAGCATATGTGTGTGTCTTTGTGTTTGTATGTTTCTGTATTTTTGTAGTTGGACTTGAATATGCTCTATTATGATTCCTTATTGAGTTCCGGTTATTTCGGTTACTCATTCATGTAGTTTCGAGTCTAAACGATGTAGCTACGCTACTTTTCGTTCTCATTCGTTGAGTTAACTTCATCGACATTTTCAGAGATGATTTCTCAACCGTTTTTAAAGTTGTGTAGTCATCATCGTGTGTGAGAGAGTCACGGTTCGTAATCCGGAAACGGATTCAAAATCGAAGTTCGGATGCCCAAGATACGGGCTGAAGAACCGAGAGAGCGCGCGAGAAGACAGCCCAGGCCATGTGGGAGGCCGTGGGCCCCACAGCCAAGGGGGCTCTCTGCCCTCGTGTGGGCCACGCGCCCCCCACGGCCAGGGGGTGACGTGGCCTCACACCATTGGCCGGTTTTGTCTTCTCTCTCCTCCTATTTCTTCCCTCTCTCTCTCCATTTGAAATTTTAAGAAGAAAAAATTGTTTTTCCCGTCAGAATTTTCTCTCCAGTTTTCAGAACTTCAAAACACCATATCTTCCTCATTCGGAGTCGGATTTGAGTGATTCAAGTTGGAGAGTGTTCGTATTTGAGTCCTCTATCATCTCCAAGTGGTTTGGTGGCTGTTTGATCATGATTTCTGGTGGTTCCACACTAATGTCCGAACCAGCTCGTGAAACCAAGGTATTGGACTTAACTTAGGGATTTCTTTCTTTTTAACCTTCCATTTGCTTGGGGTTTCTTCTTCTATATCTATGTTTATGTTTGGTAAAAGCTATTGAGAAAGATAGCTTGATTATCATTCTAATTGAAAGTCAATTTGTGGACTAATGTTGACTAGTTTCTATGATTCTAGGTTTTACACATGTTTGTGAGTTGTATTGTGATTAGAATGACATCTTAGGTTGTTTGGAACTTAATTGAATTAATTTTGTGATAAATGACCTTGAGATTTGATTTGATCCTTTGATTGATGAAATCTAGGATTTGTGTATTTGTTTGTGATTTAGAGAATCTAGGTTTTGATTGATGTAAATTCCAAATCCTTGCTCTATATTTTTTGCTAGAATATTGATTGATTTTAATCTCATATATCTAGCATTTAATTGTATATTGATAGCATCTTGAATTTGTACTTCATGAATATATTTTGATTCAAGTGTTGTATATATGAATGAGACTTTGAGCTTATGTGTTTGGTGTTTCACATACTTTAGGTTTTATTCGTGTATTTTGCATCTAGACATGTTTAGGTCTATTTGTGCCATAGAATGTATTGATCACATGTTATATGTTGTATTGATTGTTTGCATCATTTGCATTCACATGATCACAGTAGGAAGTCCTTGTAAAAGGCATGAAGTCTTGGTTAGAGTCGGGGTGACTCGGATAGCCAAGCAAGAAGTCTTGCCTAGAGTCGGGATGACTCGGATAGCCAAGCAAGAAGTCTTGCCTAGAGTCGGGATGACTCGGATAGGTAAGCAAGGAGTCATGGCTAGAGTCGGGAGGACTCGGATAGTCATGCATGGGAGGCTCCCTAGAGGCAAGAGTGCCTTGGATAGGGAGTTGGCTATTGTATTGGTAGGCCTAGGTGTATGGTTAGACATAGACTCCGATAGAGCGGGGTACACGGGAGGTGTATGCACTCTTGAGGAATTTCTAATCTACCATCGATGTTGGTTGTGTGTGGTGTCCAATATATGGTGGTTTCGCATCATTGAGGGATTTCACACTTTCCAATAGGGTTGGGTAGGCTTAGACTTCACTAAGTTGGGTGAGCTAAAGATTGGTCACTTTGTGAATGTTCTATGTTTACTTTCCAATAATATAGTACCCAATGGTTGTAGTTCAACCCGTGGATGTTTCCTCCTTGGAGGTTTTACCACGTTAAAAAATCTCTTGTGTTAATTCTTCCTATCTCTTTCTCTTATATTTCAATTGTATATTTTATTATCTTGGTTAATAATATTCACATGTGATGTATTGTGAAACAAGACTTTGTATAGTGTGGTTTGTGGATTCATTCTTTTGATCATTTTTGTATCTATTATTCTTTTGTATATTGTAATTTTTGTATAGTGATATTTTGATCACTCTTGTAACTCATTAAACATCTATTGAAATACAAGCTTCTTTGTTGTTGTGTTTATTTGTTCTTATACCTCACACAACTAGATGATATACTTAGACCTTGCTCTTATGATTGTATTATCGTATTGTCTATGTATGTCTTCCTTGGCTTATTTGTTGTGTGTAAGGCTACCTTGAGGGACAAACGAAAGTTTGTTCAAGGGATTGAAAAAAGGTGTAAAAACCTATTCACCCCCCCCCCCCCCCCCCCCCCCCCCCCCCCCTCCTAGGTATGTTTTAAGCAATTTAACTACGTTTGTATACTTTCATTCTAGTTAAACTAAATAATGATCTAGACTCGTGCAATGATAAAGAAATGCCTTCGGATTGAAAGGTAGCTCCTAATGAATTCTTTCCAGTCCGGGACTTCCTTAACAAGTAAGCAAGTAAACTACCTTGATCCATATAATATACAAAAGGAAACTCCAGATATTTAATGTCTTTCTCTTTGAATGAGATCTCAATTCCAGCGACGGTTTCATTAGATATCTTACAACCAGAATCCCTCTTTTTTCCCAGATTAGGATCTACCAAATTGGGATAGTTTGAATACTAACTAGTTTATGCATGGGCCTAAGGTGAAGGATGATGAGCCGTCATTGGTACTCAACAAAATGATGTTTTTATGTGTTCATTTAGAAAACCAATTTTACCACTAGAAAATCCATTTAGGATGTAAAGATTAGCAAAACTGTAAGTAAGGATTCGTTCCACAGGGATTAGGTTAGATTAATCAATTTGTGAAATAATCTAGGTTAGTCTAATCTAGGTGCATAAAACATAAATCATATTTTTGGTTTTTGATTGATTAAGATATAATAAACTAGAAAAGTAAATAACAATAATATAAAGAGAAATTGAATAGATAGGAAATCCAACATCAACAATACTAGATAAGAGAATGGTCCTAACAATTAATGATAGATATTAGAGATTTAATTACACATAGTTACAATCAAATAAAAAGAAAGTAATACATAAGGAAATCACCCGTAGGTTACCTTCTTTAATGCTTAATCCTTGCTTTCCTTTGAAGCTCCTAGTGCAAAGAGTGGGAGAAGAGGATGTGTCTAAATAGGTGGAGTCATATAGAGAGTGACGAAGGAAATGGGTGGCGAAGATTGGAAGAGAGGAAGGATTTAGGTCAGGTAGTCTAGTTGTTTGTTGATGAGATTGGAGAGGGGAAATGGGTGGATTAGCAATGATGGAAGTAGGAATTTCTTGCTTCACAAGTGTCTTTTCAAAGGAGAAAATATGATTAATTTATAGTGAATTCAAATCAGGTCATGAGTGGATAATTACCAAAATATCCCCTGTTCTTGTCAAATTTCCATTTTAGCCCCTCTAAGGGGCTTTCTTGTAGTTTTCCAACCAATTAGAGCTAGACACAGTGATGGTCGCTATTTGGTTATGGCGACAAGCATTTAGCGATGCAAGTGGCGAAGCAATCAGGTCCAGAAATTACCTCCTTGTCGTCGTGGCGACGTTGAACGGCTAAATGGCGACAAAAGGGTGACATTGGCGAGCAAAAGGAGGAGGTCGTGGCATGATTCCCAGTGGTTAGGGCGTTAGAAAAAGGGACAACCAGCCTTGCGTCGTCACCACCGTTCATCTGAGCTGAAGATTGGCCGGCGATAGGTCTTATTCCGGCGACTTTAGGAAGCTAGGGTTTGAAGCTTCAACAATGGTGGTCAGCTGCTAGAGGAAGAAGATGAAGTTAGGTTGAAGATGGGGTGTACTTAGCAGGAGGCAGGGGTGCCCTTAGCCTACTTCTTTTTGTCTAGTCTGGGGATGCACTTAGCAATGAATGGGGTGCACGCAGACGCTATGAGGCAGATTGGGCCAGTGCTTGAGCTTGTATTTGGGCCTTGCCTAGTTGACACCCCTTTAATTCAAAACGCACCGTTTTTGAATTAGGCATTAGTTTGGGCTGCTTGCTTTGGGCCACACCTGATCTGCCCAATAAATGAAACGCACCGTTTCATTGTTGCGTGGGTATGTTGCGTGGCAATTTACCAAATGCTCCCCTACATTCTTTTGTTATCACAATAAATTCAATCCTCCATGCATAATTTACACTTTTACCCCCAGTTTCTCCAAATTACCACAATGCCTTTCAACTTTATAAATACCTGAAAATACTTAATTAACAACATTAAAACATGGAGAAATACCCGAGAATCAAGCATAAAGAATATGAAATAAGGGTACAAAATCGTACCATATTTGGTCCGATCAAAGGACAGAAAGGGTATTTGACCTGCCATGCGGAGAGATCACCTGGTGGATCGAATTGACTATGAATCTGTGGATTATGTTGATCTAGATCGTCCAAGGCAGACAAAGCAAGAAAGCTCAAAGCCTAGCAATCCCTCACCTCAAATGGAAGAATGGTTGCAAGTAAGCTTCTAAGCTGGAGCTGCCATAGCTTATGGTTAGGCTCGGCCTTCGAACCATACGTGGGACAAGTTTCTACCTCATACAGCTCCGGCCAGCCCATTGCACTGAGTCGTAGGCTTTATTCAAATCCATTTTTATGGCACACCGAGGCTTCCCTATCCTCATCTCAATAAGACAAGCAAGAACTCCGCACCTATCTTCTTTCTATTTGACTTTTTCCCTTGCTCTATTACCGAAGGGGAAGGGAGATTAGAGGCATCCGAAACTGGAGAATAAACCCTCGCATAAATAGACGACTAAACTATCATATTACTAAGGAGAGCTCTTTCTCCCTATCGGTCAAGTGGCTTGAAGCCCCTCCGTGTCATTCATAGTTTTATTTAGCCTTTAGTTATTATGACTTTATAGTTTATTATTTTGAGTCAATTTTCTATTTTCTATATAATATAAAAAGGTTTGGAAATTTATGCCTCTTGTCTCTTCATTTGTATCTTCATAATTAAGGTAAGACAAAAAAAAGATGATTAATGGTAGAAATTTCAATGGTTTGCATGCCAGCAAGTGCGGTTTAGCCTCACATTAATTCATACCGGCGGGTCAATACATTGTGTTTGAAATTTGCCACTATCCCTCTATCTATTGGTTAGCCTTTCTCGAGGTTCTAGGAGTTTCTTGTTTATTCGGCAACGGTTTTTTCCAAGCAAGATGTAAGAGGGGACGAGCCCAAGTCTAATGTATCCTACTCTCCTGCGGGTTCTGGAAAAACTTATTTTATTTTTAGACTCCTGTCGCATACTTGCACCCGCCTACTTAATTCTTCATGCTCTGATGGACTCTTCCGAGTTACAGCTTGATTCGGAAGAGAAAATCCTCGGTTTCCCTTTTATACATAGTTGCTTTGCCTTTTGTGACCTGGGAAAAACCAAATTAATGGCTAGCCCCCGACTATCTCTGTAGAACATGGATCTCTTCTTTTTCTACGCCGATCGACCGAAGCAAGAGCACCAAGTTTAGTTGTTTCCTTGTCCAAGTGAAAAAGACTGTCAAAGAGAGCAACAAGGCGGGTATCAACAAGGCAGATATCAACAAGGAGGATACCCCCAATGAGGAAACCAATGGGGAGGTAATCAATGGAACAACAACAACAATACCCAGTCTAGGTCGTATCAACCTTGCCGTAGTATGGATGAAGAAATGAGAGGGATGATGCAAGGTTTCCAAAGAGCCGAACACACATTGACAAACTTTATGCAAGCTAGTGGCCAAGGTTTGGCAACTTAGAAGCATCATTTGGAAAGTTGGAAACTTAGATGGGGCAAATTATCGAGGCCCTCTGATCATGCCTAAATTGTTGTATATTTCGGCCCTCTTTTCCTTATCCTTTGTCTTGTTTTCTTGTGTTTTAGCGTCTCTTATGGGCTCTTTTATTGTAAGTGCAGGCATTCGTGCATTTTCTAGTATTGGAAGCGGAATTCGGGATTTCATGCAAAAAGGGTTTGAAAATGTAAAATACTTGTACAGAAAATCCAACTTCGAAGAGGCATATCTCTCTCCTCAGATCAAGCCATGTTTTAGATAATATATATTCGGATAGCCCCGGAAGTCTACTTCCAGCGATTTTTAAGGATTGCAATTCTGAGTCTCCTAGAGAAAGTTATGACCATTTCAGTAATAGAGTGCGGGTCCCAACCGCACTCCACCTGTTAGGATTATGCTCAATAGCAAGAGTGTAATGTTGTAATTAACAATCTTTTTCATATTAATAAAGTGATTTCTGGTTTAACAAATCGTATAGCATTTATAGTTTAATATTATAATTGTCAAAGTAAATAATCATAAGGTCTAAAGACTATGGGAAAAGAAGAATTGTTCGTACATCTGGATATGTATGTGGTAGACACAATTCTTTAGTTAGTCTTGAATAATGTTTACAACTTAAGTTAAAGGTTGGGCACCTTTATCTTGTTAAAGTTGTAGAATTCTTTTGCTAGCATTTGAGTGGGATCAAATGAGATATGATGAGTCTAAAATCATCGGAGTGTCTTCGAGCAAAAGGATCTAGTGCACTGGGTGCATTGAACTGGATCACAATGAAATACTTTATCTATAACCGTCAGTAGATAAAATCTTTTCATTATCAGGACAATCGGACAGTCTATCTTAATCCTGAGATAAATGATGGACTTATGGTTGCAAGTGATATCATTTGAGTTATCAATGAGTACGATTATATCGCATAGTCTATCCTCGATAGTTTGGTGATATTCATTTGTTAATCGATAGAGGACTTCATTTATAGATATAGACATCGTGGCTCCATTTGTAAAATGAGAGTATAATATCATCATATGGATGTTTTGAGGTAATTGGATATTAAATCTCAACGTTGAGTTTTCGATAGTGTCTATTGAAAACATGGCTTCTGGACAAGTCAAAATATTCAAGTTCAAAACGTGGTCATATGAGTAAATATGGTAACTTGGAGAGTTATAGGCGGTCTATGAACTTTTGGCGATTACTGATATTAATAACGAGGATACACTATCTCCAATATGATTGTCTAGGGTATGAATGAGGAGCATCTTCCTTTTCTGTCTTTATTTAAGAGTTCAATTTTAGCTCTTTAGTGGAATGAGTTAAAATTAATGGATCGGACTTAAATGAATCATTTGTTGATTGTGATTAGGTTATGTCTATTGAAGCTTAAATTTAGATAGCCCGCCAAGATCCCCAATCCACACGGACTTGCATGGATCACTTGATATATTCTACCGGACCAATTTAAGGGTCCATCTAGAATTGCATTTAATATATTAAGAATATAATTTGCACATTATTTATGTAATGGGCTGCTCAATTATATTAATATATTAATGAAAGGCATGTGGGCTTGTTTCTTTTAGTAAGAATGGGTCTGGTTCACATGTGGGCTTTTTATTTAAAGTCCAATGGATTAAATGAAATAAGAAAATAATATTTGGCCCATTTATTTTAAGTGGGGCGGCAAGGTGGTTTTTAACCTAATATATTATTTTGTTTCATTGTTTTAATTAAATAAGAATTAATTAATTTATTAATTAATTGTTTAATTAAGAAACAAATCTTTTCTAATTAGGAAATATGTTTCCTAGAGTTATACTATTGGTAGTAGTATACTAAAAGTAAAAGACTTATTTGGTAAGAAAATAAATAATAAGGTTTATTTATTTAATCAAATAAGGAATTCTTTGAGATAGTCACAAATACACTAAAGAGTTGGATTAGGGTTTGGAATTCTAAAGAAATCTACCTAGGGTTAGGATTTAAGTCAAAAGACAAATCCTACATGGTAGATGATTTTGGCCACAATATATAAATATATATTAAATATATAAGGCCGAATATATATATGTATAAAATGCATGCTGTATTGATTCCGCAACACATATATATATATTGGTTTATATTATTATTTTTGTTTGGTGAGGGTGCAGAATTGATGCACTTATTATAACTTATATATTAGTTGTGCAAAGTGCAGTATTCGGTGCACTATATATATTTTAATATATTTAGATATTATATATAGGTTGAATTTGGCTAACCCTACTTGTAAGGCTTGAGAGTTTTTCTTTTGCTTAAAAAATAGAATCCAACTCTAGTGATTAGTGTGAGTTGATTTCGGCAAAAACATAAAAGAGTGAATAGATTATTCTTTGATGGTACACTAATTGCTTGTTCATCAATAAGCTTGTGTGTACAACATCGATTTAGGTTCACGCGAGTTTCGATCATTAGATTGAGAACTCAAAAGTGACCGGAATAATCTTAGTCTTCTTTTGATTGTTTTGTGACTAACAAAAGAAAAAGAAAAGTTTGTTTGTCTATTCTCAGGTTTGCAATTCAAAGAAAAGGGAGACCACGCTCCTAGGTGATTCACGTTCGTGCTAGGATTGAAGATCTTGCGGATTACCATCGACGTAAGTCAATCGGATCACGCGACAAAAGGTATTCTTCTTTTGTTAGATAATATATATGTTTAATTGATTAAAGGGTTTAAGGTTCATAAAAGGGAAAAATTTTAAAAGTCACTAAATCTATTTTTAGTCTCGCTTCTGCTGCGTGTACTACGGTATTTTTCCCTACAATTGGTATCAGAGCCTAGGTTGAACCCTTTTAATTAATTAACGTATATATACGTGGATCAATTTCTTTTTATTGTGATTATGCATGTTTAGAACGAGATGGCACTCTAGGTATTCGAATATATAATTACATGTGGATGTATGGATTTATATATGTTTATGTGGATTGTTATTGCTCGATTTTGGTCCTAGATTTTCAATGTAATATTTGTTATGGAATTGTAACAAGAAGGGTGGTCTATCATCACCATAATTCCTTCTTGGTAGTTGCTAGGTTTTAATTTTTTATATATATAGGTGCAGTATTTTTTAATACTACTGCAGTTTTTTTATTTTTATTATGTGCAGTTTTTGGTTTGTAAAAAATACTGCAGTGATTAAAAAAAAATAATAATAATACAGCAGTATTTTATGTGTTTAAATACTGCCGTAATATATTTAGGTGTTGAAGATTCGAAGACACGAAGAAAAACAAAGCAACCGAAACCGAGAACGAGCACCGTGCGCACCCTAGGAGTGGATTGGGCTGCGCATGGCAAGCCCAAGCTTGGTGGGCTGCGCACGGCAGCCCTGGGAGTCTTCATGGGCTGCGCACAGCAGCCCCTTTGTGGGGTTGTGGGTTGTGCACGCCCATGGGTTTGGGCCGAAGGATGAGCGTATGGTTGATGGGCCACTTGAAGATCTTGTATTCCTAAACAATTGTAATTTACTTGTTTTTCTAGGATGGGCCAAAATTGTTGCTATTTAATTTATGCTTAAATATTACAATATTTGTTATTGTATGATAACATGACATATAGAATATGAGTGCCACTCATATATCTCTTTTGGTATGAACATGCATTGAATGATTTAGGTATCTAAATTGGCATCTAGATAACTTGGTAAATCATTCTTTTGGATTTAATCACACGTCTTAAATAATTGAGTGGGAGAAGGTGTTTTTGTAACACCTATGGCCTCCAAGGTTAGTTGAGCTTAATTATTTATTGGTAATCCCCCCAAGGGGCGTCCATGAATGGAATTTAGCAATATACTTCATTACAAGGATAGACTAGACAATGGACTCAAACAAGATCTACTCCCTAAGGAGGGATTTTCGTGAGAGAAAATTGAGGGTCGATATCTTGGTAACACACTCAAAGTAATTTTATTGATATCCTCCCAAGAGTTCTTGTCAGTAAAATTGCAAGGCTAAAATTGAAAACGCTGGTTGTTATGTTAACAATTAGGTGGGACCTAGTCTAACTAGTAAATGGTGCGAACTCCCAAAGGAGGCGTAACATTTATGGGTGTTGGATCACCGTTGAATTTTATGATTGAGTTATTTATTTAATTCAAGATAAATATTTAAAAGTGCTTTATCATGATTATTTACTTATATATGTTTTGTTTTATTCAGAAATCATGACCCTATCCCTAATGAACATCTTAAAAGATAATATTTTAACCGGAAATAATTATGTCACATGGAAAAGGAAAATTGGGTTGTTGCTGCAAGCTGAAAAACATAAGTTTATTCTGTCTGCTCCTAAACCACCTGCTCCTACTTATGAATCTCAGATTCATATGGTTGGTAAAGTTGCTACTGTTAAGACCCGTCAAAAGGTTAAGGAACAACAGAAGAAAAAGCAACTTGGGCCTACCAAGATGGAGACCAAGAAAGTAACCAAGATCAAAGGGAAATACTTCCTTTGTGGTGAAAAGGGACATTGGAAAAGAAATTGCCCAAAGTCCCAGAACAAGAAGGAACAAGGTAATATTAATTATCTTGAAACATGTTTTCTGGCAGATTCTACAGATTCTTGGATCATAGACTCTGGAGCCACAAATCATGTTTGCTATTCCTTACAGGGGTTCCAAGAAAGGAGAAAGTTGAATAAGAATGAAATCAACTTGCGTTTGGGCAATGGAACGTTAGTGTCTGCAAGTGCAGTGGGAGATATTAGAGTTTATTTGGATTCTAGAAGGCATTTAGATTTGATAGACGTTTATTATGTACCTCAATTCAAGAGGAATTTAATTTCAGTTTCTTGTTTGAATAAATTTGGATATTCGGTTACTTTTAATAAAGTTTTTATTATTAGTAAGAATGACAAAATTATTTGCCAAGGTACATTGGAAAACGGTCTATACTTTTTGCATAGAAATATCTCTCACTCGTTAGACACAGAATTAATGGAACCTAATCATAAAAGAGTAAAATTATCAAAAGATGAAACATACCTTTGGCATTTACGCTTAGGTCATATTAACCTTAATAGGATTAAAAGATTGGTATGTGACGGACCTTTGAGTGACTTAAAGGTTGATGATCTACCAACTTTTGAATCTTGTTTGGAAGGTAAAATGACCAAAAGGACGTTCTTTGCCAAAGGTGCAAGAGCCATTGAATGTTTAGGATTGATACACACTGATGTATGTGGACCTATGAGCATTCAAGCTAGAGGTGGATATGAGTACTTCATCACCTTCACAGATGATTACTCGAGATTTGGTTATGTGTATCTCATGCGACATAAGTCGGATGCTTTTGACATGTTCAAAGCATTCAAAGCTGAAGTGGAAAATCAGCTTGAGAAATACATAAAAATCTTGAGATCTGATCGTGGTGGAGAATATCTATCTGGTGAGTTTCAGCAATATCTTATTGATAATGGGATTGTTTCTCAGTTTTCTGCACCAGGTACACCTCAACAGAATGGGGTAGCAGAAAGGAGAAATAGAACTCTTTTGGATATGGTTAGGTCTATGTTGAGTTATTCAACGCTTCCTATTTCTTTTTGGGGATATGCTTTACAAACTGCTATATACATTCTAAACGATGTACCATCTAAGTCTGTTCCTAAAACACCGCATGAGTTGTGGACTGGGCGCAAGCCTAGTTTACAATACTTAAGGATATTTGGTTGTCCTGCGCATGTGTTAAAAGGAAAGACAGAAAAGATTGAGTCCCGTTCAGAAACATGTATATTTGTAGGGTATCCAAAAGAAACTAAAGGATATTATTTCTATAGTCCTTCAGATCTTAAAGTATTTGTTTCGACAAATGCTAAATTTCTGGAAAAAGACTATATGAATGATTTTCTGCCTAGAAGTAGAATTGTCCTGAATGAGATGTCAAAAGATACAATTCCACGAGAGGTTACACAACTTAACCCAATTGTAAGTTCCGATCCAACACAAGATCAATAGCCTACCATTCCTCGTCGTAGTGGGAGGGTTAGAACACAACCCGAAAGATACATCGGTCTGGGAGAATCAATGGAGAATCTCCCGGACGACGATGATCCCTATACGTACAAGGAAGCTATGGAGGATGTTGATAGTCGCCATTGGCAAAAGGCAATGCAATCCGAGATTGAATCTATGTTCGATAACAAAGTCTGGTCCCTTGTAGACTTGCCTAAAGGGATAAAACCCATTGGGTGCAAGTGGGTATACAAGAGGAAAAGAGGTATGGATGGAAAGGTGGAAACCTTTAAATCTAGATTGGTAGCTAAAGGGTATACACAGAAAGAAGGTATCGATTACGAGGAAACCTTCTCTCCTGTGGCCATGCTTAAATCCATTAGGATACTCTTCTCCATTGCAGCATCTTTAGATCTAGAGATTTGGCAAATGGACGTCAAGACAGCTTTCCTAAATGGAAGTCTTGACGAAAGCATCTACATGATGCAACCAGAGGGATTCATTGAAAAGGGCCAAATGGATAAGGTATGCAAGTTGCAGAAATCCATATATGGATTAAAGCAAGTATCCGGATCCTGGAACATAAGGTTTGATCAAGCTGTCAAAGGTTTTGGATTTATTCAGAATCCTGACGAACCTTGTGTATACAAAAGGATTAAAGGCGACAAGTTGGTTTTCCTGATTCTTTATGTTGATGATATACTACTCATTGGAAACGATGTAGGTGTATTGACATCAGTAAAAGAATGGTTAGCAAAACAATTTGATATGAAGGACTTAGGAGAAGCAAGTTTTATTCTAGGTATCCAAGTAATAAGGGATAGAAAGAATAGAACGATTGCATTATCCCAAGCTTCATACATAGACAAGATCTTGTCTAGGTTTTCCATGCAGGATTCCAAGAAAGGTATGTTACCTTTTAGACATGGAATCAAGCTTTCTAAGGAACAAGTTCCTAAGAATAAGCATGAAGAGCAATTCATGAGTAGAGTTCCATATGCCTCGGTAGTTGGAAGTCTCATGTATGCAATGCTCTGTACTAGACCAGATATTTGTTTTGCTGTTGGCATAGTTAGCAGGTTTCAATCGAAACCTGGTCCTGATCACTGGACGGCAGTCAAGCATATTTTCAAGTATCTTAAAAGAACGAGAGATAATATGCTTGTATACTCTGGAGGGGATTTGATTCCCGTTGGGTATACAGATTTTGATTTCCAATCAGATTCTGACTCTAGAAAATCCACATCAGGGGCTGTGTTTACTATTGGAGGAGGAGCAGTTATATGGAGGAGTATCAAGCAATCTTGTATTGCTGATTCCACCATGGAAGCTGAGTATGTTGCTGCATGCGAGGCTGCCAAAGAGGCTGTTTGGCTCCGCCAATTCTTGATTGACTTGGAAGTGGTTTCTATTGCAAATAAGCAGATCACTATCTACTGTGACAACAGTGGAGCAGTGGCTAATTCGAAAGAACCAAGAAGTCACAAGAGAGGTAAACACATTGAAAGAAAGTATCATCTTTTAAGGGAGATTGTTCAAAGAGGTGACGTGACGATTACCAAAATCGCGTCAGCAGAAAATCTAACGGATCCCTTCACAAAGGCTCTACCTCAGAAGAGTTTCGATGGGCATCTAGAGAACATGGGCATGAGAGATATGACACATTTGCTATAGCGCAAGTGGGAGATTGTTAGGATTATGCTCAATAGCAAGAGTGTAATGTTGTAATTAACAATCTTTTTCATATTAATAAAGTGATTTCTGGTTTAACAAATCGTATAGCATTTATAGTTTAATATTATAATTGTCAAAGTAAATAATCATAAGGTCTAAAGACTATGGGGAAAGAAGAATTGTTCGTACATCTGGATATGTATGTGGTAGACACAATTCTTTAGTTAGTCTTGAATAATGTTCACAACTTAAGTTAAAGGTTGGGCACCTTTATCTTGTTAAAGTTGTAGAATTCTTTTGCTAGCATTTGAGTGGGATCAAATGAGATATGATGAGTCTAAAATCATCGGAGTGTCTTCGAGCAAAAGGATCTAGTGTACTGGGTGCATTGAACTGGATCACAATGAAATACTTTATCTATAACCGTCAGTAGATAAAATCTTTTCATTATCAGGACAATCGGAGAGTCTATCTTAATCCTGAGATAAATGATGGACTTATGGTTGCAAGTGATATCATTTGAGTTATCAATGAGTACGATTATATCGCATAGTCTATCCTCGAGAGTTTGGTGATATTCATTTGTTAATCGATAGAGGACTTCATTTATAGATATAGACATCGTGGCTCCATTTGTAAAATGAGAGTATAATATCATCATATGGATGTTTTGAGGTAATTGGATATTAAATCTCAATGTTGAGTTTTCGATAGTGTCTATTGAAAACATGGCTTCTGGACAAGTCAAAATATTCAAGTTCAAAACGTGGTCATATGAGTAAATATGGTAACTTGGAGAGTTATAGGCGGTCTATGAACTTTTGGCGATTACTGATATTAATAACGAGGATACACTATCTCCAATATGATTGTCTAGGGTATGAATGAGGAGCATCTTCCTTTTCTGTCTTTATTTAAGAGTTCAATTTTAGCTCTTTAGTGGAATGAGTTAAAATTAATGGATCGGACTTAAATGAATCATTTGTTGATTGTGATTAGGTTATGTCTATTGAAGCTTAAATTTAGATAGCCCGCCAAGATCCCCAATCCACACGGACTTGCATGGATCACTTGATATATTCTACCGGACCAATTTAAGGGTCCATCTAGAATTGCATTTAATATATTAAGAATATAATTTGCACATTATTTATGTAATGGGCTGCTCAATTATATTAATATATTAATGAAAGGCATGTGGGCTTGTTTCTTTTAGTAAGAATGGGTCTGGTTCACATGTGGGCTTTTTATTTAAAGTCCAATGGATTAAATGAAATAAGAAAATAATATTTGGCCCATTTATTTTAAGTGGGGCGGCAAGGTGGTTTTTAACCTAATATATTATTTTGTTTCATTGTTTTAATTAAATAAGAATTAATTAATTTATTAATTAATTGTTTAATTAAGAAACAAATCTTTTCTAATCAGGAAATATGTTTCCTAGAGTTATACTATTGGTAGTAGTATACTAAAAGTAAAAGACTTATTTGGTAAGAAAATAAATAATAAGGTTTATTTATTTAATCAAATAAGGAATTCTTTGAGATAGTCACAAATACACTAAAGAGTTGGATTAGGGTTTGGAATTCTAAAGAAATATACCTAGGGTTAGGATTTAAGTCAAAAGACAAATCCTACATGGTAGATGATTTTGGCCACAATATATAAATATATATTAAATATATAAGGCCGAATATATATATGTATAAAATGCATGCTGTATTGATTCCGCAACACATATATATATATTGGTTTATATTATTATTTTTGTTTGGTGAGGGTGCAGAATTGATGCACTTATTATAACTTATATATTAGTTGTGCAAAGTGCAGTATTCGGTGCACTATATATATTTTAATATATATAGATATTATATATAGGTTGAATTTGGCTAACCCTACTTGTAAGGCTTGAGAGTTTTTCTTTTGCTTAAAAAATAGAATCCAACTCTAGTGATTAGTGTGTGTTGATTTCGGCAAAAACATAAAAGAGTGAATAGATTATTCTTTGATGGTACACTAATTGCTTGTTCATCAATAAGCTTGTGTGTACAACATCAATTTAGGTTCACGCGAGTTTCGATCATTAGATTGAGAACTCAAAAGTGACCGGAATAATCTTAGTCTTCTTTTGATTGTTTTGTGACTAACAAAAGAAAAAGAAAAGTTTGTTTGTCCATTCTCAGGTTTGCAATTCAAAGAAAAGGGAGACCACGCTCCTAGGTGATTCACGTTCGTGCTAGGATTGAAGATCTTGCGGATTACCATCGACGTAAGTCAATCGGATCACGCGACAAAAGGTATTCTTCTTTTGTTAGATAATATATATGTTTAATTGATTAAAGGGTTTAAGGTTCATAAAAGGGAAAAATTTTAAAAGTCACTAAATCTATTTTTAGTCTCGCTTTTGCTGCGTGTACTACGGTATTTTTCCCTACACCACCCACACTCTACACCAAAACCGAGTTGAAGACCTGATAAAGTACGGGTGAGTGTGGGTAACTGACCTGCACTCCACCAGCACTTTTTACCCGCACTCTATACTCTCCAATACAACGAATGGTGGGTTTTTGGGCCATTTTTTAGGGGTAATTTGGTCCTTTCATGCCTAAATTATGTCCTAACCTCCCAAGCCTATAAATATACCATTTTCTTCACTATCTTCTTACCTCTTCTTCCCTCTCTCTCTTTTAGACAACTAAACACTAACCTAGACCAAAACTCACTCTCCCACGCACCATTTCTTGATTTTCTACTCACCAAAGCACTAAGAGGATTGGATTAAAGCTTCAAGACAAGGATTCTCTACATGGGTTTTCTCTCAACCTCTTCTCTTAGTTTTTATATTGTAATAGACATGAGTAGCTAAATCCCCCACTAAGGGGTTGATGTGATTAGTTTGATGGATATTGGGCATGTGTAATTAAATTCTATTATTTTATATTCAATCTATCTTCTATGATCTATTCTCTTGAATTAATTGCTTTCTAATATTGATTTGTCTTGGATACACCCTTTTAGAAAGTTGATTTAGAATGTATTTGAATAGACAACTAGCACTATACAATTAGAATCTATTTGGTTGTCTTATGCTTTATTGAATGGAAGGAATTCACAAGAACACATCCTTCAAGTGAAATCCGACTTAATAACCATAATCTTAATCTAATCTCAAATGGGTGGCCTTCACTATACACCCTAGGTTGGCCACTTGTGAGAGAATTAGAAGTCATCACTATACACCATAGGATGGCTACATTAGTGATTTTGTAAGAACTAACCCTTCAAGTAAAATCCGGTTAAATAACCTTTAGCTTCATCTAATCTTAAATGGGTGGCCTTCACTATACACCCTAGGTTGGCCACTTGTGAGTGTTAGGATTATGCTCAATAACAAGAGTGTAATATTGTAATTGACAATCTTTTTCATATTAATAAAATGAGATTTCTGGTTTAACAAATCGTATAGCATTTATAGTTTAATATTATAATTGTCAAAGTAAATAATCATAAGGTCTAAAGACTATGAGACAAGAAGAATTGTTCGTACATCTAGATATGTATGAGGTAGACACAATTCTTTAGTTAGTCTTGAATAATGTTCACAACTTAAGTTAAAGGTTGGGCACCTTTACCTTGTTAAAGTTGTAGAATTCTTTTGCTAGCATTTGAGTGGGATCAAATGAGATATGATGAGTCTAAAATCATCGGAGGGTCTTCGAGCAAAAGAATCTAGTGCACTGGGTGCATTGAACTGGATCACAATGAAAAGCTTTATCTAGAACCGTCAATAGATAATAGCCTTTTCATTATCAGGACAATTGGAGAGTCTATCTTAATCCTGAGATAAATGATGGACTTATGGTTGCAAGTGGTATCATTTGAGTTATCAATGAGTACGATTATATAGCATAGTCTATCCTCGAGAGTTTGGTGATATTCATTTGTTAATCGATAGAGGACTTCATTTATAGATATAGATATAGATATCGTGGCTCCATTTATTAAATGAGAGTATAATATCATCATATGGATGTTTTGAGGTAATTGGATATTAAATCTCAACGTTGAGTTTTCGATAGTAACTATTGAAAACATGGCTTCTGGACAAGTCAAAATATCCAAGTTCAAAACTTGGTCATATGAGTAAATATGGTAATTTGGAGATTTATAGGCGGTCTATGAACTCTTGGCGATTACTGATATTAATCACGAGGATACACTATCTCCAATATGATTGTCTAGGGTATGAATAAGGAACATCTTCTTATTCTATCTTTATTTAAGAGTTCAATTTTAGCTCTTTAGTGGAATGAGTTAAAATTAATGGATCGGACCTAAGTGAATCATTTGTTGATTGTGATTAGGTTATGTCTATTGAAGCTTAAATTTAGATAGCCCGCCAAGATCCTCAATCCACACGGACTTGCATGGATCAGTTGATATATTCTACCAGACCAATTTATAGGTCCATCTAGAATTGCATTTAATATATTAAGAATATAATTTGCACATTATTTATTTAATGGGCTGATCAATTATATTAATATATTAATGAAAGGCATGTGGGCTTGTTTCTTTTAGTAAGAATGGGTCTGGTTCACATGTGGGCTTTTTAATTAAAGTCTAATGGATTAAATAAAATAAGAAAATAATATTAAGCCCATATATATATGATGTGGGCGGCAAGGCTAAATAATTAGTCAAAAATATTATTTTATTTTATTGTTTGATTAAATGAGAATTAATTAATTAATTAATTATTTATTTTATTAAGAAACAAAATCTTTTTCTGATCAGGAAATATGTTTCCTAGAATTATACTATTTGTAGTAGTATACTAAAAGTAAAAGACTTGTTTGGTAAGAAAATAAATAATTAGGTTTATTTATTTAATCAAATAGGAAGTCTTTTAATGTAGTCATAATTTAATACTACACTATAGAGTTGGATTAGGGTTTGGATTCTCAAGAGTGTAAGAGTTTTGGTAAAACCTAAATCCTCTTGGAGTGAGGATTTCGGTCACCTACAACCTCCTACACTAGAGAAAGCGGCAACCCTAAAAGAACTAGGTGTGGAATTTCGGTCACCCTATATATAGGAAGAGATGAAATTCGGCCACACCACTGGCTTGGCTTGAGAATTATTTCTTTTGCTTAGAAAATAAATCTTACTCTAGTGATTAGTGTGTGTTAAATTCGACCAAGACAAAAAGAGAGAAGAGATTATTCTATTTTCGATATTACACTAATTGCTTATACATCAATAGGCTTGTGTGTACAACTTCGAATAAGGTTCACGCGGTTTTTGATCATTAGATTGATAACTCAAAAATGACCGAAATAATCTTTGTAGTCTTTTGGATGTTTTATGACTAACGTTAAGAAAAAGAGATTTTGTTTGTCCATTCTCAGGTATGCAATTCAAAGAAAAGGGAGACCACGCTCCTAGGTGATTCACGTTCGTGCTAGGATTGAAGATCTTTCGGATTACCATCGACGTAAGTCAATCGGATCACGCGACAAAAGGTATTCTACTTTTGTTAGTTTATATATATGTGTTTAATTAATTTAAAGGGTTAAGGTTCATCAAAGGAAAAATTTTAAATATACTAAACTTGTTTTTAGTCTCGCTTCTGCTGCGTTGACCGTATTTTTCCCCTACAATTGGTATCAGAGCCTTGGTTGTACCCTTTAATTAATTAACGTATATATACGTGAATCTATTTCTTTTTATTGTGATTATGCATGCTTAGAAAGAGATGGCACTCTAGGTATTCGCATATATAATTACATGTGGATGTATGGATTTATATATGTTTTTATGTGGATTGTTGTTGCTCGATTTTGGTCCTAGATTTTCAATGTAATTTTTGTTTTGGAATTGTAACAAGAAGGGTGGTCTATCATCGCCATAATTCCTTCTTGGTAGTTGCTAGGTTTTCTTTTATTTTTATTGTAATTAAATAGCGCAGTTTTTTATGTATTAAAATTTACTGCAGTTTTTTATTTTATTATAGTGCAGTTTTTTATTGTAATAAATACTGCAGTGATTAAAAAAAAAATAAAAAATAAAAAATACTGCAGTATTTTATTTGTTTAAATACTGCTGTAATGTATTCGAGCATTGATGATTCGAAGACTTGAAGAAAAGGAAGCAACCGGAACCTAGAACGAGCACCGTGCACACCCTAGGAGTGGATTGGGCTGCACATGGCAAGCCCATATCATGGTGGGCTACGCACGGCAGCCCCTTTGTGGGGTTGTGGGATGTGCACGCCTATGGGGCAGCCGAGGGATGCACGGATAGTTGATGGCCACTTGAAGATCTTGTATTCCTGACAAATTGTAATTTACTTGCTTTTCTAGGATGGACCAAAATTGTGGCTATTTATTGTTTGCATAAATATTACAATATTTGTTATTGTATGATAACATGTCATATAGAATAGGAGTGCCACTCATATATCTCTTTTGGTATGAACATGCATTGAATGATTTAGGTATCTAAATGGCATCTAGATAACTTGGTAAATCATTCTATGGGATTTAATCACATGCCTTAAATAATTGAGTGGGAGAAGGTGTTTTGTAACACCTATGGCCTCCAAGGTTAGTTGAGCTTTATTGTTTATTGGTAATCCCCCCAAGGGGTGTCTATGAATGGAATTTAGCAACATACTTCCTTACAAGGATAGACTAGACAATTGACTCAAACGAGATCTACTCCCTAAGGAGGGATTTTCGTGAGAGAAAATTGAGGGTCGATATCTTGGTAATACAGTCAATGTAATTTTATTGATACCCTCCCAAGAGTTCTTGTCAATAAAATTGCAAGGCTAAAATTGAAAACGCTGGTTGTTATGTTAACAATTAGGTGGGACCTAGTCTAACTAGTAAATGGTGCGAACTCCCAAAGGAGGCATAACATTTATGGGTGTTAGATCACCGTTGAATTTTTATGATTGAGTTATTTATTTAAATCAAGATAAATATTCGAAAGTGCTTTATCATGATTATTTACTCATATATATTTTTGTTTTATTCAGAAATCATGACCCCATCACTTATGAACATCCTAAAAGATAACACTTTAACTGGAGATAATTATGTCACATAGAAAAGGAAAATTGGGTTGTTGCTGCAAAGTGAAAAACATAAGTTTGTTCTGACTACTCCTAAACCACCTGCTCCTAATCATGAATCTAGTATAATGCAAAGAGATGAGTATGAGCAGTGGAAGACTTCAGATGATATGGCCAAATGTTACATTATGGCTACTATCTCCGACGTGTTGCAACAGCAGCATGAAAGAATGGAGTTTGCTGCTGATATAATGATGTCTCTAGAAGATAACACTTTAACTGGAGATAATTATGTCACATGGAAAAGGAAAATTGGGTTGTTGCTGCAAAGTGAAAAACATAAGTTTGTTCTGACTACTCCTAAACCACCTGCTCCTAATCATGAATCTAGTATAATGCAAAGAGATGAGTATGAGCAGTGGAAGACTTCAGATGATATAGCCAAATGTTACATTATGGCTACTATCTCCGACGTGTTGCAACAGCAGCATGAAGGAATGGAGTTTGCTGCTAATATAATGATGTCTCTAGAGGAGATGTTTGCTATGAAGTCCAGAATGACTAAGAGAGAGGCAGTGACTGCTTTTATGAATCTTAGGATGAAACCTGGATAGGCTGTGAAGGATCACATGATGAAAGTCATAGCACATCTCAACATTGCTGAACTGCATGGCGTTGAGATAGATGGTGAGACAAAAATTGATATGGTTGTCAATTCACTGTTAGATTCCTTTAATCAGTTCAAATTGGACTACACTTTGAATAAAAAGGAATACACCTTACAAGGTCTGATGCAAGATGTTCAAAGTGCTGAAAAGATCCTTGTGAAAAGCAAAGGTCAAGAGATTCATATGGTTGGTAAAGTTGCCACTGTTAAGACCTGTCAGAAGGTCAAGAAACAACAGAAGAAAAAGCAACTTGGGCCTACCAAGAAGGAGACTAAGAAAGTAACCAAGATCAAAGGGAAGTGCTTCCTTTGTGGTGAAAAGGGACACTGGAAAAGAAATTGCCCAAAGTCCCAGAATAAGAAGGAAGAAGGTAATGTTAATTATCTTGAAACATGTTTTCTGGCAGATTCTACAGATTCTTGGATCATAGACTCTGGAGCCACTAATCATGTTTGTTATTCCTTGCAGGGGTTCCAAGAAAGGAGAAGGCTGAGTAAGAATGAAATCAATTTGCGCTTGGGCAACAGAACGTTAGTGTCTACAAGTGCAGTGAGAGATATTAGAGTTTATTTGGATTCTAGAAGACATTTAGATTTGATAGACGTTTATTATGTACCTCAATTCAAGAGGAATTTAATTTCAGTTTCTTGTTTAAATAAATTTGGATATTCGGTTACTTTTAATAAAGTTTTTATTATTAGTAAGAATGACAAAATTATTTGCCAAGGTACATTGGAAAATGGTCTATACTTTTTGCATAGAAATATCTCTCACTTGTTAGACACAGAATTAACGGAACCTAATCATAAAAGAGTAAAATTATCAATAGATGAAACCTACCTATGGCATTTACGCCTAGGTCATATTAACCTTAATAGGATTAAAAGATTGGTAAGTGACGGACCTTTAAGTGACTTAAAGGTTGATGATCTACCAACTTGTGAATCTTGTTTGGAAGGTAAAATGACCAAAAGGTCGTTCTCGGCTAAAGGCGCAAGGGCCACTGAATGTTTAGGATTAATACACACTGATGTATGCGATCCTATGAGCATTCAAGCTAGAGGTGGATATGAGTACTTCATCACCTTCACAGATGATTACTCGAGATTTGGCTATGTGTATCTCATGCGACATAAGTCGGATGCTTTTAACATGTTCAAAGCATTCAAAGCTGAAGTAGAAAATCAGCTTGAGAAACACATAAAAATCTTGAGATCTGATCGTGGTGGAGAATATCTATCTGGTGAGTTTCAGCAATATCTTATTGATAATGGGATAGTTTCTCAGTTTTCTGCACCAGGTACACCTCAACAGAATGGGGTAGCATAAAGGAGAAATAGAACTCTTTTAGACATGGTTAGGTCTATGTTGAGTTATTCAACACTTCCTATTTCTTTTTGGGGATATGCTTTACAAACTGCAATGTACATTCTAAACGATGTACCATCTAAGTCAGTTCCTCAAACACCGCATGAGTTGTGGACTGGGCGCAAGCCTAGTTTACAACATTTAAGGATATTTGGTTGGAGCGCATGTGTTAAAAGGAAAGACAAAAAATATGGAGTCCCATTCGGAAACATGTATATTTGTAGGATATCTAAAGGAAACTAAAGGATATTATTTCTATAGTCCTTCAGATCTTTAAGTATTTGTTTCGACAAATGCTAAATTTCTGGAAAATGACTATATGAATGATTTTGTACCTAGAAGTAGAATTGTCCTGAATGAGATGTTAAATGATACAATTCCACGAGAGGTTACACAACCTAACCCAATTGTAAGTTCCGATCCAACACAAAATCAACAACCTACCATTCCTCATCGTAGTACGAGGGTTAGAACACAACCCGAAAGATACATCGGTCTGGGAGAATCAGTGGAGAATCTCCTGGACGACGATGATCCCTACACGTATAAGGAAGCAATGGAGGATGTTGATTGTCGCCATTGGCAAAAGGCAATGCAATCTGAGATTGAATCCATGTTCGATAACAAAGTCTGGTCCCTTGTAGACTTGCCTAAAGGGATAAAACCCATTGGGTGCAAGTGGGTATACAAGAGGAAAAGAGGTATGGATGGTAAGGTGGAAACCTTTAAAGCTAGATTGGTATTTAAATGGTATACACAGAAAGAAGGTATCGATTACGAGGAAACCTTCTCTCCTGTAGCCATGCTTAAATCCATTAGGATATTTTTATCCATTGCAGCATCTTTAGATCTAGAGATTTGGCAAATGGACGTCAAGACAGCTTTCCTTAATGGAAGTCTTGACGAAAGCATCTACATGATGCAACCAGAAGGATTCATTGAAAAAGGCCAAATGGAAAAGGTATACAAGTTGCAGAAATCCATATATGGATTAAAGCAAGCATCCAGATCCTGGAACATAAGGTTCGATCAAGCTGTGAAAGGTTTTGGATTTATTCAGAATCTTGACGAACCTTGTGTATACAAAAGGATTAAGGGCAACAAGTTGGTTTTCCTGATTCTTTATGTTGATGATATACTACTCATTGGAAACGATGTAGGTGTATTGACATCAGTAAAAGAATGGTTAGCAAAACAATTTGATATGAAGGACTTAGGAGAAGCAAGTTTTATTCTAGGTATCCAAGTAATAAGGGATAGAAAGAATAAAACGATTGCATTATCCCAAGCTTCATACATAGATAAGATCTTGTCTAGATTTTCCATGCAGGATTCCAAGAAAGGTATGTTACCTTTCAGACATGTGAAATTCCCTTAAGCAATATAGTGTAAATATACCTAGAGGGGGGGTGAATAGGTATAGGCTCCAAATTCTTCCAATATAAAAAATAATACGGAATATAATAAAGAGAATGCACACTTGATTAGATTTTAGCAAATGAATTGATTTTACTAATACAAGAGTTAATCAATTTACAAGATATGCAATCAATGTAAGATATGGAAGATAAAGAAAAATAAAAACAAAAATGAACACAAGTGTTTTAACGTGGTAAAACCTCAAAGAGGAAACATCCATGGGTTGATACCACAACCACCGGCAAAGCAATCCACTATGTGAAAAAGGACTTGCACACTCAAGCTATCACTCATGATATCCGCTCAAGCTATCAACTCCTAATCTACCCTCGGGCTAGTGAATCACCAAGCCTACTTCCTATCCGAGATGTATCCTACACCTCTAGAAAGTAACTTCCTATCCAAGACGCTCACGTCTCTAGGAAGATTTCGTGCTTGCCTATCCGGATCCTCTCGACCCTAGACAAGACTTCCTTGCTCTATCCACAAAGCTTCACTCACTTTGCTAGAGACTTCAACCTAATGCAAGGCTATGATCTAAAGTGATGCAAGTGATGCAAACACAAACAAATTAAGCTAGATGATCAATCAAGCAAAATGTACATGTTCAATGACAATCTAGAATATGCTTCCAACACACAATCGCAAGATTATCTAGAAATCAAGACATGTAAATCAATAAGAACAAAGGTATGAATATTCAATATATCACACTAAAAACCTAGTTCTTAGATCATGAAATAAAACATAGAAAATAACATGAAGCACATCACACATATATTTTCTAGAATCAATTTCATGATAAATCAAGTTTAGCACATAAATGTTCAAGACTAATCACAAAGCTAAATCTCAATTAACAAATGATCAAATAACCCTAGCATGTGATCTAACATACTTCTCAACAAATTTCATCAATCAAATGGTAAGAATCAAGAGATGATCAAAGATGAAATCGAAAAAGAAGAAGTTAAAATTCAAACACTGACCACGTACTGAAAATGCTTCAGCTGAGAAAAATAGTGAAGTTAGCTGCCTCTGGAAATACTTGGGGTTTGTAGTTCTCTTCGAGACCAACAATTTTGGTTTTTGAATCGATTGATTTTGAGTTCGTATGAGAGAGATATGATCAAAACAAGTAAACAAAAAATTGTAGAATTCTGATGCGAGAATGTTCAAGTGTTCTTCAAAATTCATTAAAGTGTGGAGGGAAGGAGGTGAGCTTAAAAGGAGGGAAATGAGAGATTTTAGGAGCGAATCAGGAGCTTCCATGTCACCACCCCGTGGGGGGCGCGTGGGGCCCATGGGAGCAGAGGGCTCCCTTGCCCATGGGGCCCATGGCCTCCCACACGGGCTGGCCAAGTGGCCACACGTGATTCCCACTCCTCTCGCGCGCTCCCTCGGTTCGTCGGCCCATATCTTGAGCATCCGACCTCCGATTTCGAATCCATTTTCAGATTACGAACCGTGACTCCCTCACGCACAACTATGACTACTCAACTTTGAAAAATGGCTGAGAAATCATCTCAGAATCCGATGATGAAGTCAACACAATAAATGAGAATGAAAAGTAGCATAGTCAACTTGTTTGGACTCGAAACCTTATGAATGAGTAACCGAAACGACCAGAACTCAATAAGGCATTAAATAAGAACATGTTCAAGTCCTAAACACAAAATACGGAAACAAATAAACACATATTCACACAAACATGCCATATCAAAGAGATAGTCACAAAGCATGCAATTTCACAATGTTTGTCAATACAAGATCAATGCATGAGCATGCTATGAAGTGTGTGAATGTGTTATACCAAATGTTTGAACCACGATGCAGGGACACACATGTATGAATTGTGTGTGTGTGCGCTAACGCCTTGCAAGAGGATGGAAGTCAAGATTTACCTTTGACGTTTTTTCACCTCTTGAAGGCGACTTTTGCACTAGACGTTGCTCTTCACTCTTTAAGCTTCCTTTCTTCAAATGATGTCCTAAGCAACAACTAATACAATCATAGAGTGTTTTGCAATGGAATTAAGCCAATACAAATCATAAACCTTACAATCTCCCCCTTTCAGCTATTCCATGGCAAAAGCACTCAACCTCACCATACAATGTTTCACTCAAATAAACTCAAAAA
The DNA here is from genome assembly GCA_030490815.1 of Acer saccharum. Taxonomy (NCBI): domain Eukaryota; kingdom Viridiplantae; phylum Streptophyta; class Magnoliopsida; order Sapindales; family Sapindaceae; genus Acer; species Acer saccharum. The sequence goes on from CM059878.1 coordinate 25,828,124, forward strand.
GATAGCATACTCTCAATCTCACATTACAAAGAAATTCCTAGACTAAAAAGTCTTCAAGTCTTCAAGAATTCCTCTTTCGGTCTTCAAAGTACCTATGAGAGAAAATAGCAACCAAAAAGAGATCTTCTCTAAAGAAGAATGGTGAGTTATTTAACCAAACAACAAACATAGAAGATATCCCTTATCTCATACACAAATGCATTATCTCAAGTGAATAAAATATGTTCATATTAAAGCATTCCCTTAGTTTCCCAATTTCCAAGAACCAACTATCCTTAACATTGTCAAGAAAGAATTCTTTCTCCCCCTTAAGACAAGAATTCTCCCCCTTAAGACAAAGTCACAATTAAGCACTAAGAGGAATAAGATTCACACAATTGGAACAATTTCCACACAAGGTGTGAAGTATACAAAAACTCCCCAATATCAAACATGGTGAGGTATACATTTTCTCCCCTTTTTTGTCAAGGAATAGACAAGGGACACAAGAGATAAAGAACGAGATATTAAGCAAACAAATCGTATAGAAAGCGAAAGTTGAATAAACTAAAGCTCCCCCTTAACATATGCTTCACATATTATCAACAAGTAGATTTGTTCACAAGGGACATCACACAATCACACAATCAAGCAATAAGAGAAAATATTTCATAACTTGTCAAAGTCCAAGAGAGAATCATAGATTTTCATTAATCTCACAAAAATATTCTCACATTGCTAATGAATCAAGCACATAAGCAAAATGTGTGTGTGTGAATGCTTCTCAAATATATAGTAGGAGTAATTATAATATCAATATGCAAACTTTATCCACACCTATCCATCTAAAGCCTTTCCAAAAATTGGTCAAACCGATATTCATCCGGATTTTTGCTTTTAAAATGAATAGATATCAACATATGAGCAGTGTGTGTGCATGTGGCTCGTTTTCCCGTTTCTATTTGTCAACCCGAGCTTTTTCACAATTCTCAACTATACACCAATAAGCCTTTTATTTTTCATTTCTTTTAGGCTTAGAATCAAAGAATTTTTTTTTTAATGATTCATTTCAACACTTCTTTGATTTTACTAACAAAAACAATACTCCTCATGGCGGCTTTCACTCATCACAATGGCGTAGCCCTTTCCTACATTGGGTGGCTTCACAACCAAGGTGTGTAGCCCTTTCCATGAGGGTGCTCGTTGATTACTATGTAGTGCCGAAGCAAATGGAAACATACCATAGGTCATCTATCATGTACTTAACAATAAACTTGTAGATGCATCCATTATCTACACATATTCAACCACATATACTCAAAACTAAAACATATAAGAGAAGCATTAGTGTACTTTTCAAAAAAATGATTTTCAAGCTCAAGTGCATGATTTAGAAACAATAAAAGATACTTGTTTAAGATCATTACTTCTCAAGTGAGTAGCTCTCAAAGATATTGATTTTCAATTAAAGTTTTGCTCATCAAGCCACTCACAATCACACATAGACAATAATCAACACAAATCATGCCAATGAATCTTCAAAGAGTTTTACCTCTTATGTCCAAGGGCTTAGTGAACAAATCCGCAAGTTGATTTTTTTTATTTTTTTAGTAGGCATTGCTTTAGAGTAACAATAGAATGTTCAACATGTTCTCTAATGAAATGATGCCTAATATCTATGTGCAATGATATCATGCATACAAAGAGTTGAAAAGATGAAATAGAAAGCAAGCTTTTAGAGTAGAGAAATACCTTAGCAAGCTTTTTCACCAATGAAAGGTCTCCGCTCTTTTTATGAGCTTTCTTGGCTTGTTTGTCCTCATGACAACAAGTTGTTGGTGTGTCATCCCAAGAAAATAAAGACCAAACACTTTCAACTCAAACAATTACATAAAAATGACTTTCTCTAAAAGTCTTAACAAAAATTTTCACCAAATAGATTTCAAAATTCAACTTCTTTAAAGTTAATCAACAAATTTTGACTATCATAGTGAATATGAGAATATTAAGTTCATGAATTGATTAGAGACACCAAGTTTGAATACTAGACCTAGCACATTACAAATAGCTTAGTCAAGCATCAAACTTAGAACTCTTATCAAACAAGAACAAAAAAATATTCTCATATGTGCTACTCAATCAAGTATGAGAGCACTCACCTTTGACCATATTGGTCTTAGGTGAACCAACACAAACAACATCATGATCATTACACATGGCAATATGAAATCTAGAAGATAAATCATCAACTATCTTCTTCATGAAAACATCACTCATATTAAAGTCAACATTTTTGCCACGCACAAATATTTCATCAAGACTCTTCAAATGATCATGGTTAACACTCTTCTTAACCAACTTCTTCTCAACATATTTCTTAACATGATTATTATTAACATGCATGTCATTCTTTTCAATCCAAATTTTCTTGGTAGGTTTCTTCACATGAATATGATCAATATGCACATTTCTCAAAGCATCAAAGCTATTGTCATGTTTAGAAACTTTCAAGGAAGATTTATCTATTTCACAAGAATGCACATTATTTTTCTTAACCCAAACTTTCCTTGTTGATTTCTTTTCATTAACATGTTCATCATGCATAGTCTCTAATGCTCTAACATGTTTAGAAACAACCAAAGGAAGTCTTTTCATCTCACTAGCATTCATCTCACTAGCATGCATCTCATTCCCTAGTTTGCATTGTCTAATATACTCATAGCATTTAGGTTTGATATGTCCAACAACATTGCAAAAATGACAAACCGGGATAAACTTAGAGATATTACGTCTAGCTCTAGACTTAAACTCATGCTTAGGAGTATGAATAGGTAACTTTTTCACATTTTTATTTCCACATTTCCTAGTTTGCATTGCCTAGCATATTCATAACACTTAGGCCTAATGTGACCAACCACATTGCAATAATGACAAACCGGAATGAATTTAGAAAAATTACCTCTTGGGTGTGCATGCTTTGGTTGAGAAGTCGGTTGAGAAGTTCCATTGCTCTTCTTCCCTTTGTCTTTGATGTTGGAAGGAATAGTACTAGAGTCTTTATTCTTCTTGGACTTTCTTGACTTGTTCTTGGTTGTAGGAGTCTTCTTAACTTCTTCTACATAACCCAAGCCACTTTTATCTCTATGATGCTTTCCAAGTTTTATCACATCATCAAGCTTAATGGCTCCAATTTTCATGCCATTAATAGACTCTTTGAGAGCTTTGACTTCATCTATAAGCTCACACTCTTTTATCTTCATGATAGACAAAGAGTTCTCTTTTTGTTTAATCTCTCCTTCCATGGCAAACAACTTCATTGTAAAATCTTCTCTTAGATCATCTAGCTCTTGAGCACTTTCTTCCACCTTTGAAAAATAATTTTCAATGGTCTTTTCATGCTCCTTGATGACTTCACTTTGCTTGCTCATCTTCTCTAAAGACATCTTCTTTTCATTTACAAGAGCTTTAAAGATCACCACTAAATTGGCATTGATCAACTTCAACTTATTGTTCTCTTCATTCTTTTGTTGAAGGATCTTGTCATTGAAGCTTATAAAATCTTGATTTGAGGAGGCTTCGAACTCTTCTTGATTGAAGGAGATTTCACTATCTTCACTACTCGAACAGTATTCACTTTCCTCATTACTTGAGGAGTCTTCACCACTATCCTCAAATCTTCCTTCATATATAGCCGGGTGAGCAATATAATTGCTAGTATATTCTCGTTCATTCGAGGACTCCTCTTCCTCTTTTTTATCACTCACACTCACATCACTCCAAGAAGCCACCATTGTTAATCCTTTCTTAGACTCTCTCTTCTCATTAGCACGCTTGGTGGAGATAAATCCAATCCCTTTGCATTCATGGCATTGAATTAACTTCTTCATAGATTTATCCTTGCAATCTACCACTTCTTTTGGAGTGATCTTCTTCTTGACTTCCTCTCTCTTAGAACATATGTTCTTTAGAAATTTCTTGAAAGTTCTCACCATACAAGCCACATCATCTTCACTCTCCTCATTGGTTACCTTGAGTGCTATTCCCTTACCTTCAATCTTCGACTTGAACCCAAGCTCATAAGTTTGTAGAGACCCAAGAAGCTCATCAACCCTCATAAGATCGACATTCTTGCTTTCTTCAATTGCGGTCACCTTTGCATTAAATCTCTTAGGCAAGGATCTCAAGATCTTCCAATTAATTCTCTCTTGTGGATATAGCTCTCCCAAAGTTTGACTTTGGTTGGTGATATTCAAGAGTTTAGTTTGGAAGTCTACTAATTTCTCATCCTCATTCATAACAAGACTTTCAAATTGAGAAGTAAGCATTTGTACTCTAGACCTTCGAACCGCTAACGTACCCTCATTGGTAGTTTGCAAAGTATCCCATGCTTCCTTTGCTGATTCAAGGTTGAATGTACACAAACGAAGTTAAATTGCTTAAAGCATACCTAGAGGGGGGGGGGGGGGGGGGTGAATAGGTTTTTACACCTTTTTTTCAAACCCTTGAACAAACATTCGTTTGTCCCTCAAGGTAGCCTTACACACAACACAATAAGCCAAGGAAGACATACATAAACAATACGATATTACAATCATAAGAGAAATGTCTAAGTATATCAACAAGTCATGTGAGGTAAAATAGCAAATAAACATAACAACAAAATAAGCTTGTATTTCATAAGATGTTCAATGTGTTACAAGAGTGATCAAAATGTCACTATACAAAGATTACAATATATAAAAGAATCAAAGATACAAATTGATCTAAAGAATGAATATACTAATCACACTATACAAAGACTTGCTTCACAATATATCACATGTGGATATTATGAATCAAGACAATAAAATATACAATTAAAATATAAGAGAAAGAGATAGAAAGAATTAACACAAGGGATTTTTTAACGTGGTAAAACCTCCAAGGAGGAAACATCCACGGGTTGAACTACAACCATTGGGTACTATATTATTGGAAAGTAAACATAGAACATTCACAAAGTGACCAATCTTTAGCTCACCCAACCTAGTGAAGTCTAAGCCTACCCAACCCTATTGGAAAGTATGAAATCCCTCAATGATGCGGAACCACCATATATTGGACATCACACTCAACCAACATCGATGGTAGATTAGAAATTCCTCAAGAGTGCATACACCTCCCGTGTACCCCGCTCTATCGGACTCTATGTCTAACCATATGCCTAGGCCTACCAATACAATAGCCAACTCCCTATCCAAGGCACTCTTGCCTCTAGGGAGCCTCCCATGCATGACTATCCGAGTCCTCCCGACTCTAGCCATGACTCCTTGCTTACCTATCCGAGTCATCCCGACTCTAGGCAAGACTTCTTGCTTGGCTATCCGAGTCATCCCGACTCTAACCAAGACTTCATGCCTTTTACAAGGACTTCCTAGTGTGATCATGTGAATGCAAATGATGCAAACATTCAATACAACATAGAACATGTGATCAATACATTCTATGGCACAAATAGACCTAAACATGTGATATCACAATTAATCAAGTCTAGATGCAAAAATACATGAATAGAAACCTAAGCATGTGAAACACCTAACACATATACTCAAAGTCTCATTCACACACATAACACTTGAATCACAAAATGTTCATTAAGTACAAATTCAAGATGCTATCAATATACAATTAAAAGCTAGATATATGAGATTAAAATCAATCAATATACTAGACAAAAAATATAGAGCAAGGTTTTGAGATTTACATCAATCAAAACCTATATTCTCTAAATCACATAAAAATACACAAATCCTAGATTTCACTAATCAAAGGACCAAATCAAATCTCAAAGTCATTTTAACACAAAATTAATTCAATTAAGTATCAAACAACCTAAGATGCCATTCTAATCACAATACAACTCACAAACAAATGTAAAACCTAGAATCATAAAATCTAGTCAACATAAGTCCACAAATTGAGTTTCAATTAGAATGATAATCAAGCTACCTTTCCAAATAGCTTTTATAAAACAATAACATAGATATAGAAGAAGAAACCCCAAGCAAATGGAAGGTCAAATAACAAGAAATCCCAAAGTTGAGACTCAAACCTCGGATTCTGCAGCTGGTACGAAATTCAGTGTCCAACCACTTTAAATCACGATCAATCAGCCACCAAACCACTTGGAGATGTTAGAGGACTCAAATACGAACACTCTCCAACTTGAATCACTCAAATCCGACTCCGGATGAGGAAGATATGGTGTTTTGAAGTTTGGAAAAATTGGAGAGAACTCTAGACGGGAAATCAAAAATTTTTCTTCTTAGAAATTCAAATGGAGAGAGAGAGGGAAGAAATAGGAGGAGAGAGAAGGAGGAAACCGGCCAACCACGTGGTGCCACATCACCCCCTGGCCATGGGGGACGCGTGGCCCACACGGGAGTAGAGGCTGCTCCAGGCCGTGGGGCCCACGGCCTCAACCATGGCCAGCCCTTGTGGCCCACGGCCTGGGCTGTCCTCTCGTGCGCTCCCTCGGTTCGTCGGCCCGTATCTCGGGCGTCCAAACTCCGAATTCAAATCCGTTTTTGGATTACGAACCGTGACTCTCTCACGCACGATAAAAAATATACAACTTTGAAAAATGGTTGAGAAATCATCTCGGAAATCATCGATGAAGTCAACACAACGTAAGAGAACGTAAAGTGGCATAGTCAACACGTTTGGACTCGAAACCTTATGAATGAGTAACCGAAACGATAGGAACTCAATAAGGCATTGAATAAGAACATGTTCAAGTCCTAAACACAAAATACGGAAATATACAAACACAAATACACACACATATGCTAGTTTCCGGACATAGTCCTAGAAAATGCAAAACACAAAGTTTATTAACTAAATGTGAATGCATGAGCATATTTTGCCAAGTGTGTGAAAGTGAAATGTAAATGAAATAAAATCATGAAGGGACACACAAGAATGATATGTGTGAGTGTGTGCCTAGCCTTGTAAGAGATAAGAGGTCTTTGAATACCTTTGTAGACCGATAATGTCCGAAACTCTTAAAAGCCGGCAACTTGAACGAATAATGGTTGAGACGTCCTTCGTCTTCGAAATCCTTCATTTACTAACCACTAAACATTACAAGTAAAACACGTTTTGATATGGAATTAATGCCAACACTAGTTATCAACCTAACAAAGGTTTTGGATGTAGATAAATTGAGTACAATTTACACCTCCAAAAATAGCATTCATTGCCCGATGATGCCATTTAGCATTATCAAAATCAATGGCCGTCCATTCGGCTCTAGGCTTTGCAATCATAGTGCCATCTTCAATCCTTTTGGTAGGCAACTCATAACCTTCCTCAACACTTATCCATGCCTTTTCATTAATGGATCTAATGTAAGCTCTCATCTTAATCTTCCAAAAGGAGTAGTTACCACTATTCAATAGAGGAGGTCTACCATTAGAAGCACCGTCCGGCATTGAATCACCCATAGCTACAAAAATGAACAAACACAACAAAACAAAACAAAACAAAACAAAACAAAACGCAAACACTATAATATGGATCTATCTAATTACTTCTAGACACCCGCTCTGATACCAATTGAAATTCCCTTAAGCAATATAGTGTAAATATACCTAGAGGGGGGGTGAATCGGTATAGGCTCCAAATTCTTCCAATATAAAAAATAATGCGGAATATAATAAAGAGAATGCACACTTCATTAGATTTTAGCAAATGAATTGATTTCACTAATACAAGAGTTAATCAATTTACAAGATATGCAATCAATGTAAGATATGGAAGATAAAGAAAAATAAAAACAAAAATGAACACAAGTGTTTTAACGTGGTAAAACCTCAAAGAGGAAACATCCACGGGTTGATACCACAACCACCGGCAAAGCAATCCACTATGTGAAAAAGGACTTACACACTCAAGCTATCACTCATGATATCCGCTCAAGCTATCAACTCCTAATCTACCCTCGGGATAGTGAATCACCAAGCCTACTTCCTATCCGAGATGTATCCTACACCTCTAGAAAGTAACTTCCTATCCAAGACGCTCACGTCTCTAGGAAGATTTCGTGCTTGCCTATCCGGATCCTCCCGACCCAAGACAAGACATCCTTGCTCTATCCACAAAGCTTCACTCACTTTGCTAGAGACTTCAACCTAATGCAAGGCTATGATCTAAAGTGATGCAAGTGATGCAAACACAAACAAATTAAGCTAGATGATCAATCAAGCAAAATGTACATGTTCAATGACAATCTAGAATATGCTTCCAACACACAATCACAAGATTATCTAGAAATCAAGACATGTAAATCAATAAGAACAAAGGTATGAATATTCAATATATCACACTAAAAACTTAGTTCTTAGATCATGAAATAAAACATAGAAAATAACATGAAGCACATCACACATATATTTTCTAGAATCAATTTCATGATAAATCAAGTTTAGCACATAAATGTTCAAGACTAATCACAAAGCTAAATCTCAATTAAAAAATGATCAAATAACCCTAGCATGTGATCTAATATACTTCTCAACAAATTTCATCAATCAAATGGTAAGAATCAAGAGATGATCAAAGACGAAATCGAAAAAGAAGAAGTTAAAATTCAAACACTGACCACGTACTGAAAATGCTTCGGCTGAGAAAAATGGTGAAGTCAGCTGCCTCTGGAAATACTTAGAGTTTGTAGCTCTCTTCGAGACCAACAATTTTGGTTTTTGAATTGATTGATTTCGAGTTCGTATGAGAGAGATATGATCAAAACAAGTAAACAATAAATTGTAGAATTCTGATGCGAGAATGTTCAAGTGTTCTTCAAAATTCATTAAAGTGTGGAGGGAAGGAGGTGAGCTTAAAAGGAGGGAAAGGAGAGATTTTACGAGTGAATCAGGAGCTGCCACATCACCACCCCATGGGGGGCACGTGGGGCCCACGGCCTCCCACACGGGCTGGCCAAGTGGCCACACGTGATTCCCACTCCTCTCGCGCGCTCCCTCGGTTCGTTGGCCCATATCTTGAGTATTCGACCTCCGATTTCGAATCCATTTTTAGATTACGAACCGGGACTCCCTCACGCATGACTACGACTACTCAACTTTGAAAAATGGCTAAGAAATCATCTCAGAATCCGATGATGAAGTCAACACAACAAATGAGAACGAAAAGTAGCATAGTCAACTTGTTTGGACTCGAAACCTTATGAATGAGTAACCGAAACGACCGGAACTCAATAAGGCATTAAATAAGAACATGTTCAAGTCCTAAACACAAAATATGGAAACAAATAAACACATATTCACACAAACATGCCATATCAAAGAGATAGTCACAAAGCATTCAATTTCACAATGTTTGTCAATACAAGATCAATGCATGAGCATGCTATGAAGTGTGTGAATGTGTTATACCAAATGTTTGAACCACGATGCAGGGACACACATGTATGAATTGTGTGTGTGTGCGCTAACGCCTTGCAAGAGGATGGAAGTCAAGATTTACCTTTGACGTTTTTTCACCTCTTGAAGGCGACTTTTGCATTAGACGTTGCTCTTCACTCTTTAAGCTTCCTTTCTTCAAATGATGTCCTAAGCAACAACTAATACAATCATAGAGTGTTTTGCAATAGAATTAAGCCAATACAAATCATAAACCTTACAACATGGAATCAAACTTTCTAAGGAACAAGTTCCTAAGAATGAGCATGAAGAGCAATTCATGAGTAGAGTTCCATATGCCTCGGCAGTTGGAAGTCTCATGTATGCAATGCTCTGCACTAGACCAGATATTTATTTTGCTGTTGGCATAGTTAGCAGGTTTCAATCGAAACCTGGTCCTGATCATTGGACGGCAGTCAAGCATATTTTCAAGTATCTCAAGAGAACGAGAGATAATATGCTTGTATACTCTTAAGGGGATTTAATTCCTGTTGGGTATACAGATTCTGATTTCTAATCAGATTCTGACTCTAGAAAATCCACATCAGGGGTTGTGTTTACTATTGGAGGAGGAGCAGTCATATGGAGGAGTATCAAGCAATCTTGTATTGCTGATTCGACCATGGAAGCTGAGTATGTTGCTGCATGTGAGGCTGCCAAAGAGGCTGTTTGGCTCCGCCAATTCTTGATAGACTTGGAAGTGGTTTCTAGTGCGAATAAGCAGATCACTATCTACTGTGACAACAGTGGAGCAGTGGCTAATTCGAAAGAACCAAGAAGTCATAAGAGAGGAAAACAAATTGAAAGAAAGTATCATCTTTTAAGGGAGATTGTTCAAAGGGGTGACGTGACGATTACCAAAATCGCGTCAGCAAAAAATCTAGCAGATCCCTTCACAAAGGCTCAACTTCAGAAGAGTTTCGATGGGCATCTAGAGAACATGGGCATGAGAGATATGGCACATTTGCTATAGCGCAAGTGGGAGATTGTTAGGATTATGCTCAATAGCAAGAGTGTAATATTGTAATTGACAATCTTTTTCATATTAATAAAGTGATTTTTGGTTTAACAAATCTTATAGCATTTATAGTTTAATATTATAATTGTCAAAGTAAATAATCATAAGGTCTAAAGACTATGAGAAAAGAAGAATTGTTCGTATATCTGGATATGTATGAGGTAGACACAATTCTTTAGTTAGTCTTGAATAATGTTCACAACTTAAGTTAAAGGTTGGGCACCTTTACCTTGTTAAAGTTGTAGAATTCTTTTGCTAGCATTTGAGTGGGATCAAATGAGATATGATGAGTCTAAAATCATCGGAGGGTCTTCGAGCAAAAGAATCTAGTGCACTGTGTGCATTGAACTGGATCAGAATGAAAAGCTTTATCTAGAACCATCAATAGATAATAGCCTTTTCATTATCAGGACAATCGGAAAGTTTACCTTAATCCTGAGATAAATGATGGACTTATGGTTTCAAGTGGTATCATTTGAGTTATCAATGAGTACGATTATATAGCATAGTCTATCCTCGATAGTTTGGTGATATTAATTTGTTAATCGATAGAGGACTTCATTTATAGATTGGACATCGTGGCTCCATTTATTAAATGAGAGTATAATATCATCATATGGATGTTTTGAGGTAACTGGATATTAAATCTCAACGTTGAGTTTTCAATAGTGACTATTGAAAACATGGCTTCTGGACAAGTCAAAATATCCAAGTTCAAAACGTGGTCATATGAGTAAATATGGTACCTGGAGAGTTATAGGCAGTCTATGAACTCTTTGCGATTACTGATATTAATCACGAGGATACACTATCTCCAATATAATTGTCTAGGGTATGAATGAGGAACATCTGCTTATTCTATCTTTATTTAAGAGTTCAATTTTAGCTCTTTAGTGGAATGAGTTAAAATTAATGGATCGGACCTAAGTGAATCATTTGTTGATTATGATTAGGTTATGTCTATTGAAGCTTAAATTTAGATAGCCCGCTGAAATTTCCCTCAATGTAGTAGTGAAATATACCTAGAGGGGGGGTGAATAGGTATAGGCTCCAAATTCTTCCAATTAAAAATAATGCGGAAAATTACAAGACAAATGCACACTTGAATAGATTTAGCAAATGAATTGAATTAACTAAGACAAGAGTTAATCAATTTACAAGAAGTGCAATCAATGTAATATATGGAAGATAAAGGAAAGTAAAGCAAAATTAAACACAATGATTTTAACGTGGTAAAACCTCAATGAGGAAACATCCACGGGTTGATACCACAACCACCGGCGAAGCAATCCACTATGTGAAAAATGACTTACACACTCAAGCTATCACTCATGATATCAGCTCAAGCTATCAACTCCTAATCTACCCTCGGGCTAGTGAATCACCAAGCCTACTTCCTATCCGAGATGTGTCCTACACCTCTAGAAAGCAACTTCCTATCCAAGACGCTCACGTCTCTAGGAAGATTTCTTGCTTGCCTATCCGGATCCTCCCGACCCTAGACAAGACTTCCTTGCTTGATTATCCGAGTCCTCCCGACTCTAATCAAGGCTCCCTTGCTCTATCCACAAAGCTTCACTCACTTTGCTAGAGACTTCAACCTAATGCAAGGCTATGATCTAAAGTGATGCAAATGATGCAAGCACAATCAAATTAAGCTAGATGATCAATCAAGCAAAATGTACATGTTCAATGATAGTCTAGAATATGATTTCAACACACAATCACAAAAGTTATCTAGAAATCAAGACATGCAAATCAATAAGAACAAAGGTATCAATATTCAATTTAGCACACTAAAAACCTAGTTCTTAGATCATGAAATAAAACATAGAAAATAACATGAAGCACATCACTCATACATTTTCTAGAATCAATTTCATGATAGTTCAAGTTTAGCACATAAATGTTCAAGACTAATTACAAAGCTAAAACTCAATTAACAAATGATCAAATAACCCTAGCATGTGATCTAACATACTTCTTAACAAATTTCATCAATCAAATGGAAAGAATCAATAGTTGATCAAAAATGAAATTGAAAAAGAAGAAGTTGAAAATCAAGTACTGACCACGGACTGAAAATGGACCAGTTGAGAAAAATGCTGAAGTTAACTGCCTCTGGAAATGCTTGGGGTTTGTAGCTCTCTTCGAGATCAACAATTTTGGTTTTTGAATCGAATGATTTCGAGTTCGTATGAGAGAGATATGATCAAAACAAGTAAACAAAAATTGTTGAAAAACTGATGCGGGATTTCAAGTGTTCTTCCAAAAAATTCGCATAAGTGTGGAGGGAAGGAGGTTTGATTAAAAGGAGGGAAAAGGAGAGGATTTCCGAGCAAATCACGTGCTGCCATGTCAGCACCCCGTGGGGGGTGCGTGGGGCCCACGGGACCAGAAGGCTCCCTTGCCCGTGGGGCCCACGGCCTCCCACACGGGCTGGCCAACTGGCCACACGCGATTTGCACACCTCTCACGCGCTCCCTCGGTTCGTTGCCCCATATCTTGAGCATCCGACCTCCGATTTCGAATCCGTTTTCAGATTACGAACCGTGACTCCCTCACGCACGACTACGACTACTCAACTTTGAAAAATGGTTGAGAAATCATCTTGGAATCCGATGATAAATTCAACACAACAAATGAGAACGAAAAGTAGCATAGTCAACTTGTTTGGACTCGAAACCTTATGAGTGAGTAACCGAAACGACCAGTACTCGATAAGGCATTAAATAAGAACATGTTCAAGTCCTAAACACAAAATACGAAAACAAATAAGCACATATTCACACAAACATGCCATATCAAAGAGATAGTCATAAAGCATGCAATTTCACAATGTTTGTCAATACAAGATCAATGCATGAGCATGCTATGAAGTGTGTGAATGTGTTATACCAAATGTTTGAACCACGATGCAGGGACACACATGTATGAATTGTGTGTGTGTGCGCTAACGCCTTGCAAGAGGGTGGAAGTCAAGTTTTACCTTTGACGTTTTTCACCTCTTGAAGACGACTTTTGCACTAGACGTTGCTCTTCACTCTTTGAGCTTCCTTTCTTCAAATAATGTCCTAAGCAACAACTAATACAATCATAGAGTGTTTTGCAATGGAATCAAGCCAATACAAATAGTGAACCTTACAATCTCCCCCTTTGGCTATTCCATTGGCAAAAACACTCAACCTCACCATACAATGTTTCACTCAAATAAACTCAAGATGATAGCATACTCTCAATCTCACATTACAAAGAAATTCCTAGACTAAAAATCTTCAAATCTTCAAGAATTCCTCTTTCGGTCTTCAAAGTACCTATGAGAGAAAATAGCAACCAAAAAGAGATCTTCTCTAAAGAAGAAAGGTGAGTTATTTAACCAAACAACAAACATAGAAGATATCCCTTATCTCATACACAAATGCATTATCTCAAGTGAATAAAATATGTTCATATTAAAGCATTCCCTTAGTTTCCCAATTTCCAAGAACCAACTATCCTTAACATTGTCAAGAAAGAATTCTTTCTCCCCCTTAAGACAAGAATTCTCCCCCTTAAGACAAAGTCACAATTAAGCACAAAGAGGAATAAGATTCACACAATTGGAACAATTTCCACACAAGGTGTGAAGTATACAAAAACTCCCCAATATCAAAATGGTGAGGTATACATTTTCTCCCCCTTTTTGTCAAGGAATAGACAAGGGACACAAGAGATAAAGAACGAGATATTAAGCAAACAAATCGTATAGAAAGCGAAAGTTGAATAAACTAAAGCTCCCCCTTAACATATGCTCCACATATTATCAACAAGTAGATTTGTTCACAAGGGACATCACACAATCACACAATCAAGCAATAAGAGAAAATATTTCATAACTTGTCAAAGTTCAAGAGAGAATCATAGATTTTCATTAATCTCTCAAAAATATTCTCACATTGCTAATGAATCAAGCACATAAGCAAAGTGTGTGTGTGTGAATGCTTCTCAAATATATAGTAGGAGTAATTGTGATATCAACATGCAAACTCTATCCACACCTATCCATCTAAAGCCTTTCCAAAAATAGGTCAAACCGATATTCATCCGGTTTTTGCTTTTAAAATGAATAGATATCAACATATGAGCGTGTGTGTGCATGTGGCTCGTTTTCCCCGTTTCTATTTGTCAACCCGAGCTATTTCACAATTCTCAACTATACACCAATAAGCCTTTTATTTTTCATTTCTTTTAGGCTTAGAATCAAAGAATTTTTTTTTTAATGATTCATTTCAACACTTCTTTGATTTTACTAACAAAAACATATACTCCTCATGGCGGCTTTCACTCATCACAATGGCGTAGCCCTTTCCTACATTGGGTGGCTTCACAACCAAGGTGTGTAGCCCTTTCCATGAGGGTGCTCGTTGATTACTATGTAGTGCCGAAGCAAAATGGATACATACCATAGGTCATCTATCATGTACTTAACAATAAACTTCTAGATGCATCCATTATCTACATATATTCAACCACAAAAACTCAAAAACTAAAACATACAAGAGAAGCATTAGTGCACTTTCCAAAAATAAGATTTTCAAGCTCAAGTGCATGATCTAAAAACAATAAAAGATACTTGTTAAAGATCATTACTTCTCAAGTGAGTAGCTCTTAAAGACAATGATATACAATTAAAGTTTTGCTCATCAAGCCACTCACAATCACACAAAGACATCAATCAACACAAATCATGCCAATGGACATTCTAAGAGTTTTAAACCTCTCTTTGTCCAAGGGCTTAGTGAACAAGTCCGCAAGTTGATTTTTAGTAGGCAAATGCTCTAGAGTAACAATAGAATGTTCAACTAGATCTCTAATGAAATGATGCCTAATGTCTATGTGTTTAGTGCAGGAGTGTTGAACCGGATTTTTAGAGATGTTAATGGCACTTAAGTTATCACAATAAAGTGTCATTTTTCCTTGTTCTATCTCATAATCCTTAAGGATTTGTTTCATCCAAAGTAATTATGTGCATGCACTTCCGACCGCAATCATACATACAATAACACATATCATGATTAAGATCAATGTGAGCAATTATCATCAAAAGATCTTAAACTAGCAAATGTCAAAGAGGACCATATAAACACTATACTAGTTCTCAATTATGACATGCTTCATGAATGTGATACAAACAATGAGTTGATAGATGAAAAATCAAGTAAGCAAGCAATATGATATAGAGATACCTTCGCAATCTATTTTCACCAAATACAAAGCCTTCACCCTTTTTATGAGTCCTCTTGGCTTGTAAGTCCTCATGACTACAAGTTATAGGTGTGTCGATCCCAAGAGACTAAAGACAATGTAATCCAACTCAACCAAACAAAAAATTACTTTCTTTAAAAGTCATAACATGATTGTTACCATATAGATATCATAAAAACAACTTCTCAAAAAGTTAATCAATAGATTTCGACTATCATAGCAAATATGTGAGATAGCTAAGTTCATGTCAAGTTATATAGAAACAAAGCTAGATAGCTAAGTTACTTAACAACTTGACACTAATCTTAAAGCTAACTCACATGTGCAATCTTACACTAATGGTAAGAGCACTCACCCTTGACCCATTCGATCTTGGGTGAAACTACACAAACACTATCAAGATTCTTATTGACAACAATGTTGAAACTAGAATAAAGTTCTTCCATCTCTTGATTCACAAGAATATCATTGATACTCTTCTTTTCAACATTACTAGCAACACATGCATTGTCAATTTTTACAAGGTTTCCATTCTTCACAATCCGGACATTCTTAACATGCTCTTTAGACATTATCATGCTTTTCATACTAAAAAGCTTTAGCATGCTTAAATGAAGTTCAATCTCTTTATCCCTAGATGCATTTCCTATTTCGCAATATTCAATATATTCAAAGCACTTGGGCTTGGTATGACCTATGGTATTGCAAGAATGACATATGGGAACAAAATGAGAAATTTTACCTTCCGGGATTGGAGAAGCACAAATGGGAGTTTCAAGGGGTACCTTATTCTTCAACTTGTTCTTCTTCTTGGAACGTCTCTTCTTAGGAGCTTTCACATCAACAATGACATTATCCTTGCTTGTAGGAAGTGATGCTTCTATGAGCTTTTCCTCAACTACCAAGTCAATTGAGCCTCCTAAAAACAAACTAGAGATAATCCTATCCTTTTCAAGAACAATCCCTTCAACTTCTCTAAGCTTCTTGAAAAGAGCATTCTTTTCACCTAAGAGCCTTTGAGTTGTTGAAACAAACTCATCCACTTGTAATTTGATCAAATCATTCTTCTCATCCACCTCACTTAAGGCTATCTTCAAACTATCTTCAAGACACTTCACCTTAGCCAAAAGATCAATATAGGTAGGATTCTCACTTAAGCACACTTGATGATTTGTATCAACCTCCTTGTCTAATAAATCTTGACAAACATTCTCTAGGATAGAATGAGAGGCCGTGAAGGCAACAAAGTTGCTCACACGCTCTTCATCACTAGAAGACTCATCTCTAGAGCTCTCCTCCTCAGTAGAGTTCTCATCATTGACCCATATGGTCTTTGGAGCACAAACACAAACATCATGATCATTTCTTAAGGCAATAGTATATCTAGAAGATAAAACATCAACAATCTTCTTTATAAAGATATTACTCATGTTAAGCACATCATTATTGCCATCAACAAAAATATCATCAAGACTATGAATATGATCATGTGAAACACTCTTTTTCAACCAAATCTTCTTGACATGATTGTCATTAACATGCACAACATTCAAAGAGTTATCATTAGAAACATGTTTAGAAGAATGACTAGGAACATTTTTCACATGATACTTTTTAATCCAAGCTTTCTTAGTATGTTCCTTTACAAGATTATTGGCAATGTGCACAAGATCCAAAGGCTTCTTGGTAGCTATGGAAGTGCTCTTCTCATGAGACACTTTGGTTTGTTTACCTACTTGACAAGGTTTACAAACACTTTCTAGCTTACTACCAAGACTAGGTAGACCTCTAACAATGCAACATTTTTCAAGCTTATTTATGCCCTTAAAGTTCATGTGGCCCAAACGTTGATGCCACAAATCAAGCTTGTTGCACTCATGTGCCATATTGCAAGTTAAAGGGTCTATCTCAAGACAATAGCAATTGTCTATAGACCTTTTGACTCTTAGGACAACATTGTCCTTTTTATCAATTATTGTGCACACATCTTTGTTAAAGCTAACTTCTTTATAAATTTCACACAAGTGAGTAACGCTTATCAAGTTAGCTTGTAACCCATCAACAAACAAAGTGTTTCGAAGTTTAGGTAATCCGGGGATACATATTGTTCCCTTGCCTAGAACTTTCTTTTTGGTACCATCACCAAAAGTAACCCAACCTTCATCCTTTAAAACAAGATTCTTAAAGAACTCTTTGTTCCCGGTCATGTTCCTAGAGCAACCGCTATCTAGGTACCAAGAATAGGAGGAGTTGGCACGTAAAGCATATTGTGCAACATGACATTTAGATGTGTCTTTTCTAATCCACACATTTTTCACAACATGCCTCTCACTCTTACTTCTAACATGCTTTGATTCAATGTTAGGCTTTTTAACATGCACCTTGACCTCATTGGTCACATTTTCAAAAATATCAAACAAAGCATTATCAACTTTCATATGCATAGTAGAGTGAGGCACAACACAAGATTTAGCAAGCAAGTCATCAACAACTTTTTCAACAATATGCTTTTCCAAGGTCTTCCTAGGTCTATTTCTATATCCATACATGGATGATTGCCTAGGTCCATTCAAAGACATATCATGAAAAGCATTATCAAATTCACATTTCCGAATGTATTCAAAACACCTAGGTCGAATATGTCCTACCATATTACAATGATGACAAATAGGTATGAATTTAAGAATTTTACCATTTGCATTTGCTTCCATAGCATTTGGTCTTCTCACAATTTTACCTCTTTGAAGAGCAACCCTTGGTGCTTCACCTCTTCCATTTGAGGTTGATGCTTTTTGAATTTGATCTTGTTGAGTTCTTCCATTGAACTTCCTTGTTGATGTAGAGGCACCTCTGGTAGCTTTCATAGCTTTACCTTGAGTGAGTGTACCTACATTTGTTTCAATGCTTGCTTTGACAAAAATAGATTTGTTAGATGAAGGAGTCTCCTTCTCATTGATATAACCAAAACCTCTTTTGTCACATGGATGCTTTCCACTTTTAATGAGGGTTTCAACTTTGTTAGAACTAGATGACATCTTGCTAATCATCCTATTAACCTCATCAAGTTTCTCACGAAGCATCCTAATTTCAATGGCATATTTTTCCGCTATGTCATCACTAAACATAACATCTTTACGTGATTTATCAAGCCATTGTTCATACTTTTTCTCTTGATTTAAATGCTCAATAAGTTTACATTTAAGCACTTTTTCAAGTTTCTTAGCATTAACAAGAGAACAATCTCTTTGCTCAATTTCTTGCTTCAAGATGCTAAGTCTATCATTGCTATCTTTTAGATTCAATTCTAGACTTAAAATCTTGTCTTTAAGTTCATTGAATTCTTTTGAGCCAAGACCATGATTATCAAGCTTCTTATTGAGGGACACATTGACTTTAGACAAGTGTTCATTTTCAAGAATAAGATCATTGATCTTTTTCTCATCCAAGTTGTAAGGATTCTCGTTTTGTTGATTGGCTTATTTCATGGGCAAACCACAAGTTGGGGTTTGGTTGTAAGGGTAGTCTAAGTGATTTGTTGAAGATCAAAGACCCTTTTCAAGACCTCAAGAGGACAAGCACCAAAGGTATATCTAGTGCTTACTTTGCCTTGAAGAGATATAGTTGCACACACACACAACATGCATAACTCTTATTCTTGAATGTTGTGTTTATATTTTGTGTGCATTGTGCTTTATTGATTATTCAATATCTCTTCTTGCACGTAATTGATTGCATCTTGTTCTATGAAATGCCATGACATGATAGGCATTATGATGCATTCAATACCCACACTTGCACTTCATGATTAGTCTTAAGTGTGGTGTAATTCGTTTCCATTTGTGTGATCGGAAACGTCCGCGCTTGCACGATGGTGTGCTTGTCTTAGCGCGATGGTTGATCACTTGAGAAGATCTCAGTCTTCTCTTGGATAAGTGGTAGCTTTAGTTTGGTTGGGTTGATTGGAGTAAGGTGTCTAGTTTCAAAAGATTGGATTTCAATGTTTTAAGTGTTTTCAAAACTGACCTTTGCATGGTCGTGTGACCATAGCTTTTTACACAAAGCTTCAAAATGAGTTTTGAAAATTTCTGTACAAACTAGACATCCATACCTTTCCAACGGTATATTATTCGTAATATTTCATGACCGTTTGGATTGGTTTTGAAATTTCCAAAGTGACCACTAAAATAGGGCATCACAGCTGTTATCCGAATCTGACCTTTGGTCACTCAAATGACCATAACTTTTTCTAAAGTTATCCAAATCATGTTTTATTAATTGGAGTAGAAAGTAGACTTCCATACCTTTCCAATGGTATATTATATGAAAGGTTTCGATGTCGTTTGGTCATATTTTGAGTCGCTTGAAAATCAAGCTTTGTGCTGTGACGCCCGCCGCGGTTTCAGTGCCGCGGTTTTCGCAACCGCGGCAGTCGAGCCACAGAGCAACCGCGATAGTGTGATTCAGGGGCAAAATTGTCTTTTCACTTGCCCTATTCTTGATTTCTATAAATATCACACTTTCTCATTATCTGAACAAGTTCTTGACTCTTAAGAACCCTAAACTTCAAAGTTAGATTTTAAGAGAAAATCAAATCAAGAATTCACCTTTAACAACTCAAATCAAACCCCTTTTGCATCAAATTTCATATTGCATCTCCTATGTCTATATAGAGTGCATCCATGTATGGGTTTACATCATCACAACTTGCTTGGTAAGATTTTGATTAATTTCATCTTATTTTAGTATTTTAAATACCAAGCCATCTCTTTTAAATTACTTGTATGTTTTAGATCATATGCTAAATACAAGAAAAGAGATTATTTGTGATGTATTGATTGAGTGTTGTTTGTGATAGTTTTGTATCTAGGATTGGTTATCCTTTACTTAGCTAAAGTTATATGCCATGTCATATAGCTACATGTGATATCTAGGATTGATTATATTGTCATCTTATAATCCTAGGTAAGCATTTAGAGTACCCTAGCTCTTATTGCAATATTTGGATATCATTGCATATTCACATAGGGTTGTTTGATCTCTTAGGAGATTGTAAGTCTTGTGTGATAGACCGGGATTAGGTCGGACACCGGGATTAGGTGGTCACATGAGCAAATTGGACTAGGTCCACTTTTACAGGCCTGCGGGTAGTGGTAGCGGGATATTGGCCGGGATTAGGCCGTCAAACCTGGATTAGGTTGTATACGTTATCACAATTAGTGGATTCGAGGTTCGAGTGTGGCGCACTTACCAGCCCGTGGTTTTTCCCGTGAGGGTTTCCACGTAAAAATCAAGTGTCGTTTATATTTCCGCACCATATTACACTTGATTATTATATTGTCTAGTTTGGGGCATTTTCGTAAATTTGACTAAAAACGAATATTGGGTAAAAAGCGTAAAATCTATTCACCCCCCCTCTAGATTAATATTGAACACGCCTTGAGAACTTTCACAAGTCAATAGGTTCAACAAAAGAAGCCACATAGGAACACAATTCCTTAATCATGATTATCACAAATAAAACAAACACAAAAACACTACAAAGAAAAGATCTATCTAAGTGCGTCTAGACACCCGCTCTGATACCAAATGAAATTTCCCTCAATGTAGTAGTGAAATATACCTAGAGGGGGGGGGGGGGGGGGGGGGGGGGGGTGAATAGGTATAGGCTCCAAATTCTTCCAATTAAAAATAATGCGGAAAATTACAAGACAAATGCACACTTGAATAGATTTAGCAAATGAATTGAATTAACTAAGACAAGAGTTAATCAATTTACAAGAAGTGCAATCAATGTAATATATGGAAGATAAAGGAAAGTAAAGCAAAATTAAACACAATGATTTTAACGTGGTAAAACCTCAATGAGGAAACATCCACGAGTTGATACCACAACCACCGGCGAAGCAATCCACTATGTGAAAAATGACTTACACACTCAAGCTATCACTCATGATATCCGCTCAAGCTATCAACTCCTAATCTACCCTCGGGCTAGTGAATCACCAAGCCTACTTCCTATCCGAGATGTGTCCTACACCTCTAGAAAGCAACTTCCTATCCAAGACGCTCACGTCTCTAGGAAGATTTCTTGCTTGCCTATCCGGATCCTCCCGACCCTAGACAAGACTTCCTTGCTTGATTATCCGAGTCCTCCCAACTCTAATCAAGGCTCCCTTGCTCTATCCACAAAGCTTCACTCACTTTGCTAGAGACTTCAACCTAATGCAAGGCTATGATCTAAAGTGATGCAAATGATGCAAGCACAATCAAATTAAGCTAGATGATCAATCAAGCAAAATGTACATGTTCAATGATAGTCTAGAATATGATTTCAACACACAATCACAAAAGTTATCTAGAAATCAAG
Organism: Acer saccharum; assembly: GCA_030490815.1. Classification (NCBI taxonomy): domain Eukaryota; kingdom Viridiplantae; phylum Streptophyta; class Magnoliopsida; order Sapindales; family Sapindaceae; genus Acer; species Acer saccharum. The sequence continues at coordinate 25,850,190 of CM059878.1, forward strand.
ACATGCAAATCAATAAGAACAAAGGTATCAATATTCAATTTAGCACACTAAAAACCTAGTTCTTAGATCATGAAATAAAACATAGAAAATAACATGAAGCACATCACTCATACATTTTCTAGAATCAATTTCATGATAGTTCAAGTTTAGCACATAAATGTTCAAGACTAATTACAAAGCTAAAACTCAATTAACAAATGATCAAATAACCCTAGCATGTGATCTAACATACTTCTTAACAAATTTCATCAATCAAATGGAAAGAATCAATAGTTGATCAAAAATGAAATTGAAAAAGAAGAAGTTGAAAATCAAGTACTGACCACGGACTGAAAATGGACCAGCTGAGAAAAATGCCGAAGTCAACTGCCTCTGGAAATGCTTGGGGTTTGTAGCTCTCTTCGAGACCAACAATTTTGGTTTTTGAATCGAATGATTTCGAGTTCGTATGAGAGAGATATGATCAAAACAAGTAAACAAAAATTGTTGAAAAACTGATGCGGGATTTCAAGTGTTCTTCCAAAAAATTCGCATAAGTGTGGAGGGAAGGAGGTTTGATTAAAAGGAGGGAAAAGGAGAGGATTTCCGAGCAAATCATGTGCTGCCACATCAGCACCCCGTGGGGGGCGCGTGGGGCCCACGGGAACAGAAGGCTCCCTTGCCCGTGGGGCCCACGGCCTCCCACACGGGCTGGCCAAGTGGCCACACGTGATTTGCACACCTCTCGCGCGCTCCCTTGGTTCGTTGCCCCATGTCTTGAGCATCCGACCTCCGATTTCGAATCCGTTTTCAGATTACGAACCGTGACTCCCTCACGCACGACTACAACTACTCAACTTTAAAAAATGGTTGAGAAATCATCTCGGAATCCGATGATGAAATCAACACAACAAATGAGAACGAAAAGTAGCATAGTCAACTTGTTTGGACTCGAAACCTTATGAGTGAGTAACCGAAACGACCGGAACTCGATAAGGCATTAAATAAGAACATGTTCAAGTCCTAAACACAAAATACGAAAACAAATAAACACATATTCACACAAACATGCCATATCAAAGAGATAGTCATAAAGCATGCAATTTCACAATGTTTGTCAATACAAGATCAATGCATGAGCATGCTATGAAGTGTGTGAATGTGTTATACCAAATGTTTGAACCACGATGCAGGGACACACATGTATGAATTGTGTGTGTGTGAGCTAACGCCTTGCAAGAGGGTGGAAGTCAAGTTTTACCTTTGACGTTTTTCACCTCTTGAAGACGACTTTTGCACTAGACGTTGCTCTTCACTCTTTGAGCTTCCTTTCTTCAAATAATGTCCTAAGCAACAACTAATACAATCATAGAGTGTTTTGCAATGGAATCAAGCCAATACAAATAGTGAACCTTACACCCGCCAAGATCCCCAATCCACACGGACTTGCATGGATCACTTGATATATTCTACCGAACCAATTTATGGGTCCATCTAGAATTGCATTTAATATTTTAAGAATATAATTTGCACATTATTTATTTAATGGGCTGATCAATTATATTAATATATTAATGAAAGACATGTGGGCTTGTTTCTTTTAGTAAGAATGGGTCTGGTTCACATGTGGGCTTTTTAATTAAAGTCTAATGGATTAAATAAAATAAGAAAATAATATTAAGCCCGTATATATATGATGTGGGTGGCAAGGCTATATATTTAGTCAAAAATATTATTTTATTTTATTGTTTGATTAAATGAGAATTAATTGATTAATTAATTAATTATTTAATTAAGAAACAAAATCTTTTTCTGATCAAGAAATATGTTTCCTAGAATTATACTATTTGTAGTAGTATACTAAAAGTAAAAGACTTGTTTGGTAAGAAAATAAATAATTAGGTTTATTTATTTAATCAAATAGAAAGTCTTTTAATTTAGTCATAATTTAATACTACACTATAGAGTTGGATTAGGGTTTGGATTCTCAAGAGTGTAAGAGTTTTGGTAAAACCTAAATCCTCTTGGAGTGAGGATTTCGGTCACCTACAACCTCCTACACTAGAGAATGCGGCAACCCTAAAAGAACTAGGTGTGGGATTTCGGTTACCATATATATGGGAAGAGATGAAATTCGGCCACACCACTGGCTTGGCTTGAGAATTATTTCTTTTGCTTAGAAAATAAATCCTACTCTAGTGATTAGTGTGTGTTAAATTCGGCCAAGACAAAAAGAGAGAAGAGATTATTCTATTTTCGATAGTACACTAATTGCTTATACATCAATAGGCTTGTGTGTACAACTTCGAATAAAGTTCACGCGGTTTTCGATCATTAGATTGAGAACTCAAAAGTGACCGTAATAATCTTTGTAGTATTTTGGATGTTTTGTGACTAACGTTAAGAAAAAGAGATTTTGTTTGTCCATTCTCAGGTACGCAATTCAAAGAAAAAGGGAGACCACGCTCTTAGGTGATTCACGTTCGTGCTAGGATTGAAGATCTTGCGGATTACCATTGACGTAAGTCAATCGAATCACGCGACAAAAGGTATTCTACTTTTGTTAGTTTATATATATGTGTTTAATTAATTTAAAGGGTTAAGGTTCATCAAAGGAAAAATTTTAAAATATACTAAACTTGTTTTTAGTCTCGCTTCCGCTGCGTTGACCGTATTTTTCCCCTACAATGAGAGAATTGGAAGTCATCACTATACACCCTAGGATGGCTACATTAGTAAGAGGTTAAGCCCTTAATAGATAGATGATCACTTATGTCTAGAATCTTAAATGAGCAACTAGCACTATACACCCTAGGTTGGTTGCTTAGGAGGGATTAATCTCTAGTAGGAGGTCTTCACTATACACCTTAGGTTGACCCTTTGCTAGAGATAAATAACCAACACTATACACCCTAGGTTGGTTACATTAGATCAAATGTGCTTAATTGAGAGTTTGTTGCATTGCCCAATGTTCACTTATGAGTCCATTAACTCCTTAGTCCGCATTGTCATACATTCATCACATTACTAATTGTTGTTGCTTTTTAGATTTAGATTAATTGCATCTTAGTGTTATTCTTTTCTCCAAACCAATGAATCTTTACTTTTATGCACAATAGTATTATTAATCCTAATCTTATCACTATCATCCTCCGATCTTTGTGGACGACCCTTGCTTGCTACCATACTTGTGTTTCTGAAAACCTTTTGAGCCATTGCTAGGTTTATAAATATTTTTGACGGATCTTTTTAATGACAAAAACGTACTCGTCACCCTTCAAAAACAAGAGAAAGGGAAATTTCCTAGCCATACCGAGCAAGCTAAGGAGGGGAATTTTATCAATATGGACGGAGCTAGAAATGAAGCAATGATGTTTGAAGAAGCTTTCCAAGCAAAGGTAGATGATCTGGGGAGTTTTGTGATCCCCATATCGGTTGGAGAGAGTGAAGTACTATAGGGAATGCTTGACTTGGGCGCAAGCATCAATATGATGCCATTGGCATTGTATGAGAAGTTATGATTGGTAGGTCTAGAACTAACTAGGAAGAAGATTATATTAGCGGATAGAACTTCTCGAGCACCACATGGAAAGATAAAAGATATACCTTTTCTAGTGGATGGAATAGTGGTCCTGATTGATTTTGTGGTGTTAGACATTGAAGAAAAATCCAATGATGTAGCAAGATGGCAAGTTTTGCTAGGTAGACCTTTTATGGCTACCGCTCAAATGAAGATTGATGTGTGCAAGATGAGAGTTGTGATGCACTCATCTGAGAGAGAGCTTGAGCTTGATTTCATCGCTTACAACGATGATCTAAAGAGCATGGGGAGTTGCAATGTGGTGGATGAGCAACCACCGGAGGTAAAAAAAGGAAAGGTGAGCAACTTGGTTCAATTATATGAAGGAAATAGCCAAGAAGATGAAGAGAGTATAGGTGATTCTGAGATTGAAGGACTCAAGAACACTAATCTAGAGCTTATGCTCGAAGTGGAGGTGCTTAAGGCAGAGAAGTATGCTTTTGAAAAGAAAGTGGAAGACCTTTCAAAGAAGAATCGCAATGGAAGAAGGTCACTCTTAAATTGGAAAATGAGTCAACAGTACAAGAACTTGAAGACTCAGCCGAGCTCACTGAAGAATTTGAGGAGGAATCCTCAAGGAAGATGAGGAAGACCCTCATGATTGTTGAAGCCAAGAACAAGACAATAGAGAAGGTCAAAAAGGAGTTGAGTAAGAAAGAGTTGGCATTAAAGATTGCCAAGGTGAAGGAGTGTGACCATTTGGTGGAGATAGACCGGATAGAACAAGCCATCAAGACACTCACCATGGAGGGTCACTCTAAGCCTCAAGCTCCAATCCAAAAAGGGAGAATTCCCCTCTCTTCCTTATCTTGTTATTTTTGTCATAGGAAGGGTCATGTTAAATCTAGGTGTTTTGAATTTTTGAAGCATGCTAATCACGAACAAGCTAGACCTAAGATGAAACCTAACCATGTTAAGAAAGTTTGGGTTAGGAAGGATTTGGTGAACCAAGTCCGGGTTGAATCTAGGGGACCAATTTAGGTAGTCAAGAGAAACATAAATGAATGCTTGATTGACTATAGTAATGAGCATCATGGTCCTAATTTGGATAGGATGCGGTAGTGCGCACTTGCACTTTTACATTTTATGCTTTGAATAAAGTTTGTGTGTTTTATTTTAGCTTTTGTTGTGTTTTTTTTTTTGCTTGTTTAGTTTTTAAATGAGTGTTCCAATATCCTTGTTTGTGCTTATAGGCTCAAAATTCTCACAAGGATAGTCTCCACTATTCTCCTATGCTAAACAAGAATAGAGTTTTATCTACCTCATCATCAAAAGATTGGCACTGTATAAGCAAATTAATAGTGATGCAAAGATCATACATGGCATGAATGATAGTCAAGATATAGACTTAAAAGCTTACATGACATGTCTCTACTGGAAAGCAAAGATATTATCTCAACAAAATGGACTTCAATTCCAAAATTTTCAATTTTGACCAATTTGTAGAAATTTGAAAATTATTAACGACAAAACCTACAAAAAATAACATCACGAAAGTTATCCACACCCCCAAATCTAAACTTAATATCATCCTTAATGTAGCACAACAGAACCTTTTCCGTACATAATTTGGACAACGCTTAGCAAGATTTGGACATAAGAACAACAAAAATCACAAAGACTAAAACCAACAAAACAAAACAAATCCTAAGATCTAAGCACAAAATAATCGAACTCTTAAATCTAAACAAAAACAAAAATTACAAAATATACAAGCAATGCATTTATACTTTAAGCACAAAGGTGGGAAACTTACCACCATACTACAACGATCCACAAGTAATTACATTAAGCTCGAGGATACCTCTTGTAGCGTGAGTTGTGGTCCATGCGTTGTGCAGTCCATCCTTCTGTTGGGGCTTGGCACGGGTTCAATCCCGCGGAAAAAAGTCATGGACTTCCAGCGAGTTCGTTCTTTCTGGCTGGCGGGCTTGTTCCTACGGATAAGAAGTTGCTGGTCTTCCCCATCAAGTCCCGCGGGTTCTTATCTTCTACACAGCGGGTTCATTCCCACAGATGGAAGTCGCGGACATTCCCAAAATTCCTTCCGCAAGTTCATGACCTTCTGGTCTGCGAGTTCCTTCCTGCGGACTTGTATTGCGTCCAGAGGAACTCGTGGCTTTAGGAGCACGTATTATCCCGTGGACTGAGGTTGCGGAAGGCAAATTTTATTCTTGAAGCCTTCTTTCTTGATTCTAGACCTCAGAATCCTACATAACACCAAAAAAAAAAAAAAAAAAAAAAAAAAAAAATCAAACACATTTGCTTGATATGAAAATAAAAACAAGAAAACAACAATAATAACAAACTGCTTTATTTGCTAAAACTAAATACATTTAACGAAAACCAACTCCCCGGCAGCGACACCAAAAACTTGACTCGACTTTATTTGTGACGTGTTCATAAGATATGTGCGTGGTTGTCTTTCCGCAAGTGCACGGATCGTTACGATCATGTAGCAGCAAGTACGGTTCGTTCCATAGGGAGACGGAATCCGTTAACTATATCTAGTTCTAGTGTTTATGAAAGCATGTAAATGAATGCGGTGTGTGTGTGTGTGTGCGGAGGTGCAAACTAACTAACTAAAGATAAAAATGTAGTCGGGTGTCTTTGCTATCTAATTAGTCTACTCCTAGAGGCAAGACACCCTAGCTACGAAAATAAAGTGACTTGGAGATAAGCAAGATGTGAGACACATATGGGACATCAGTTTACCAAACACAATATGCAAATCATGTAGATTGTTAATCATGTGAATCCAATTAATTCAATAAAGGGTTCGTTCTCTTGATTAGGGAATTACCGAAATCATGTCATCACTCTCCAAGTCGGAAGAGTGATTGTGTCTAGGTTTAGACCCATTAAGCATAAGTGCATATGAACCAAAGCTAAAGTGGCAAGTCATGCACACACAAGCTATTTCCATTCCATAGAGCTAATAGCTAAGATTATGCAAGGAATGGTTATCCAAGCACAATCTCAACTCTCAATCACTCTAATCATTCTAAACACATACAAAGTAAATCATATACCAACATGCATAAACAAATGAGATAATTGATTACAACTACTCCTAATCATTTAGTTAATATACTCCTAATCTCATCCATACATACATATCAATATATAATCATCCATACACATGAATATCATAATAAGAGATTCATCAATATACAACTAAGGAATGAATCAATACCAAATCAAATCATAGAACAATACAAACATATATTAACATAAGTGTTGGTAATAAATATTCCCAAATGGGTTACACATCAATAGAAAATACAAAGATATGAGAAATGAGAAATCACCCTTGAAGACAAGCCTCCAAAACTCTCCCTATCTATGAACATCTATGGCTTGACACACAAGCCCTCCTATCTCTGCATATCTACTCTCCATAGAAGACTTTCCATGGAGGAAAATCCCCCATGTAAGGCTTGGAGTTGCTCTCTCTCTTTTGAGGTGTAAGAGCTAATCTCTAGGTGTTATTGTTGGTTGGTCACCCTTAGAAAGAGAGGCAAAAGGATGTATATATAGGTTGGCAAGTTTAGGGCATGAATGGGGTGTGAAAAGACCAAAATACCCCTGTAAAATATCATCATTTCAACTTAGACGGGGGTCTGGCGGGTTCAGCCCGCGTGTTCATTCCCACGTGGGTTTCCCACGGGTTTGTTCCCACGGACTGAAGTCGCGGGATCATCTTATAATGCCTCGAGGGTTTTGTTCCTTCTGCCCCTCGGCTTCTTTCCCGTGGAGGTATTCCCGCGAGTTCATTCTTGCTGGTTCGCGGGTTCTTTCCAGCTTACTAGAAGGCTTGAACTAGCTGGTCTTCTTTGTGGCTTCATGCTCTCCTGTTCCAGCGGCTTCTTTCCCACGGAGGTATTCCCGCGTTGGATTTCCAGCATGGTTCTTCTGCGGCTTTATACCTTCTAGTCCGCGGTGGTCTTCTTCACACATAATTGCCCTGTTTTGCCCACATTTGGTACAAACACCTTCTTTGTGGGATATTTACTTACACATAGCTAAAACACACATTATATATACAAAAGTGCTCGGAAACAAACACAAAAGATAGGAAAATAGAGCGCTAAATGTGAACATTTGTAGCGTGAACAATGGCAACAACATGCAAAGCACTAGATTTCTTCATTGTAGCCATGGCGACATAGGGCGAAACAACATATAAGTTGTCGCCACAAATCAGAACGCCACACACACAAAAATCTCTCTTCTCAAATTCTCTCAAGTTCCCAAGCCGTGACACGCACGAAACCACCGAAATTGGTAAGCCAACACTCTAGTTCTTCGATTTTTCAATTCACATTCATTCTACATTGCATCTAGATATCTTAGGGGTGGTTTTGAGTTTGAATCCGACTTGCCACTTTACTAATTTTACATCTAAGTGGTGAAATCGGTTTTCAACACGAACACATTTAAAAACAATCATTTTGTTGAGTACCAATGACGTCTCATCGAAATTGGCACCGCTGTCGGGGAATTAAAGTGATTGTTGAGTCAATTAACTTTTCTTTATAGGTTTTTATTAATTTTTAGTCTTTTAGTTGTTTTTAGTCTTTTAGTTCTTTTTTACTTCTTTGTAGTTTTTGTTTATTTTTGTTTCAGGATTCTATGGATTTCTTCACGGAATATCAAGGGCCGAGCTACGAGACTCATGGGAATAGCTTCTGTTAACTGCCAAAAATGGCAGGGATCAAAGAAGAATTTTCCGCCGGCCTCGGAGATTAAGTCGGGATAAAAAAGCTACAACAGAAAAGGTATCCGGATACCCCTCCTTCCTACAGAAAGGCCAGGGTATGGACTTCTACCAACCTCGACCAGGTCCAAAACCTCCGAGACCCAGAAAATACCAGGGACCCCGAAGACAAAGCCCTAAGGATTCCACTGTTACAAAATCCTAGTACCAGTCGGCCTCCAAGTACCCCGGTATCCCGGTACCCTGATCGCGCTCCAAATGTTCACATTTAGTGCTCCCTATTCCTATCTTTTGTGTTCGTTTCCGAGCACTTTTGTGTATATAATGTGTGTTTTAGCTATGTGCAGGTAAATATCCCATATAGAAGGTGTTTGTACCAAATGGGGGCAAAATAGGGCAATTTTGTGTGAAGAAGTCCAAGGCTGGTTTGTGCGGCTGGAATGAACCCGCCGAGCAGAGGAGCATGAACCCGCCGAGCACCACGGCTAGTTCAGACCTTCGGGATGGCTAGACATGTCCCGCCGCA